>JAFEMH010000193.1:0-600000 GCA_022495995.1 Adenophora triphylla var. japonica
TAGGTTCTCTTCGCGTTGTTGATGGATCAACGTTTCTTTAGTCCCCGGGAACCAATCCTCAAGCCACTTTAATGATGCTCGGAAGGTATTTATTGATATTAAATATATATTACAGTTAATTATTTGGTAAATAATCATAAGTAGCAAAGAAACTACTTACAAGTAACTTTATTTAATTACTTTGCAGGTACATGGGAGTTACAATATTAAAAGATCGAAAGAGTTGGAAATTATATTTACAAACACGGAACTGATTTTCATTTTCTACTGAAATCCAACAACGCAAACGCAAGTGAGACCAGTATTACGGGAAACCTAATCTCAAGAATACAAACTGAAAGGAAAGATGATCGTACCTGGGTTGGATAGATAATCGACAAAACGTCGGAGGAATCGTTCTCGCCTGGAAATAAGAAAACCGAATTTTAAGGTACCAATAATAGCAAATATCCCGATTATGCTTCAAAATTGAAGAATTGAACTAATAATCTGAAGAATACAAACTGAGATTGATCGCCGAACTAACGTACCATGGTTGACATTTTGTGTGGTTTACGCCGATTGATTTTGTTGGGAGGGAGAGAAAGAGGAGTAGCGCTGTGAGCCGTTGCCACAGAGGCCGAACCGATGAGCCGTGGATGATTTTTGGGTTTACGTCAATTGATTGCTAGAGGGAGAGAAAGAGGGAGTAGCGCCAAGCATGGAGAATAAGGAGAACTGGAGTCTGGAAGTGGTGGGCAAGGGTTTTCTTTTCTTTTTTTCTTTCCTTTTCCGTTTTTTTTTGTTTTTTTTTAAGCGCAGTGAAAAACACCGTCCTTTTAGGCTCAACCGTGGACCCAAATTAGAAATCAAAGTTGGATGTCTTATTAAGTTGATAATAGGGACAAGTAATTTATTCTGACCCAAAAAATGATGTCCCTAAAAATGACTTTTTTTGTAGTGTTTCACTAAGTCTTTTCATCCATCTACTTGCGCTAACCTTGTCCTTATAGGTGTCGTCGATGATGGAGGCCATGAGCTCAGACTACAGGGATAGCCTTGATGCGGAGCACATGGCCCAGGAGCAACTCGTTCAATCGATTGCAGTAAAGGAGAATGCGGAGAAAAACTCGGTTGATGGCCGGAAGGGAACGCTGGCTCACTGACTAGCGCCTACGAGCACTCCCTGATGCAGCCAGAAGAATCGAGGCTCGCTTCGGATTGGCCATTTGGAGAATGACAATGCTAAGCTTTCAGTCATAAGGAGAAAGCGGATAAATACAGGAAATGATCACTCCTTTTTCCAACAACGGCCTATGTCGTAGAGTGATCCAAGTTAAATCGAACTTGATAAGAGCTAAACCGATCACGATGCTTCCAATAACTTAAACGGAGCAAGTATAAGGAGGCCATCGAGGAATTCATGAGTAGAGTGATGAATGCAACCAACTCCGATCACCAATAATAAGGCCATCGCTTCTCCAAGGCTGAGTCCGAGCATTTCACGTGACGAGCTCTCATACGGACCCTGAGACTAAGGATTTGATTTCAGGCTTAAAGCAAATGGATCTCAAACGGATCTATTTTGGTCGGTGACACACTGTGGCTACATGAATGCCCTGGGCCGGTCCACCACCTCCACCACCCCTGTTCCCAACGACAACGATCTAGCCATCATTAAGTGTTAGGTCCAATTGGTAGGAAAATAGGCTAGAGGGGGGGTGAATAGCCTTTTTGCAGTTTAAAAGAAAATACTTTGTAAATCAAAGTCACTAATCGGTAGAGCACATAATGATCAGTAAGCACAACTGTGAATGTGTGCCCAAAATTGGATTCACGCGAGTTTGAAGACATCCGGTTTAATTTGAAAAAACGGAGTCGCCACGCCATTTTGATTACCTCAAAACTTTGAAAAAAAGGTTTTTACTTGGGTTCGGAGGTTAAGTTACCCCTTGGGAAGAACGTTTGGCGTTCACCCAAGGTGCCTTGCCGGAGCAAGTCTCCCATGATTTCATTAATTGTGCTTGCTTGCGTGCTTTCTTGTGTGCATGTGTTTGAAAATAAGGAGGGAATGTCTCAAGTCGTCTTCCGGACGTACAAACCATTTGTTGGTTGTCGCTCGGGATTCCTTGGAATTTTATGTATTTGGGATTATGATCCCATCCTCATCTTATGACTTGTGATCATCGCATTTTTAACCTCGGGGACCCTCGGGACTTGCGTGATCGAGCGAATGACTCTCTTTATGGTCAAAGATGAGGTTCTTTAGAAAAGGAAGGTCCTTAGCCCATCAATCCTACGCTTTAAGACGGTCGAGCTCATATAGATGCTTCTTACTCGTCTTAAGTGATAATCGGAGATATAGGGTTCAAGGTTGTCCCTCTCTAAAAAAATAATGAACCTTTAATGGAAGGAACGATGCAAAGATGAGAACTTTTACACCGGTCCGTTCCAAGGTTGCTAATGGGGACATGGGGGAATGCATGTAAAAATGATACTTTAGTGAAAAGATGGCATTTTAGAATGTAAAGCATGTCTTTTGGTTGCAAGGGATGCTTTTTGTGCAAAGAAAAGGTTTTTTTATACAAAGAATGCATTTTTATGTTGGAAAATAGCATTTAATGCAATAAAATGATGCATGAAAATGGCAAAGAATGATTTTTTAATGCAAAGTATGCATTTTGAGTATGAAAATGAGTTTTTTGAATGCAAAGAGTGAATCTTTAATGTGAAAAGGGTTTTTTTAGTGCAAAGGATGCACCATTAAAGCAAAGATGTCATTTTGGTGAAAAAGATATCCTTTTAATGCAAATGATGCCGCTTCCGTATGCAAATGTTTTAGTTTTAAATGCATTGATGCATTAGAAAAGGAAAACATCGATTGCAAAAAAAGATAAGGAATTCGCAACCGGCTACTTATGTCGCGTGACATAGTCCGCCATGTCGCGTGACATAACAAGCCATTTTGCGTAGCCTAAACAACCGAGATTTGCAGAGGTAACAAGGCACCAAAATGGTCAAGTTACTTCACAAACAAATCTCGAGAGCATGTTTATTGATAGAACACTTCAAGAGGGCGCGCGATATTGAGGGATCCACACTCATCTTGAGTGTTCATGCAAAACCAAGTTAAACCGGAGCTTTTATATGAAATGCAATGAAATAAAATGTGGATCTCGGGTAATATAACATAAAGTATGCAACTTTAATCGAATACTACATTATAAATGCATTTAGCATAGAGATTTCACATTTGAATGAAAATAGAGAGTGGAAAAGGGTAGAAACTCGTTACCCTTCAAGATCCACAACTCCTATATCAAGTTAGATATAGGAGCCTTCTAGCGTCCTCCTCCTGAGTTGATGTCCAGCCTTGAAACCGTGAGAATTCCTTGGATTCTTGATGTATATATGAAGTGTGTGTGTGTGGGAAGTGTGTGTAGAATTGATTTGAGAGGATTGGGGTGATTTGGGGGTATGTGAGAAAAGAGAAGGCTTCGGGCGTGTTCCCTATAAAGGGTGACCGAGGGGTGGAAGAGGTGTGTGTAAAATGAGAGGTGAAGGCCTCTATTTATAGGTCGCCAGATGGGCTTGTTATGTCGCACGACATAACAAGCCATAATCGTTTCCTTCTAGAAACATGCAAGGTGGCAACCTTCTAGAACTTTTCATGGCCTATTATGTCGCACGACATAAGTAGCCACTTCCGCATTCTTCTAGAAACATGCAAGGTGGCAAGCTTCTAGAAGTTTTTTCATGGCCTATTATGTCGCACGACATAAGTAGCCACTTTTCAGCCCCTTCTAGAAACATGCAAGGCGGCAATTTTCTAGAAGGGTTTTGGAATTAAGAAAACGTGTTTCTTAATTACCAAGCATTCCTTTCAGCCCTTAAAAGGCTTGGAACATTTCAAATTATTCCGAACTGTAGGAAAGTCCGAGGAATTACCGGAAAAATTACCTAATTGCCGGAAAATTAACCGAAAGGCATGAGCCCAGTATTTGGGTACTTACGTAAGCCCTCGCAACGTCGCTTGCAGGGCGAGTGGGGTTGTCGATAGAAAAGGATCCAATCTGGCGAATGCCGAGATGGATTGGGTGACCAAGTTGGTCGAGTGGCTGGACCTTTCATGAAAGGCTACCTACGTATCCCGGAGGAATCAAGCCAGGTCGTAGTTCAGAAAAGATCCACAGGGGAATGGGGTGTCATATGTGACGAATTGGCTGAACCTACAGGAGGCTACCTACGTATCCCGGGGGAATCAAGCCAGGTCGTAGTTCGAGCTTTGACTAGATCGAAATGTTATTCCTTCAAATTGGAATAATCGGAGATCGAAAAAGAGAGCGAAATGTCATTCTTCCACCTTGGAATGACGGAGATCGCGAGAGAGATCGAAATGTTATTCTTCCACCTTGGAATAACGGAGATCGAAAGAGAGAGCGAAATGTCATTCTTCCACCTTTGGAATGACGGAGATCGTGAGAAAGATCGAAATGTCATTCTTCCACCTTGGAATGACGGAGATCGAAAGAAAGAGCGAAATGTCATTCTTCCACCTTGGAATGACGGAGATCGCGAGAGAGATCGAAATGTTATTCTTCCACCTTGGAATAACGGAGATCGAAAGAGAGAGCGAAATGTCATTCTTCCACCTTGGAATGACGGAGATCGCGAGAGAGGTCGAAATGTTATTCTTCCACCTTAGAATAACGGAGATCGAAAGATAGAGCGAAATGTCATTCTTCCACCTTGGAATGACGGAGATCGTGAGAGAGAGAGTGAAATGTCATTCTTCCACCTTGGAATAACGGAGATCGAAAGAAAGAGCGAAATGTCATTCTTCCACCTTGGAATGACGGAGATCGCGAGAAAGATCGAAATTTTGTAAAGAAGTAAGAAGGACTCGATGATTTTTGTAAAGAAAGTGGGATGTACCTGTAAGTACCCAAATCTGGCTCATGCCTTCCGGTTAAATTTCCCGGCAATTTCGGTAAGTTTTCCGGTAATTCCCTGCACCTTCCTAAATGTTCCTAAACATTCCGGAACCTGTTTTTAATTAAATAAAGGTCAAGGGAATCCTTCCTAATTAAGAAACACGTTTTTTTAATTAGGAGGAAGCTTCTAGAATGATGCCACCTTGCATGGTTCTAGAATGCCGAGTCATCAGGATAAGACCGCACGGCCTCATTTGCAAAGGGCTCGCAGCCGCACGGCTTCATTAGCCTTATCCAGATCGCCTATAAATAGAGCCCTCCTCTACCCATTTTAATCATCAACAAGAAGCATAATACTCTCATAATACGAAGAAGATCCCCAAGGAGTCACTGGAAGTCCAAGAAGGTGAAGAAGAAGCTCAAGAAGCCATCTCCCTCCTCCTTGAAGACCCAAGAAGAACCTCTCCTCCTAGCTCCGTCCGAAGAAGCGAAGGAAACGATTGTAACCTCGCACGCCCTAACCTTGCATTTTAATTGATATACTTGCTCATTGCATTCATATATCTTGCTTGGGACTTGGCATTTATTCATAAAGATCATATCTTTATCACCCCCTTTCCCTTGCATGCATTAAGACCTCATTTGTCATAAAAATGTAGTCTTTTTCATAAAGGTGCATCCTTTGCACCTAAAATCCCTATTTTCCAATAAAATGTCATCTTTATGCATCATTTGCATATAAAGATCAAATCTTTTTCAATAAAAACGCATCCTTTGCATCAAAACCCCTTTTTCAATGCATCATTTGCATAAAAATAAAATCTTTATGCATCATTTGCATAAAGATCATTTCTTTAAATCAAAAAGCATCATTTGCAACCTAAAATGTCATCTTTTCATTAAAGAGTCATTTTTTTATCATGCATTTCCCTTTCCCCAACCTTGAACGGACCGGTGTAAAAGTTCTCATCTTTGCATCGTTCCTTCCATTAAAGGTTCATGATTTCTTTAGGAAAAGGATAACCTTGAACCCTATATCTCCGATTATCGCTTAAGAATGAGTATGAAGCCTCTATACGAGCTCGACCGTCTTAAAGCGTAGGATTGATGGGCTAAGGACATTCCTTCCTAAAGAACCTCATCTTTGACCCAAAAAGAGAGTCATTCTCTCGATCACGCAAGTCCCGAGGGTCCCGAGGTTTAAAATGCGATGATCATAAGTCATAAGATGAGGACGGGATCATAATCCCAAATACATAAATTCCAAGGAATCCCGAGCGACAACCAACAAATGGTTTGTACGTCCGAAGACAACTTGGGACATTCCCCCTTATTTTCAAACACATGCACACAAAGAAAGCACGCAAGCAAACACGATTAATGAAATCTAGGGAGACTTGCTCCGGCAAGGCACTTTGGGTGAACGCCAAACGTTCTTCCCAAGGGGTAACTTAACCTCCGAACCCATAAAACCTTTTTTTCAAAGTTTTGAGGTAATCAAAATGGCGTGGCGACTCCGTTTTTCAAATAACTCGGATGTCTTCAAACTCGCGTGAATTCCAATAAACAAAAATTTTGGGCACACATTCACAGTTTGGCGACTACTGGGATCATCCCAAAGGAGAAAAGCTTTATTTTCAAAACAAAAGTCGATACTTGGTATATAGGTGGACCCCACTTACCCTTCCCGTATCGCTCCCTAACCCGGGCTTCGGGATAACAAGGTGGTTTAACAATCCCACGTACTCAAGATCCCTTTTTGAAAAAAAAATTTTGAAAAAAAAATACAAAAAGCTTTTCCCTTTGAGCTGGTTAGACTCCCATCGCCGATTTCATTAATCGTGCTTGCTTTCTTTTACCATGCATTGCATCATTTGCATCTTGGAATCTCAGGCATACTTTGAACGGGAAACAACCCGAAAATAGCAAAAGGAGTGGAACCCGGAAAATTGATCCATGCAACCGTACGGCTAATCCTCATAGGATTCTCGACCATACGACCTCAAAGGCAATTCCACCAGAAAATCATGGTTAATCCGGGCAGCCCTAGCACTTGGGGCTATTCACTCCATGACCGATCGGGGCTCCTTAAAATTTACGTGCTTATGTGTTGCATTTTCCCCGTCCCGAAAATCATTCCTTTAAAACACATTTATGAAAATCTCGTTTTAACTCAAAAAGGAACATTTTTAGGAGACCGCACACTACGCGCACCCGATATATCCCGTACACTTTTGCACGCACGTCCTCAAACCCGAGGGTGGTTCCACTGCAATACGGACAGCTTTACGATGCTCCCGGCGCGCACGGAATCATCCCAACCTCCCCATGGCAAACAAAGGTCGACCAATGCACACCCGTGTCACACGTTTCAAAAATCCGTGACTTTTGGTTGGTTTTTGGTCTAGTCCGTGTCATATAGCCCAGCTTGCATACCCACGTAAAGGTCAAGCCTTAGCTCATAACGGAAACCAAGATTTTCGCTCAAGCGAAATTTTGCCGAAATTCCGACAAGGAAAAATCGGTGGGATCTTGACTCCGACATTGACTATTGACCTTGACCCGCACGGAATGCGTAAGAGTCAAGACCAAGTCTTTGCCAAAATAAAAGATCTTTCGCTCAAGCGAAGCTCGCCAAAATTCCGACAAGGAAAAATTGGCAAGATCTTGACCAAAGCATTGACTTCGATTCCGACTCAAGACCGCGTATGCAACGAAGTTCAATGTGACACCGTGTCATCCGGCTTTTGCCGCCCGACCCATGCCTATTATATTCTCTGACATTACCGAAAGTCAAAAACCGTCATTCGCTCAAGCGAAACTCGTCAAAGATCCGTCGAGGCGCAGAGACGAGACTTTCCCTGTATTGCCTTGACTATAATCCGCATCGCTCGTGCGTTGAAAGGTCCTATGACCCGCTAGACCCGATAGGAGCGTTTCTTACTCGGCCGGTGGGATCCGCGTGCCCTATAGGACCCTCGCCCGGGCCGTCCACCCCGGGAGGTCGAAATACAGTGGAATACGAGGGGCTTATAGACGTAGTGACGGAACCCACCGATCCAGATCTAGAGTAGTTGTGGAAAAGAAGGGCGTAACCCCTTTTCCAACCAAATAGATATTAATAAAAGACACTGTTTTTAAGTAAACTTGAAGATTCTAATTTGCATATTGCCCGAGCCTTCACCCTAAACACCTACCCCGAGTCTAAACCTTTCCTATCCCTTTCCCGCAGCCGAGAAAGAAGTGGGTGAGAACACCGGGCCGCCGACTTGTTAGCGCAGTAATCCTCGACGCCCGCCGTAATCCTCGCCATCGCCCGTAGAGTCGAATGACCGATTTGACAGAAAAACAAGGCCGGTTTGGGTAACTGCATGACTAGGGAAGAAGAGCTAGCCTATAACCAATGCCCTCCCCCATCTTCATATAACCCATTACCAAAGACTGCCCTTTCTCGCCTTATCCAATACCCCAAGCCGTTAGGTCCCGACACCCTCGCTTCCTCTAAATCCCTCCATGGGACCCTTTTCCTCCTTTCACCGTGAGCCAAATTTCCCTACCTTGGAATCCCAAAGGCGCTTGACCTTTCCAATTTTGTCAACGCTCGTGAATTTGCCTACCTCTCGTATAGCTACAAATAAGAGTCACGGGAATGAGAATAGGAATGGGTGGATTTACAAAGTGATGATGACAGTCAAAGAGAAGGAATGGACTTGGAGCCTACTAAGTGAAACCCGAAGGGCAAGATGAGGCAGTAAAGCCACTGCACTGAACAGGGACGAAATCACTTCAAAGTGTGTCTCGCCCTACGCAAAGGCTCCTGAGAAGGACGAGGTAGCCAGTATGAGTCCTATATCCTAGAGTTCAATACTCCGTACAAGGACTTGGTAGGTGAATGGAGAGACTTGATCGAAGCTTTAGCCAAAAGAGGGAAGTGGGCTCCTCCCACCGATCTAGAACATGTAAGTGTCGCCGAAGCCAAACTCTCATCGTAAGGGTAGACTCTATCACAAAGTTGTTAGTAGTCACTCCCGAAACTTGGTCCGAAGAAGAATGTATGGATGCCTTGGAAAGAGTCCTCGAGTTTAGAGGCGACCCCACCCCCTTTATGTCCTACGATGATAATGATGTCTTCCTGGTAATCCCTAAGCCCGAGGAAGAGTCTCGAGATACCCTCATATGGCGTCAAGTATCCCGACCTCGCTTTTGCCCTCATTGGTCATAAGAGCCAAGACGAAAGTTCCCACGAGAGCTACCGTAGTGACACCGATGAAGACACAAGTGCCGGAAGGGACAATAGAGGAGTGGTTAGCCCAAGCCGAAAGCCCGTAAAATATCTCTCGACGGTAAGGAAAAGGAACCCGCCATGAGGTTTGACCCCGCAAAATCCTTATTGATGATGGAATTTCCCATTTCGTAAAGTGTTTAGCCAATGTCCAAAATGCCGTCAAAAGGTTGACCCCTGTGGAAAGAAAAGACATGCTTGACGATGCTGATGAGGAATGTGATCCTACTCGTTAAAGAAGTTGCTAGATCGGATGAGAAAGCCATTTGCCAAGCTCCAAAATCCTAAGTGATAATTCTTGTTGCATGCCGACTTTGAAAAGTTTGAATGAGACCGTGAAAGCTTTAAACGGAGAATGTGAAAAGGTCAAAAAGCCGTAACCCGGGACCGCATTCGGGAAGCCGCCTATGCTTCCGACAAGCCGCCAATCGATCAATCGCCAGAATTGGCCATACGCCGCAAGAATCCGCCCGACTTTGAAAGAATTGGATGTAATCCTCCAAAGAGGAATGATGACCAAGGAAAATCCAATGTCTATGTGATGACTCTGGCCTCGGGATGCATGAGTATTGAGCACCTAAGGGTGACAAAAGGAATGCCGTCTCTAACCAAAGACAGATAAAAGACCTTATAAGCTAGAAGCGTAAAAGCCCGACTCGATAAGGAGGATCCACCCTAACTCGCTGAAGTGTACCCAAGCCAATATCTCCTTATGGTCCCCGTTAACCTCTTCATACCCTCATAAGTTGAAACTAGAAGAAAGTTTGGCCAAGACCATGGTGCCCATAGATGTCACCCCCGATGAGGTCGTCCAAATGATTGGAAATATCCACTATGGAAACATCATTACCTTCACCGAATCGACCTCGCCAAAGTATGGGGCTAGTCACAACGAACCTCTTTACATCACACCCAGCTTAGAAGAGCGTCGATTGCCACGAGTACTAGTGACGGGGGTCTCGTAATGAATGTCTTGCCAGCCTAAGATGATGGATTTATTGATCTCAAGCCAACGGACTTAAAGCCTTCTAGTCGACTATTAAGGCCTACGACTCCACCGCACGATCGCTTTGGGGATCGCCACTCTCAAGATGTGGTTCGGAAAAAGGTCATGGATGTTGATTTTCAAGTTATTGACATTCCAATTTCATTTACCGCCTCACTGACGGCCTCGATCCACCGATAAACGGGGTAGCCTCTACTTTGCATCAAAAGGCCAAATTTCAGCCGAGTGATGGAACTATCACCACCATTTATGGGGACAAAGGTCACAAAGAGAAGGAACCAAAGACCTGGGACATCCCGATATTGGAGATCAAGCATGATGATGAAGGGTTAGCATTGACCGGATTCTCCGTAGCTTCTTCCAAGGCACAAGTGTGTCAGACCGACCTCACCACTACTTCCGATAAAATCCCTCCCGCCATGAGAATGATGCGAAAATGAGCTATCTTCCGGACTTGGATTGGGTAGAAGACTTCAAGGTCGTAACACCATCATTGATGTGAAGGAGCAGACTACCGTATATGGCTTGGGGTACAAACCAAACTCTCTGGATGCCGGAAAAGCTAAAGGCAAGAAAGGTGAAGGGGTCCACCTCCATCCTTACACCGTCTCTCGACCCATTACTTTATAAAAGGAGGGACACAATATGATGAAAGTGATCGCGCATCTCCTTGCGTAAAACCCTTCTAGAGAACCTTGAGAAAGTTAGGGAAAGCCACCAATCCCGTTCAAGAATGTTCCTTGATTTGCCGATATCCTCGGGGCTACCACTACCGTTCGTAATGAGTACGTCTTCAAAGGAAATCCGGCCGTTGTCAAAAGGTCGCATCCGGACAATGGACTTCTCCGCCTTTGAGTTAGCTCTTCCAAAGATCAGCCAGATAGAAGCCGCCAAAGAAGACAAACTGGGGTTTGCAAGAGTTGTTTGACGAAGAAGCACAAATCCTGCACTTGATCGACTTCAGCCTCGTATGATGAGATAGTTGCCGTTATTGGAGACGATGGTGAAAGTCATTTTGATCCTCGCACTTTGGTGACTAAGACAAATGCCATTGAAGAATTGGGAGACATTCTCGTGGCCGATAGCCAGCCGACAAAGAAATGATCACGAGCTTGGATTGGTACCCCGTCCTCCTCAACCCTGGCCGTGTCAAACACCCCGTTGTCTATTCGCTGAGTCAGAATCTTCGAATTCCAGCCCTCGTAGTCATCCGAAGGCCTCACGCCCGAGGATTATGAAAATGTAATCGATGTCATCTTTCCCCTTATCTTGAATGAAATGACAAATCTTTCGATTATCCTCTTATTGCCAACTTAACAAATGATAAATTAACTCAAAACTTAACAACAAGCTTAATAATGAATCATTTGAACAAGATGCAAACACACTAAACGAACAATACATTAAAGAAATCTTTAAGCAGTGTTTCGTAAAAGAGGAAAACCGGGCCCAAGTCGCCGAGGAGGTTTTGATAAGTGTGAACTGGGTACTATTGAGGAACCTAAAGAGACACAGTATTGGAAGCTTCTTCCAGGGGGTTGAAAGGGACAAGATTGATCGAGCCGCTCGTAGAATACGTCGACGTGTTTGCATGGTCATACAAAGATATGCCTGGCTAGACAGCTCGATAGTAGAGCACGTAATCCCTCTAGCACCGCATGCCAAGCCGCAGCGTAAACCGAGAAAGATCAAGCCGAATGGTCCCTACAGTCAAAGAAGAAATTGAGAAGCTACCGCGGGTAGGATTCATCGTAGTCATCAATACCCGACATGGTTGTCCAACATCGTGACCGTAACCAAGGCCAATGGGAAGGTGCGCCGTGTGGATTTCCGAGATCCGAACAAGGCCACCAAAGACGACTACCCTCTCGCCAAACATAGACATCCCGGTGGACTCCACCGCCAACTACGAAGTCAAATCCTTCGTTGATGGTTTTGAGCTACAAACTGCATCAAGATGGCCGAGGAAGACCAAGAAAAGATGCCTTCACCACACCGTGGGGAACCTATCATATACAAGAATGCCATTCGGCTCAAGAATGCCGGCTACTTACCAAAGGGCAGCGACCGCACTTTTTCATGACATGATCCACAAGGAGATTGAGGTCTACGTAGACGACATGATAATCCACTCCAAAGGAGAAGGTGGGCAAGACTTTGTTGACCTACGAAAATTCTTTTCGAGAGGCCGAGACAAAGATTCCATGAGACTAAACCCCGCCAAATGCACCTTCTGAGTGACAAGGGGAAAAGTGCTCTGTACATGGTCACGGAGCGAGGTATAGAAGTTGACCCCGAAAGATCAAAGCTATCATGGATATGAGGCCACCTCAAACCTGCACAAGTCAAAAGCTTCATGGGAAAATTGCAAGACATCACCGCTTTTGTCAATCGCTGACCACTATGTGCGAGCCCATCTTCAAGCTCATGAAGAAGAATGTGGACACGTAATGGACCGAAGAATGCCAAGACGCCTTTGACCGCATCAAGGCATACTTAGTGCATCCCCGCACTATGCCCCCACATAGACAAAGCCTCTTCTCGCTCTATCTAACTGTCACGTACACTAGCTGGGGCTATGCTTGCTCAAGAGAAGAAAGACTCTCGTAGAAAATGCCATTTACTTTGTCACCAAGCTACAAGGGAGTGAGCTCAATTACTTCAGTGAAAAGACTCCGTGCAGATCGTCCGGGTAGTCGGCAAGTTGAAGCATTATATGCAAGCCCACCCCGTGAACTTGGTCTCGAAAATGGACCCCATCAAGTACATCTTTGACAAGCCTTCCCTATCGATGCGTCTAGCGAAGTGGTCCTTCTTCTCGCGTAATACGACATCAACTATGTGACCGTAAAGGCCATCAAGGGTCAAGCATTGTCGATCACCTAGCGAATTTCCCCAAGAATGAAGACAGAGGGCCCGAACCCCAATTTCCAGATGAAGGGATCTTTGCAATGAGCCCGAAAATAGATGGCAGCTGTTCTTTGACTGAGCCGCTAACAAAAGAGGAAATGGTGTAGGAATGCTATTGGTCGATCCGAAAGATGAGCATACCCCCATAGCCCTCAAGTTGAACTTTCCCGCCACGAACAATGCCGCCGAGTATGAAGCCTCGCATTGCCGGTTGGAGGCCGCCTTAGAAAGAAATGTCAAGGAGCTCGAAGTTTACGGAGACTCACCGATCATCAACCAAGTCTCCAACAAGTGGAAGACCGTAGACCCTAATCTCGCAACGGTATCATGCCCATATGGAGGAGTTGGATCGGACAGCCCGAGAAGTAACTTTCCACTACTTGCCGAGGGAAAAGAACAGATTCGCAGATGCTCTAGCTACTCTAGCCTCATTGGTAGAGATCCCCGAGGGAAAAGCCATAAAGCCCTTCGTAGTGGGTAGAAGAGAAGCCCCACTTTCGTTGTGAAGTGGACCTGGGACCCGAGCCTATAAAGGAACCTTGGTACAATCGTATTTACCAATTCCTCAAAGACGGAGAGTCGCCTTTCAGAGACGAAGAAGGTAGACCAAAAGAAGGAGTCGTAGCCAAAAGCTTGCAAGCCCCGAAAAGGTTGGCTTCTCGCATGTCATTCTAGGAGGCAACCTATACAAGAAGCGGTATCAAGGACCACTCCTCTTATGTGTCACTCAAGAAAGAGCCGTAGAGTTGATGACCGAAGTCCACAATGGTCCCCGCGGTCCTCACATGAATGCCAGAGCCCCGATGCAAGTGATCCTCGAATGGGTTACTACCGGATCTCCATGGAAACAGATCGCGCTCAAAGACGTCCGAACCTCGCGACAAATGCCGCCGGCTTGCCAACCTCAACCATCTCCCCACCTCATGACCTCGTACCGCATGACGACTCCTCGGCCGTTTGCAACTTGGGGCATTGACGTGATAGGGAAAATATCCCCGGGCAGAAGCAATGGGCACGAGTTCGTGTTGGTGGCCATCGACTACTTCACCAAGCTGGTAGAGGCCAAGTCCTACAAGGTCCTCACTTCCGTAAAAGTGGCCCAGCTTCATCAAAGAAAACATAATGTGCAGTATATGGGGTGCCCAACGAGATCATTTCGATAATGGGTCACACTTCAAGGAGACCGCGATAGACCGCCGTCGAATTCGTAGTTACTCGCCACAAGTCGTCCCCGCATGCACCTCAAACCAATGGAGCCGTGGAAGCCGCTAATAAGACACTCGAGCGGATCATCCTAAGATGGCCACCCGTGGTCGTGATTGGCCCGAAAAGCCGCACCTAGCACTCGGGGCTACGTAACGTCTCGTCGAATGTACCTACAGGAGAAACTCCTTTTGCCCTAACTTACTGGGATGGAAGCAAAGGTTACCAGCTGAGTTGGAAATCCCGTCATTAAGGGTCCTCCCGGAAAACAAAGGTCAATGAAGTGGAATGGTTGCGCAGCTCGGCATGATGAATTAGCCCCGCTTGACGAGAGAAGGCTAAAAGCCATGGAACACACCCGAGCCTACTGAGGCGAATGGCCGTAGCGTTTGATAAAAAGGTCAAGGCCGTAGACATCAAAGAGGGCGACTTGGTGCCGAAAGTAAAGCCCCTACCGTAGACAACCCCGGGAAAATGGGAACCCGTCCGGATCGGCCCTATGTGGTGCGTAAAATACCGTCAGAGGAGCAATGAAGCTTGCAGACTTGGATGGCAATCCCTTTGTCCACCCGGCCAATCGGTGATAAACTCCGAAGATACTATGTCTCGATAAAAAAAAAAAAATAAAAAAAAAAAAAAAAAAAAAAAAAAGTGCAAAAGAGTAATGCCCACTAGGCCAAGACCCCAAAAAGGGCGCCTAGGCAAAAGACAGGTACATAAAAAAAATATATAAAAAAAAAAAAAAAAAAAAAAGAAAAAAAAAATCTTAGTGCAAAAGAGTAATGCCCACTAGGCCGAAAACCCCAAAAAGGGCGGTCTAGGCAAAAGACAATGGCCGCACATAAAAAATTTTTAGTTCACTGTAATGAACTACGAAGACCCGAGCCCCTTAGCCTTTCTTGTAAAAGGGGAACGTAGGCAGCCATATATGGTTCGGTCTAAACAATAAAAAGGACGATTAAGTTTCCATGAAATGTGTCCTAAACAATAAAAAGGACAATCAAGCTTCCATGAAGTGCGCCCTAAAAAATAGTAAAGGGTATTTCAGCTTTTCATAAAACGGGTCCCAATCAATAAAGGCATTTGAATTTCCATGAAATGTGTCTTGATTAATTTCTAAAATAATATTTCTTGTTCATTACAAGTTAAAAACTTCTTGATGAGTTCAAGCACGGCCTACCTCTTAACTCGCTAACCCGCTAAAAAGATCTAAAATACAATAAAATGCCTAAATAAACTAATGTGTTTGCAAAATGGCAATAAGAGGATCTTGAGAAAAGACTTGTCGCCGTCATTCGCCGAGTCTTCTTCGCCTTCTTCCCTTTTCCTCGACCTCGTCGAGTCTTCTTCCTTTTCTTCTCAATAATGCTCGGTATCCCTCATCCCGACCTCCGGTATCCTCACCGGAGCCTCTACCAACCCCGTGTCAATGAGCGCCTCTCTATACGAGCACGAGTCCGCACCTCCTCCCTCCGAGCCTCACCAAAGGAGCGACCTCTGACAATCTCTTGTACCGAGCCTCCATATCCCCGACCAAGTCACTCGATTGGTTATGGCAACTCGCCTTAGCCTCGCCTCCCTCGTAGTCCTACTCGAGTCACGCCGCCTCCCAATAAAGCTCGACGTCTATCCTCCAAGATAACCTCGAGTCGCTCCCATCTCCTCTCATACCACCCAAGTAGACAAGTGGTCAAGATGGTGCTCTTCCCGCTCCCGAAGATAGCCCCGGGTGGGAAAGCAAGATGTGTCCAAGCCCTCGAGAAGAAAGAGAAGCCGGGCCGGATCTCTCATGTCCAATGACACCACCTCCATGGTCCTGATGTCCTCCCAATCACTCAATGGCTCCCGTAAAGCCCCAAACCGCCCGGATACCAAGCAGGTATGTAGAAGGACGACCTCAGAACTGGAACCCTCACAAAGATAAGACTCCCGAAATATCCTCCCGGGTTCGCAACCTCCAATGTGGTATCCACCAACGGATGTCCGAAGTGGATAGCCTAGCCATCATCGCCTCCCGCCTACCCCCGTTCCCGCCGCCTAGGTGCACCTCTCCGAGAAATCACCCAAGGGCACCGAGTCGGCAAAGCCCCGTGCAAAGCCCCGAGCCTCTCCCGCAGCCCACAAAGTCAACATAGCCGGACTCCCTGACCTCATGAAACGGTCTCCCGAGCCATCCCGTCGATCCCATGAAATGTCTCTCCCAAAACCAAGGACAATATCCTTCCCACTCGCAGCCTCTCGACCATGTCCAAGAGACCACTATGACAGATCCCCACTGACTCAAAGAAGGAACAAAATAGAGAATACGCAGAGAATGAAAGCATCCATAGCCACCGTGGTCGCAGCCATATCTCGGGAGACCCAAACCTCGCCCGGGATATCGAAAGGTCAATCCTATCCGGGGCTACCATCATCCTCTCACCTCTCCCAAAGGAATCTCGCAAAAGATGCAAGCTTTACCGTCACCGGCACGTCTCCGATCAGCGGAATAGATATAGCCTCAATCTCGGACCCCAATCAAGGCTCAAGTCTTCGTGCGTTGGGACGATTTCGTTGTAAGAGAAACAAGAAACATGTCTCCTGACATCCTGCAACTTTGCCGCGGCTCTCAACGTATCCCAATCGGGCGGAGATCCTCAAATGCCATAAAGACTTGATCTTGAAGGAAGAATCAAGCAGCCCTTGTGATTTTGGAAGTTATATCTCGCCCAAGATTGAAGACCGGATAGAAAATGGTCTCGCTTCCCCTTTGCAATCTAACGGGATTCTCCATCGCAAAGTGATCAAAGATGGTGCTTTTAGGTCCAAAATATGCTCGGGAACAATTGGGGCAAGTCTAGAGTGAAAATGAAATGAAATGGCCAAGCCTTGCTTTTATTCGTAAAATAACCACTCGTACAGAACCGTTAGCCGCACGGCTACATTTGCCCTCAAGGCCATGCCGCACTTGGCCACATTAGCCCTCTCGCAGAAATTCTGCAAAGAACCAAAGTTGCTGCCCAAGTGGAGTTTTCACCCCACTTTTTCAACCAAAACCTCGTACAAAAACATATCCAAGCCATTCAAGCATTTATACACCATTATAAATCATTTTGGCCCATTTTCAGCCCCAATTCCAAGCAAAAAGTCGCCCCAAGGCTCGTATAATATGCAAATTGAAAAAGCATGAATTAGAAAAGCAATTAAAACATAAATACAATGTTTTCGCCCCATCGGCGCCCAAATAAAGCAAAAATAAACAAAGTGTGCATAAAAATTGTAAATTGTTTGTTTTTGTTCCAAATCTATTCTAGAGACCTCCTAGGCCTCCGATTCTTCTTCATCTTCATCGCCGCCACCATAAATGCTAGCCTCCCTCATCAGTCCTCCCGGTCGCTCACATCGATAGATGGACATTATCGTGCCCATACTCACCACCGCTCCTGCACGTCGGGCCATGGGTCCCCGCCCCGAGGCATAGCACTCGGGAAGAGTACTCCGAGGCCGATGAGGTAGACGCCGTGCCCCCGACGTGCCGTCTCTTGCGCCTGTGCTCCCGCGCATCCGCCGCCGCCTTCGGGCGCAGCCGCCTTCCTCGTAAGAGACCGGCACATGTCCTTCCAAATTTCCTATTCTCGCCCGACCACTCTATCGTAAGTGCGAGCCGGAACTCCGAGAAAAAGAAGAGAAAAATCTCGTAAAATCTCGTAAAATAGCAAAAAGCGTAAAAATCAAAGCTAAAAAGGGAATAAGACCCTAAGAGTACACTTACAAAGGCTATCAAAGCGGCAAGGTGTACCGGGCTCCCTAGCATCGGGGACAGTATCCTCATCCTCCTCGGCACTCCATGGACCACGTAGGACAAATGTGCAGAGGGATCGGCGGTCGCAGAGGCTCATCCTCCCCATATCCCCGAGTGACCGCCGCCTTCACTAGCTTCGTGGCGTCCTCAGCGCCGCTCCACAAACACAACAGTAGGGGGTGTCCATGTCGGCACTCCTCCGCAGCCCACGCCGCTCGGTACCTAGCAATCTCATCCTCCGGCCCCGGGCCGCAGCATCCGTGGCCGGGAGGGTCGAAGGAGTAATGGCATCTATGGAGGGAACATGACCATGCCGCCTCGAGAAGCGGTCCCCAAGTAGATGACATCACATGTCGCCCCGCGAGCCACCTCCTCTCGCCTCGTCACCTCTATAGCATCTCCCAAAGAAGATCTCTCGGATACCGCCCCCTGTGGGTAGAAGTCCACTCCGTCGTGCCCATCCCCGTTGATGACCGGCCTCACCATTTTGTAGTCGAAGGTAATCCGGGTCTTCCCCGTGAATTTATCTCTCGCATCTCCTCCAAATAACCATAGCAGTGGAAGATGGTGACATCACTCGCCGGGTTCCAAGGGAAGAACCCGATCACCTCGCAAAACCAGCCCGCATGTTCAAAACATCAAAAGGTCATTTTCTCTCATAAAAGTCTCAAGACAGAAAAGAGAAAAGAAAAGAGAAAAAAAGGGAGACTACCTCAAGGGCAAAAGAAAAGCACCATCGAAGCAGCCTTGTTCCGACCGTACATGTCCAACGAGAAGTAGAGCTCCGCCAATCCGGCCTCTCCCCAAGAGACCGTCCCTATCCCATCCACATCCTCCAGAGAGTCGAGGAGGCAAGTCATAGCTATCGTCCTGCACTGGCAAAGATGGTGACCGATAGCATCAACCATATGAATGCTCTAGCTACACCGGGCCACATCATTAGCAAAGAAAATTTCGCATGCTAGTCTGAATCGCCACCTCGACATTCCGTGTCTCCATCCCTCAAACTCTTCGGAATCAGCTCAAACCCGACCAAAGCCTCGAAACTCCTCCGCCGTGATGTGGTCCCTCCAAGTCACGGGCCTCCCAAAGTGAACTCGTAAGCCCGTAATAGCGGTGAAATCGCAGGAGTCACCGCCGCCTCTCCCTCACTGTGTGAAAGCTATGAGTACCGTCCCACCGTAACTCGAAAGGGCCCGGACCAAGCCTCTTGCTCTTCGAGGTGATGTGGACACCCCTACCGATAGCCTCTACAAATGCATCCAAGCCGTAGCCCTCACCACCGCTTGGGATTTGCCCCATCCTTCTCAAAATCCGCATCCTCTCGCCAAAGCTTGACCGCTATCTCCGACGGTCCTCTAGACTTGTTCTCCGTAGACAAGCACATCAAAAGAAGCGTCGCCCTTCATATCATTTCAAAAGCATGCATATATTCAAAAGTGCACATATTTTCAAAAGAAAAGCATTCATAAAAGTTTTTCTAGCATATCTTTTGCATCAAAAACGTGTCTTTCATCACTTGAAACGCGTCATGTCAAGTCCCGTTGCTTTCCTAAAGCACAAAATCACAATTTTTTGCACATAAGCATTATTTTTCAAAAAAAATGGCATGCATGAATCATTTTCATCTTCCAAAATCATGTTTTCTCATTGAAAATCAGAATTTTGACCTAGTTCCAGCACAAGGCAAGAACTCCGTCTCATATTTTGAAAAATTCTCATTCTTACTTCATTTTGCGAGAAAAAAGTGAGTCATTCTCATATTTTTCATCAAATAAAATTGCACATTGCATATTCTTAGCCTCATAGGTTGTTCATGCATCTCAAAATCATTCAAAAAAAAAAATCATTCAAAAATCCTAAAATTCGGGTCAAGCCCTAAATCATTCAAAAAATCAAGCAAAATCATCGGATTTGAGCAAAATGAGAATGCTTACCCCAACCGATCGCGGGTTCGTTGATTTGTGCTCCCTTCTCCTGATAAAGCTCCGATGGAGGCGTAAGGAAGTCATACTTCCTCTCCGTCCTCACGAGCTCCTTCCTCCTCCTTCTCGCGGCCGCCGAGATGTTTCTCCTCGCTTGCCTTGGTATGGGATTGCCCTCCGGATCCATTTCAAATCAAAGGGAAGCAAAAGGGTTGAAGAATTTCGAAATTCTCTCTCTCTCTTCTCTCTCTCGGCTGAAGTGGGCGGCAATGGTGCCCAATGCCCGTTCAAAACCCGATTTTAAATAATCTGAAAAAACAGGCTTCTAGCCGTACGGCTTCTTTTCTCCATCTCATGCCGGCGGCTTCATTCGCTCCGAGCATAAATTACAATCCCGCCCGGACCTTCCACTTGGGCATGCAATTTCCGTTATCTTTTAACCAAGATAACATCTTTTCGTAAAATATCCCTTATCTCTTTAGCAATCAAGCTTTATTCCCGCCGCTCCGTTAATTCCGTTATAACGGGATAACACTAGGTGACAACCTCCGAATTGTCGAACTCTAAACTTGTGCTACCTCTATCCGCGAATAGTGACGTATGCCCAAGTCATTCCAACTTGTGCTACCTCTATCCGCGAATAGTGACGTATGCCCAAGTCATTCCCAACTTGTGCTACCTCTATCCGCGAATAGTGACGTATGCCCAAGTCATTCCAACTTGTGCTACCTCTATCCGCGAATAGTGACGTATGCCCAAGTCATTCCAACTTGTGCTACCTCTATCCGCGAATAGTGACGTATGCCCAAGTCATTCCAACTTGTGCTACCTCTATCCGCGAATAGTGACGTATGCCCAAGTCATTTCAACTTGTGCTACCTCTATCCGCGAATAGTGACGTATGCCCAAGTCATTTCAACTTGTGCTACCTCTATCCGCGAATAGTGACGTATGCCCAAGTCATTTCAACTTGTGCTACCACTATCCGCGAATAGTGACGTACGCTCAAGTTTCCCAACTTAAGTTACCTCTATCCCCGTCATAAAGAGATAGTGCCGTAAGCTCTAGCTTCCTCAGGTGACAGCCTCCGAATTGTCAAAATCTCAAGGATCCTAGACATCGTTCCTAACTATCTAGTGATGCTTGAACTACGATCAAGGCTTGATTCCTCCGGATACGTAGGTAGCCTTTTATAAAAGGTCCAGCCATTCGACCACTTTGGTCACCCCGTTTCTTTGTCACTCCTCGCGATAAAGCGCCCTCATAAAAGTTCAAATATTCGACCACCTGGGTCACTCCTAGCATGTCCCCGCAGGGATCAATTGCTTGACCTCCTAGGTCATTTTCTCTTCTATGTCCCCAAGAAGAGACCAGCTTTCTCTTCTTCCTCCCCAATGATCCTAATTCCGAACTACGGCCTGGCTTGATTCCTCCGGATACGTAGGTAGCCTTCCAAAAGGTTCAGCCACTCGACCACCTTGGTCTCCCAATCCGTCTCGGCATTCGCCGCATCGGATCCTTTTTCTATCGACAACCCCACTCGCCTTGCAAGTGACGTTGCCGAGGGCTTCGTAAGTACCCAAATCGCTCATGCCTTCCGGCTAAATTTTCCCGACAATTTCGGTAAGTTTTCCTAATTCCCCTGACCTTCCTAATGTTCCTGAAACATTCCGAACTGCAAATTAAATAAAGGGCTGAAGGGAATCCTTCCTAATTAAGAAAACACGTTTTTCTTAATTAGGAGGGAAGCTTCTAGAATGATGCCACCTTGCATGGGTCTAGAATGCTGAGTCATTGTGGATAAGACCGCACGGCCTCATTTGCAAAGGGCCTGCAGCCGCACGGCTTCATTAGCCTTATCCAGATCGCCTATAAATAGAGCCCTCCTCTACCCATTTTAATCATCAACAAGAAGCATAATACTCTCATAAATACGAAGAAGATCCCCCAAGGAGCCGCTGAAGTCCAAGAAGGTGAAGAAGAAGCTCAAGAAGCCATCTCCCTCCTCCTCAAGACCCAAGAAGAACCTCTCCTCCTAGCTCCGTCCGAAGAAGCGAAGGAAACGATTGGTAACCTCGCACGCCCTAACCTTGCATTTTAATTGATATACTTGCTCATTGCATTCATATATCTTGCTTGGGACTTGGCATTTATTCATAAAGATCATATCTTTATCACCCCCTTTCCCTTGCATGCATTAAGACCTCATTTGTCATAAAAATGTAGTCTTTTTCATAAAGGTGCATCCTTTGCACCTAAAATCCCTATTTTCCAATAAAAATGTCATCTTTATGCATCATTTGCATATAAAGATCAAATCTTTTCAATGAAAACGCATCCTTTGCATCAAAACCCCTTTTTCAATGCATCATTTGCATAAAATCAAATCTTTATGCATCATTTGCATAAAGATCATTTCTTTAAATCAAAAGCATCATTTGCTAAAACCTAAAAATGTCATCTTTTCATTAAAGAGTCATTTTTTATCATGCATTTCCTTTCCCCAACCTTGGAACGGACCGGTGTAAAAGTTCTCATCTTTGCATCGTTCCTTCCATTAAAGGTTCATGATTTCTTTAGGAAAAGGATAACCTTGAACCCTATATCTCCGATTATCGCTTAAGAATGAGTATGAAGCCTCTATACGAGCTCGACCGTCTTAAAGCGTAGGATTGATGGGCTAAGGACATTCCTTCCTAAAGAACCTCATCTTTGACCCAAAAGAGAGTCATTCTCTCGATCACGCAAGTCCCGAGGGTCCCGAGGTTTAAAATGCGATGATCATAAGTCATAAGATGAGGACGGGATCATAATCCCAAATACATAAATTCCAAGGAATCCCGAGCGACAACCAACAAATGGTTTGTACGTCCGGAAGACAACTTGGGACATTCCCCCCCCTTTATTTTCAAACACATGCACACAAAGAAAGCACGCAAGCAAACACGATTAATGAAATCTAGGGAGACTTGCTCCGGCAAGGCACTTTGGGTGAACGCCAAACGTTCTTCCCAAGGGGTAACTTAACCTCCGAACCCATAAAACCTTTTTTTCAAAGTTTTGAGGTAATCAAAATGGCGTGGCGACTCCGTTTTTCAAATAACTCGGATGTCTTCAAACTCGCGTGAATTCCAATAAACAAAAATTTTGGGCACACATTCACAGTACCCGATAATTTTGTAAAGAAACGGGACGTACCCTGATAATTTTTATAAAGAAACGGGACGTACCCTAATCATTTGAAAATAGAATTGAAAATGCCAATGGCAAACAAAATGAGCCACAGGGGTAAATTTGTAAAATAGGCTACAGGGCATTACGTCACTATCGAGGAGATAGGGGTAACTGAAGTTTGTAAAAACTTGAGCGTACTTCTCAATCTCTTTCGAATAAGAGATATGGGTATCTAAAGTTTGGAAAACTTGAGCATACTTCTCAATCTCTTTCGAATCAGAGATATGGGTATCTAAAGTTTGGAAAAACTTGAGCATACTTCTCAATCTCTTTCGAATCAGAGATATGGGTATCTAAAGTTTGGAAAACTTGAGCATACTTCTCAATCTCTTTTGAATCAGAGATATGGGTATCTAAAGATAGAAGAACTTGAGCATACGTCTCAATCTCTTTCGAATCAGAGATATGGGTAGCTAAAGATAGAAAAACTTGAGCATACGTCTCAATCTCTTTCGAATCAGAGATATGGGTAGCTAAAGTTTGAAAAACTTGAGCATACGTCTCAATCTCTTTCGAATCAGAGATATGGGTATCTAATGACTTGAGCATACGTCTCAATCTCTTTCGAATCAGAGATATGGGTTGCCAAAGTTTGAATGACTTAAGCATACGTCACTATTCATGACAGAGGTAGCTTAAGTTAAGAAGAACTCGACAATTCGGAGGTTGTCACCTAGCGTTATCCCGTTATAACGGAATTAACGGAGGCGACTGGGAAGAAAGCTTAATTGCTTAAGAGATAAGGGATATTTTCTGAAAAAGATGTTATCTTGGTTAAAAGATAACGGAAATTGCATGCCCAAGTGAAAGGTCCAGGGGCACAAAGGGGTAAAACAGGCCTACGGGGAACAAAATCGTGAAATTGAGCCTTCGGGGGCAAAATGGTAAAAATCAGCCACAGGGGCTTAGTATGTCGCACGACATAACAGGCCTTGTGGACAGATTTATTAAAAATACGCACAGTCGCCATTTGAAATTTAATTAGGCTTGAAATTGAGAGGGAGGCGACAGTGAGAAGAGAGAGAGGGCGATCATCAAAGAGGGAGATTCGAAGGAAATCGAGAGAAATCCAACACTTCTCAGTCCGATTCAATTGAAGAATGCCTCCTAGGCTCTATCCGACCAAGAGGGCTTCTCAACATGCCAACTTAGCTACTCGAAGAAAGGGGGTGCAAAGGAATCAACGGCCGTTTCTTTCGGAAGCACCAAGAGGAGATTTCTACCCACAGCTCGATGAGCATACTTCGGATGTTCGGAAGAAAGAAGAGGTAAGAAACCTAGGGTTTCTTGAAAATTTCTTTCAATTTGGGCGAAATTGATTTGAACTGAATGCCTTCAGACTACATTATGAATTAAATCATGAACTGGCATGAAATCATAGATTGATCTGGGAAGTGTAATGCATGCCATTCATTGATCTGTTTTGACCCATTTTTGCTTGGGATGATTTTCAGAAATAGCACGAAATATTAATACTTGTGCCATGTTTTCTTGCGTAAATTACGCACCCGTGGCTCTCCGCAGGCGATTGGCGAGCTATGGCAGAGCTTGCCGGGTAGCGAGACCATATAGACTCGCCTAAGGGCATGATTTATGCCGTCGGGCTAGGACGATTTTTGAGATGGCGAGGGCCATTGGAGACACTCGCAGGAGTGTGGATCCGGTGAGAGCTTTCGAGAATATTGGTGGGAGACTACACATTCGTTTCACTTCTCTTGGGGTGAAACGACGGTCACTCCGCCGGATTTTGCGATCATTCACAGATCGCCCTTTACAGATGAGCCGCTCTACCTAGAGGAGCCTCGCACAGGGAGCCGAGCCCCCACTCGATTGCCGATGCTGATTTTATGGGCTTACTTGGCTTCGTTCCCCATAACAAGAAGGGGAATGGATATGAGTTAGGCGAGCCGCATGGCTTGATTGAGGGGCGAGCGGGGACTACATTGTGGTAGATGATCCCGATTGAGAGCCGGCCGAGAGCCGAGAGATTAGCAAGGGCTTTCTTATGGGTGGGCTTTTCCGACATGCCGTTCATTAACAGCGCATCTACCGCCTTGGTTTCACTATTGGAGCTTTTGAGAGCCCGGGATACCGTCGGGAATACTGTCCCGGGGGAGGCCTTAGCCGAGATGTATTTGGCCCTAGATGACGTCGCCGAGGGAAGGCAAAGTACTTCACCGCTTTCATCCGGCTTTCGAGGTATTCTCTCACCTTGATCTCTTTTCTTTTGCGCATTTCATTATATCCCTTGTTTTCCCTTTTTGACTTCTTCTTCTCCTTTTCGTGCTTGGGCCTTCGAGTACTTTGGCCGCATGAGTGGCAGTATACAGATGAGTTTCCTCGCCACCACTTTTCCCGCTTCTTCGTCGGTGGACAAAGAATGCCAGGAAATGCACTCTGACACCGGAGGTTCGAGGTGCAGATCACGGCCTCGTATCATGATACGCCGACATGCCCGAGAGGGATTCCACGCAGGCCGAGCTTGTTCCCCGGACTCGGCCGTTACGATGACCTGGATTTGGATCATGCTGCGCACTTGACAGAGTGTCGCAAGCTGCTAGTGGGCTTGTCCGGAGACGCCTTGTATCTAGGAGAGAGAGTGTATAGACAAAGATGGGCCGAATAGGCACGCTCGGATCCCCGATGATCCTCCGCCTAGGATGTGGCCGCTCGCCGCCTGGCGAATGTAGATGCTCTGATTGTAGGCATGGCAGCACATCTCTACACACGGGAGGGGGACTATACTTTGTACGTGGCTAGACATCTTCATCCCCACGCACTGTGGTTGGTTATGGTGCTCAGAGTGCGGGACCCTCGACTGGCTACGTAGCTAGACCTCCTTTGCCCCCGACTTTCATTGATTATCAAGGTGGCGGTCGCATGAGGCGAGCCCATATTGATATGTCATAGACTCACCCTCATCTGGTGCTCCCGCGAGGTTCTAGATCTGTAAGTATTACTCCTTACGTCTTTTGGATTGATTGCATCTCTTCCTGTTATCAAGAACTGCATTCTGACGCTTTTTATGTCTGCTTGTAACAGGTTTCGGCTCGAGCTTACGGACATTTGACCAGGGCTTATACCGGCGCTGTGGGCATGATTGGCAAGCTCCAGAAAGGTATGAGCTTTTGGAAGAATCAGTGCCGGTCGCAGGGTTCGGTCGATATCTCTCCACCTGGCCAGCCGAGAAGGAAGAAAAGCCGTTCTGATGATGCAGGCACCAGCGGAGGCATTAGCGGGGGTATTAGTGGACCGAGGCCTCGGACAAAGAGGCCAAATGTGCCTCTTCACAGACCTATTGAGATTGATGATGATGATGATGATGATGAGGATGAGGATGGGGATGGTGTAGCTGAGACGGCCACGGATTATGAGCTTGACTCCACTGTTATCACTGAGCTTGACGACTATTACCGCACGAGGACCATAGCTTACGAGGCACCTTCGGACGATCCTGACGATGAGCCAGAGGAGGCTGAGGATGACGACGAGGATGGAGAGGACGATGGAGATGACTCAGAGTAGCCCCCCTTCCCCCTAGACATTTATGACTTTTTGGCTATTGTACCCTTTTAGGGAAAACATGTCATTTATTTTTGCTATGCACATCTTTTGGACTTGGCCTATTTCATTTTGTACGTACATTGTTAGCCTTTTGTTGCACGCACTTATGAAATGACAATGGTATGGTATTTGGCTTGAATATGAATGATTTGAATGGATTTTTGGCTTGAATATGAATGCAATGGGTGTACATGGAGTAAAGGACCCTTCCCCTATGCATTTGAGAAGTGTATGAATGGTATTTGCAGCTTTTGACATGTCGGGGATTGCCCTGGGGAAAACAGGATGCTGCTGATGTCTGATGTCTGATGTGGCTTGTTATGTCGCACGACATGGCTTGTTATGTCGCGCGACATAGTAAGCCTGAACTGTGCTTTTCATTTCCTTTGGAACTGGAATGGAATTGCAGACACAGGTTGGAATTGGGTGACCAAAAGAGGTCACCTACCTGGCCTCCTTGGGACAATGGCAAAGAGATATTAGTCCCTCCCTATAAGGATGGAAACGGGGTGACCTAGGAGGTTAAACAACTGATCCTACTAGGAATGTGCCAAATCAAAAGAGGTGACCAATGTGGTCAGATAGCTAGACTTTTATTGAAAAATGGAGAAAGGAAAAGATGACCAACGTGGTCGGATGGCTGAACCTTTATGAAAGGCTACCTACGTATCCCGGAGGAATCAAGCCTTGATCGTAGTTCAGAATCCTCATCTAGACAGTTAGGAACGATGTCTAGGATCCTTGAGGTTTTGACAATTAGGAAACTGTCGCCTGGCGTTATCTCGTTATGACGGAAGTAACGGAGGCACTTTTGGGAGAAAACGTTATCATTAGCAATTGGCACGTTACTTTGGGCCTAGGGGTGATGATTTTTTTTTTTTTCTTGGAAACGTGGTAGGGACTGGGTCTGGATATACATATGGAATGTATTTGGGAATTGTTTAAGACGGGTTTCAAACAGGTGGGGTCGTATCCCTTGGGTGCGGACTGAACTGCTGTTGTTGCTGAGATGTTGTCTACGTGGACTAGCATTCCCTCTTGAGCTGAGACTGGGTTTAAACCTCGAGTCTCGATGAATGTTCCTTTCTCACACTCTGGCATTTGAAGCTGATGCTAACAGGCTTTTACAACCAAAGCAGATGTTGAAGTGACCAAACTTCTCTTCTAGGGATGGATGTGACTTATCGGAGCCCCGATCTGAGGAAAAACTTTCTGCAAAGCCCCATGTCTTACTAAAGCAAGGAAAGATCCTTTCATTTGGCAAAGCCCTGGTTGAATGAACTGAGTAGGCGAAGTGACTTGGCGAAGCCCCAGTCTGGTGACCTAGCAAAAATCCCAATATGATTGATACATGCGAAAGTGATCCTGAGGTTGATCTGACCAAAATCGAATTTATCTTGGGACCTAGTGAAGAACCTGATGCGAACCCCAAAAATGGCTAAAGAAGCCCCAGCTTAAAGGAACGCTTTGACAAAGTCCCAACCTTGGAGAGTTTCGAGGCGTACCCTAATGCGAATTGTAGCGAAGAGGGAAAACCTATCCTTTTTTTTTTTTTTTTTTATTTAGTCAATCACCAACCTTAAGAAGATGTGGACGAAGAGAATTTGAAATTTATACATGCAGGGGCATATTTTTTCGAAAAGTGGGAATAGATCCCGATTTTTGTGTTATTTTGACGGCCTTATTCAATGTAGGCGCAAAAACTCGCTTTGGGTTTGACTCTTTTGAGAGAGTATAAGCGTAGAAGGGTTTGTAAAAGTGTATGTAAGCCCCTGCTGACAGAAAATCAGTGTTTAGCACTATTTTTCCTAAGATGTAGAAAGAGAAGACTTGTCAAGACATCTGAAAACTTGTTTTATTTACAATGATCACAAGATTGCTTAAAACCCTTTATTGATGTTCGGGTTATTCAACCACTAATCTCGATATGAAAAAACATTCTTATTAGTCATGAGGAGAAAGTCAACCAATGCCGCGGATCAAGATTGGCTGGTGTGAAAGAAAGGTTTGTGTATAGGGAGGTCATTGATGAGACCGGGTTTTCTGGGTTTTGACTGTGTCTATGGGAGAGAGGTCATTGATGAGACCGAATTTTCTGGAATTTGAATATGCTTATGACCGGACCATTGCTGGTTGCCTACGTTCCCCTCATTGTGAGGAGCTCAGGTCGCCGTAGTTCGGCCTTGGCCGGACTGTTTTGGGAAATGGGATTTGTGGTTCCTTTAGTGAAAAGGCTAGGATGAGATGATGAGGCGTGGGCCTCGGGATGATTCCTTGACCAAGTCATTCTTGGACGGCTGCTTCTGATTGCTTCCTCTTTCATTGGGGGAGAAAGGATTTGCACGTGCCTAAATGCTTCTGTCTTTGCTTCGACCGTCCCATTGTTATCGACAACTTTTATTTTCTGAGCTTTGGTCTTGCCTGTCCGTCAAGCTTTTGATTGGTAACGCTGGGTCCTTGGCCTCATTTTCTTTTATTTTTATGTGCAACCCTGTTTTTTGCCTAGACTGCCTTTTGGGATTTTCAGTCTAGCTGGGTATTACTCTTTTGCACTAAGATTTTTCCTTTTCTTCTTTTTTTTTTATATGTGCAACCCTGTTTTTTGCCTAGACTGCCCTTTTTTTGGGATATTCAGCCTAGCTGGGTATTACTCTTTTTGCACTACATTTTTTTTCTTTTTTTTTATTTTCTGAAGCACATGAGGACCAAGGCGAGCCCCTGCTTGAACATTCTTGATACCCTTGAGGTCTAAGCCAAGCTCCTAGGTTGTTACCGACACGGGGTCAATCTTTCGAAGCTGAGTGGCCTTTTGCTGTCCCTTGATGATGCCGCCGTCGTTGACTTGGTCAAGGTGATGGGGAGGACATGGTTTGGGAAAGTGTATGGCTTTGATGAAGGCCTTTTGCGGGGTGAGGAAAGTGTATGGCTTGATGACATTAGTTGACTTTCTTACACTGATTAATCAAAATGTTAATTATTTCGAGAGATTATTTGCTGAGCAATGCAAGTGATCACATAAAATAAAACCATTTCATTAAATGTAATGTAGGTGTGCAAATAATGTCTTAAGTCTAGCAAGAAAAGAAGAAGACTCTTTTATAGAAAATTGAAGATTAAATACAATGTCCGTGGAGGACTTGATTGAAAGGAAAAAATACTAGGACCTACGAAAGTTGACTGAGAGACTATTTTCCTTTTCTCTTTTTTTATTTTTATACTTAAGGATAGGTAGACCCTAGTCTAGCTACTCTTCGCGGGTTGGACTCGAGTAACTTGAGCTTTCCTTCGTAGATCGGCCACCGAATTTCCTTCTTCGTATCCACACACTTGTCTGTCGCATGACCATAATGCTTGTGGTACTCACAGAACTTGGTCCTGTCAACTCTACTTGGATTTCTTGGCTTATAATTCTCGAGAGGTGTGAGAAGGCTTCGTTTCACCAAATTATCGAAAACTTTGCTCATAGGCATCCCAAAATCATCAGGCTGACGTTTCTGACCTTGCTCTTCTTGAACTAACCTCTTACCGTAACTTTCTGTTTTTGGCCCATGGAGGTTCTCAAACTTCCCATCTTCTATCAACTTCTGGATCTCATACTTCAAAGAGGTGCAATTGTCAGTGTTGTGCCCATGGTATTGATGGAAAAGACAATACTTGGACTCATCCAACCGAACACTGGGGTTCCTGGGCTTCCAATTTTCCAGTGGCTTTATGAGTTTTTCTTTCATTAGTTCTTCCAGAATCTTGCTTAAAGGCATCTCTGCATCGTCAAAGTGAAAGGAGCGAGGTTTTTGGGAGACCTTGTTGTTCTCAAAACTCGGATTCCCATCGTCCAATTGGTTCCACTGTTGGATTTGGCTGAAGGAAGCTACGACATTCTTTCCTTTGTGAGGGACTGGTGCTGAGCCAGGTACGGTTGCTGCTTGGTACTGGTGGCATTGGGTTATGCTCGGTGGAGTCATTTCCTTGCCTGGTCCGACATCTTGGGTCAAGGGAGTATTGATACTCATCATGAGGTCAAGCTTCTCTTGCATCTGTTTCACTTGTTCCATCAATATTACCACATGGGGGTCAACGGGGACTCTCGGGCTACCGGAACTGGCAACAGGACTTGTAGTAGCAAACTGACGGCTGAATTCATTAAGTCCGGTAGGTGACAGCTGAAAACTCGGATCATCCTTTGGCAACTCATGATCGCATTCAGGCGAGTATAGGGGCTTCAGAACATAGCCACATATCTCAAACTGATTATGTGAGGTTGGAGCATAAACTGGCAGGTATTGCTGAAAATGAGAGACAGGTGGGGTGAAGCCCAATCTGTTCTGAGGAGCTGAGGGCAATGGGGCCCTGATGAGCTGGGATGTTGGAAAGGACTGAGGAGAAGTGGTCCTTGGCAAGGGATCATATGTGAATGGAGGAAGGTATTGGTTATAGGCTGGGGGAGCTGAGATGGCTACTTCTGGAGTCTCATCTTCGACCACTACCAGAGAACCGTTGGAGTCAACTGTTACTTGAACTCCATTGCGGCGAAGAGCACCGATGAGCAATGACAGCTGCTCTTCATGAACCTTCTGGGCATTTTCCAAAGCCAGGACTAACTCTTCCTTCCTAAACATCTGATTTCCTGCACCCTCACTGTTTCACTACATCCAAATCTGCCATTCGACTCTACGAGCCGATTTGAACCGTCCGAACCTAAGGTTTTCTGAAAAGCCGCTGACCCAGTATTCTAGCCCACTTCTTTCTCGCTGTGGGAAAGGGACAGGCAAGGTTTAGGCTTGGGGATAGGTAAGGTAGGTAAGATTTAGACTCGAAGGTAGGTGAGATTTAGACTCGGAGGTAAGTGAGATTTAGACTCGGAGGTAAGTGTTTAGGCTAAAGGCTCAAGTAACATGCACTTATCGCTTAAATTTTACTCAAAACACATTTTCTCCTAATTCTAATTTATCGGAAAAGATGAGACCTTGAAAGGTCAGGATTGGAAAATTGGGGATTGGACCGAGGAGGTCTCGACTAGGGATTTGACCGCGAAAGTTCGAGATGGGAAGATAGGAGATCGGACCGAGGAGGTCTCGATTAGGAATTTGACCATGAAAGGTCAAGATGAAAAAAAAAAAAATCGGAGATCGGACCGAGGAGGTCTCGATTAGGGATTTGGCCATGAAAGGTCGAGATAGAAAATCGGAAATCGGACCGAGGAGGTCTCGATTAGGGGTTTGACCATGAAAGGTCGAGATAGGAAAATCGGAAATCGGACCGAGGAGGTCTCGATTAGGGATTTGACCATGAAAGGTCGGGACAGGAAAAATCGGAGATCGGACCGAGGAGGTCTCGATTAGGGATTTGACCATGAAAGGTCGAGATAGAAAAATCGAAAATCGGACCGAGGAGGTCTCGATTAGGGATTTGACCATGAAAGGTCGGGACAGGAAAAATTGGAGATCGGACCGAGGAGGTCTCGATTAGGGATTTGACCATGAAAGGTCGATATAGGAAAATCGAAAATCGGACCGAGGAGGTCTCGATTAGGGATTTGACCATAAAAGGTCGGGACAGGAAAAATCGGAGATCGGACCGAGGAGGTCTCGATTAGGGATTTGACCATGAAAGGTCGAGATAGGAAAATCGAAAATCGGACAGAGGAGGTCTCGATTAGGGATTTGACCATAAAAGGTCGGGACAGGAAAATCGGAAATCGGACCAAGGAGGTCTCGATTAGGGATATCAGAGATAGGACCATGCAATTATGATTCTGTTAATTGTTCAAGTTTACTTAAAACAATGCCTTTTATTTATTTCTATTTGGTTGGAAAAGGGGGGTTTGCCCTTCTTTTTCGTAACTATTCTAGATCCTGGATCAGTGGGTTCCGTCACTACGTCTATAAGCCCCTCGTATTCCACCTGTATTTCGACCTCCCAGGGTGGACAGCCCCGGGCGAGGGTCCTATAGGGCACGCGGATCCCACCGACCGAGAGTAAAGAACACTCCTAATGGGTCTAGCGGGTCATAGGACCTTTCAACGCACGAGCGATGCGGATTATGGTCAAGGCAATACCGAGAAAGTCTCGTCTCTCTGTCTTAACAGAGTTTTGGCAGAGTTTCGCTTGAGCGAAATGACGTTTTGACTTTCGGTAATGTCCGAGAAAATAATAGGCATGGGTCGGGCGGCAAAAGCCGGATGACACAGTGTCACATTGAACTTCGTTGCATACGCAGTGCGTGAGTCGAATCGAAGTCAATGCTTAGGTCAAGATCTTGCCAATTTTTCCTTGTCGGAACTTTGGCAGAGCTTCGCTTGAGCGAAAGATCTTTTGATTTTTTGGCAAGGACTCGGTCTTGACTCTTACGCATTTCGTGTGGGTCAAGGTCAAAGTCAATGTCGGAGTCAAGATCCCACCGATTTTTCCTTGTCGGAATTTCGGCAGGGTTTCGCTTGAGCGAAAAATCTTGGCTTCCGTTATGAGCTAAGGCTTGACCTTTACGTGGATATGCAACTGGGCTATATGACACGGACTAGACCAAAAACCAACCAAAAGTCACGGTTTTTTGAAACGTGTGACACGGACTGTGCATTGGTCGACAGCATTTTGCCATGGGGAGGTTGGGATGATTCCGGGCGCGCCCGGGAGCATCGTAAGGCTGTCCGTGATCGCACTGGAACCACCCTCGGGTTTGAAGGACGTGCGTGCAAAGTGTACAGGATATATCAGGTGCGCGTAGTGTGCGGTCTCCTAAAAATGTTCCTTTTTGAGTTAAAACAGAGATTTTCATAAATGTGTTTTAAAGGAATGATTTTCGGGACGGGGGAAAATGCAACACGTAAGCACGTAAATTTTCTGGGAGCCCCAGTCAGTCATGGAGCTGAGTAGCCCCACGCTGCTAGGACTGCCAGATTAACCATGATTTTTCCTGGTGGAATTGCCACTGAGGTCGCCCGGTCAGAATCCAAGGAGGATTGAGCCGTACGACTGCATGGATCAATTTTCCAGGTTCCACTCCTTTTGCTATTTTTCGGGTTGTTTCCCGTTTCAAAGTATGCACAGATTCCAAGATGCAAATGATGCAATGCATGGTAAAGAAAGCAAGCACGATTAATGAAATCGGCGATGGGAGTCTAACCCGCTCAAAGGGAAAAGCTTTCTTTTATTTTTTTTTCAAAATTGTTTTTTTCGAAAAAAGGATACTGGTACGTGGATTGTTAAACCACCGGTTATCCCAACTCCCACGTCAGGGAGTGTACAGGAAGGGTAAGTGGTTTCCACCTATATACCGAGTATCGATTTTTGTTTTGAAAATAAAAGCTTTTCTCCTTTGGGATGTCCCCAGCGGAGTCGCCAAACTGTGAATGTGTGCCCAAAATTGGATTCACGCGAGTTTGAAGACATCCAGTTTAATTTGAAAAAACGGAGTCGCCACGCCATTTTGATTACCTCAAAACTTTGAAAAAAAGGTTTTTACTTGGGTTCGGAGGTTAAGTTACCCCTTGGGAAGAACGTTTGGCGTTCACCCAAGGTGCCTTGCCGGAGCAAGTCTCCCATGATTTCATTAATCGTGCTTGCTTGCGTGCTTTCTTGTGTGCATGTGTTTGAAAATAAGGAGGGAATGTCCCAAGTCGTCTTCCGGACGTACAAACCATTTGTTGGTTGTCGCTCGGGATTCCTTGGAATTTTATGTATTTGGGATTATGATCCCGTCCTCATCTTATGACTTGTGATCATCGCATTTTTAACCTCGGGACCCTCGGGACTTGCGTGATCGAGCGAATGACTCTCTTTATGGTCAAAGATGAGGTTCTTTAGAAAAGGAAGGTCCTTAGCCCATCAATCCTACGCTTTAAGACGGTCGAGCTCATATAGATGCTTCTTACTCGCCTTAAGTGATAATCGGAGATATAGGGTTCAAGGTTGTCCCTCTCTAAAAAAATAATGAACCTTTAATGGAAGGAACGATGCAAAGATGAGAACTTTTACACCGGTCTGTTCCAAGGTTGCTAATGGGGACATGGGGGAATGCATGTAAAAATGATACTTTAGTGAAAAGATGGCATTTTAGAATGTAAAGCATGTCTTTTGGTTGCAAGGGACGCTTTTGTGCAAAGAAAAGGTTTTTATACAAAGAATGCATTTTTATGTTGGAAAATAGCATTTAATGCACAAATGATGCATGAAAATGGCAAAGAATGATTTTTTTAATGCAAAGTATGCATTTTGAGTATGAAAATGAGTTTTTGAATGCAAAGAGTGAATCTTTAATGTGAAAAGGGTTTTTTAGTGCAAAGGATGCACCATTAAAGCAAAGATGTCATTTTGGTGAAAAAGATATCCTTTTAATGCAAATGATGCTGCTCTGTATGCAAATGTTTTAGTTTAAATGCAGATTGATGCATTAGAAAAGGAAAACATCAGATTGCGGGTGAAAAGATAAGGAATGCAAACCGGCTACTTATGTCGCGTGACATAGAGCCGCCTATGTCGCGTGACATAACAAGCCATTTTGCGAAGCCTAAACAAGCGAGATTTGCGAGAGGTAACAAGGCACCAAAATGGTCAAGTTACTTCACAAACAAATCTCAGAGAGCATGTTTATTGATAATGAACACTTCAAGAGGGTGTGGATATGAGGGATCCACACTCATCTTGAGTGTTCATGCAAAACCAAGTTAAACCGGAGCTTTTATATGAAATGCAATGAAATAAAATGTGGATCTGGGTAATATAACATAAAGTATGCAACTTTAATCAGAATACTACATTATAAATGCATTTAGCATAGAGATTTCACATTTGAATGAAAATAGAGAGTGGAAAAGGGTAGAAACTCGTTACCCTTGAAGATCCACAACTCCTATATCAAGTTAGATATAGGAGCCTTCTAGCGTCCTCCTCCGGAGTTGATGTCCAGCCTTGAAACCGTGAGAATTCCTTGATTCTTGATGTATATATGAAGTGTGTGTGTGTGGGAAGTGTGTGTAGAATTGATTTGAGAGGATTGGGGTGATTTGGGGGGGTATGTGAGAAAAGAGAAGGCTTCTGGGCGTATTCCCTATAAAGGGTGACTGAGGGGTGGAAGAGGTGTGTGTAAAATGAGAGGTGAAGGCCTCTATTTATAGGCTGCCTGCATGGGCTTGTTATGTCGCACGACATAACAAGCCATAACTGCTTTCCTTCTAGAAACATGCAAGGTGGCAACCTTCTAGAACTTTTCATGGCCTATTATGTCGCACGACATAAGTAGCCACTTCCAGATTCTTCTAGAAACATGCAAGGTGGCAAGCTTCTAGAAGTTTTTCATGGCCTATTATGTCGCACGACATAAGTAGCCACTTCCAGTCCCTTCTAGAAACATGCAAGGTGGCGCTTTCTAGAAGGGTTTTGGAATTAAGAAAAACGTGTTTCTTAATTACCAAGCATTCCTTTCAGCCCTTAAAAGGCTTGGAACATTTCTGAAATTATTCCGGAACTGTAGGAAAGTCCGAGGAATTACCGGAAAAATTACCGGAATTGCCGGGAAAATTAACCGAAAGGCATGAGCCAGATTTGGGTACTTACAACAACGGAAAGTATGTGACTTAGTTTTGAACTCACACAAAATCGGTAAGAAAATGTTTAGAGCTTGGTTTTTAGCACAAGGTATTTCTTAAAACTTTATGTAGTGCAAATGGCTTGGTATAAGGAAAAACTTATGAAATCAGTAAGAGGAACCGCTATAACAGTGATAGAGATCAGCTGGCAATATGAATGTAAAGCAAAGAAAAGTAAAGATAGAGACAAGATATTTGGAGAGGTTCACAGCGTGAATGCTGCTACGTCCTCTACCAAGTTTGGTCAGAACTTGGATTTTGAGTAAAGTTTACTATCAGTTTATCCTAGTGTATTACAAGAGCAGCTTTGCCGGTTACAAAGGTTTAAATCTAGGATCTACTGATGGATCTTAAGACAAAAACTGACCAAGTGTTTTTGAGCGGCAAGTTAAGAACTTATCTCACTCAGGTGTGTGTGTGAATCTCAATCAATGCATTCCAATGATTGTCTTGTTGAGGAATACTTACGGATTTGATTGAGTTGTGCACGAATGTATGTCCCTAATAAATTCTAATGATTTTCTGGACTTGAATGCTTGAGCTTCATTGAATGCTTCAAGCACTTTCTCTTCAATGCAACAACCAACCACCTTCAATGCTCTAAAGTCTTCAATATATACTTGGAGGGAAAATAGCTAGTTGACGTTGAAGGGGTAGATTTGGAATTCAAATTTTGAGGTTGGTAGGTGAGGATCAATAAATGCCATATCTTTAGCATTTAATGCGGGAGATACGACTAATGGCATTTCGGCGTAGTCCAGCGGGTAAAGACCCCTTTGTCCCAACCGGTTACCTGCCAACACAGACAAAGGACAAAGTAGAGCTAAAAATAGCTCCTGTGTTAGAAATAGCAGAATGGGGTTAGTAGAAGAATGTAACTACTTTTAGCAAACAAGTAAAATTTAAGAGATAGAGATATGACCGTTGTCGCAGGTAGACCGCCTATCGAAGAAAGTCTTTGTGAGTGCCAGTCACCTATCTTGCTGAAAGATGTTGCTGAATAAGATTTTCTTCTGATGGTTACCATACTGATCTCACCAGCAAGTTGTCAACCTGAAGAACTTGATACACTGGCACAAAGGCATCAGCAAGAGATCCAAAAATAAAATCTAATTAAATTAGGGGTCTCTAACAAGCCACGTGATTGGGATTAAGCAATTCTAAGTCTACACATATATTTGACCCAACAATCTCCTCCTAATTGCTTAAGTCCAATCACCCTAAACAGAATCACCTACATAGCCTAGATAAATTACTGAGTTAAGGATTTGGGTTTTATTTATTATCTCTTAAGCTAAGTTGCAAATGATAACTGTAAAGGCAAAAATATTTAGGGTACCTGCAAGAAAGTTAGATGAACATATTATGACTAAGCAAAAGACAAATAATAGATAAGCAAAACGTTAGCATATGATATAATGTTTGAGGCTTCAGCAGAGGATATCTATATCATCGGTTACAAGACAAGATTAGATATCAGCAGAGACAGCGGAAGATCGGCAGCGCGGCATCAGCAAAGATCAACACCAGACTTTGACTTCTTCTCCTTCTTAGATTCAATCCTTTCGGCTTTCCTTTTCTTGCTTGACTTATACCATTCAATCAGCACTTCATTTTTCCCTTCAAGCTTGGCTATCTTCAGATTTGCTTCAGCAAGCTTGGCTTCAGCAGCGATGGCCCTTTCTTCAGCAGACTTGAGTTTGAGTTCTAACTCCTGAATACTGAGATCTTGTTTTTCATTCACAGAGACTAACAGCTACTGAGTCTTGAGGGTACTGTCAAATAAATCACATAGCTGATCAAACCTTTCTTCACCGATTTTCAAATCACCAATTAGAGCTCTGGCTGGAGATCTGACAACTTTGGTCTTGCTGATGACTTTGGCTGAGATTATGTTGGCTAAGTCCTCCTCCTCCTGAGTGTACTTAAGCACAATATCCTTAAGATTAATCAAGCTTATCACGGAGATACAAACCTAGATCACCAATGTCACCTCTAAGAACAGGTTCATATGCTTCAGAGAGATGGCCATGCTGATTAGCAAAGTAGCCATATATGGTGTAGAGAGGGTCATTATCAGCAGAAGATAGGAAGGTAGCTGGGATGGTGGTGCTAATTATCAAAGGAATATTAGCAGATATCGGGGAAGGAGGAATAACAAGCAGAGGAAAAGTAGAATGAACCACAATGGATGTATCAGCAGATAGAGGAGGGTCAAGAAACATCTGACCATTATTTTTCAGGGAGAGTTTGAATGCTATCATCATATTTAGAAATGCTCTTCTATTAAGCAGGATACACATAAGGCCAAGGTGCATCATCCTGCCAGTATCAACTGCATGATCTTGCTGAAATGGCCTGGAAGCATAAAGAGGCAGAGTAACGGCAAGGGCATGCTGATAAACAAGCTTTAGAAGCCCAGCAGTAGAGAGAGGAGCGATCTCAAGAATATCAGCCACCAAATCATTAATCATAAAGCATTTCCTCTTGATACCACCAGAATAGATGCACACTTAAATAGGAGATTCACCATGAGGACAAACTTTACCACAAATCTTCAAAGAACCTGGTTGATTCACAGCTGGAGGAGAGGCTTTCACTTTGGCATGAGAAACAGCAGGAGTTTTCTTCTTGCCATGTTTGATGTCTTTGTCCCACTTGAGCCAGAATGAAGTCATGCTGGTTGATTCTTGAAGAAACTCAGCATTTTTTAAAGGAAATTTTATCTTTCTAGATCCTAACCTTTATTTCAGTCTTTGATGAGGAGGGATAAGATAGTTACCAGCAGATTCTTTTGGGATGGATCTCAAGGTTGTATACCAGTTTGAGCAGATCATCAACTTGCAATCATCTTTTAAAGAATTATACCAAGAGGGAGGAGAGGTATCTTTTTCAACAGCAGTAGGAATCACATCATAATCATCAGGATCAATTTCATCAGGGCTATCATCACCAACTTCAGCAATGGGCTCAGGAATAGATATGGAATCAGCAATAGCTTGTTGGAATTGGACTTCTTCAGAGTTCACCAGAAAAGATTCAGAAAAGGCATTATCAATTTCTTCAGCTTGGAGATCAGCAGCTAGATCAGCATCTGAGAGTGCTCCTCCTCCCAAATCAGCAATCTCCATGAGGGTGTCAACAGATTCCACAAACACTGCAGCAGGTTGTTCATCAGCAGGTTCAGCAGGCAAGACTCCTCCTGAAATGACTATCGGTACAGGCTGAACAGGGCTTGCAGTGCTGATTTTGTGAGCACAAGATAAGGGAGAGGATGCATGCTTCACAAGAATAGTGCTGATAAACTTGTTGTCATCATCAGACTCAGTTCTGCTGGAATCAGTACTATCACTTGAGATATCATCTGCTGGTGCATCAACAATCTTGTCAGAACTCTTGTCAGAAGAGTCATCTTTCTTCTCTTCTGAAGAACTAGTATTCCTTCTCTTCAAAGCTTCCTCAGAATAAGTAATGAGCTCTTGGGTCATCTTAAGAACATTCTCAATCAACTGGTCAGCAAGAGGACCTCTGGTAAGAGTCTCAGCATCAGAATACCTGAATCCCCAATCTTCATCATTCTCTGCTCTGCCTTGCTGATAGGGATCATCTTCATGGAAATCAAATTGAGTCTTGAACAGAGATGCATAGGCAATCCAGATGGAAATTACCATCAGATCCTGTCTGATTCGATCTTGAAACAGATAAACTTGATTCCATAGCAAGGGCAGCAGATCAAAGTATCTACCAAAGTTTAACATAAGCTCATTCTTGCTAAAGTTTTGATACTTGGACAGAGGAGGGAACTTCTCAGCAAATGTTTCATTTAAGTCCAGCTTGGTTCTGTCAACATAATCATGGATGTTACCAGCAGAAACAAATTCTTTCTTTTCTTCATGAAACTGAAGTAATCTCCAGATGAAGGGCTGAAGGTGATCAATAGGAAAGACCCAGTTTTTGGGGGCAATTTTGTTGAACATGGACCAGGGGTTATTGAAGAAAATATGAAATGAAGGGTTTTTTATTGGAGCACACTTTCTGATTTTGGATTCAGAGGCTATACCAGATGAGGCAGTGTGCTGAATGTCAGGCAGACTTGGATAGATCAGCAAGAGAGGCTGCAGGGGAATTCTCCTCCTCAAATCTTGCTCAATCATCTTTCTTCTATCAGCAACTTCTCTGCTGATGTCTTCAGCGGTAAGAGCAATCTTTCTGTAGGTAGGCTCAGAAATCAAGTAGGCATCATCAAGCAATGGTTCAGAAAACAGAACCCTTTTGGCTCTGGGATCAGAAGATGGAATAGGAAATGATTTAATTACTTTAACGGGAAACTACTTGGTTTTCTTTTCTGGCTTGTCAACAGCTTCAGGTAATTTCTTTCTCTTAGGGCTGCAGAAGAGGGAGCAGCAGAAAGGGATTCAGCAACAGATTTCTTGGCTCTTGTGACAGGGCCAGCAGCAAAGGGAGTTGAAGCAGCAGGGGCTGGAATAGCAGAGGGCTTAGGAATGACAGGAGCAATGGAAGATTTCTTGAGATTCTTCTTCTTCTTCTTCGCAGCAGGTACAATGGCTTCACTGGCAGTAGGAGCTGGAATTACTCTGTCAGCAAGAGGAGTTATGTCAGTAAGGGGAGGTGCCTCACCAGCAGTAGATTGTCTACTGATTCTCTTCTAATCAACATCACTGTGATGCTTTAGCTTTGATTTAGAGATGCTGGTTGCATTTGGATCAGCAAGGATTACAACAGGGTTTCCTCTGATAATTCTGCTAAGTAGTCAGTAGTGACATCCTCTTCCTGGATGTGCTAGACCCTTCTGTCTATCAGCAGCGTATTTCTTTGCTGCTAGAGCTATGACTCTAAATAGGAATCCACACCAGTTGAACCTTTTTCGAAGCACTATAGCAGCAAATCCTTCAAATTGCAGATCAGTAACATGGCTGTGAGAGCCAGATCGACGGATCAGGCATCTGTCAATGATCTCAATAAGAGCAAAGTATTTCCTTATGTAATGAACTTTGAAATGCTTATCACCACTAAGCCTAGGACCAGTACCTCTGGTCAGATTCCAGGCTTCATCCAAGACAGTATCATCAATAGAACAAGGACCAGAGTTTCCTAGAGTAGGAAAAATGGAAGATATACTGGTTGGGGTGACAGGGATAGGACCAGCAACTGAGGAGTTAATGGCAGAGAAGGAGTCAAGATCATTCACATCTGAATATTCAACAACTGCATTGGCAAAGAATTCCCTAACTGTATCAACAAAAACTTTAGAATCATCTTTAGGGGCTAAGAATGGAAGAACCGAGGTATCAGAAAGAAGAGCTTGAAGAAACTGTCCATCATGTTCATCGTTGAAAAAGCTTAGGTCTATGTAACCTCCATAGATATCCTTTTCGTTACTCATGATTATATGCAAAACTCAACAAACCAAACAAACTCAAGAACAAAAAACCAAAGTTAGAATCAATATTTGATATAACAAGTTAAACGTACCAGATTCAGATGAGAAATAGAGAGATATGTGTTGAATTTGAGAGAGGGCAAAGCAGAAATCAATGGAGTAATTCTTAGAGAGACAATGCAAAAAGATTTGAGAGAGAGTTGTCTTTGCTTAAATATGTTATGGAATAGGAGGGAAAAGTTTGTGTTGAAAAGGATTTTCAAAAGTCTCAACTGTTTAAATTCTTGGAATACGTGCGCACGCTATGAGTTTAAAGCACCGTTTTGGAACAGTTAAACGGAGGAAAAATAACTATTTTGAGATTTAATTTGATACGGTTTTACCTGGGATTTATCACAAAATTAATTGGGATAAATCATTTGACACAATTTACGGAGGTGGCGGTACACACACGTGTCAGAGAGGGTGTGACCGAATGTCCTTTGATGTGATTTGCTTGTCAGAGAATCCAACCTTATCTTCAAAGAGAGAGCTTGCTGATTAAAGTTTTACACAACTGGCAGGCATAAACTAGAGCACCAGCAGAAGGATAGATATCGACAAGCAGTCAGCAAGGCAAGAATCGGCAGGAGTATAATCAGCAGGAAAATATCGGCACACAGCAATGAATGATCCGCAAGATGAGTTGTCCCGGCAAGATGAATACAAGCATCAACCAGAGTATCCAATGACACCCAGCTCACTCCTTAGGAATTCAAATCTCTTCTGATCTAGGGGCTTTGTCAGTATGTCAGCTCTTTGAAAGTCAATATGAACTTTCAGCAGAATAACATTGCCCTTCTCCACATGATCCTTGAGGAAGTGATATTTGATGTCAATATGCTTTGTTTTAGAGTGCATCACAGGATTGTTTGAGATCAAAATAGCAAATTGATTGTCATAGTAGATAGGGAAGACTTGAGGTGGAATCTCATAGTCTACCAATTGTTGCTTCATCCAGAGGATTTGAGAGCAACAGCTACCGGCAGTAATATATTCAGCCTCAGTAGTGGAAGTAGAGGTAGCTGTTTGCTTTTTGCATGACCACGAAACTAGCCTCTCACCAAGAAACTGACACGTTCCACTAGTACTTTTCCTTGTGACTCGGCGGGCTGCATAATCAGCATCTGAATAACCAATAAGATTGAAAGAAAAGTCTCTGGCATACCATAATGCAAGGTTAGCAGTGCCGCTGAGATATTTAATGATTCTTTTCACAGCTTACAGATGAGATTCTCTTGGATCGGCTTGAAATCTTGCACAGACACAAACGGCAAACATTATATCCGGTCTGCTGGCTGTTAAATAGAGAAGCAAACCAATCATTCCTCTGTAAAGATTCATGTCCACTTTCTTGCCAGATTCGTCTTTGTCAAGATGAATGTTTGTGGCCATGGGAGTTCTTTGAGGATGAGCATTATCAAATCCAAACTTCTTGATAAACTCCTTGGTATATTTGGCTTGATTTATGAATATTCCTTCATTAGTTTGCTTCACTTGTAGACCAAGGAAATAGGTTAGCTCGCCCATCATGCTCATTTCAAACTTGCTTTGCATGAGCTTTTCAAATCTTTTGCAGAGGGCTTCATTCGTGGACCCAAAGATGATGTCGTCCACATATATTTGAACAAACAATGAATGGCCCTTGTGCTTAGCAACAAATAAAGTTGTGTTGATTTTCCCTCTGGTAAACCCTAAACCATCACTGAGTAGGAACTTGGACAAAGTTTCGTACCAAGCCCTAGGAGCTTGCTTCAAGCCATAAAGAGCTTTCATCATTCGGTAGACATGATTGGGTTTCTTAGAGTCCTCAAAGCCTGGTGGCTGTTCAACATAAACCAGCTCTTGGAGTTCTCCATTCAAGAAAGCGCTTTTCACACCCATTTGATATAGATTGAATTCTTTGAAGGCAGCATAGGCAAGAAAAAGTCTTATAGCCTCTAATCTTGCTACTGGTGCGAAAGTTTGATCATAATCGATCCCTTCTTCTTGATGGTATCCTTTGGCCACCAATCTAGCTTTGTTTCTTGTAATCTTTCCAACTTCATCCAACTTGTTTCTAAATACCCATTTAGTTCCAATAACTTGTTGACAGGAAGGTCTCGGTACCAGTTCCCAAACATTACATCTTTCAAACTGGTTCAATTCTTCTTGCACAGCTTCCACCCAGCTTGGATCAGCAAGGGCTTCTTCAGTCTTCTGAGGTTCAATGTCAGATACCATTGCCGATGAGAAAAGATTTTCATCAAAGGCTTTACTAAGGTTTCTAGTCACTCTTGGTCCATAGACATCACCAATAACGTTATCAAGAGGATGGTCACGATGAGGTCTCACTTCTCTTGGTAGATCTTGTCTTACTGATTCTTGCCTTAAGGATTCTAGAGGAGGTTCAGAATCAGCAGAAGTTTTATAAGAATTGGAAGTGGATAGGTTGAAAGGAATAGGAGAGATAGGATTACTTGAACTTTGAGTAGATTGGGAAGTTGACTGAGGAATATTTGGTATAGAGGGATGGATGACAGAGATTGGATTTGGGCTGGGATTGATCGGCACAGGTTGAGGAGAACCGGCAGATTGATCATCAGCAGAGGCATTCTGAGGATTATCGGTAGGAAATTTTCTTGCCGAAGATGGAAAGAAGAGGTTGTCTGCTGGTTCTTCTGCCACAATAACAGGATCTTGCACATTATCTGCAGATTGGTTAGAATTACTAGATTCACCTGTCTCAAAACCACTAGATTTGTTAGTACTATTTGGAGCCTGGTCAGACTCTAACAAATCAAATTCATATAAAGTAACATGAACAGATTCAACAATTTTCAAAAGTTTCTTACTGAAAACTCGAAAGGCCTTACTATGTTTTGAGTAGCCAACAAAGATACCTTCATCAGCTTTTTCATCGAATTTGCCTCGGTGCTCTCTTCCATTGTAAAGCACATAATATTTGCACCCGAAATTTTTGAAGAATCCAATGTTGGGTACTCGGCCTCTCCAGAGTTCATAAGGAGTCTTGTTATGGAATTTATTGATAAGAGATCTGCTCTGAATGAAGCAGGCGGTATGAATGGCTTCAGCCCAGAAATACTTCGGCAGCCTAGCTTCAGAAATCATGGTCTTACCGGCTTCAATTAAAGTCCTATTCTTTCTCTCAACTACACCATTTTGTTGAGGTGTACCAGCAGCAGAGAAATTTTGGTCTATACCATGATCGTCACAATATTGAGCAATACCATTATTTGTAAATTCAGTCCCATTATCTGATCTCATGCTAATGATATCACTTTGTTTTTGAGTTTGTAGTAGTCTGAATAGCTTGGTGGCAACCACATAAGTATCATCTTTGTTGCTGAAGGCTTCCACCCAAGTGTATCTTGAATAGTCATCTACTACAACCAAGGTGTATCTACTTCCCCCAAGGCTGGCAGTGGTTGTGGGGCCAAATAGATCCATATGTAGCATTTCTAGGCACTTAGAAGTCGACATGCATGGCTTGATATCAAAAGAGGATTTATGTTGTTTTCCCAACTGGCAAGATCTGCACTTCTTTCGATGATCAGCAGACACTATAGGAAGACCAGTTGCCAATCCAGAACTGGCAAACTTGGAGATTGATTTGAAGTTCAAGTGACTGAGTCTCTTATGCCATAGCCATGAGTTCTCACTGATGTTCTTAGCTACAAAATAGATATTAGTAACACCAGTAATAGCACTTAAGTCTACTGCATAAATGTTACCTTTCCTTTTGGCAGTGAGAAGAGTTTCATTTGAAGCAATGCCTTTCACATAGCAGCTGGAAGTAGTAAATACACATTTGTAAGTACCCAAATCCGGATCGTCAAAATCCGTTAAGAGTTAACCGAAATCCATTAACTGGCCCTTCCCAAGTTAACCGGAACCCGTTAAACTCCCCGTTCCCGAGTCAACGAGACATCCCGGGACTGCCCCGTGCATCCCGACATCAAAGTGTACTCAACACACGTTATCACACGTAAAAGTACAACTTTCCTCGAAAAATGCACTTTTCGGGGGCATTTCGGACATTTTCCGGATAATTATTTAAAAAACGGACAAAACCGAGAATAACAGGATAAAAACCCTAGCCCTTGTGACTCATCGGGACACCTGACACGCATGCACAAGCCCCTAAATCAACATCAATCAAATTCTAGGGTGAAAAGACCAAAATACCCCTGAAATTGAGACATAGGCCGGCCGGCCTGTTTTACTTGAAGAACCAGAATTCTCATCAAGTCCTCCAAATTTCCAAAATACCCAAAACCCCCCAAATTGAGCCTTAGGCCGTCCAGCCTTTTTTGCATTTTGAAAAACAGTACCTCTCCTTCACAAACCCCACGGCCCAAAGCCATTCAACCCCTTCCCGAGCCCCGTTTTGTCTCGATTTGCGTGAAAATCCCATTTTTCGACCAAACACGAACTAAACAACCTTGAAACACCTTTCAAACACCAAAACCGTATCCCGTATACGTAAACTGAGCCAAAGAGTCAACCCCTAGCCATAGGTAACACACTCTCTCTCTAAAACTCCGTTTTGCCTCGATTTACGCGTCAAATGCTAGTTTCGATCCGGTCGAAACGCTCTTAATGTAGACGTAACGCCGTCTATGAGGCTCGATGCGTTTTACCCCTTAATCATCTTCTCTCCCATAAGAGAAGTAATTTCGGGTTAAAACGACATTCCAGCCCCGTTTTTACGTTTATGTCATTTACAGTCCGGATCGTTTGATCCGTCGATTCGTATGTTTACCGTCCGAACCATTTGGTTCGTGATCGTCATTTACAAAATCCGGATCATTTGATCCGTCGATACCGTCATTTAATTTACGCACCTTTACAAATCTGAGCGGTTTGGCTCGTCGATCGCATCTTTATTGTCCGGATCGTTTGATTCCATTGATATCGCACTTTAAATACTGTCATTTACAAGTCCGAACCATTTAGTTCGTGATAGTATTTACTTACAAAAGCCCGAGTCACAAAATAACTTGTCGATCGCATATCATTTGATACCTTTTTTAATAAAATTGGTAACAATGTAATGCCCGGTTCAAAACCGGAGTTCGTCATTCGAACTCCTTTTCAAAACAACGCAAAACCCGACGTTTGACATTCAAACGCTCATTTCATTAAAATCAACGTTTGAAATTCAAAATAATGATTTAAGTTCGTCATTCGAACTCCTTTTCAAAACAACGCAAAACCCGACGTTTGACATTCAAACGCTCCTTTCATTAAAATCAACGTTTGTCATTCAAACTAATGATTTAAGTTCGTCACTCGAACCCCGTTTTCAAAACAATGCAAAATCGACGTTTGACATCCAAACGCTCATTTTCGACTCAAAACCCGACGTTTGACATTCAAACGCTCCTTTCATTAAAATCAACGTTTGACATTCAAACTAAAGATTTCAGTTCGTCATTCGAACCCTCTTCTCAAAACTCAAAACCGATGTTTGTCATTCAAACGCTCGTCTTTTACCACAAATCAACGTTTGTCACTCAAACCAAGATTAAAGCTTGTCATTCAAGCTCCTTTCCAAAATGCAACACTCACATACACACACAATTTTGAGAAAGGTAGAAAGACTCGTCATACGAGGTGTTTCGGGTGATCTCAACATACTCTTCCCGAAACGTAACGTGACCTCCGAACCTAACAATCTCTGGTCCTAAAAAGCTTTTTTTTTTTTTTAAAGTTTTGGCTACCAATCAAAACGTCACATTTTCAAAGCCTTTTTTAAAGTTTTGGCTACCAATCAAAACATCACATTTTCAAAGCCTTTTTTAAAGTTTTGGCTACCAATCAAAACGTCACACTCTTCGAAGCCATTTTCAAAGTTTAGGCTCATAATACAAAATGGCGTGGAGACTCTCCCTTCCATTTTACAGGCGAGGTCCCAAGTTCGCGAAATGCCGCTCGCCGCGTTCCTCCGCGCACGATCCGGGTAATTTCAGTTGGCGACTCCATTGGGAACAAAAAACATGTTTTTCAAAACTTCCTTTGTTTTAAAAACATTTCGTGGGTCAAACTTTCGTTTACCCTTTCTCGCTTTTTGTGTCCGTATGTCATTCAAATCACCGGGTGGTTTTCAAAGATGTTACATTTTCATCTCATTCAATAATCATAACATTTTCGTGCATTTCCGTTCATAATTGATTCTTCTTTTACTCAGAAAAAGAATTTAGTGTCATAAAGCCTAAGTGTATGCTTTTACGCCGATCTCCCTCACAAGTCAAGCTTAAAAGTTGAGATCAAAGGTCGTTCCCGACCCGAAGTCTTAGCTTTTCAGCCTTGACTTTGACGCGGAGCCACGCTAAAAACATACCCGAAGGTTCAATGTGACGCCGTGTCATCTAACCATCAATGTATGCACCATGCTAGCCACAACTTGGCCAACGCCAAAAGCTAAGGCCCCTCGCGCAAGTGAGTCAGGAGAGGTCATGCCGAAATTTTGGCACGATTTCTGCCTTAACTTAAGGACGTTGACTTCGACCGTGACTCGCATGTCACATACGTTGAAAGTTTACATGACCAGCTAGTCTTAAGTTCACTTTTTCCTTTGTCGGTGGAACTCGCTTGCCTTATAAGACCCTCGCTCGAGATTATCCATCCCGAGAAGACGATTTATAGGTGAAAAATGAGGGGCTTATAAACGTAGTGACGAGATCCATTGATTCAAGCCCTAGGATAGTTGCGAAAAAGAAGATACGATCTTTTCCAACCAATTAGGACTCTGAAAAAATGTGTTTTAAGTAAACATTAAGCGATAACTGCACATTGCACAAGCCCGAAACCCTGAGCCAAATACCCTTTCCGAAACCTAAACCCTGCCTTTCATTCCCTGCAGCGAACAGAAAGTGGTTCAGAATTTTGGGTCAGCGCCTCGCCAGAATTACAGTTACGGCCGCATCAGACAGTTCTTCGATTCCCTCAGTTCCTTCAGCCAGAATCTCCGACATGTCAGACTCACCAAGAAATCGTGACGGGAACAGAACCCCGCCACCGGTAACAGATATGACATTGGAAGAAGCCATCCGGGCCTGTGAGGTTCACAAAAAACAAAAAAAAGATCAGTAGAATTTCGTGGTACAGCTTCTGAATGAACGGGGTATAGCAGCTATCCCCCAACCAGACGGTACTTTCGTCCTAATCGAGGACAACGATCCTCCCCGATTAGCTCCTCAAGCCTTCAACCAGGTTTCTCCCCCACCAAGTTACGGGATCCCTTCAAACCAAGGAAACCACCGACCGAGGCTCCACGTTGCCACCTCTCAAGGCACCCCCATACTGCCAAGCCATTACTACTCCCATCACTCAGTACAACCAGCGCACCGCTGGGCCATCTCAAACAAATATCAATGTCCTCCAATACCCTCCCGGGTTCAACCCGTTGCCTATACACGAACCTCAAAACACCGGGGACAAACCCCGATACAATCCCGAAAAGGCCCCCATATATCCACATATATCAAGCCTCCCACCTCCAATTACTGCCTCTCACATGGCAGCACCCGGCACCGAGCCTCAAAGTCCACCACTGGACCCAGCCCTGGCCTGGATGGTCAAACAAATGAAAGACCTGAAAGCCAGCATAAGCAGCTCAAAGCAAGAAACGCTCAGATCCACAGATTCGGGAATGGTCACGCCTTTCCCCTCCAAGTTCAGAATGCCGGAAATGGATAGATTCGACGAGACCGAATGCCCGCAGACGCATGTTGACAGCTACGTTCTCGGCATGAGAGAAAAAGGGGCAACCCTCCAGCAAATGGTCGATCATTTCCAACATACTCTCAAGAGTTCGGCATTACGGTGGTTCCTAAGAGTCAAGCCTGCAGATCGCCATACCAGGGATCAGATTAGCAATATCTTCCTGGAGCGGTACCGATCCAACCTGGAATGGGAAACAAGTCGTGAGGACTTAATCACCATCGAGCAGAAAACAGACGAAAGTGTTGGAGAATTCTACAAAAGGTGGAGCTGGAAACTCTCCAAAATCATGAAGCCACTCTCCAAAGACAAACATATGCGGATCTTCAAGTCCTGCTTGAGGCCGTCCATCCGAACGCTCATCAGCCATCACTTCTTCCCAGATCTCCGAGCCATGGTCAATGCTGGCTCACGGTTCAAAAAGGATTTCAAGGAAAAACTGGCCATGACTCTGTCTTACAGATTCAGATCGGCAACTACATTTAATCCTGCACCGGCCCCTGAAAAAGGGAAGGATACTTCTGTCAACTACATCCATCAGGGACAGCAGTCGAACAACAGAAACCCGGCCCTACAAAGCAACGACTCCCCCAAGAAGCAGCCTTCCGTATGCTTCGACAAGCTGGATATGCCTCTGAGTAAAATGCTGGAAGGGTTGATCAAAAAAAGGCCTCCTCAAGCCTGTTGAAAACTACAAACCAAAGAATACTGTAGTCAATGCCGACAAGAGCAAATACTGCGCCTTCCACCAATACCACGGGCACACAACTGACAACTGCCTGGGGTTACGGTATGAGATCCAGAATCTGATAGAGGAGGGAATGTTGGAGCATCCTCGTGGACCTAATATAGTCGGAAACCCTTTTCCAAACAACAATAGTCTAAACTCCATCGAGTGGGTGCCAAAGAAGATTGCTGCAGGGCCAGTTCCTCCGCCTCTTCCAGCCAAGCCCTCATCAGACGTTCACATCTGTTACGATATATGTGACTGCTCCGAATGCCTTGAGTATGAGTTCCAGGACATGATCAGGGGCGATTCCCCCAGAAAGCAGAAGAAACAGTCTTCTCAGCAAAAATTGAAAGAAAGTTATGAAGCCGGAGACACCAGCATGGGTACACTCGGAGAGCCATCCGGGAAGTTTGATTACTATGTACTCTACTCCAGCAAGTCCTCTCTCCCTTCAAGCAGCACAGCTTCAGAGCAGACAGGGGTGGGAAAGCCGAAACATCCTACTGACATCAAAGCTCAGGCCTCAGGACACCGGAATACCTCAAACCTGGGCAACCTTACTGCCAGCTAGAAGCCTAATCCCCCGCAGGATCAGCCAAGGCTCAACCTGCCCAACTTCAGAGCACGGGCCGGTAAAGGAAAGTCAAAGTCAACTTGGCACTCGCACTCAATCAATGTGCTGACCAAGGGCGGCCACCGCCACAAGCTACCTCGAAACAATCCTGATGAACCACCAAAAGCTTTGCCTCTCAAGTGAAAGACAGGAAATGGATGGCTCGATGATTCTCCCTCTCCGAAAAGAGATCAAATCTACGATTCCAGACTGTATGGCAGTATGCTCACCTTCTGCGATGAAGACCTACCGAAAGGGCTTCAGGGCACAACGAAGCTTTGTACATCACTATTCGGCTCAACACTATCTCCCTCCCTGGAGTATTGGTAGACAATTGATCAGCAGTCAATGTCCTTCGCCTCAGCATGATGCGAGCCTTACGCATCGATGAAGGTCACATGATCCCATCTGCCCGAACAATGAAAGCCTACGACAGCACGTCTCGTCCCATCCTAGGGACGGTGACTCTGGAGCTCTGGTTCGAAACCTAAATGGTGCCAGCAAAATTCCACGTGATGGACATTCCGTCTGAATTTACAGCTCTGTTGGTGTAGGTGTTAGTGCCCTAGGCCTATAGAGATAGACCTTTATGTAATGTCATTGTTCATTTATATATGAGATTGCTTCTTTGATTATTATATGTGTTTGCATGTTTAGTTATAATAATCGTGTCCCTAGTACTTATGAAGCACTAGTATGAAGTCTAATGGATAATCATGTGATGATTATATGCATGGAGATGCACATTAGATTTATGGGTACTTGTTAGAGAATAAGGTACTGGACTTGACCCATTATGAGATTTATGTCATGGTCATATGTCATAATTAAATCTCATATAGTCATATCATTGATATCCTTTGACCTGAGATTATCATCGTCTTCCGCTCGATGAATATCATGTTTGATATAGTTTAACGTTGTATTTAACCGGATGACAATAAGGGCTATCATTGGCATGGTATGATTCTTGTTGGGAAGAATGATAAGTCAAGATGGAAATTGTCCCTCGTAAAGAGAGATGTTTGCTAGGACACTCGTAAGTAAGATTGATGTAGTGCATGGCCATGCTCGAATGAATTAATGTGATTAATGTCATTCGATTAATCAATTTACTTGGTAACGAGAAAGCATTGAACAATATGAGTTGACGTGGACCATGACTCATGTTCAATATAACATCGTGTGACAATGGGATTGTGATATGTTCTATATAGGAAATCGAACTTGATATTATATTATTTGGGTAGGCATGATGGCTTGCTAGAGTCCGCTCATGTCTTATGAGGATCGATGTGATCGAACTCATTGCCAACATAATATAGTCCTATGGGGTCACACGCATCGAACGAATTGTCAAAAATGAAGAATATGGAGTTTTTGTTCTCAGGGGACGACTCGTCCCCAGGCCAGAACCAACTATTCCCCTTAAAGGGGACGCCGTATTCGAAGGCTGGGTGCCGGGACGACTGTCCACAGGGGGACGACTCGTCCCCTGGGCACTGGACTGACGCGGAATTGACTTAAAACTAGGGTTTTCACGAGGGGAAAAGTTTTATAACGTATAAATACTTACCCCTGGTTGCCCTAGCCGTCATGAGAACGTTTTGGCTTGAGAGAAACACAAAAAGTGAGAGATTTCAATTGAGAATTGAGAATCCAACACCACCAAATCCATTGTTCTTCATTGATTGAAAGGTGTTTCAATCAATAAGATCTAGCAATCCTCCTAGAAGAGTTCTAGGGTTCGTTCATCGCGTGGATACACATAGAGGATCTTCGCTCGTCAAGATCTTTGGTTCGTGATTCCCGTTCGTTCATCAAGGATTAACAAGGTCGTTCAATCTGGAGTTGGGTCAAGTTTATCAAAGGCAAAAGCATTCAAGGTTGGTATTTCTATTTCATCTTTCTTAATTATTCATCTAGAACGGATTCTAGGGCTTGGGGTTTTTCGAGTTATTGCTTATTCCGCTGCGCATGGACCCTCGGAAACCCTACAGTTGGGACGCCCATGGCTACACCACATGAAGGCCATCGCCTCCACTCTCCATCAGTGTGTCAAGTTCATAAACCGACAAGGAGATCTCGAGGTCATTAGAGGGGACAGTTTCCTTATAGGGAATGAAGACAAAATGCCAATTAAGCGTGCCCGTAGCCAGGCACCGGGGTTACCTCATGCAAGCCGACCAAAGGACAACCGGGGCAAATCTCATCAGAATCCCTCAGAGTCCGGAGGTGCTAACTATGTCAACGTCCTCGAGCAGGAAGATCACAAAGCAGTCAGGTTCATCAAGTTCAACTGCCGTTTCCGAAACTTGGATTCAGACTGGAAAGAAACCTTGAGCATCGCAATGATACGGGCACAAAAACCCCCTATCTCCGATCGAAGATTTGTCAGCATCCTTCGAGCAAACTCTCTGGCCCCACCAGGCAAAGAAATCTTCACGATAAAGGTCAACAAGCACCGGCACACTCGTGATGAATGTATGGCAGTCGTCTGGGATATCTTACACCCAGAATTGCCCACCAAACCCCTTTTCTCAAACGGAGGTCATGAGGCCTTCTTAGAAGCACCAGCTTCGCAACAGGGCACAAGACGTCCTTTGATCTGGGTTGAGCCATCAGACGGCGACGAATCAGGACTCTCCGGAGTGGAAGACGCGGCAGATCCGCAAGAGGACCCTTACATACACATGCTCAGTTTCGAGGATGGCACCAATTCTGACAAGGTTGCCTATGATGAGGGCTCCGATACTATGGAAATCATCAAACTCAATGTCCAGTACAGACAGTTATCCGGCGAGTGGAAACAACTGGTTGACACGACAAAGAATCCTTCTGATCACGTAATCGACGATGACTTCGTCAACATCATTTTCTCCAGATATCCTGACGATGCCAAGGATCCGGTCCTTATTGTCAGATTTTGCAATGCCAAGCTTACCCTCGACGATTTCTTGATCATGGTGAATGAGGCCCTGGCCAAGAGAGCTCAAGGCTCTTCATCACTTCCAGTTATCAGTCCCGGCGGCAACCAGCCCGTGCCGTTAGTCAAGCTCACTGCCAAAAGCGCCGCCAAGGCCGAAGGCACTGATAAAGGAGACAGAACTCCCCACCTTGCTACAAGTCAGATCAGCCTCGGGAATGCCTCCAGCAGCCACCCTGAGAACATCTGCAAGAGTCCTCCCAGCGAGATAGGTCAGGCTTCCGAAGAAAGGAATGATCACCTCAGCATCAACATGCTCAAGTTCGACCCTGTTCCCAGCCATCACGGCCCCAGATTCAGGCATCCCGCCAGCAAGCTGCTAGCTCTGATAGCTTGGCTCTCGAGTGAGATCACGACACCATCAACATCGCAGAGTTCAACACCCCCGTTAGTTTGATCAAGCAGATATGGGCAAACTTCTTGGTGACCGAGATCAAGGAAGGCCGCATGGAATGTCCCAGCACGACTTCCTTCGTCAATATAATAAAAGTATTTCCGCCATTAGGAGATTTGGATGTGAATACAGTTCTAGACACCAGTCAGACAGCGCGCACCTACAGAGACTGTTTAGCTCTCGCAAGGAAAGCCCTCCTGGAACTAGCCGCACAAGAAAATCACCTCTGGGACAAAAACAAAGCTCAAAAGAGCTACAGGGACCAAGACCTTAAAGCGTCGCAAGTAGCCTCAGACAGAAAGCTAGAGGCCACTCTAGACCAGTTCGACCTCAAAGGTTTTGCCCACGGTGACTTCTTGGATTACCATTGCCTCTCAGCAAACCCCCTCTGGCAAGGGAGGGCGGTCAACGGTCCCAACGACCTAGGAGATGGAATGGCACAATGCAAGGAATACCTAGTCAAACAGCATGAAGAATACAAGCGCTTATCTCCCCGAGAGAAGCAAGCCCTTTGTGAAAGCGACGACGAAACTATTCTCTTCCAAGCCGGCCATGAAGTCAACAAAACCGGAATCCCAAGGGTCCTGGGAGGATGGGAGCGGATCATTTCCGTTCTCAAATTGAAGGGCCAACTGAAAGAGGAAGGTCTATTCAAAAAGAAGAGAAAGATGGAAATACATCTCCAACAACTGCTCAGGGAGATTCCACAGACTACCTCATTCATTTACAGAAACGACCAACTGGGGCAAAAACCAGTCACATGGGCAGACGTCTGGGAAGCCGTATACTCACCTTATGACATACCCGCCACTCAATTAAAGCAGCAGAGAAAGCTCTCCTTGATGGAAGTTTATCTAGATTGCCGCGTACGGTTCAAAGAAGCGCTGGCTATTCTCACATGGGAAGAGACGCAATCGTTAGCTCTCGACGAAGGCTCTACTGCAAGAGAGCTGATCTGGGCCAAAAGTGAAGGAAAACTAGCAAACCATGACTACTTCCTGTCCCAACTACAGAATGCCATGAGCCTGCTCAGCAAGAAGGAAAGAAGCGCAATATACCGTGAAGAAATCAAAGAGACCGTTCGCTTGAACCAAGAACTCTCTAACCTCCCCCGGAGGTTCGGCAAGCACGCTTCGATCCCCGGCAACCACCGTCGCGCATCGACATTCGAACAACTGCGGCGAACCAGAGGCTCCCTCCCCGCAGAGGCACCTAAACCAATATCTTGGGACAGAATCCGGAAAGCTACCAAAGCCCCTGGGAATACATCTACAGTCAACGAATTGAGGGAGGACATATGACCCTGTGCTTCAAAAAATCCTCCTCTGACTATGGCTCAGCTCAAAGCAACCTGTTCAAAGGGGACTAAGCCCGACGGAAATGTTCTAACCCGATCGGGTCAAATTCATGTGCTACCACCCAAGGCCACCAAAAATCCAACAGAGCCAGAACCGCAACCCGGTCTTCCCGAAGAAACAAGTTCCAGAAAGGAGGAGCTTAAGCAGACCCAGGCGAACATTTCCCTATGGTCCCTGCTCACATCTTCATACCCTCACAAGCTCAAGCTAGAGGAAAGTTTGGCCCGTACCATGGTCCCCGTGGACGCAACGCCAGAAGAAGTAATTCAGATGATCGGCAACATCCACTATGGAAATATCATCACCTTCACAGATTTGGACTTGCCAAAATTTGGGGCTGATCACAACGAGCCGCTCTACATCACAGTTCAGCTGGACGAGCGTCGCCTTCCCTGTGTATTGGTAGATGGAGGTTCCGAAATGAATGTCTTGCCCGCCAAGATGATGGACCTGCTTAACATCAAGCCCACAGACCTGAAGCCTTCAGTCCATACTGTCAAGGCCTATGATTCTACTTCCCGCACAGTTCTTGGGGTTGCTACTCTAAACATCTGGTTCGGCAAGCGGATGATCCCCACCGAATTTCAAGTGTTGGACATTCCTATCACTTTCACAGCCATCCTGGGACGACCACGCCGCATCAAATGAAGCGGCGTGGCATCCACCCTTCACCAATGTATCAAGTTCATGCAAGGCAACGAGCCGACAATGCCTACGGCGTTGTCACCACCGAGGGGACCTGCACCAACGACATTCCAGTGTTGGAGATCAAGCATGATGACGATATGGCATTAACTGGATTTACCTTGGAGACCTCCAAGATCCAAATATGCAGCGTGGACCTTCCACTATTCTGGGACAAAATCCCTCCAGCCATGAAGATGATGAAGCTCATGAACTTTGTCCCGGGACTGGGGCTCGGCAAGAGGTTACAAGGCCAACACCAAGTCATCGAAGTCAAGGACCATACTACAGTCCAGGGGCTTGGTTATGTGCCAACACCAGCTGATATCAAAGAAAACAAAAGGCTCGCCAGCACCAAGGCAGCAGCCCGCAAAAGGGGAACCTCCTATGGCACACCCAACCTCCGACCTTACAGTTTCGACCTCACCTACTACTTCATCAAGGGAACCGACAGCGGAACCGACAGCAGAACTGGGGGAACCGACAGTAGAACTGGGGGAACCGACAGTAGAACTGGGGGAATCAACAACGAAACCGACAGCAGAACTGAGGGGACCGACAGCGGAACTGATGAAGATGAGAAAGAAGCAAGAAAAGTCAGTACAGAGACTATAGAAAGGATGGGAAAGCTGGCGCAGGACCTCAAGTGTTTCAGAGGACTCAAAGCTAATCCGATAAGGGGAGCATTCCTCGACATCACTGCTCTACCTGGACCATTTGCCACCACAGTTCAGCATGAGTACTCATTCAAAGGAATCCCAGACATAGAAGAGCAGCTCGAGACACTCTTCATGGGAAACAGATTGTTCGGGTTAACCTCCGAGGCCACATTCGAAACAGTAACGCCAAAGCAGAAGGAACCAAAATTCGTAGAAGATGCTCTCAGTGGACCCGCTCTACAGAACCTCTTTGAAGAAGTCATGGAGGTGCCAAACCTGATTGAACTGGGCTCCGAGAACAGCATGATCGCCATGATCGGGACAGCAAAAGCCAAGCCTCTCGACTCCCGAACCCTCATCAAGCATCCAGTAATGCCACTGAAAAATTGGGTGACTTTCACCGGACCAAGGGCAAGCCAGACAGAAATGGAAGACAAACTGGGCCTGCACCCATATCTCCCTAAACCTAGTCTCAAACCCTTTGAGTCAGTCATTGTCAAAGTCCAGTCCTCTAAGTCGTCTGACGGCCTCATGCCGAAAGACTATGATAATGTAGCCAACAATGTATTCCCGTTCGTATTAAATGAAAAGTTCGACCTTTCGGATTATCCCCTCATTGCCACTTTAACAACTGATAAGTTAACAAACAACTTATAAGACGTTAATAATGACTCACTTGATAAAGAGGCAGACACACTAAATGAACAATACATTAAAGAAGTTCTCAAGCATGTAGTTGACCAAGAGGACAATCGGGCCCAAGCTGCCGAAGAGGTTATGACTAAAGTGAACCTGGGGGGTCAGTGCAAGAGCCTAAAGAGACACAAGTGGGCAGTTTCTTCGCCGATGCAGAAAAAGAAGCCCTGATAAATCTCCTCAAAAAATATGTTGACATGTTTGCCTGGTCATTCCAAGACATGCCAGGACTCGATCCCTCAATCGTGGAGCACAGAATCCCTCTGGATCCAAAATCCAAGCCTGTCAAACAGAAACTGCGCAAGATCAAGCCAGAATGGTCTCTGCAAGTGAAAGAAGAAATTGAGGAGATGCTCCGCGTCAACTTCATCAGAGTAATTGAGTACCCGACCTGGCTCTCCAACATCGTGACGGTCACCAAGGCCAATGGAAAGGTCAGATGCTATGTGGATTTCTGAGATCTCAACAAGGTCAGTCCTAAAGACGATTTCCCGCTGCCCAACATCGAAATGCTAGTCGACACCACGGCAAATTTCGAAGTAAAGTCCTTCATGGACGGGTTTGCTGGATACAATCAAATCAAGATGTCCGAGGAAGATCAGGCCAAGACTGCTTTCACAACTCCGTGGGGGACATACTATTACACGGTCATGCCGTTTGGTTTAAAGAACGCTGGGGCTACTTATCAGCGGGCTGCAACTGCTCTCTTCCATGACATGATTCACAAAAAATCGAAGTATATGTTGACGACATGATCATCCACTCCAGAGGATCAGACATGTAGCATATGACAGATTTGAGAAAGTTCTTCAACAGACTCAGAAAGCACTCCATGAGATTTAACCCTGCAAAGTGCACCTTCGGTGTCAAGTGAGGCAAAGTACTGGGGTACATGGTTACAGAAAGAGGCATTGAAGCAGATCCCAAGAAAATCAAGGCCATTATCGACATGAAGCAGCCGAAGACACTAACAGAAGTGAAAAGTTTTATGGGGAGACTTCAGTACATCAGCCGCTTCATCAACCAGTTGACATCTCTCTACGAGCCAATGTTCAAACTAATGAAGAAAAATGCTGACATCAAATGGGACTCCGAATGCCAGACAGCCTTCGAGAAAATCAAGACGTACTTGGTGTATCCCCCAATCCTGTGCCCGCCACATGAAGATAAGCCACTCCTCCTGTACTTGACAGTGACAGACACGTCAATTGGGGAAATGCTGGCGCAAGAACAGAAAGATTCCAGAGTTGAGCATGCAATCTACTTCGTAAGCCGAAAGCTTCAAGGAAGTGAACTCAGCTACTCAGCATTAGAGAAAACTTGTACCGCCTTGGTATGGGTAGTCGGGAAATGAAACACTACATGCAGTCTCATTCAGTGCTCCTGGTCTCCAAGATGGACCCCCGTCAGATATCTCTTCGACAAGCCATCTCTATCAATGAGATTAGCCAAGTGGTCATTCTTCCTGGCAGAATTCGACATCAAATACATGGTCAGAAAATCAACAAAGGGCAGAGTAATGGCAGATCAGCTGGCAGACTTCCCAAGCAGTGAACTCAAAGGTCCTGATCCACAGTTTCCAAATGACGGGATCTTCTTACTCAACAGCGCAAATCGCTGGCAACTCTTCTTCGATGGGACAGCCAACAAGAAGGGAAATGGTATTGGAATTATCCTGGTCAATCCTAAAGACGAGCACACTCCAATAGCCATCAAACTGAATTTTGAGGCAACCAACAATGCAGCAGAATATAAAGATTGCACAGCCAGCCTAGAAGCCGCTCTTGAACGCAACATCACAGAACTGGAAGTATACATAGACTCAGCATTGATCATCAATCAAGTATCCAACAAATGGAAGACAATAGATTCTGGCCTCCAGAAGTACCACACGTACATGGAGGAGCTCATTGCTCAGTTAAAGGATACCTCTTTCCACTACTTGCCAAGAGACAGGAACCGCTTCATAGATGCACTGGCCACCCTAGCATCTCTTGTCGAAATTCCCAAAGGGAAATCAGTAAAACCCCTCAGAATAGGCAGACGGGAAACACCCTCCTATTGCTGTGAGATCGAAATTGAACATGAATCGATTGATGAACCCTGGTACAATCAAACTACCAGTACCTCCAAAACGGAGAAGCTTCCTTCACAAATGAAGATGGAAAATACAAAGAAGGGATCAAAGCCAAAAACATGATGGCCCTAAAATGCCTGGCATCCCATTTCATCATTCTGGGGGGTATGTTATACAAGAAGCGCCACCAAGGACCACTCCTCCGGTGTGTAAATAAAGTAAAAGCCAGCGAGCTGATGAACGAAGTTCACAACAGAACCTGCGGTCCGCACATCAACGCCTGAGCATTGACACAGATCATCCTCCGTATGGGTTACTATTGGGTATCAATAGAGACAGACTGTATCCAGTTCGTCAGAAGTTGCGACAAATGTCAACGGTTCTCCAACCTCAATCACATTCCTCCTCACGAGCTCTACTGCATGACTACACCATGGCCTTTCGCCACATGGGGAATCGACGTCATTGGCAAAATTACTCTGCCAGGGAGCAATGGTCACGAGTTCATACTAGTCGGAGTCGACTACTTCACCAAATGGGTAGAAGCCAGATCATACAGAGTACTGAATTCTAAGAAGGTGACCGAGTTCATCAAAGAGAACATCATGTGCAGATACGGGGTGCCCAACGAGATCATATCCAACAATGGGACCCACTTTGAAGGAGATTGTCACCAACTGTTGACCGAGTTCAGAGTTACACGCCACAAGTCTTCTCCCTACAGACCACAGACTAATGGTGTAGTAGAGGCAGCAAACAAGACTCTTGCAAGAATAATCAGAAAGATGGCCCTCAGAGGTCGGGACTGGCCCGAAAAGCTACATCTAGCCCTTAGGGAATACAGAACATCAGTCAGAACTGCCACAGGGGAGACTCCTTTCGCACTCACATACAGAATGGAAGCGATGTTACCAGTTGAATTGGAAATTCCATCACTCCGAGTCCTCTTGGAAAACGGAATCAATGTAGTCGAATGGCTCCAAAGCCGTCACTACGAACTAGCTCTACTCGACGAGCGCAGATTGAAAGCCATGGAGCATACTTGTGCCTACCAAAGCAGGATGGCCCGAGCACTTGATAAGAAAGTCAAGATCCGAGATATCAGAGAAGGCGACTTGGTGCTTAAGGAAAAGCCTCCTACACAGACCAATCCCCTTGGAAAGTGGGAGCCTACCTGGATAGGCCCATTCATGGTACAAAGAATCTTCTTCGGAGGAGCCATGAAGTTAGCTGATTTGGACGGAAACCCTTTCGTTAACCCCGTGAACGGAAGCAAGCTATGCAGATACTTTGTTTCAGGAAGAACACGAGTCAACTCTCCTTCCCCATACACCACCCCTCAGTAAAATCAAAGTGCTAAAAGAGTAATACCCAACTAGATACATTCCCGAAAATGATCTAGGTAAAAAACAGGGTCGTACTTCTTTTGTCTTTTTCTCAAATTTCACCTAAAAGTGTCGAACTACGGTGACCTGAGCCCCTTAGTCCAATTGTAAAAGGGGAACGTAGGCAGCCATCATTGGTTCGGTCTCAAAAACAAATAAAATTTCAAATACAACACCAATCGCTTGTGTTTCGAAAAACTCTTAAATTTAACCTACAAATTCATTACGGATAAAACAATCTTTGATGAGTTCAAGCACGGTCTACTCTTGACTCACTACACGCTAGCAAAACAACAATAAAACATTGATCAATTTAACGTGTCTGCAATGACAGTGGGTGGATATTTCGGATAGCAAGGTCAACCAAGTCACTCGTACTCGGTCCTTCATTTTTGTTCCCCTTCCCTTTCCCATGACGGGTATTCTTCGCCTTCACAGGGAATATCCCCGTAGTCCTTCTACCTTGCTCTGGGACCCTTCCCGACGCCTCTGTCAAACCTGCGGCCGCCAACGCAGCCCTTTCCCTGGCTCTATCATGAGCTGCCTCTCTTCGAGTCATCATATCCGATGGATAAAAATCCTCTTGTAATAAAAATACCTAGCAAGTGTAATAGCTACGGTTATAATAGTATGCACAAGCAAGGGTCGAACCACAGAGACTTGAGTGAATTAACAAGTTGATTTAATTAATGCAGAAAGTAATAAAAAAAGGGAGGGGGGTTTGGTTTGATTGATTAACCTAATATTGAAAGGCAAATAAATTAAACTAATGAAAATAAAAAAAGGATTGAAATCAAGAATGACAACGGGATTCACGGATTGGGTTTCACAACTATCTCCTTCTTATGCTATTTTACAAAAACATTTACTAATCTTGTTCAAGAAATCGTTCACTTTTGAAAAGAGTTGGGACGGTTAGATGGCCGGGTTGCAACCCTATTATTACTTCGATGTGATGTTTTCCGCAAGGTCTACAAAACATCCAAGTAATTCATTTAAAAACCAAGGAACAAATGATTTTAGACCCTTTTGATTTCCGCAAGGTCTTAAATTGGATCTATTCAATGAAATCTAGGCCAATGTAAAAACTACCCACGCAAGTGTAGTAATTTAAATTTTAAACCCTAGTAATTTAAAGACCAACAATATCAATCAATAATGTTGAAGTGTAAAAAATAAATTAAGCAAATTTTATTGAACAAGAACAAAAAAAGTGTGGAAGAATTAAAATATTATTTGCATAAGAATTCGATAATTGTTACATCCAATCCGCGAATAAATAAAATTAGCTACTCATAATAAAAATTGAAATTACAAAAAATAAATTAAAAATCATAAACCTGAAGCGAAACGAAGGAATTCTTCTTCCTTTCTTCTCTACAGTAACAGTGCCACGGCTCTCCTCCTTCAAAACCAAGTCTGAATTTTTTTATATAAACCTAGGTTGCCACTTGCAATTGTGTTGTGGCCAATCAGCCATGTACTCAGGCCCAAACCACCAAACCACTGGGCCCACTTTGCAAGAGCCGGCCAAAGTATGCAACGCGGTCGCCCAGCTCCCAAAATGTATCGCCCAAGTGTACAGAGAAAGTTTCGTATTTTCCTTCGACTTATTATCGACAGTTGTATTGTGTTCATTATAAAAAAAAATTTGCACCTTGGTCCTTGAAATTTTATATTTTCACTTCGGCCCATGATCTTTCATAAAATCCAATTTCTCTCAATTTTTCATAATTTCAGTTTGGTCCCTGAACTTCCAAGATTTACAGTTTGGCCCTTGAACTTCCAAAGTGGGTGCAAATATTCTATTTTCAGCATTTTTGCACTTCAGCCCCTGAACTATCAAAACACTCAAATATACATTAAATTCCCAAGGTTTCGAACAGAAAATAAGGTTAGGAACATATCTTTTGGATGGGTAAAACCACATCCATCAAATACCCCCAAACATACCTTTTGCTCGTCCTCGAGTAAAACAAAAGAACTAAACAAAAACAAAACTACCTTAACAAATAAAAACAATAAACAGAAAATATTTTTGATATGTTCTCAATACATACAAGGTTGTCGGGCAAACAAGTCTCAGATTCTCACAAAATATGCTAAACGAGTGCCAATAAGAATATGCAATTACAATCACATTAATGCATCTAACCCACAATTTTCCACCTCGACCTGAATGATGAATGAAATATGGGAGATCATGATCAACAAGATAAGATTTTTTATGGGTTCACTAAAATATGCCCTACATCACAGATAACAATACAATTTACAAGGATACTCATATGCACGATTACGCACTTGTCAACTCGATTACTCAATATTGAACAAAAATATGGCTCAAAGTTAAATCCACAACAATTGTGGGGCTAGGTTCACGGGTGCAAACGAAGGAAAGGACAAACAAATACAAGAATGTGAAACTAAAAGTCTTCAATTATATGTTACACATTCCTGAATTTCAGCTTTCCACTCACCTTTGTTTCCCCAATGCTTCAACCCCCAAACTTGACTTTGTCATACTTTATACACTTGGGGCTGAAAGCATTCCCTCACTCAATACAGGTCACTAATCAATCATACTTCACAAAATTAGGGGGCGGGCTGTTTCTTTTCTTTTCTTTTCTTTTCTTTTCTTTTCTTTTTCTTTTTCTTTTCTTTTCTTTTTCTTTTCTTTTTCTTTTCTTTTCTTTTCTTTTTCTTTTCTTCTTATTTTTCTTTTTATTTTTCTTTTTATTTTTATTTTTATTTTTCTTTTCTTTTTCTTTTCTTTTTCTTTTCTTTTTCTTTTCTTTTTCTTTTTCTTTTCTTTTTCTTTCTTTTTCTTTCCTAAGTTTCTTTTCTTTTTCTTTTTCTTTTTCTTTTTCTTTTTCTTTTTTTTTTTTTTTTTTTTTTTTTTTTTTTTTGAACTTGAACTTTTTTTTTCTTTCTTTCTTGCCCCCTTTTATACAATATACATCATACTCCCAACTTTTGACCTTCCTCACTCATTCCCTTAAATTCCCAATGTAACCCCCAAACTTATCTTTTCTAATTCCACATTCTTGCAACGGTAGGATAACTCTATTCTAGGTGTCAAGGGTTAGGGAGTAGGCATCAAATGAAGGCGAATGATGGTCTAGATGTTCCATTCTTTTTAAACAAGCTCAAAAAGGGATCAAGCGACAATTTATATATAAATAGTGACAAGAAAGTCGAAGGCTCACAAGAGGGTTGTCAAAGAAATAAAAGCCATAAATATCAAGTAATCTATTGATTTGTTATTGACAAGCGTGCAACCATGTTCTAGGACCCCCGAGAATATCAAAGTGAACCCATAAAGGACACCTAAATTAATGACCAAGATCAAGAAATATGATGGAAGTGAATGGTGGTGCAATGTGTTTTACATGCATTAATGCAATTCTAATAAACAAATTCAAATTGGCACAAACTTAGAAAAACTCAATCAAAAACCCTCAAATCATCACGGACGTTGGCCAACTTCCTAACATATAATGAGAACAAAATTTTTAAATTTTTCTATTTTTTTGGAGGGTGACACTATATACACTCCCCTATAAACCCACAAACTCGAAGAGATATCTACCCCCAAACTCAAAACATGTTATGTCCTCATAGCAAAGAGAACAAAAATATGCCTCGGGTTCAAAGGCCGATATGACACAACAAAGCAAATAAATAAAGCAATAAAAACGTACCTACTTGGGTTGCCTCCCAATTAGCGCATTTGGTTAAGGTCGTTAGCCCGACCGTTGCTCCATTTGGACTTCACCTTCCGTCCTTTGGCCCACTTCATGGTTTCGCGGGTCCTTATCTTCAGTTCATGCCCCATAAATAATTTTTGAGATATGAAGTCATTTAAACCCATGAAATTCTTTCACATTTGTGCTTTTTGGGTCTTTTCTCTTGAGGATCTTTTCCTTTTTTGTCTTCTTCACAAGAAACAGGAGGTACAATAAGGATGGCCAAATTTTCATTTGAACAGTTAGGAAGTGGAAAATCTTCATCCGTATCATAAACCTCCTCACTATCCCTCTTTTCACCACCATAAAACAATCGTTCTAATTCATCACATGCCTCCTCATGCCAAGATTTCACTACCACTTCTTTCTCTACAACTTTCACCTTCTCAATACACCCACTTGAACTAACACAAAGTGATTCTTCCTTACAATCAACATTGGAGATTTTATAGACAAAATTCTCCTTTGCCTTGTCCAAAGATTGCTTTTGTTCTAGTGGAGGTAAATGAAAATCTGAATCATAAACACACTCTTCCCCATCATCATTCGTATACCAAACTAGGGTTGAAGGTTACTCTTCAGCAGGTGGTAGTGGTGGGTTAGTATAATAAGATGGCTCACAAGTCGTATTATAAACTACCTCATCATTGCCCCAAACTTTGTCTGCATGATTTCCCCATCCTCCTTGATTGAATGAGTTAGAGAAATAGTCATATTGCGATTGTCATGGTGAGATGGGACTTCTTTCTTGTACCTGTGAAACATACTCAGGAAAGTAGGTCCTAGACGGATAATTATTAGTAGCATGATAATAAACACCACAATTAGCACATGCCTCTTGAACATTATAATCAACAAAATTTCTTTGTGCGGCAAGAATGTCTATCTTTTTTGATAATAAGGCTACTTGTCTTGCCAATTCTTCTCTCACTAACTCCTCATTGCTGTTTATTCCATACATCCTTGAGTATCTCACACATAAATTTTATACTCAAGAAAAAGAAAAATAATAAAAGAAAACTATTTACACCCAAAAAATAAGAAAAGAAAATTATTTACAATACACTAATCAAAATTAACTAGTAACTCACAATAAGTCCCCTGCAACGACGCCAAAAACGTGATAGATAAAAATCCTCTTGTAATAAAAATACCTAGCAAGTGTACTAGCTACCGTTGTAGTAGTATGCACAAGCAAGGGTCGAACCACAGAGACTTGAGTGAATTAACAAGTTGATTTAATTAATGCAGAAAGTAACAAAAAAAGGGAGGGGGTTTGGTTTGATTGATTAACCTAATATTGAAAAGCAAATAAATTAAACTAATGAAAATAAAACAAAGGATTGAAATCAAGAGTGACAACGGGATTCATGGATTGGGTTTCACAACTATCTCCTTCTTATGCTAATTTACAAAAATATTTACTAATCTTGTTCAAGAAATCGTTCACTTTTGAAAAGAGTTGGGACGGTTAGATGGCCGGGTTGCAACCCTATTATTACTTCGATGTGATGTTTTCCGCAAGGTCTACAAAACATCCAAGTAATACATTTAAAAACAAAGGAACAAATGATTTTAGACCCTTTTGATTTCCGCAAGGTATTCAATTGAATCTATTCAATGAAATCTAGGCCAATGTAAAAACTATCCACGCAAGTGTAGTAATTTAAATTTTAAACCCTAGTAATTTAAAGACCAACAATATCAATCAATAATGTTGAAGTCTAAAAAATAAATTAAGCAAATTCCATTGAACAAGAACAAGAAAAGTGTGGAAGAATTAAAATATTATTAGCTTAAGAATTCGATAATTGTTACATCCAATCCGCGAATAAATAAAATTAGCTACTCATAATAAAAATTGAAATTACAAAAATAAAATAAAAATCATAAACCTGAAGCGAAACGAAACGAAGGAATTCTTCTTCCTTTCTTCTCTACAGTAACAATGCCACGGCTCTCCTCCTTCAAAACCAAGTCTGATTTTTTTATATAAACTTAGGTTGCCACTTGCAATTGTGTTGTGGCCAATCAGCCATGTACTCAGGCCCAAACCACCAAACCACCAGGCCCACTTCACAAGAGCCAGCCCAAGTATGCAACGCGGTTGTCCAGCTCCCAAAATGTGTCGCCCAAGTGTACAGAGAAAGTTTGGTATTTTCCTTCGAATTATTATCGACAGTTGTACTTTGTTCATTATAAAAATTTCTTTTGCACCTTGGTCCTTGAAATTTTATATTTTCACTTCGGCCCATGATCTTTCATAAAATCCAATTTCTTCCAATTTTCCATAATTTCAGTTTGGTCCCTGAACTTCCAAGATTTACAATTTGGCCCTTGAACTTCCAAAGTGGGTGCAAATATTCTATTTTCAGCATTTTTGCACTTCAGCCCCTAAACTATCAAAACACTCAAATATACATTAAATTCCCTAGGTTTCGAACAGAAAATAAGGTTAGGAACATATCTTTTGGATGGGTAAAACCACATCCATCAATATCCATGCTCTGATCGGCCATTCGACTAGCATTGGTCTCATAATCAGCCATATCATCCCCAGTACAATCCTGAGGGTTAGCCGACGCTTCGGCCCTCCTCAAAGTTGAGCTGTCACGGTAGTCAAGGCCCAATAGCTCACTTCGTCTCCACAAAATAGCCATTTGTGTCTCCCCTATACACTCCTCGTACCAGTTCAAATATCAAGTGGACAGAACAGTATCCCCTCTCCGGTGAAAGAGAACCCTGGCAGGGAAAGACGTGTATTGCTACAACTGCATGAAAATAAATGGCATCGAAGGATCTTCCATGAGGAGCGATACCACCTCAAAGGTACCAGCATCACTCGAGCCCGTCAACGGCACCTGCTCCAGCCCGAACTGCCGCAGCACCAAGGATGGAATGTAGAAAGAAGACTGGGACACCCCGGAACTCTGACAATGAGAAGACCCTCCTGAACGGTCCGACAAGTCTGTAACTTCCAGTGAGGAACCCACCATCGCAGATGATGTGTGCGGAGTTTGGCCATCTAAAGCTCCAACTCACCCTGATTGCCTCCTATCACCAAGGGTCGTCAAGAAAAAGACCAGGGATCACATGTCGCTGGCACCTCGTGCATCATTTGCAACCGCTCCCTCAACCATAAAGTAGGCATGGCGGGACTCCCTCCCCACATGTATCGGCTACCGGCCGCCATCCGACCTATGCCAAGGAATGTCTCGCCCAAGATCAAAGGAACCATGTCTCCTCCGCTCCGGCACTGCCTCACCAGGTCCAGTACACTGTGGTGCCACACCCCCAAGGATGGGAATGTGAACAAAGTAGCAATTGCACACAGAGCAAAAGCGTTCCACGCAGAAACGCTCCCATCAGCACCGGCAAATCTATCGGGCAGCCTCGAAATGTCGACATGATCCGTATTTGGTATTAGCATCCCGCATGCTTCTTCAGCTGAAATGCCAAGCAGGGACATCAACTTCTCAACGGTGGTCAGGCCGCCCGTCAAAGGAAGAACAATCCGCTTTGCCTCAGGTCTTCCAAGGATAGCCCAAAAATCCTCAAGTGTGGGCGTAATCTCGTTGTATGAGAAGCTGTACACGTGCCTCCTTTCATCCCAGAAACGAGCCGCAACTCTCAGAAGATCCCAATCCGGCATGAACTCCTTCAAAGCCCAAACCGCCTTCATCCTATAACAATCTTTGAAAAAACCTTACTCTGCCTCGTGTGGTGTCGTACCCACGTTTGGAAACTCTCCAAAAATCGTTCTTGCATTTGAGACGACAACCTTGGAAATGTAGCCATGAGAAACAAAGGAAACTTCGAGGAATTTAGGAGAGAAATCAGTTTCTGCTTCGAAACAAGCACGGAATCTCCAAATTGCAGAAACTGGACAGCAATTTAAAACAATCTGAAACTGAGTCATAGGCCGGCTGACCTATTTTTCAGGTTGACCTGGTCAACTCTGCAGCCAGGTGCACCAATTTTTGTCAACATTCCAAAGGCCTCCCTGTTCAAGCCTTATCCAAAACAACATTTGCTCGTGATCAAATCAATCACTGCTGACACCACATCCGCCCCGGGCTCGTGCAACAGTGCAATTAATTAATAATAGTGCATGTAGATATAAATTTTTCCAGCTCAAATTTTATTATTTAATTCAAGTCTCATTATCATTTATTTTTGATCAACCTACTTGCTCATTTGCCAAAAATAAATGAAGGTAATCATAATAAACACTCAAGATGTACAAGAGTTTTCCCCATGGGTCTTATAAAGTACAAAACAATGTTCAGACGACGCACGCAATTGTCTAACAAAAGAAATCAATGGGACTACTCAGAGTCCTGCTCGTCATCCGAGCACTCAAAGTACTGCCCCGCAGCAGCCAGATCCGCGGTGGACAAATAATCCGCAAACTCCTCGAGACCGGAGTACGAAAAGCTACGGCTTCGTGCCTATGCTCCCGACGACTCTCCCTGCTCGTATCCCGAATACGAGGAGTGGCGAACTCCGAACCCGGCGGCCTCACCGTAGAACCGGGCCGAACTCCGTGCCCGAAATCTCTGCGCCACCGGTGCCGTGAAGCGTACGGGTCTCCTACAGCAGACGGTCGAGAAGGCATCGGCTCATGAACAGCCGCACTCCTTCGAGAACCGCATCGAAGGAAGTCCACAAGCCTCCTAGCAAAGCCAGTCTTCCCATCCAGACGTCTTACGGCCTGATCGTAAGTACAGCCAGAAACTTGCAAACCAGAAAAACCGTCAAAAGACAAACAGACAGCACAGATGCAACAGTTGCAGAATGCTACTACAAATACAGAAAAGCAAAAACAAAACACTCACCGAAGCACTGGGCTCAACCCTGTATTGAGGCCTTGCCTACTCTGGAATAGGAATCATCAGCCGCCTACAGAGCCACTGGCATCCTCAAATGCCAACCGAGTGCAAGGAAGCCGGTAATCTCTGGGACGTGCAGGGTCCTCGCCCTCTCTATCCATCACCTGCGGGCTCCTCAGCCTCACCCTCCGAAAGATGTCATAGTCGGCATCCTCTATGAAGTTCTCGAAGTGAGGTACACCCTGCCTATATCGCTGCAACTCCTCCCCAATTGTGGCCAGAGGATACTGCATGTGAAGAGGCGAATCCCTCGGAACCAAGGGACCCGATCCCGGAGTGTACAGGCAAGACACCCTCTCGCCCAAGTACAGAATGTCACAATGAAGCCCCACTAGCAGCTTCCGCTGATGCGTAATCTCCTTGGAAGCCTGCACCACAAAGTGATCAAACCGACTCCACCAAGTCAAGTTGATCCTCGAAGAAAAGTCTCGGTCCAGAGCCAAATGCACCTCCTCGTAAGTCACGCGGGTGCTCTCCCTTGACTTCACCGGCTTCCGCCCCGCCTTCTGTCAAGTCAGCATGGCAGGAAATAAGAGAGTGTATGCCTCCCTGGTATTCCACTTATGTGGGTGGAACACCTCAAAGCACCACACCTGTCAAACGCCAGAAAAATTATGTCAGCTACAAAGAAGATACATACAAGTACAAGCGAGACAAGGAAGAGAAAAGAAAGAAACTCACATCTAATGCGAACTAAAAGTAGTAGAATGAGTTGTCCTCTCCACGAGAACACCTGTCCAAGGCATAGAAGAGCTCGGCTAGACCAGCCTCTCCCCAGGCAAAGCCCCTCACAGCCTCCAGGTTGATCAGGGAACCAAGCAAGGCAAACTGACATGTCGTGTCAGCATTGGAAAAAAAGGGTTGCTGACAAAGCAAACCACAAGAATCCCCGAGCCAAGCACTCTGCTGTCATCCTCTCGGAGCCAGCCAGATGCTCCTCGATGCCCCTCCTCAAGTGTGCCTCCATCGGCCTGTACCGAATACCAAGGCCCCTGGCGTTGGTAATATCAATACCAAGCAGTCCCGACAACTGCTTCCTGGTGAAACCATCAAACCACTCAATAGGGTTGCCCCAGAACGACAACCCCGTAATCGCAGTAAAATCTGTAGGAGTCACGGTTGCCTCCCCCCACCTGAAATGAAATGTGTGGGTCGTATCCCACCAGTACTCGCTCAGGGCGATGTGAAGCACCTTCACCCTCTGCGTCGAAGCTACAGCAGCCACTACGCTGATAAAGCTGCCTAAGCTGGAGTCAATCACGAACTGTTGTGGACTCCTCACCCCATCACGAGCCTTATCCGGGAACCTCTCCCACAGCTCGCGGACTGCCTCAACGTCTCCCCTACTCTTCACAGTGGACACATCAACCGGCCCTCGCCCCTGCAGGTGAACACGACAAAAGTATGTTACTACAAAGATAACGTACACAAAATGCACATACGCATATCAAAATCACAGAAAATATATCAGCACAGAGATATGGTTCCTTTTCCTAAAAATATTTTTGTCCCAGTCGAAGTATTAACGGTTCAGAATCCCCAAACTTTCAAAACATTTCAAAATTTTCGTCGAACCCAGAACTTTCAAAACATTTCAAAATTTCCGTCGAACCCGGAACTTTCAAAACATTTCGAAATTTCCGTCAAACCCGAAACTTTCAAAACATTTCGAAAACTCCGTCGAACCCGGAACTTTCAAAAAAATTTGAAAACTCCGTCGAAATCGGAACTTTCAAAACATTTCGAAAAATTCGTCTAACCCGGAACTTTCAAAACATTTCGAAAAATCCGTCGAACCCGGAACTTTCAAAACATTTCGAAAACTCCGTCGAACCCGGAAGTTTCAAAACATTTCGAAAACTCTGTCAAACCCGGAACTTTCAAAAAATTTCAAAATTTCCGTCGAACCTGGAACTTTCAAAACCTTTCGAAAACTCCGTCAAACCCGGAACTTTCAAAGCATTCAGAAAAATCCGTCTAACCCGAAACTTTCAAAACACTTCGAAAAACCCGTCCAAATCGAAACATTCAAAATTTACTCCATCCCGAATTAAACTTACTTTAATTTTGGAAAATGCCCCTAGACATGGAATTTCTCTACCAAAATTTCTACGTTGTCTACCCATAACGTCAATTGAACTAAGCTACAGTCAATTTTCACAAAGGGGCATCGCAAGGTCAAAAGCCCCAAATCGGGCACCAAGAACCCTTAACTCAATTCTAGTCAAAATTCCTAAAATTCAAGAATGCAAATTCTAAAAATTAACGGAATTTAGAGGATGCTAACCTTCCTCGCGATACCCTCCTTAGATTTATGACAATCCCGAGCCGGATAAAACTCGGTTGAATCCAAAGGAAGAGCAGTAGTTCGCACCGTCCTCTTTAGCCTTGCCCTCTCGTTGTCGGTCCTCCCATGTCGACCCCTTCGTCCTAATCTCACTTCCATAGTGATAATCTCTCAAAGATTTGAACAAAACTCGCAGAAAAGTGGCAAGATTTTCTCCCTTTACTCTCTTCCTCACGAATTCTCTCCCTCAGTTTTCAAAATGGCCGACGGCAGTCTTTTAATTTGGGCATTTTGACTCAGAGGCCGTCCGGCCTTTTTTACGCCATGGACCATTTTGGCCCAAATGCCAATTCAGCCCCTCATCTTTCCAAAATTCCGAGTTTGACACTTTTTCCTCAAAAATTAAAAATTCCCCAGTTAGACATTTCTAACGCCCCTCCCCTGAGGTTAAATATCCAGTTTGACATTTCTAACGCCCCGTCTCCAGACGTTAAAATTCCCGTTAGTCCTCACTAACATTCGGTCTTCGGACGTTAAATCTCATTCCCGTCTCCAGACGTTAAATCTCATTTCCGTCTCCAGATGTTAAAATTCATGTTAGTCCTCACTAACATTCTGTCTTCGGACGTTAAATCTCAAATCGTCTTCGGACGTTAAATCTCATTCCCGTCTCCAGACGTTAAAATTCCCGTTAGTCCTCACTAACATTCTGTCTTCGGACGTTAAATCTCAAACCGTCTGTGGACATTAAATCTCATTCTCGTCTCCAGACGTTAAAATTCTCGTTAGTCCTCACTAACATTCTGTCTTCGGACGTTAAATCACATTCCCGTCTCCAGACGTCAAAATTCCTGTTAGTCCTCACTAACATTCTGTCCTCGGACATTAAATCTCAAACCATCTTTGAATGTTAAATCATATTCCCGTCTCCAGACGTTAAAATTCCCGTTAGTCCTCACTAACATTCTGTCCTCGGGGGTTAAATCTCAAACCGTCCTCGGAAGTTAAATCTCATTAGCACCTTCAGAAGGTAAATTGGCCATCATAGTAAGTCCGAGCATCTGTTTCCCCAGTAGGCAAACAATCATCTCCCCGGCCGTCAATCGTAAGTCCGACCACCTCATTTCAGTGGCAATCGGTATAAGCCCGCACAACAATCCCTCTTTGGCCATCATCGTAAGCCCGAACACCATATCCCCAGCAGACAAAAGACAAGTGGCAAATCAACGTAAGCCCGCACAATAATCCCTCTTCGACCGTCATTTCTGTCAAATCCCCAGCATGAGATCCTGCTTCCTCCGTGTATCAGAAAACGCCGTCGATGACGGACATTTCTAACATCCTTTTAGAATACGCCGTCAGGGATGGACATTTCTCGCATCCTTTCAGAATACACCACCAGGGACAGACATTTCTCACATCCTTTCAGAATACGCCGTCAGGGACAGACATTTCTCATATCCTTTCAGAAACTTAGGTTAAGATGCCTCCGAACAGTCTCCACTCAGGTTAGAACGCCTCCGAATAGTTTCCCGTTGTAAGTACGCCAATCCAATTTGCTCCCTTTTTAGGTGCATTTTAAATGATAAAATTGCACTAGGGGGCGTTTTGGTAAATTCTCGGTCTATTCCGAGACTTACGGAAACATTTCATAAGTTTCTTGCAAAGGAAGTACTTTTCAGTACTCTGCTCATGCTAAAGGACCTACAAGGAATAAACCAGTTTTGGACCTTTTGGGTATTAACCTAGAATGTTCCAGAACCAGGTTTTGGCGCCAGAAACGGTTGGTGACATGTTGTGTCATGCGACAACTCGAGCCATGGAAATTGGTTACAGGACGTCGTATGACACAATAAGTCCACCATCTGTAGCCTATAAATAAGACCCTACCCCTCTCATAAATGGATCCCTCTATTGCCTACTGTTATTCTGCCAGTTTGGAAACACACCACACACACTGTAAACACACACCTCTCTCTCTCATCCAAATCCACCCAATCCTCCCTCAATCCCCTCCAATTCACTTCAATTCACCCATCATCATTTGGATCTTCCATCCATCACTTCTCCTCAGTTCAGTCCATCTCAGAAGCAGCTTTTGAAGGGTTCTATACCAAACTTAGTATAGAATTCGTGGACACTACAAGGGTAACTACTCTACTCCTTCATTCTCTCTCTCTCATATTGTCATTTCCATAATTCAATCATCATATTCTCTTTGGGTTCAGTAATCCGACTCCATCTATCCTAATTATTGAACCCCAATCGCAATCTCTCTATTTAATTCTGGTGTTTTGCATAATTGAATGTTCATGAGTTAAAACTTGTTGGAATTGGTGTTTAATTCCCAAGGGAGTGTGGATCTTCCCATATCCACACCCCCTTGGTTGAATTATAGTTGAATTGTTCATTTCCGAAGCTGAATTGTTGGTATAATTAGATCTGTGTTGGTTTCTGGTTCTTCTGTGTTCAAATCTGTAGATCTCTGCAGATGGATATCCTGTGTCACGCGACACATCGTGCCTGGGTGGATCCTGTGTCACGCGACACATCCAGCCATGCATGTTCTGTGTCACACGACACACTTTGTCTATTTGCAGAGATCCTTTTCCAATTGTAATCTGTTTGAATCTCTGTAATTGGGATGTGGCCTCCCTAATCAAATGGCTCACAAGTTGTAAGGATCGCATTTCAATCAATAAAATTCATTTTACTACACTTGTTCATCATCATTGTTTGCACACACTTTGAATATTATTTGGATGTTTAATTCGAAAGACTCGTCTACGGACGAGGTGTGTTGGGTGAACTCTCGGTTCTTCCCAACACGTAACCTGACCCCCGGACCCTTTTCTCTTTTCAAAGGTTTTCAATGTTTCCTTTAAAACGGCGTGGCGACTCTCAAAAATTTATTATTTTTCGGCGAGCGTTCATTCAGTGGCGACTCCGCTGGGGACTGAAACTGATTTTCAAAAGAGGGTCATGCTTTCGTTCATTTAAACATCCAACGTATTCATTTTGTTTGCATCATTGATGACCTTGTGTGGTACATGCATTTTATTGTATTGTGAGACTTGTGTGCCTTTTGTGTGCTTCATGCTGCTATATTGCTATGCTCTGTTGTTATGCTTTTTTCCTTGCCATAGGGAGGCAGGGGCTGATTTCCATTTGCAGGTTCTGGTTCAGTGACTAGTCAGGTCGTGCGACAGGATTGGACCATGCTGTCCTGTGTCACGCGACATAACTGGTCAATGAAACAGTTTCTCAGGTCTTGGCTAAGGGCAGTCCCTTGGATCAGAGCGCAATTGATTATTGTACCCTTGTTGTTCTGTGTGTGTGTTTCTTTTCTGTTTGTTTTTCCTTTTCAAATAAAAGAAAATAAAAATAAAAATAAAAATTTATTTTTATAAATAAAAGAAGATAGTCATCCGCACACTACTTCACATAGATTTAGAACCCTCGGGTGCGATTGACGGCATCGCGGACGGTGATGTATGTCGCCTACGCTTGAGCGCCTAATGTCAAACCTATCCCCCTAGCGCATCATAGGTGGAACCACACTTTTAAAGCTTACCCAACGGTTGGTTTTGACACGCCATTTTCAAATACACTAAAATGAATTGTTTCAAAATTTTTAATAGGCTTTCGTACCTATCTCAAAACCTAGCACGTGTGGGCATGTTGCCAACGCAACATGGTTTCACGAGAGGACATGTTGTTCCCATGACATGTTCTAATGAGAGATCATGTCGCTTTGTCAACGTGTACCGACGAGAGGTCATGCCGGATTTTTCCTTGAAATTCTTCAGGAATACCCGTTATGCTGCCCAAATTTCTCCAGAAATTGGGGCTGCTCGTCCGTCCCATAAATGCTTCGATTTTGTTTAGGTATTATTGCCTATTATTAATTTTTAATCAATACATTTGGGGTATTTTTGGATGATGTGTCCCTAGGATCCCCCGAGGTCTAGTTTGCGAGAATAAAGGCTTATCCTTTTCCAATCGTTTCTAGGACTTAAAAGACACTGATTTCTACTTGAACATTATTAAGATGTTGCATGAGTCCATCTCCTTTCCCATTCTTCCCTCTCCCATACCATCTCAAGGTCATTTCCTCTCCTCCACCTTATACAACCTCTTTACCCCTGCAGCGATGACAAGTTGGGTTTGTGGGTCTCGTTTGGTGCGCATTCCCGAAACAGTCACAGTTTCAGAGATGTCAAGTGCAGAGAATGATATGACTACTCAATCCGGGGTTTCATCTGCCATGGGTCAACAAGGCATGCATGATCTGTCTATGGAGCAGATGAGAGCTAATTTGGAGGCTGCTCTAGTCCGTGAGCATGATGCTCGATTGCTAGCCCAAGATGCACTGGCTCAAGAACAAGCTGCTAAGACTAGAGAGGACGAAACGCATGCTAGGTTTGTGGAAGCAATGCGTGTTCAAGGGATTGCTGTGATTCATCGGGCAGATGGATCGTATGAAGAGATTACTGAGGCTTATGATACTGATCTAGGAGCCGAGAATGTTTCTCTCCCTTTTCATCATACCTTTGGTGCTACATCTCTTCCCGTTTCTCAAAAGTATGGGATGAATGTGGATGCACAAAGCAACACTCCTTCCCCAATTCAGACTCAGGGTGTACAGTTCAGTTATGCTCAGAATCAGGGGCTGCCGGTGAACTCTCAAGTTGGTTTTGGTGGACCACAGTCGATCTTCTATGATTTGACCTCCTCACCAATCCCCAATGCTTCCGTGCCTCCAAACCAATTTGGGTACCAGCTTCCGAACAGTCAGGGCTTGTTGTTTCCAAGTTCTCAGTATCAGCAGGGTCAGTTTCATGGTCCTCACTTCCAGGATAACGCCCAGTATCCGAATCAGCACCCTTATTCCCAGAATCAGTTCAGTAAAGTGGTTTTTTGCAATTTCCTGCCAGCCAGCCTCAATCTCAGGGATATCAGTCTCAGCCTTTAATGGATTATGCTTTTGGGTTTGGCTCATTACCTCTGCAATATCCGGGGTCAGCTCCTTACTTGCCCACTAGTGATTCTCTGCAGAATCAGAATTCTCCAACTGGTCAGTCTAATCATTTGCCAGCTCCAGCATCTTGGTCAGCTCAGCCGTCTTCCTTCCAATCAGCCAGCTCTGTGCCTTCAACTATTGCTCCCGCTTTTCCCCAACTTCCCGGGATGACTCCGGAGGTGACTGCACTGTTGAAGCAAATACAGCAGCAAATTGACAAGCTAACTGTGGGATCAAGTGGACTCAAAGTTGTTGATCCAGGACAAGTGAAGCCTCTTCCTTATAAGTTTAAGATGCCCAAAATACAATTTGATGGCTCAGCATGCCTGAAAACTCACATTGACACATATGTGATGACCATTGGGGCAATGAGTTGTACTCCCGAGTTTATGGCTCAACATTTTCATCTCACACTCAAAGGACCTCCCTTGACATGGTTTCTAACTCTTAAGCCAGTATCTCGAGCCACTTGGAGTCAGACCACTGAGGCCTTTCTTGAAAAGTATCGTGGGAACCTTGAATGGCGCACAACTAGAGACGACGTGGTCGGTACAATTCAGAAACAAGATGAGTCAATCACCGAGTTCTACAAGAGGTGGAATGCTAAGCTGAATGAGCTTGCTGAGACAATCCCCCTGCAAGACCAGAAGGATATTTTCTTGTCCTATGTTAAACCCGTGTTGCGTGAAGCTATCGGAAGAGGATGGTACCCGGACTTAAGAGAAATGGTTGGGATGGGAGCCCGCAGCGAGAACAGAATCTTTAACCTCACATCAAGCACCAATGTTGGCAATAATGGTGGATTTTGACACAAAGTAACAACTCAGCAAGCCCCGAAAATAAAGGAGACATTTATCGACAACAGTGTCAATAATCTCCAGATAAAGGGCCAGAATAAGCAGCGGTTTCCACCCCGTAAACAGTATCAGTTTGATGATCTCGGTATGACAACCGAAGAGGACTTCAACGGATTAGTTTGAAAGGGAATGATTAAGACTCTTGACAATTACAACCCCACCAAACCCAATCCTAACTTGGATCATAGCAAATATTGCCAATATCACCAGTATCCGGGCCACATCACCAATGACTGTGTCCCTTTGAAGAAGGCCATTCAAAGACTTGTTGATGATGGAAAGGTTGAGAAGGCTCGCCCCAACGAGGTCACCAATCTTCTTCCATGAAAGAGGCCCTCCCATCCAAAGAAGGAAAAGTCATTCAGTCAGTGTCATAGGTTCTAGAATGTCCTTTACATTGTCATGGGTCTGTTGAGTCCAAGTTGGACCAGTTTTCGCTTTCAATAAAAGAAGTCTTTATTTATATTCTTGCTAGACTCGAGACATCACTTGCACCCCACGTCACATTTAATTGAAATGGTTTTATTCTACATAATTACTTGTGCTGCTCAATCACTGATGCATTGAAATGACTAATATTTAAATTAATCGGAGTGAGAAAATCGACTGATATCTTTCTCAAATTGGGGCTCATAAACTCCTCATCTCGCGGCTCATATGTTCACATCTCTTTCATCATCCTCATCATCTCGTTGCTCGATGAATTTGCATGGATCTTTCTCAAGTAAGCTTAAGCAAGCAATGAGACCTTAGTCTCGTTTAGATCATCCGGTAGGGATTGCGGTTGAAACCTTTCACCCTAGGGAAACCATTACCTCACCCTCACTAAACAATACCCTTTCATTTCAAGATCAGCATATTTTGAAACCTGTTTAGCCATCACCTCTGCTCCATGCTAAGAGAAGTCCAAGCAAGTCCAAGAAGTTAGCTTCGAGAAGCGGGGATGCACAAAATACTCAAGTCATTGAAGGAAGGACAGATATAATCCTCAGCTCCTCAAGAGGCCTTCCGAGTTATCAAAAGAAGGACTTTAGATCCTCATAATTTAGCAAGAGTCCTCAACTTCTCAAGAGGCTTTTTTCAAAAGAAGGACTTCAGGTCCTCACAATCCAGCAAAAGTCCCCGACTTCTCGAGAAGCTCTCCAATGATCAAAGGGAGCCAGAATGCTCACAAGTTCACAAAAGTTCTTGATAGCTTGGAATTCCTCTCGCCAACACCTTGTCATCAATCCCAAGCCATCCTCTCATTTTTAGGGGATATTCCCATTACCATTGCCTTTGGCCAAAGTCAAAAACTTGACCTCTCACTTTTAGAGGCAATCAATTCCCTAGCCATAGAAATCCTAAACACATCCCCGAAAGCCAACCTCTCATCTTTAGAGGTTTAGTTAGCAAAAAGCCCAGCCGATCTCTCATCTTAAGAGGTCATGATTTTCCAAATCACCCGATGGCCGATCGAAACCCTGAAACCCAGCTACAGTTCTTACTGGATAGCAGTTTCATTCCAATTTGATCAGGATCTAAATCAAATTAATTCTTCATTGCTTGCTTAAATCAGAGCCAAATCCATCTCGGCTCAAAAGATCATCAATCAAAGGTTATGCAAATTCAAATCCAATTCGTTTGACATTTCGTGTGAGCATATATCTATCACCTCTTATCCGCAAACATTTGCCTTGAATGTCCCACTTGGGCTTCGCATTCGTGTCTTTCATTGACACTCTAGGAGGACATGTCCTTCAAATCTCCAATTCTCAGAAAAATCCTCAAAGGTCCTCAAAATATCGAATTTTTGCATTCCTTTCAAATTGGGATAAGCCCGAACTACGGCGACCTGAGCTCCTCCCAAGGAAGGGAACGTAGGCAACCATAATTGGTCTGGTTGAAATCACAAACAAATCTCAGAAAATCTGGTCTCCTCAAAGGTCGTCCCTATACACAGATCCTTCATTCCATCTTTCTGAGTTTGATTCTCGATATCAGTTGGCTTTCTCTTCATGATTAATCAAAATATTTGCTCATATCAGGATTAGTGTTTGAATAACCCGAACATCAATAAAGGGTTTTAAGCAGCCTTGTGATCATCACGAATAAGACAAGTTTTCAAGTGTCTCGACAAATTTTCTCTTTCTACATTCTAGGAATATAGAGCCAAACACTGTCTTTCTGTCAGCAGGGGCTTCCATACACTTTTCCACACCTTGTGATGCTTATACTCTCCCAAAAGAGTCAAACCCAAAAGCGAGTGTGTCACAAAATCGGGATTCATTCCACTTCTCAAAAGATGTTCCCCTGCACGTATACATTTCCGAGTCTTGTCCGCTGACTGATTGACTAAGGTCTGGAAAGATGGATGCCTCCTTGGCCACAAGATGACTCTGTCTGCGATAAGGCTGCATTAAATCTCTTCAAACTGGGGGTTTGTTAAGCTATTCTCTCAGGCTCCGTACCAGATTCCCTCAGGGTTTGCATTGCATTATCAACTGGGCCATGGTCACCTCATCAGGAACTGGGGCTCCGCCTAATCATATCTTCAAAATCAGGGCACTCTCTGCATTTCCGCTGCTGCTTGCTATCTCGGGTGCTCGATACACTTTGTCCTTACCAGCAACGGACCTGTTGCAATCTGTACTCCCGGGAGCATCCCCGACTTGCCTAGGCTGCACCATCCATACACCATCACTCATACATTTCCCCACCTCATGGGAGAGGGTTCACCCCATCATACATAAACACATTTCATCCCATACACAATCCATCATTTGCTACATACATATCAGCTTGTCAAGCCTTGCAAAAATCCTCACTCCATTTTCATCCCCAGCCGAGGTGGACTCGTGCAATAAAAGCTAATAATGGATAAATTTAACAATAAATGCAAAGTGCCTAGAGTGTTATGTTTCCCCCCCCCACACAGGATACAGTAATCAAGTGATCATAATCTGATCGTAGGGATTGCCCCTCAAATCACAATGGAAAAAGATTTCAAATCCTGTAGGTGGCATGTTCTGCCTTTATCATCTTCATCAGTCCCGTCATCTTCGGACTCATCAACATTATTCGAGAGAGCCTCAGCTGCCTCAGTCTCCAAGCAATGCTCGTCAAAAAGGAGTTTCAGATGCCCCAATCTCCAAGCAATAATGCTCATCAGTCTCAACGACATCAAAGCCTGCTCCGCACGACGAGTCATTATTAAAGCTCGTTCTGCCTGGTGAGTCATCAAAGCTTGTTCTGCCTAACGAATTATCAAAACACATTCTGCAATCATCAACAAAGACCGTCCCGTGAACAGCAAACCAGCAATTCATCAACAACAGTGGTATAAGACCCTCCGGCAGCCGCAATCATCAGCAGTCATAGCTTAAGACCCTCCGGCAGCTACAATCCTCCACGATCATCAGTCGTAGCATCAGTCCCTCCGGCAGCTACAGGTAAGCACAGCACAGGTATGAAATCATATCTCATCTCATTTCATATCATCATGTCCTCATTATCATTTCGGTTTGAGATACCGTATGTCTCATGTCATCGTCATCTTCTGTTCGAGACACCGTATGTCTTACCTCATTGTCATCTTCGGTTCGGGATGTCGTACTCTCTCCCGGCATTGTCATCTTCGATTTGAGACACCGTATGTCTCATGTCATCGTCATCTTCGGTTCGAGACACCGTATGTCTCACCTCATTGTCATCTTCGGTTCGAGACACCGTATGTCTCACCTCATTGTCATCTTCGGTTGGAGACACCGTATGTCTCACGCCATTGTTATCTTCGGTTGGAGACACCGTATGTCTCATGTCATTGTCATCTTCGGTTGGAGACACCGTATGTCTCATGTCATTATCGCTTCGGTTGGAGACACCGTATGTCTCACGTCATTATCGCTTCGGTTGGAGACACCGTATGTCTCACCTCATTATCGCTTCGGTTCGAGACGCCGAATGCTCTCACGTCATTATCGCTTTGATTGGAGACACCGTAGGTCTCATGTCATTATCACTTCTCAGTTTGAGACGCCGTACGCTCTCATGTCATTGTCACTTCGGTTCGAGACACTGTATGTCTCACTTCTCGGTTCGAGACGTCGTACGCTCTCATGTCATTATAACTTTGGTTCGAGATGCCGTACGCTCTCACTTGTCTGAACTACGACCGGCTTGATTCCCTCCTAGGGATACGTAGGAATCCTTTCTCCAAAGGTCCAGCCATCCGATCTCACCAATCATCGTCCAGCCATCTGCCATATCCCCAGCCGCTCATTGGGATTGGGTCTTCTTTTATCGACAACCTCACTTCTTCCATAAGTGACGTTGCTGAGGGGCTCTGTAAGTACACCAATCCAATTCGCTCCCTTTTTAGGTGCATTTTAAATGATAAAATTGCACTAGGGAGGCGTTTTGGTAAATTCCCGGTCTATTCCGAGACTTCCAAAAATATTTCATAAGTTTCTTGCGAAGGAAGTACTTTTCAGTATTCTGCTCATGCTAAAGGACCTACAAGGAATAAACCAGTTTTGGACCTTTTGGGTATTAACCTAGAATGTTCCAGAACCAGGTTTTGGCACCAGAAATGGTTGGTGACATGTTGTGTCACGCGACAACTCGAGCCATGGAAATTGGTTACAGGACGTCGTACGACACAATAAGTCCACCATCTGCAGCCTATAAATAAGACCCTACCCTTCTCATAAATGGATCCCTCTTTTGCCTATTGTTACTCTGCCAATTTGGAAATGCACTATACACACTGCAAACACACACCTCTCTCTCTCTCTCATCCAAATCCACCCAATCCTCCCTCAATCCCCTCCAATTCACTTCAATTCACCCATCATCATTTGGATCTTCAATCCATCACTTCTCCTCAGTTCAGTCCATCTCAAAAGCAGCTTTTGAAGGGTTCTATACCAAACTTGGTATAGAATTCATGGACACTACAAGGGTAACTACTCTACTCCTTCATTCTCTCTCTCTCTCATATTGTCATTTCCATAATTCAATCATCATATTCTCTTTAGGTTTAGTAATCCGACTCCATCTGTCCTGATTATTGAACCCCAATCGCAATCTCTCTGTTTAATCCTGGTGTTTTGCATAATTGAATGTTCATGAGTTGAAACTTGTTGGAATTGGTGTTTAATCAAATGGCTCACAAGTTGTAATATCTCAGTTCAATCAATAAAATTCATTTTACTACACTTGTTCATCATCATTGTTTGCACACACTTTGAATATATTTGGATGTTTAATTAGAAAGACTCGTCCACGGACGAGGCATGTTTGGTGAACTCTCGGTTCTTCCCAACACGTAACCTGACCCCCGAACCCTTTTCTCTTTTCAAAGGTTTTCAATGTTTCCTTTAAAACGGTGTGGCGACTCTCAAAAATTTATTATTTTTCGGCGAGCGTTCATTCACCTGTAGGATCAGATGCCTCCGAACAGTCTCCACTCAGGTTAGAACGCCTCCGAATAGTTTCTCGTAGGATCAGACGCCTTCGAACAGTCTCCACTCAGGTTAGAACACCTCCGAATAGTCTCCCGTAGGTTCAGACGCCTCCTAATAGTCTCACTCAGGTCTAGATACCTCCGAATCAGTCTCAACCAGAACGTACTCCTCCTAATCATTCCCCCAGAGGGCTAGACCCTACGAAATACCCTCGCACCTACGAACTATGATCGGCTTGATTCCCGCTCGGGATACGTAGGAATCCTCTCGCTAAGGGTCCAGCCAGCTGACCTCTCAGGTCTCTCCAAGCAAGGCATCCCCGATTTGGATCCTTATCTTTTACAACGACCCCACTTCCTTCGAAAGTGACATCGCTGAGGGGCTACTGTAAGTACCCAAATCCGGATCATCAAAATCTGTTAAGAGTTCACCGAAATCCATTAACTGGCCTTTCCCAGGTTAACCGAAAACCATTAAACTCCCTGTTCTCGAGTCAACGAGACATCTCGGGACTGCCCCGTGCATCCCGACATAAAAGTGTACTCAACACATGTTATCACACATAAAAGTACAACTTTCCTTGAAAAATGCACTTTCCGAGACTTTTCGGGGGCATTTCGGACATTTTCCGGATAGTTATTTAAAAACCGGACAAAATCGGGAATAACGGGACAAAAACCCTAGCCCTGGTGACTCATCGGGACACTTGGCACGCATGCACAAGCCCCCAAATCAACATCAAACAAATTCGAGGGTGAAAAGACCAAAATACCCCTGAAATTGAGACATAAGCCGGCCGTCCTGTTTTACTTGAAGAACCAGAATTCTCATCAAGTCCTCTAAATTTCCGAAATACCTAAAAACCCCCCAAATTGAGCCTTAGGCCGTCCGGCCTGTTTTGCATTTTCACCCCTATAAATACAAGGGCTATCATTTGTAAGAAAAAAAAGGAAAAACATTACCTCTCCTTCACAAACCCCACGGCCCAAAGCCATTCAACTCCTTCCCGAGCCTCGTTTTGTCTCGATTTGCGTGAAAATCCTGTTTTTCGACCAAACACGAACTAAACAACCTCGAAACACCTATCAAATGCCAAAACCATATCTCGTATATGTAAACCGATCCAAAGAGTCAATCCCTAGCCATAGGTAACACACTCTCTCTCTAAAACTTCGTTTCGCCTCGATTTATGCGTCAAACGCTAGTTTAGATCCGGTTGAAACGCTCTAAATGTAGACGTAACACCGTCTACGAGACTTGATACGTTTTACCCCTTAATCATCTTCTCTCCCATAAGAGAAATAATTTCAGGTTAAAACGGTGTTCCGGCCCCGTTTTTACGTTTATGTCATTTACAGTCCGGATCGTTTGATCCGTCGATTCGTATGTTTACCGTCCGAACCGTTTGGTTCGTGATCATCATTTACAAAATCCGAATCATTTGATCCGTCGATACCGTCATTTAATTTACGCACCTTTACAAATCCGAGCCGTTTGGCTCGTCGATCGCATCATTATTGTCCAGATCGTTTCATTCCGTTGATACCGCACTTTAAATACTGTCATTTACAAGTCCGAACCATTTGGTTCGTGATAGTATTTACTTACAAAAGTCCGAGTCACAAAATGACTCGTCGATCGCATATCATTTAATTCCTTTTTTCATGAAATTGGTAACAATGTAATGCCCGGTTCAAAACCGGAGTTCGTCATTCGAACTCCTTTTCAAAACAACGCAAGACCCGACGTTTGACATTCAAACGCTCCTTTCATTAAAATCAACGTTTGACATTCAAACTAATGATTTAAGTTTGTCATTCAAACTCCTTTTCAAAACAACGCAAAACCCGACGTTTGACATTCAAACGCTCCTTTCATTAAAATCAATGTTTGTCATTCAAACTAATGATTTAAGTTCGTCACTCGAACCCCATTTTCAAAACAAAGCAAAATCGACGTTTGGCATCCAAACGCTCATTTTTGACTCAAAACCCGACGTTTGACATTCAAACGCTCCTTTCATTAAAATCAACGTTTGACATTCAAACTAAAGATTTCAGTTCGTCATTCGAACCCTCTTCTCAAAACTCAAAACTGACGTTTGTCATTCAAACGCTCGTCTTTTACCACAAATCAACATTTGTCACTCAAACCAAGATTAAAGCTTGTCATTCAATCTCCTTTTCAAAATGCAACACACACACACAATGGCACACAATTTCGAGAAAGGTAAAAAGACTCGTCATTCGAGGCGTTTTGGGTGATCTCAACATACTCTTCCCGAAATATAACGTGACCTCCGAACCTAACAATCTCTGGTCCTAAAAAGCTTTTTTTAAAGTTTTGGCTACCAATCAAAACGTCACATTTTCAAAGCCTTTTTTAATGTTTTGGCTACCAATCAAAACGTCACACTCTTCGAAGCCATTTTCAAAGTTTGGGCTCATAATACAAAATGGCGTGGCGACTATCCCTTCCATTTTCCAGGCAAGGTCCCAAGTCCGCGAAATGCCGCTCGCCGCGTTCCTCCGCGCGCGATCCGTGTAATTTCAACATTGCATTCCTCTATCACTTAATTGTGAGATTAAAAGAAGGTTATGCTTGAGTCCATCCACCAAAGAGACCTTCTGTATAGTAATTGCACCTCTAATGATGGTTCCACATCCTATTATTTTTTCTTTTCCATTATCACCAAAAACTATAGGAGGACCTGATGCTTCAACAATATCAGCAAGGAGATCGGCACGACCAGTCATATGTCTAGAACAGCCACTGTCCAAAATCCATACATCTTTGCTGGCATCAGTCGAGGCCATAAAGCATTCCTGTAATATAAACATGCTTATGGTCCCCCTTATTCAATGGGTCCAAGAGGTTAGTTCCTCTTGTGCAGCCATATCTGGCCACCACTAGAGGTGTTAACCACAGTGGGCCCAGAAAGGCTTCTCAAGAGGCATTCATGAGCCTGATGACCATAATCCAAACAACTATCACATATCACTTTGCTGATTGACTGAGAAGTCAGCAAGTCATCACCAGATTTAGTCATTGTTTCGTTAGACTTAGGAGAATGAGCAGGTACAAACTTGGAGACTTTGTAGGTGCTGGTTTTGCCCTTCTTAATTTTCTGCTTGCTTTTGCCAGTCACCTTGGAGGGGGACTGTTCATCAGCTGCAGATTTAAGATCGCCAAGACCAGCTTTGCTGATGTATTTACTATGAATGCCATCATCGGAGGAATCATTATCAGCAATCTTAATTCCCTTTTGTATGTACTTGTCTTTCTCCTTAGTCTGGTATTTAGGATACTTCATTGCCACAGCATTGTACTTAGGCTTAGTGTCCTTATGCAATGAGTTAATCGAGCTATTCTAAGCCTTCTTATCCTTTTTCTCGATCACAGAAGCATCAGTATAACTGCTACTACTGGATTCAAATCCCAACACAGATTGGTCATTATTACAGGACATTTGGTTTGCAAGGATTGCATCAACAGCAGCTTTAGGTTTAAAGAAAGTATCAATAGTTTTTGTGAGAGAGTCATTTCTTTGAGCTAAATCTTTGATTTGTGCAGTGTGTACTTTTGCTCTGTTTTTGAGATCCAGGTTTTCAATTTTAAGCTGATCGAACTTACTCATTTTAGTTTTTAGAAAATCAAGTTCAGTTTTGAGTGAGTCTTTTTCAGCAGAAATTCTATTGAAAACAGCAGTCATTATTTCATGAATACGACTCAACTTTTCATAATCAATAAAGTGTTCATCTATGGTCTCTATCATCTCAGTCTTAGATATCTCAGGAAGAGGGTCGGTAAAGTTTCTTTTTGGCAGAGTGAGCTTTTGTTTTAGGAGAAAAGTCAGGTAGGGATGAGATGGGTTTGGCAATATTTTTCGAAATGTTTGGGTGCTTGGTAAAGGATAGCTCCTTTTCGGTGGATTGTGGAGGACTTGGTTCAGTTGCATAGAAAGAGATAGGTTCACACTGTCCATAGAGTAAAGTTCCAATTTGATGAACCTTGTAACCATAAGGATTTGTTGCTTTGATTTTGACTTCTTGAAAGGAATGTCTTGCTGGTTGTTCTGTCCTTGTTGGTGTTCTTGGAGGTGTTGCATTCCAGTGAATAGGAGTCGGTAGATCTAGTGCAATTTCGTCATCATCATCCAGGGCAACAAAACTTATATCGGCATCTTCATTGTCATCGGCAGCACCTCTATCTTCTGAGTCAGTTTCACACCAGACTGGCATAGCTTTCTCTGTACTGTCATCTGCAACATAGCTTCTGGACTTGGGGTGTCCTTGGTTTACTGATTTCCTGACATACTCATATTTTTGCTGGGGACATTTTGTTGCAAAGTGTCCAAGTTTTCGACAGTTAAAACACACCAGGTCTCCTTTGTTGTTCTTTCCATCGGCAGCACTGGTAGAAGGCTTGTTGTTATTGGTAGATTTATGGAAGGGTAGAGTAAATGATTTGTGCTGATTAGGTTTGCTGTCTTTTTGCATTTTCTTGAAGTTTTTGAATTTTCTGTAATTTCTGGCAAATGCAGCAAATTCATCTTCTTCCATTTGAGGCTCAGAAGGATTTTCAAAGGTTTTGTTATAACAAGGGTTTTGACAGTGATCGGTAGGAGGATAAGAGGTAGAAGTTTGAGATATCTGAGTCTGTCCTGAGAGAGCACATTTTTGAAGTTTTTATCAAGAACATTAAGTTTTTGTAGTTCTCTCTCATACAAAAATAGACTGTACATAATATTTTGAATAGAAGTAGTGTTTAAATCTCTAGCTTCTCTAATAACAGTGACCTTGGTATGATATATACTTCCCAATAAACTTAGAAAGCGTATATTTAGGTCTTTCATAGTGTATATCTTACCTAGAGAAGCACATAAGTTACTTACCTCGCAGAACCGATCATAGGTTGTTCTGAGTGATTCACCGTCTGACTTTTTGAAAGATTCGAACTCAGCAATTGCATCATAAAGTCTGTTGTCCTTGGTGTGAGCATCTCCTTCAAAGTAAGCAAGGAGCTTGTTCCAGCATTCTTGTGCCGTGTAACACAAGTCAATAAGCTTGTACTGCTTGTTGTCAAGACCACAAGAGATAATGTGGCTGGCTTTGCCATCAAGAGCGTAGGTTAATTTGTCTTCCTTAGTCCATTCTTCTCTTGGTTTCTCAACCAGAGTCTCTGTAACTTGGACATTAGTTTCTTGTTCATCATCAACGTCGGCATGCGCAGTCAGAGGAGTGGATGGTATGGGTTTATAGGTGGTTTGAACCTTTAGAGGAGTAATCGGTCCACCTTCCACCACCTTCATCAATCGGTCATCGATGGAGTTCATGTACTTTATCATTCGGGATTTCCAAACACCAAATTCGTTGGCGTCCAATATCTGTAAGGTGGTGATGTTGAACGACAACATGATTTTTCCCGCCATGGTATCGGCAATTCAAGCTGTAAGGCTTGGAAATTTCTTTCAAAAATAACAAGCTCTGATACCAATTGTTAGGTCCAATTGGTAAGAAAATAGGCTAGAGGGGGGGTGAATAGCCTTTTTGCAGTTTAAAAGAAAATACTTTGTAAATCAAAGTCACTAATCGGTAGAAATATAATGATCAGTAAGCACAACGGAAAGTATGTAACTTAGTTTTGAACTCACACAAAATCGGTAAGAAAATGTTTAGAGCTTGGTTTTTAGCACAAGGTATTTCTTAAAACTTTATGCAGTGCAAATGGTTTGGTATAAGGAAAAACTTATGAAATCAGTAAGATGAACCGCTATAACAGTGATAGAGATCAACTGGCAAGATGAATGTAAAGCAAAGAAAAGTAAAGACAGAGACAAGATATTTGGAGAGGTTCACAGCGTGAATGCTGCTACGTCCTCTACCAAGTTTAGTCAGAACTTGGGTTTTGAGTGAAGTTTACTATCAGTTTATCCTAGTCTATTACAAGAGCAGCTTTGCCGGTTACAAAGGTTTAAATCTAGGATCTACTGATGGATCTTAAGACAAAAACTGACCAAGTGTTTTTGAGCGGCAAGTTAAGAACTTATCTTACTCAGGTGTGTGTGTGTGTGAATCTCAATCAATGCATTCCAATGATTGTCTTATTGAGGAATGCTTAAAGATTTGATTGAGTTGTGCACGAGTGTATGTCCCTAATAAAGTCTAATGATTTTCTGGACTTGAATGCTCGAGCTTCATTGAATGCTTCAAGCACTTTCTCTTCAATGCAACAACCAACCTCCTTCAATGCTCTAAAGTCTTCAATATATACTTTGAGGGGAAAGAGCTAGTTGACGTTGAAGGGGTAGATTTGGAATTCAAATTTTGAGGTTGATAGGTGAGGATCAATAAATGCCATATCTTTTGCATTTAATGCGGGAGATACGAGGAATGGCATTTCGGCGTAGTCCAGCGGGTAAAGACCCCTTTGTCCCAACCGGTTACCTGCCAACGCAGACAAAGGACAAAGTAGAGCTAAAAATAGCTCCTGTGTCAGAACTAGCAGAATGGGGTTAGTAGAAGAATGTAACTACTTTTAGCAAACAAGTAAAATTTAAGAGATAGAGATATGACCGTTGTCACAGGTAGACCGCCTATCGAAGAAAGTCTTTGTGAGTGCCAGTCACCTATCTTGCTGAAAGATGTTACTGAATAAGATTTTCTTCTGCTGGTTACCATACTGATCTCACCATCAAGTTGTCAACCTGAAGAACTTGATACACTGGCACAAAGGCATCAGCAAAAGATCCAAAAATAAAATCTAATTAAATAGGGGTCTCTAACTAGCCACGTGATTGGGATTAAGCAATTCTAAGTCTACACATATATTTGACCCAACATTAAGGATGATGATGAGAAGGATGGGGTGGAGGTGTGGCCCGTCCTGGCAGTTGATCCAAAAAACTTCGATGCTTATCTTGACTTTTTTAATGACAAAGGGCCCAACGCCAACGAGCTCCTATCAACTCAGGACGATCGAGAGTCCCTCCATGACGACGGTCAACAACAGTGATTTGTTGATTTGAGAGGCTTTTTGTGAACAATTTTACTTTGTTGTAATTTCAAACAATGTTTCATTTGGTTATGTAACCTCACCCTAGCCCGGTTTGTGGAGGGGGGTGATTAAACAATTTTTATTCTCTATTTGTCGTATCACACCGGCCCAGTTGTTTTATGGGAGGTGTTAAAAACAATTTGTAATTTGTTGTGTAGTTGACTTGTCCTCGTCGTTTAGAGGACAGGTCAACTAGCGCCCGCCTAGCGCTTTTTATAAACGAATTGCAGGTATAATCACAACGAGAGAACAGAACAACCAAATCAACAAAAACCGATCAATAATTTACGGAATGCGTACCTGTAAAAATCTACAGATTTGAGCTTAGTCGACGAAATCATGGGCTATGAATTGAGCTCGCCGCCGGTGAACAGTTGGAAGATGGATCTGGTGAAGAAGGAAGAAATCGATTAGAGAGAGAAAGAGAGATCGTCAGAGACAAAAAGAGGAAGAAAAATGGGCCGGTGGTTTAAAAAAGAAATGAAATGGGTTGGGCTGGGCTGGATTTTGAAATGGGCTGGTACAGTGGTATGTATTATTTGTGTGTAAAAGAAAACATTTTGGTTGTATACTCCATCCGTCTCAAATTGCAAAATTTCACCTATTAAATATATCAATAAAATTTTATATGGAATATATTTATAAATTTATCTAATTTCTTGACCCCGCCTAGGACCCTCTTATGCCCCGCTTAGGCCCCTAGGCGCTAAGCCCGACTCCACCACCTAGCGCCCGCCTAGCGCTTTTTATAACCTTGCTAAATGGCCATTCACCTTGAAAGTATCACCATTTTTTGGATTTCGGAGTTCTACCGCCCCATGGGGAAACACGTTCAACACCTCATACGGACCCGTCCATTTCGACTTCAATTTACCGGGGAATAATTTGAGATGTGAGTTGAAAAGGAGTACCTTCATACCGGCCTAATGAACTTTGGTGTGATATGTTTGTCATGATACCACTTGGTCTTCTCCTTGTAGCCTTTTGCACTCTTTTAGGCGTCTAGACTCATCTCCTCTAGCTCATCAAGTGCTAGTTACCTTTGTTCCCCCGCCAATGCCAACACTATATTGAGTTCCTTGATTGCCTAAAAATCTTTGTGTTCTATCTCAATGGGAAGATGACATGATTTACCGAACACCAACCGATACGGGCTTACTCCAATGGGCATTTTATATGCGGTTCGGTATGCCCATAATGTGTCCCTCAACTTTTCTGCCTAATCTTTGCAGGTAGGCCTCACCGTCTTTTCAAGTACCCATTTTATTTATCTATTACTCACTTCCACTTGCCCGGAGGTTTGTGGATGGTACGGTGTGGCCAACTTGTAAATAATGTTAGCATCATTAGTGCGGGTGGGAATTGCTTCCACCCATTTAGAGACATAATCGACAGCAACAAGAATATATAAATAACCTTGGGAAGGGGGAAAATGACCCATGAAGTCAATGCCCCAAACATCAAATATGTCAACAACTAAATTATTAACAAGGTGCATATCCTCTTTCTTGGTAATACCGCCGCTCCTTTGGCATCTATCACATTCAGCACAAAATTGGCGGACATCCTTAAACAAATTAGGCCATAACAGCCTGATTAAAGGACTTTTAGGGCAGTCTTTTGACCACTAAAGTGCCTACTACAATGAAGTTCATCACAAAAATTTAGGACATTCTCTTGCTCAAACTCAGGAACACATATTTTTACAGTCTTATCAAGACAAATCTTAAATAAAGAAGGATCATCCCAGATATAGTGATTCACATCAGAGAGAAATTTACGCTTATCATGAGAGTCAATTCCATATGGCAAGTTATTAGACACAAGATAATTCACAAAATCAGCATACCATGGTTCTTGCCCATGTAGAGCAAAAAGTTGCTCATCAGGGAAGTTCTCATTAATGGAATTAACTCTTGATGGGAATTGTGATACGTAAAATTCTCTAAGCCATAAAGATGATCCGCAACTATATTCTTGGTCCCCTTCTTGTACCTTATTTCTAAGTCAAATTCTTGCAATAACAACATCCACCTAAAAAGTCTAGGCTTTTCATATTTCTTATTGAATAAATATTTCAAGGCAAAATGATCAGAATGGACAATTACCTTAGATTCAAGCAAGTAGGAACATAATTTTCCAAGTGCAAAAACAATAGCCAAAAACTGTTTTTCTATAGAGGTATAATTCAATTGTGCATCATTAAGCGTTCTACTTGCATATTGGATGACATGAGGTGATTTATCTACTCTTTTCCCTAAAACATCCCTTATAGAAAAATCAAACGCATCACAAATGATAAAAACGGGAAAATACCAATCGGGGCTAGACAAAATTGGAGCACAGGTCAATTTTCTTTCAATTCATTAAAAGCATCCAAACAATATTGGTAAAAAATGAACTCGGTATCTTTGGCAAGAAGGTTACACAAATCTTTGAATAATATTTGATAAATCTTCTATAAAAGCCTGCATGCCCAAGAAAACTGCGAGAACCCTTAACCGATATTGGGGGAGGTAATTTAGAAATCACTTCAATCATTGCCTTATCTACCTCTATCCCCTTATCAGACACTAGATTACCCAACACAATGACATGCCTCACAAGAAAGTGACTCTTTTCCCAACTAAGGGTTAAGTTAGTTTCACAACATCTCTTAAGCGCAAAAGTCAAATTTTCGAGGCATTGGTCAAAACTATCCCCGAACACCGAAAAATCATCCATGAACATCTCTACTCCTTTCTCAATAATTTTGGAAAAATAGATAACATACACCTTTGAAAAGTCATAGGTGCATTTCATAAGACAAAAGGCATTATCCTATATGTAAAAGTGTCAAAGGGGCAAGTGAAAATGGTCTTGGATTGGTCCTCCTTAAAATGGGGATTTGGTTATATCCCAAGAAACTATCCAAGAAGAAATAATAAGCATGTCTAACCGACCTCTCTAGAATTTGGTCAATAAAGGGTAAAGGGAAGTGGTATTTCTTGGTTGCCGCATTCAACTTTCTCAAATCTAAGTCCATCACATGATGGATTACTTCCCTTATTGGCACTATCTCATTCTTGTCATTTGTAACAGCTGTGATACCCGAACTCTTGGGTACCATTTGAAAGGGACTAACCCATTCACTATCCTCAACCGGGAAAAAAATTCCCGAATGTAGAAACTTAAGCATTTCTTTCCTTACCACCTCAAGCAAGTTGGAATTTAACCTCCTTTATCTTTCTCTTGAGGGTTTAGCACCCTATTCAAGATTTATTCTATGCTGACAAATGGAAGGGCTAATCCCTCTAATGTCCGCTAAGGTTCACCCAATATCACTCTTGTACACACACAACACATTGATCAATCTCTACTCTTGCGCTTGGGTTAAATTGGAGGCAATTATCACATGCAAAGTCCCTCCCCTAAAAATGCATACTTAAAATTTGGAGGGAGTCATTTCAACTCAAGAATGGGAGGGATATAATGAATGGCACCAAATTCTAATTGAGTGGCCTATGGGGTGCAACAGGCCATCACTAGAATGGTGTTCGTCGTCCTTGTGTTCTATGGCCATCACTGAAATCTCCGCATTATCCCTAGAATTCCCACCGTCATTTAAAACCAATTATAATTCCTCACAATCCACCTCATGCCACAATCTCTCATGGGCACACTCATCTATATTATCAACATAGCAACATGAATAATAAAAAAGATGTGGTTCTTTCATAGAATCAAAAACTGAAATTTCTACTTTTTCATTAAGCATACTCCCTCCGTCCCACCCGAATTTGGACAAAGTTACTTTACACGGAGATTAAGGAAAAGGTAAATGTTGTGAGTGTAATTTAAAAATAGGAGAGAGAATGAGTGGAGGAAATAGTAAATTATAATGGTGTTGTGAGTATTAAAATAATGTAGGAGAGAGAATGAGTGGAGAGAATAGTGATTTAAGGTTTCCATTTTGGGATGTCCAAATTCGGATGGGACGCCCAAAAAGGAAATTTGTCCAAATTCGGGTGGGACGGAGGGAGTATTCATTATCAATTTCTCATTTTTGACATTAATGTTGGTGTCGGTAGTAGCCATGAAAGGACGCCCAAGAAGAATGGGTGTTTCACGGCTATTACTAAAAAAATTCCATTTCAAGCACAACAAAATCAACCGGGATAATGAGCTTGTCCACTTGTACCAAAATAACCTCCACAATATCCAACGGACGCTTGACCGGGCGGTCAACTAAGCTAACTGAAGGGTCATTGTGGTGGGTTTAAACTCACGCAGTCCCAATTGTTCATACACAAAATAAAACATCAAATTGATGCTAACACCTAGATCCAACATCGCTTTCACCGACTTAGAATCCCCCAAAGTGATATTAATGTTAAAGCTTTCGGGATCCTTGAGTTTTGGTGGAATTTGGTGTTGAAGTACGACACTAACATTTTCAGACATGACCACTTGTTCACCTCTTCTATACCTAGGTTTTCGGGTGTTTAAATCTTTGAAAAAAATTGGCATAAGATGGAATATTTTTTATGACATTCAATAAAGGTAAATTAATGTTTACTTTTGAAAGCATGTCATAAATTTCTGAAAATTGTTTGTCCATCTTTTGCCTCATTATCTCCTAACCCATTTGTACCTTCTTCAATCATAACTTCAGAATTTTTATCATTAACGTTATGTGAAGAAGATGAAGGAGCACTTACCTCTTGACCTATCACTTTACCACTCCTCAATGTGGTTACGACTTTTGCCGTGTGTTCCCCTTAGCTAGAGAAAGTGCTTGGCTTGTGACCTTGGAGAACGTTAGCAAGTTGACTTATTTGCATCTCCAATTTTTTTATTGTTGCCTCATGGGTATTCCCTTGTTATATTTGATCCAACCTCAATCTCTCCATATGTTGGGCTTGATCCAACCTTAGCCTCTCCACTTGCTCCTCCTATGTTTGTTTGGGTTATTGTTGAACTTCTGGTTGTAGTGGAATCGCTTGTGGTGGAATAGTTTGGAGTGGCTTGTTGTTGCTCCATGAGAAGTTCGGATGATTTCTCCACCATGGATTGTGGTATTTTAGTAAGGATTGTTGTGAGGAGGTCTTGGTTGGTACCCATTCCCCACCTGAGCATGTTTCATAATATTATGAAATTGTGCACTAGATGGGCACACATTAGTAGCATGGGAGTTCGAACCACAAGTAGCATGTGAATCATGAAATTTATTAACAAGAGAAGGAGTAACCAAAGAAGTAAGCATGGAAAGTTGGTTAGTTAAATCTGACACTTGCTTTTCTACCCTATATATAGCACTCAGTTCATAAACTCCATTTTATTTCCCTTTGCCCCCCTTTTGTTGGGAGTTAGCACCTAACATATCAAATATTTCATTAACTTGTTCGGGAGTTTTCTCACCCATTGACCCCCCGTAGCATTGTCTACCATAGTTTGGTGCATTTGACTTAACCCATCATAGAATGACCGATTTAAATGGGGTAGGGAAAATTCATGGTGTGGGTACTGAACTAATAGCATCTTAAATATTTCCCATGCTTCTTGGATTGCCCCACCAGGTTCTTGCTGAAAACCTACTATTTTCTTGTGTTAGGAGAGATAGTGAAGTGTGAGAATAGAATATCTGCATAAAAGACAGATACATCTTCTTCCAATTGTCTATGCTATTAGGTGCTAATGTCATTAACCAATTTTTAGCCGCGTCCTTAAGGGTGAATGAAAAAAATCGCAACTTTAATTGATCATCTGTGACTCCATTAGTTAGAGGGAAAGACTGGAAAGTGGTCAGGTAATCACAGATAAAGTTCAAAGGATCATCAGTAGCTCCCACGTGGAAGCTAGGTAAATGATTAAAGTATTGTCCCTTAAGTTCATAGCCTCTTGCCGCGGGTGACAAGACAATGCAGGACGAGACTGCATCAATTTTAGGGCATAAATAATCCTTTATGTGATGAACGGTTGCTTCGTCTCCCATTTCAATTCCTTGTTCTTCTTCAGTGGAAGAAGTCTTTATTTCACTTAATTGCTCTTCCGCCCCTTGAAATTACCCGATCCGACGTCGGACCGCGCTCCTCCCTTGGGGGGATGGGGGGCGCGAATTTTGAAAATGCGGTGTGTTGTTTGGACTGATGAATTTCTTTAAAAAGAGAGAGTCGCCACGCCATTTTGTTATTAGCCCAAAACATTGACAAAAGGCTTTTTGTTTGAGATTTTGAGTTCGGAGGTCATGTTACGCCTCGGGAAGAGTTTTTTTCGTGCTCACCCAAAACGCCTCATTTTCATGAGTCTTTCTAACCCTTTTTCGAAAGTTGTGTGCATGTGTGTGTGTGTGCGCTTTTAAAATCAAGTGACCTCGTATTTTAAAAAGAAGTAAAAAACAGTGCTATTTTTTAGGAAACTGTCCATTTTGATAAAAGGATATTTGAAACGAATCTAAACTGAAAAAAAAAAATGGAAACTGAACAAAATGTACCAGACTGCAGAGTGATCCGTCTTTACAAAGAGGTCTGTACGGATGAGTGATTGCAGTAGGTTTTTTTATCTCATTTTATTTTCTGATGTTACATCGATTAGACTTGAGGAGAGAAAATGGCAGTTCTGGCTATCCAGAAAAGTAGCCATAATCCCAAAGAAAAGGAAATGTCCAATCTTTAGAGTTATCATTTTCAAGTCTTAGGGTTGTACAACAATGGTAGTCTCAAACTTTTCTTGAGAAACAACAATGGAGTGTGTTGGTCCCAAGTAAATAAATGAGAATTCTTTTGAAGGTTTTAAAGTTTAACTTTGTTACATCTTTAAGAAGTAAAATGCATTTGAAAGTAAATAAAGGAAAGACAATGCATGAAATATTGAACAAACCACTATCACAATTAGACCTCCATTTTTAGCACATTTTGCATGGAAAGTCTTTTAGAATCATTTAGATGGTTTTGGTCTACAATAAGTAAAGATTACATTGCAAACGAGATTTTTAGCGATAATGATTTGTAATATTAAAAGACTTGTAAATGACTGTTAAATCATTATTTTAAGTTCCTGAAGGAGATCTTACCAATATTGGTTATTTTCTATTTTTCTAGGGTTGGATTTTGTGGGGAAAGCATGGTTTTTTAGGGGTTTAAGAAGGAGATAATTTTGCCCTCACTTAAAGCAAAATGTCCCCTAATGCTCACTCCCCTCAAGATTTTGTTCTTGCGTTGTTCTTGTCGTGTCACCTTAGTTATAGGCGCGTACGTGATTTTTTAAGATGATGTAAAGAGGAGAAGAAATTTTGCTCTCACTTAGGTAAAACCTCCCCTAATTACTCACTCAAACTCTCAAATTTCCTAGGTAGTTTTCTGCATTCTAATGTTGCTGCTTTCTATGGCTTTTGTTGGTTGTTGTGTATTGAATTTGAAGCAACCAGAGGCCTGTATTTATAGCCTCTGGATATCGACAAAGTGGTTCGTGCGGATAGGTCTTTAATCAGCAAAGAGGTCCGCATGGATCCATGGTCAATGTCAGACCTTTTTTACTTTTGTGTCATTTCCTGCATGGTCCTTTTATTGTTTTAACGTGCAAAAGGTCCTTCTTTGATTTGCTTGGCCAGATTGATCCTTGGTAAGCCTTGGACTTTGGGATTACGAATGAGTGAACCCTCGGTGTCCGTCCCGCATGCTTGGATGGAGAGCAGCCGGATTGGGGTACTTACACCCCTGTAACAGAAATTTTCGATTCAGATTCTGACTCAACTGAGGGAATGCCCCTTTCAAGCTTGTCTATGTCATCGATCTAAGGAACAAACTGGGGTTCAATGACTTTTGACCAAGCATACGCTGCTGACTATTGAACTGTGTATTAAAAAACAAGTCCCCAGCAACGGCACCAAATATTTGATAGGTAAAAACCCATTTAGTAATAAAAATATCCAAGCAAGCGCGCTAGTTACCGTAGTAGTAATGCGCAACTGCGAGGTTCGATACCACAATGACTTGTGTTATCAACAATTCAACTTTCAACAGTAAAATTGAAATAAAGGACTGATTTTGGGTTTTGGTTTTAATTACCTACTTAAACAATGAAAATTAACTAACTACAAAAGCAAATCAATAAAAGAGCAATTTAAGGATTACCGAATTCAATGGGAGAAATACCTGCAAAATGGATTTATACGTATCTCACCAATATGCCTATCAATAGTACAACGAATCATTATTGGGGGTTCATTCTCTTAAGTGAAATTGGATGTTCACACATACACAATTTAGTGTTCTCTAGATGTTATACTTTCTGCAAAGCCCATGTAACATCCAATTAACCCAATAAAAATATTGGAATAAAAGAACCTACTATTTTGGTTCGCAATCACTTGACAAAACCTAGACTATATTCGTTCAAAAGTCCAACTTTGTATAGATCAAGCAATCACTTGCAATCATGATACATATATTCAGTTAAAAAGTCAATCACACCTACACTTGCAATAGTAGCTAGAAAATTTTGATTAAAAATACTTTTGATTAATACAACATTGATTGATTGTAAGATTAATTAATGAATAAAAGATTGATACATATTACCTGCTGTTAATGTTAGAACATGTGTTGCCATGTATGTTGTCCCTAGTGTTGCAAACCAGTGTTGCCACTGGTGTTGCCACAGGTGTTGCCATTTGGATTTGGCAACACCAGAATAGTTACTGTATTTTTCACAAATAATAATGTGTAAATTAATGATTAAATATCAGTTGTTAGTCTGCTATTTATGAGCTTGAATAGGTCAACAGAAAGTGCCCAGGCGTGAGTTATGAAGAGATGAAGAAATTAACATATAAACATGTTGTTTATATGTTTAATTGGAGACCAAGTTTAAAAGATAATGGTTAGCTATTCAGGGGGAGACCAAGTCAGAGTACAAGACATCTTCAGCAGAGAGGTACAAGCAAGAGAAGCCATAAAGATCAAGTTTTCTATAATTGAGGCGAGAAGAGCTAAAAGGGAGGAAACAACTTCAAGGTTGTTAGCTGATCATTTTGAGTAGGCTCCAAGTTTTGGAGGCCTATAAATAGTGGAGTCGATCTACATTTGAGATCACCCAATTAAGAAAACGCAAATCTGCACAGAAAGAATTCTGCTCTTCAAGTGTTGCCATTCAGTGTTAGCACATTCTGTCCGACACTCGAGAGTTTCATATAGATTTTTATATTTTCGTGAGGTTTGAGTGTTTATATTCAGAGAGAGTTCTTTATTTATTGTTCCTTGAGTTAATGATTATTTATCATTAAGGGAACTTCTTGACCTTGTATTGAATTCATATTATATATAGAAATGTCTTGCCCTCCTGACACCCATCAAGTTATATATTTATATAACTTGATAAAAATTTAATTCTTGTGTATTGTTATTTACTTCCGCTGCAAATTAGATTTATTTCTATTTATTTGTTGTTTTCGAATTGGTGTGTGTTGTTGTTAGTGTTTCCAACACTAAGGACAACACTTGTGAGTTTCGCCCCACTTTGTGAGTTTCGTCTCACTTTTGCTAAGCCATAAACAATTCACCTGCAATCCGAAAAAAAAGGAGATTAGAAGCTCATATTTATGATGGACATCAACAAATCACAAATTGAATGTATAAAAACTTGATTTGAATCTTGAAAACAAAAATTCAAATTCAGAATTGTTGATTACAAACTTGAAAATAAAGAGTAAAAAATGTTCTTCTTAATGAGTGCTAGAGATAACTATATATAATAGGGTAAAACAAGGCTCAAACTAAGGAAATAACATCACAATCCTTGTCCAGAAAGGAAACTTAAAACTGCTATTCGGGGAGGGTCTGCGACCGCCCAAACTTGGGGTGTGCAGCCGCCAAAGTAATCTGGGAGTTTGTACGGCCGCCCTTTTTGCATGTGTGCGGCCGCCCGAGTGGTCTATTCTCTATTTTTATTCCTTCTTCTTTCCAATTGCTGCCCAGTCCAACTCATCCATTCTTGCACCCTTTAAGCCATTTTTCTCCTTTGTCATCTTATCCATGTACTCATAGACTACTCCACAAACACATTAAAACACTAATAGACCCAAGGAAAAAGCATCAAATACGTCCGAAAAAGTAAAGTATTAAATGTGTAAAAACACATTCATCAATGAATTTCTTGTCGGTGATGGAATATTATGGCAGAGATAAGGAAGATAAATGTAGTGGCGTCAACTTTCATTTCAAAAGAGAAAGATGAAGTGGGGAATGAAGGGGTCAATTGGGGAGGAAGGAGGAGAACGGAGTAGACTGTTGGGTTAAAGGAGAGGGAGGTACGGGAAAAGGGGAAGAGTTTAATCTTGTATTTGTATTGTTTAGAATTAAATCCCAAAATTTAATGTTTTCTAAAACAAGCCCTTATGAAATTAATATAATTAATCTTTTACTTTACTATTTTACAAACACAGAATCCTAGATTATTATTTTATTTTATCGAATTTTCCAATTTATCCTTGCGTATGACTATTTAACTGATAAATAGTAATGAAGTTAGTGAAAGTGACTACAAACAAACGCAAAAAAAGAATGAATTGGAATTGGGGCCTTCAAAATCAATTTCATTGTTTGGAAACATAACTAAAATTTGGAATTGGAATTGTGTTGAAATTCTAAATCACTCAATTTCACAAAACTAATTCCATCTTAAATCCTAATAATTTAAATTTTAAATTTTGATCAATTTTCACACATTATTCAAACAATGAAAATGCTATGATTTTGAAAGCAAATTCTAAGTTATTTAAATTCTATAAAATTTGAATATTTATTAAATTCAAAATCAATGCATTCAAACGGATCCTTAATCTAATTTGAGTATACTCCCTCCGTCCCAACAAAAAAGCCATTTATTTTCTTTTTGGGCGTCCCATTTAAAAAGCCACTTTCCCAAAAAGGAAACCTTAAATCACTATTATCTCCACTCATTCTCTCTCCTACTTTACTTTTACACTCACAACATTCTCTTTCTTACATCACCTCCCACTCATTCTCTCTCCTATTTAATTTTTCATACTCACAACATTTAAACTTTTTCTCTTTCCTACATCACATTTTTTATTTTGCGTGCCCGACTAATTTTGTGGCTCTTTCGCTGGAACGGAGGGAGTATATATAAAGGTTTCGGATTAATTTTGTTATTTTCTTGAATATGACAATTTTGAAATAACGTTTTTGGGGGGTTTACTCAACAATTTACGGGTTTATATAACAACTATCTTTGTTTTTAACTCGCCACGACCGCCCGACGTGAGCGCGACAGCCAGTCCAGTAGGGCGAGTCCGCCATGGATACCGACCGCGGTAAAGGAAGCAGCAAGGGTTCACTCCGGACTCGATCTCAGGTAGCTCCCGACTGGTCACTACAGGAATCCCTTATTCTCGTCAACGAAATCTGCGCGGTCGAACGTGATTGTCTACACACACTCTCCTCCTTCCAGAAATGGAAGATAATTGTTGAAAATTGCCACGCCTTGGAGGTCAACCGGAGTTTGAGTCAGTGTCGCCGTCAATGGGATTCGTTACTCGCCGACTACAACAAAATCAAGCTGTGGGATGATCCTAGGTCAAATGGTGGGGAGTCTTACTGGTCCCTTGACCGTGATGAAGATCGCCGGAAACGGCTTGGTTTGCCCGAAAGTTTTAGCATTGAGTTATTCAAAGCTATTGATGATCATGTTAGGGAATTAGATGATGGGTGTGATACCGAACCTGAAACTGACCCTGACGCCGAAGCCGAAGCCGATGCAGATGCTGATCCTCTGCTTAGTGTCATTGCTCAATCTGGTATGAATTTCATTTCCCCTGAAAATTTATCATATATTGAGACCTGTGGCATGTAATGTTGTCATAGAAGACCAGAACTACAGTGAGTTATGATCTTTATGATTTTGAAAAGAGCTAAATTCACATTTTGGGGAAAATAATCTGAAAAGACAAACAAAACTATATAAACCTAATTTGTTAAATAAACAAATAATGTTTGTATTCTTATCTATCATTGAGTGATACTGATATTTTATTCCATCTTATGGATTCTTCTTGTGTTTTTATTTTTATTTCTATTTCATTTATGACTTCAAGTTTTTTATGAATCAAGGAATGATATAAGTCCAAGTGATCGAATCCATTTAGTGGCGCTAATCCTTTAGTTAAGACTTGTTCTTTTATAAGAAGTTGACTTGACTTTATGGATATGAAATCAGTTTGACTTTATGGATATGAAAAAAAAAATATCAGTAGTTCTTGGATTTGGAATTTTTCTTAAGAGATAGCTTTAGTATTTCTCCTTTCTCCTGTTTAATTTCTCTTCCTTAAAGATACCTGCATTGCTCGGTCAATATACCTCAAGTAGCGGAACATAATTAAGGTTAAAGGTTTGTCCAATACCTTACCGAGCCGTAAGGAGATGTCAAATTTTGAACAACCTTATCAAGGTCATTTGCTTCAGATAGCCAAAAAGATCCCCATAAAGGATGTAACCACATTTAATATCATTTACAGTTAAGCAAACGAGTGACTGGATTATTTCCTCGGCAAAGAAAAGCAGATTGGTTAACTCGTAAAGAATGAATTTAGTTCCAAGAATGTCTCTAACTTCCTTAAAGATACATGCAATACTGGAAGTCGCTTCACATCCGGAAGATGATATTTCTTCCATGACATTTATCATCTGGCACAATCTCCATATTAGCTTGATGGAAAGGGACTCATACGCATCACTTATATATTTGGTTAGCTTTAGGGTTCAGTACCTCTTGGGTTACACTGAGCTCTCTATAGACTATCAAGAGAATTTCAAGCCGACGAGAGATGTTGTTGCGGATATCTTAATTGATGTGATATTAGCTTTGGAAGGTGAACACTCAGTTAAAATTTCTTATATGAAGCTTGTTGAGGCCTTAAGTGTCTACCAAAATGATGAACTAATAGACTGGCTTCAGGCGAAGGCCGCTCTATATCGGATCATATATCCATTGTTTAACCTGAAGTGCTACCTCAGATTATCTCCTTGATTCCAAAACTTTCTAATTAACCACACCTACTTCAGACAATATACTTCACAATCAGAACTTATTCTAAATGGCTTGATGATGCACCAAGTGGAATCTCGTTCTTTCTTTCGGTCATAAATATTCTCCTCATTGGCATGAGTATCCCTGAAGACTCTGCAGCAGCTTCCGATTTGGCATTTAGGCGTATCTGTGATGATTGTGGAGAAAAGCCTTGCGGATATTTAGTTGGTCTCTTCCAAATATATCAGATGGCAGTGACCGGGGAAGGTTCCTTTAGGGTACCTACTCAAGATTCATTACATGGGTTTGAAGCCTTAAGTATTGTTAAAACAAAATTTCCGTTTGACCGTGCTAAGAAAATCCTCGAGAAGATTATTGAAAATGTGTGTTACGAAAGCAACAACTTGTTTGATTCAAAAGCAAGTTTTCGTCAACTAAAGGGAGTTATCAGTTGATGTTCTTTGTAGTTACTGCGCTTCTCAAACATGGTAAGGTCACTGATTTTGCTGGAAGCACAAATTTTATAACTATTGCGTTGCTGAAGTTGGTTGTAATAGGATCGTGGCATTTTAGGCAAATGGTTTTAACCTTGCTTGTTGTAGTATGGGGTCTTCGGCGGGGACTTTTTGTTGATGAGGATCTTGTGGTGGGGAGAAGATCAGCCTTTTGATGAAATGCGCAATAATGTGGCGAAATTGGCAAAAGTGGCAAATTTCTGGATAATTCAAGAAGTTTGGATTTGGATTGTAAATTAGCAAGTGACAATTAACAATTCAAGTGACAGAGATCCATCGCTTCACAGGTGCCAAGGAGCTGAAGGTTTAGTGTTCTAATAGATGAAAATGCTTTAGTTAAAGTTACAAAGTCCATAAATGTGGCTTACTACTTTATGTATTCCCTCCATCCCAAAATGAATGTCCAAAAAAAATCAATTTTTTTCTTGTTTGTAAGCAAATTTGATTTTTTTTTTGACATTCATTATTGGACAGAATGAGTTTTAAGGGACTGCTGTGAGGATGTGTTCTCTATGGAGCTATGGAGATGGAACTATACGAGAGTGATCAAATTGAGCATCCGGGTGTTGAGAATAATTATTCCGGTGGCGTAATAGATGAGGCAATTAGAAAGCTGGATGAGTTTCTTGAAATACCTGAACTTAATCAGAATTATGGCTGTATGGAGAATGGCTCTAACTTGTCTCATGCTAAGCTATGTTACCTGGACTCGAGATCGGGTATCCGACACGGGTACGGATCCTAGTGTCGGATTCACTTTTCCTCAAAAAATTGGACACGGGGACACTGTCCTAAAATTAGGATACGGGTACGGGGATACGTTAATAACAAAATATATTGAGTCTCTTTATATACTTTACTTATAAATGAAGTCAACTCACTCTTTTTTTGCTAAGATATAATGTATAATTAAGTAAAACAACATTAAAACTTGTAAAATTTATATAAATGAAGTCAACTCACTCCTTTTTTTCTTTTTAATTGTTCTTGTCGTATCCGAATGAAAATGCGGGTGTCGGGGTGTCTTGTCGGACACGATACGTGTCGGACACGGGTACTTCACCATATTTGAAGAGTCCGGGTAACACAGATGCTAAGTGTGATATCAAGGGCTGCTGCAGATTTTCCAAGTTGCTCAAGGGAATTGGTTAAATCCTTGAGTACAAGTATTGCTTGAAGGAGTGGAGTATTATGTTTTAGGGTTTCTAGTTAAGTTGGGGGTGACTATTAGCAATATTTTCGTTATTTGTGTTAGTGTCGTTATGTTTAAATAAAAGAATGTGGTGTCGTATTGGGTAGTAGGGTGACATCGTCGTTTTGTTTAGTATGGGTTGAGTCAGTAGTAAACTGGCTTTCTTATCTCCGGTTTATTTCCTTTGTTAGCTATGTTCAAAGGAGGCTTGAATGGCGTGGGAAAGTATCAATGAAAAATATCAACATTTTCCTTCCCAAAATTTCTCTTCTCAATTTCTCCCTTTCTCTCTGATCTGATCTCTATCTGTTCTTCCCCAATTCTTCTCTTCTAAACAAATTTTTCTGCTCTTGTTAATTTCTTCAAATTCTCTTATGTCATTGATAATTCCATTGCTTGATTAATTGATCCCAATTCCTTCATTAATTTGGTTGTCAATTTGTGAGATCATAACATCATATTAGGGCATACTGCTGGGTGATTATCCTGGGACAGTCTCTTTCTAGGATTTGGGTGGTTATTGGTAGGCGTCTTGATGGGCGGAAGCCTTTTTTTAATGGAGTATGATGTCCTATTTTAGCTTGTTATTGATCATCTGACTTCAATTCTCGTGTCTCTTATAAGATTCCAGTGAGTGGCTGAGAGGTTAGAGAAGATTACCAGGCGTTTACTCAGGGAAGGGGTGAATGAGGAAGGTAGAGATCATTTAGTTTGAAGGGTTATGATTTGTATGTTAAAAGAGAAGGGGCGGTTTGGCTATTGGGAACCTGATTTGCTGGAGCATTTTTCTTGTGGGTAAGAGGCTCCGCGAAATGGCAATCTATCTGGCATTAAGTGATCAGAGCAAGTTTCGGACCCATCAATGGGCGGAGTATTGGCATTAGCAGTTCTATCACCCATAGAAGCTTCTAGAAGTTCACTTACTGATATGTCGTTGATTCCTGTTAGTTGTAGGAGCTGGAGCTGCTCCCTATTTTCAGTCTTTCTCAAGATGTCCGGATGGGTACATATTGCTTAAGTCAGTACTTCCCTATTATTTCATGTCTCTTTGAGTTCATAATGCTTCTTTTAGGAGTTCCATTATAGATCAAAATAACATTGTGTCTTGGAAGGGAATGACTCGACGTTCTTCATACTTCTCCGCAAGCTATCTTGAGTCTCAGATTCTTGGTCGGCTCAAAGGGTTCAGGGGGGTCTGTCTTCATCAATCCTTCTTGGCCAATTTGATTCGATTTCCGAACCCAGTATCGCTATCTTGTTTCATTTCGAGAGCTCAGGTTCCCTCTAAAGTGAGGGAATTTACTCCCCAACTGACATGTTACTTTCACGCCTACCCAATAGGATTTTAGTGTGTTAAAGTTTATGTTTTCCTCAGAATGTCATGACCATATATTTCTATATTATGAAGTTGCTTGGTGTTTGGTATTTCTGGCGTAAGTTGTTGCTTGGCACACGAGGGTACCTTGGTTCAATATTGCCTTTCCTTCAAATGAGGTTTTAATGTTTTGGGAAATAAAATTTTGCTATGGCAATGAGGGTGCTCTCCTTTTTATGGCGCATCTGGATGGAAAGAAATGCCAGACTTTTAGGAGTCAGAGTCCCTCAAGGTTGCTCTTATGAGATAGGGTGGTACAAATGTCATCTTTATGGGCATAAGCAAGAGGTCCCTTCAATGGAGTCCCTTCTCCATTTTGCACAAAGATTTATATATATATATATATATATATATATATATATATATATATACATATATATATATATATATACATCATATATATATATATATACATATATATATATATATATACATATATATATATATATATACATATATATATATATATATACATATATATATATATATATACATATATATATATATATATACATATATATATATATATATACATATATATATATATATATACATATATATATATATATATACATATATATATATATATACATATATATATATATATATATATATATATATATATACTATTTTGAGAACTATTGCTCAAAGTACCTTTGCGTTAACGACAAAAAAGTAGGAAGATAATTAAGATAATTAAGTCAACCTAAAATTATTGCTCAAAGTACCTTTGCGTTAACGACAAAAAAGTAGGAAGATCATTTCGGGACAAAGGGAGTAGGTGACATGTAATAAGCTATAATCAGCACAAGGGTATTGTTTAATAGTAAGGTTCTTAACTTTTGAGACGATTATTTAAACTTCAAACTTCGAAGAAAAAAAAAAAAAAGAATAACAGTATTTTCTTTTCTCTTGATGGACTTCACACATCTGTCTTATTATGGTCATTTATCGCTCTTTTAATCAATTCCTTTGGAAGCTGTACATAAAAAAAATGCTTATTAGTTAGTTTCTTGATATGTGTTTGTTATATGATGATCAGGTTCCCGTAAGCAAAGACATGGAGAAATTTCTCAGAAACGCTGTGTGGAAGAGAGGCCAGTAGTAGAGCCGCAGAGACGTATCAAAAGGGAGCAGAAAATAAGCAGTTCAGAAGAGATGGTAGAGAGCCTAACAAACAGTTTGAATGAAAAGCTAATGCACGGAGGAGAAAGCAGCCAAGAAGAAAGGCTACAAAAAATGCAAGCAAAGCTGAGAGAGACAGCAGAAATGATCAACAACATAGTTAAAGGTCGTTTGACTGAGGCGGATTACAAGTTGACTACAAATCCGGAGGCCATCCAAACTGAGTTCACAAGACGACAAGGTGACAAACTTATCCATTGTCTTGGAGATCTGCAAGACACCATTGACCAACTGTGCACACTGGTCTAGTTGTAGAGTTAGTTTCAAGTTTTTTTTTTCTTTTTGTTTTTTTAATCATGTAATATCTCGAGACCTCCTAGTGGGCAGATGTATGCACTAGTTCAGTAGAGTTGGTCAGAAATATATAGTTGTTCCGAACAAACGAATTGTCATAAATTCATAATAGTTCCTTTATCATTAAATATGATACGTATTTGCTTATGATGTAGTCCACATGAATCTTTACAGATTAAGACTGCATGTTTTCGTTGGATCCCCAATAATTAGGACTTCAACTTAAGGCGAGCTAGACCACCGGTCATCCTTCTTTCTTCTGATAGAAGGATTCATAAGTTGCAACTCTTGGCTTCGATTCAGGAAGTTCTAGTTCGTCCACAAAACCCATGGTCATCTTCAGGAAATCTTTCATGTGTGCTACTTTCCATTCCTGCCACATAATTATAATTAAGGTCAAGACCCCATTGGTAGAAAGAAAAAACTACCCCCTCCGTCCCAAAATGAATGACCAATTTTTTTTTTTTTAAACTTGCTCTTTGAGCAATTCAAAGTTGCTCTTATTTCCGTTGGATCCCCAAAAGATTTTAATTTTGCTCTTGTTCAGAGGGCCCACAAAATGTATACCAAGCATGAGCTTTCTGAGAGTGATATATCTTCCCTAGTTCAAGTCAGATAATGGGAATGTTCTTAAAGATAACCAGAAGTGAATAATACACTCTCAGTCTCTGGTGTTTAGAATGTAGGCACTGTCGAGTAGATTTTTTTCAAGAAATGGGAGTGAAATGAAGCTTTGAGATCCTTCATCTTGAACAGTAAAGTAACCCATTCTAGACAGACAATTTCGACATGAAACCAATAGTGTAATCAGATTACTTGAAAGATAACTTTGTAATCTAAACAATTTGCTTTTGTACACCTTGCAGATGTTGGGACTGCAAAGAAATATACATCATGTCATATACTCCCTCCGTCCCAATGTTTCTACTTTTTTTTTCCAGCACGAAGGTACTTTCAACAGTAATTTTAAGTTAATTTAATTATCCTAATGAACATCTAAACAATTCATTGATAGTATTTATAATGGTGCATCAATAACAAGTTCTAAATTTTCATTAACCTTAATTTATTGCTCCAAGTACCTTCATATAGACAACAAAAAAAAGTAGGAATATCATTTTGGGACGGAGGGAGACATTGTTCTGTAAGCGCTACAGTTATCTAATGAGAAAAGTACATGCTTACCTCAAAATCCCAGTCCCCATACAGATCTGGATCAGTATTGTTCGCCCACACATATGCATTAGACTGCAACTTCTCAGAGCTATCCTGCAGAACAGTCAAATACTACTTTTTCAACATGGAAGAAAACACGACTGAAAGATCACTTACCCATTCTACAGAGCACAAAGGTATTCATCCCAATCCCACATAATTTTATAAGCTGAAATAACTTTCTAAGTTTAAATTATCATGGACTCGGATAACTGGCCCGAGAATACAGTTTAACTAACATGAAGATCCTCTTGTAGAAGACTAATGCTCTTTCAGGAAAGCATGACTATAAATAGAGCCACATCCCAAGAAAAGATTACGTATATCTCAACTTTAATAAACTCTAGGCCAATTGAAACACTACAATCTTCCTGCTGCCTGAAAAAGATCAAATCAAATACTAGGACAGAAAACTCAAATAATTGTGATGCCCCAGATGTGGAAAACCCTATAAGCTTATATATGGTCGCATACTACCACTAGGCACCGTCCTTGGGGTTAAACGTAGGCATATCAATAGGGTTGTTCGCATGCTACAACTAGGCATCACCCTAACATGAAAACTTCCCAAAAAATTAGAGGCAAAAACCATATTTTCGTCAGTTAACTTCGGTGCTGTTCAAAATGTTCTCACTCACATTTTTCAAAATGTGCTCACTCCCTTGACAGATTAGCTAAAAACCTAACAAAACTTAGCCACGTGACCTCACGTGACTAATGTTCGTTAAGTTTTCAACTAACATATTAACGTTGTTGACATGTATGTTGAAGACAACAAACAAATTAGTGTAAAGTGTCATTAGCTCATATTGGGGGTTTTAATACTTTGATTCATGGGTTTTGCAAAAATTTGATTCAATTGTGTTCATGTTGTTTGAGTTTGGTGGTGGTGGTGGTAAAAAGGGGTGTTCTTCTGCATACATATCAATACCTTGGTTAACTTAACGAAATTAGTCACATGAGGTAATGTGGCTAAAGTTTGTTAGATTTTTAGTGAATTTGTTGATGAAGTGAGCACATTTTGAAAATTTTGAAAGTTGAGAACATTTTGAAAAAATATAATAGTTTAATGAGAACATTTTGAAAATGGCTAAAATTCGGTAAAGAAAATATGGTTTTTGCCATAATTGAATTAACCTAAAATCATATTATTCTATTGAAAATTTAAAACTTATTATTGATACACCCATAATAAATACTATGAATAACAAGTTTTAGATTTCCACGGGATGATTAAATTAACCTAAAATATTGTTCAAAGTACCTTTGTATTAACAACAAAAAAAAGTGGGAAGATCGTTTCGGGACGGAGGGAGTATATTAATCATGTTTAAAAACTCAACTCCCATTTCTCTATTCGGCTTTAGAGCTAAAAAGATCCTTCAAAACCCCAAATTAATACCATTATTTGCTGATGTCCCTGCAATACAGCGGCTGAAAGGGGAAAAAAAAAAACTAGAATGGAATTGAAATTTAAATATTATTAGGATATTTTCTATAATTTGTAAGAGATAAATCAAGTGTAATTATATGTAATTTAGGTGATTGATTTAATTACTAGTGGAAGGTTAGTCCAGTCATCAAGTTTATCCGGGTTCTAATGGTAGAATATTCCTAGTAGAATTAGCACATTTGCAGGTCAATCTTGCTGCAAATGCCTTACATCACCTATGATACTCCTCGGATTGCTCACCTCATTATAGCTTGTGCTTAATTAGTACTGTTGGTACAGGCAGACCAATTATTCAAGTTGAAATCGGTAAACATACCAGCAAAAAAACATCAATGGTCCTCCTTTCATACTCAATATCCTCAAATATATCCAGTATCTCTAATTCAGAAGAAGTGATCCCCAAGAGAACCTGCAGAACACAGTAAACAACTTAAATATGTGTGTGAGCGTGGGTTTCAAAATGAAATTGGATTAGAGAAGGAATGTATTAAGATTAAATAGAAGAAAATGCAAAGACCAATGAGTGGATAATCAAGAACAAAGTAAAACAGAAAATATAAAAACAAGAAAAACTTAAAAAGCTCAGAATCCCAATCACACCTAATCGCTGATAGCAGAACGCCTATGAAATTCTCCCTCGTTGAAACCAAAATAAACACCAAAAAGACATCTATATCCCCACAGATGTTTCCTCAACAATGTCAATTCCTCACAAATTCTAGTTTCACTCAACCCATAGGCGAGGGGGACAAGAAACACTTGCATAAAATAAGGTAGTATCGCCACCTTTTAAAATGCTTCGAGCATGTATCTGAAGCAATGAGAAATACAAGCTGGACTAACCAAGGCCTCTTAAGCAAGCCAAAGATATTATATAGACAATCAAAGTAATTGTGAATAGGTATTGGGATACATAATTTCTGCAAATTAGTTTGTTTTCCCAATAAAGCAAAATTCTTATTCCCAAAGTTATTAGAGGTGAAATGCTAGTGGTGGGCAAGAAGTGCAGGGTAAAAGGTGAAAGGCGAGGCATTTGAAAGGTGACCGAAAGGCGAGCAAGATGGAAACATAGAACAAAAATAAGTAAGAAATTAGAAATACACTCCCTCCGCCCCACGTGAATAGAGACTAAAATTTTGGGCACTAGATTTAAGGAAAAGTAGGAGAGAAAATTAGTGGGAGGAGGTGTTATGAGTATGAAAAGTAAACTCGGAGCGAGAATGAGTGGGAAGAATAGTAAGTTGATTGGTGTTGTGAGTATAACAGTAAAGTAGGAGAGAGAATGAGTGGGAGGAATACTATAAAAACTTTGCCATTTTGAGCATTCTCTATTGAGGTTGGACGGACGAAAAAGGAAATTGGTCTCTATTCACGTGGGACTAAGGGAGTATATAATAGATATATTAGACAAAGCTATTTTCTTATAAATATTTACTCATATCATTCCACTCTAAGAGTACTATATTTATTTCTGCATAAACAATTAAAGAACTCAAAAGAATCTAGGTTTTGTATTGGGCTGGCTATTACTCCATGTTAAAAGCATGAGAAAAGGATTTAAGGTTTTTGTATATTCCAATATGCGTAGATCTTCAAAACCATAAATACAGCTTCAATTTTCATAATTATTGAACTCTTATCCTACTTTAGTTCTCTTCAAATGCTCAAGGATCCTACTACGAGATGGTGTGATATGAATCACAAAATGTTATTAATTAACATACAGAAAATAATTCTTGGTTCAAGATAAAACCATATGATATGATTATGAACATAAGCCAGCATCAATGAATGAGAGCTCATATAAAGGTAGAGAAGACTAAATGGAACAGGTAATCAACTAACCTTCCCCGTAACTTTCTTGTTTTCCACAGGAAGAATTGCTGGGTAAACACGTCCTTTGATGCTAAACCTGTGACTACAGGAAATGAGCGAATTCAAATCTCCTATCAGAGACTACTAATAACTGTATTTTGCCTATTTTGCCACATTTAAACTTTTCCCGTGTGATTGGACAAGATCCGCGGGATAAACTTAGGTGGTGCTTGGTAATCAATTTTATTTCTCCATTTCAGAAACACCTTTCTGTTTCTCCCTTTTTCTATTTCATTTTTGTTTTTTAAGTTAAAACATAAATAAGTTTGATAACTGTTTCTATTTCTATTTCTATTTCTCAAAGAGGGAGGAAACTAAAATATGATTGACAAGCATTTTTATTTCCATAAACAAACTTGAACTTTATTTTCTATAGAAGTATCACTTATCACACTCTACATAAATTGACTCGTAAATAATCACCCATCTGAGAAAACAATATTTAAAAAGTATCATTCCCGTGGAAGGATAAACATTTGACATTACCACAAGGTAGCTAGCAGCTTTATCAAAGTCAAGATCCATAGCCACCATTTGAGCAATGCCCGAGCAAGCTCTAAATTATTGTGGACTCTGCAACCCACCTAGTATAGCTCCCAAATTGCATCATTTGGCTTCATTGGCATGGCTTCCACAACCACTCAAGAACCCAACATGACTCAAGAGATCAACCATGCATAATGCTCAACTGTTGGCTTAATGCCCCAAAGCTGAGCCATGCAGCTAAATTAATGCAGTTCATTAACAAAAAACCATTATGTGCAATTAATTTTGCATATATTCGCCATTCTGTGCAAACCAATAATTGTGATGGTCCACAGAACAACGATTCTCTCAGGCATTTAATCAAATAATCCATGTGCCTCATCAAAAGTTTGACACCTTACATAGCACCTTGCCAGCAACGAATTCCGAGTCACAAAATTTCTTTCAACCATTTCATCGAGCACTTCATTCGCGTTCTTGACATGGCCGCTGTCCAAACCAACTAACGAATAGAAATTAACCAAATTTGTTTGAACAAACAATTTGGAGGACAACACAACAAACAATTTGGAGGACAACCCAGATAAATAAACTCTTTGGTGATTTGTTCTCCTTCCCTCAACAACTTTCCCCACTCCCAAGCTGATGATGCGGAATATGTGTACCCACAATGTGCAGCCTTAGCTGCTTGAATTTCGTGAAGAGTTAATTGATTTGTGAGGGGTTTTGCTCCCAGCATGGTCTCTAATGATTTGATTTTAGACGTTTAGTGCTTGGAATTTCAAGACTCTTGAAAAGTTGATCAACACGGTAGAAGCTTGATATGACTCTCCCTCTGGTAAGTGACGACAATGGTGGAAGGGGAGGCTTTAGGATTACGCATACGCTTGAAAGGAAAAAAAATTGGGATGATAATTTGTCGCTAGTTTCCTTTGAAAAAAGGTCCTGAACCAATGAGAAGCATTTTATTTATTTTTTTGCCTCATGAATTGGGCAAAAAACTTAGAAATGTTTCTATAGTTGTCAAAAATAAAATTGGTTATAAAACTGATTTCGTTTTTATTTTTTCTCAAAAAAAAAAATAGAAATAGAAACAGAAAATTAGGAAACGAAACAGTTACCAAACAAACCCTTACCAAACCAAGCGGGAATCACTAAGTAGTGATTGGAGGATTGAGTAGCAGAATTGTCTGGTTAAGCTCAAAAAGGAGACAATTTTAATGAAACATCAATAATGATTTTTTGATTTTGCAGAACTAAAATTAGCCACTCACCTAGACTACGTGCGATTTTAGGGTGCCACTAGGGTTTTCCCCTTGGCGCTGTTGCTGGCAGCCCTTCCATGACAGCTCCGGCCTCTTTTCCTCCGCTTAATCACTCCCCTCAGCCCGACCCATCCTCAACGCAAGGGCTTATTCCAGATCCGCCGTCAAACATTATGATCTCAAACCCCATGCACGTTAAAAACCCTCTCTAGCCGCCGCCTTCCCCTACTCAAATTAAATCCTTTGCATCTCTTCTCAAGGACAGGTGCCCCCAGTCATCTCAATCATTCTCCATGGTGCCTATGTCGATGCATAAGGGTGAACCCGCTCTTAAATTCTCAAAAGAGATGATTCAATAGTTGGCTCAACCTTTCAAGTATACCCTTGTTGGAAAATTCTCTCATGGCAGGCCGAATATGGAGACAACTCGCCAATATTTTCTTGAGTTTGGGCTCAAGGCTGACTTTACCCTAGGTCATGTTGATGCAAAGCATATCTTGATCCGTCTGGTGCATGAAGGTGATTTTAATCGACTTTGGTCCAAGGAACAATGGCACCTTGGAAGATATCCCATGCGAGTTTTTCAGTGGACACCTTCTTGGCATCCCGAGAAGGAATCCTCCTTATTTCCTGTTTGGGTTGGTTTCCCCGGCCTTCCGATTCACACATTCAATAAGGTATGTCTTTTTTCGATTGCTCAGATTTTTGGGGAGCCATTAGCAATTGACCAAGCCATGGAAAACCTCACTCGTCCTAGTGTGTCCAAGGTCTTGGTTCAAGTTGATTTGTTGAAGAAGTTGCCTTCACGAGTTTTTATTGATTGTGGCGATGAATTCTCAAGTTTTTATCAACCTCTTGAGTTTGACAATTTACCATGCTACTGCAAACACTGTTTCAAGTTGGGAAATGACATGTCACATTGTTACTATCTTCATCCTAAGGTTCAATCCGATACTGTTGGAAAAGATAAGCCACAAGTTACACAAGCTACAGCCCAAGCCAATCCCCATGTTGAGAAATGAAAAAACGTCTATATTTATGTTGCGAAATCAAACAAGGATATTGCTTCTACTTCTGGTGGTCCTAATGATGGTGTAGAAAAGTCGGCTCCTGCTGATACGGTAGGGGCCGAAAATATGGCTGTTTCGAATGGTGTTACAAAGAATGGTGAGGGACAAGGCATAAAGAATGTAAGTGAAACTATCAAGACATCTAAAGTCTTAACTCAAGCCGTGAACAGTGGAATGATTGGTGAGTAACCTGCTACAAATAAGATTGATATGTACCAAACCCCCCTATTATGGCTAAAGCCCAATCTCCTAAGAGTGTTTTCTCTAACGTTGTTGCTAATCGTTTTAGCTTACTCCCTAGAAGTGGTCCTAATTCTTCCCCATTTGATTTGGTTATCACCACACCTGGCAAAACTCAAACAACTTTGGTTCCAAAATCTAGTGCCCCTCAAGTCTCTAAGCCAATTTTTGTGGAGGATGGTGGCATCATAAGTGAGGATAAAGATGAAAAGCAAGACTCGGATTCTGAAATTTTTGTGGAAGATGTTTCTCTTATTAAAGACTCAAATGATCATATTATTGAAAAGTTGCACTTATCTCCCCGTGGGCCGAGAATACCTTCTGACGAGATTTTCGGGGATATATGTACACAGGATGTTAATGTTGATAGGGGTAGGGAATCTCCTACCTCTCCTTTGGCTTAAAAGCCCTATTTTTTGTTCCTTTTTTTCCACATTTTCTAATGATTGGAATTATTGGATGGAACATTTGCGGCATTGGGAATTCTTCTTCAGTGCGTCGTGTTAAAAGATTAATGAGATTACATGATGTATCTGTTTTTGGCATTTATGAGCCCAAACTTGATTCTGATGTTTTGCCCTCATATATTCGAAAGTTACGTTGCTTGGGGGGATTTTCGAATAGCAAAAGTTGCATTTGGATTTTCTGGCGACATGGTATTGATTGTTAATTGCTGCATGAAGATGATCATGCAGTTTCTGTTTGTATTTCCCATGCTCTTTGCCCATATCCAGTCCAATTATCATTTGTTTATGCTAGTTGTAGTTGATATATTCGCATGGCTCTATGGGATTATTTAATTGATTTAAGTAATACTCAAGATCTGTGGCTAATTGTTGGAGATTTCAATGCCATTATGAACCAATCTATGAAGCTTGGCGGACGGGCTGTCTTGGAGCATCATGTTTCTGAGTTTGTGGACATGGTTCAATTGTCTAACCTTATTAATGGTGGTTTTATTGGGCATGTTTATGTTGGTGTTATGCCCTATGCGTATAGTTATTTTGACTCATAACTAATACCGTTATGTAATCGTCTTTACCGTTTATAATAAATAATGTTTAACTTGAGTATTATATGCTTTACATGTTTGTTATAATATTCTGTGTCCCTAGTTATTGTGAATAACTAGTCTAAGTTGGTAATGGATAATCATAGAGATGATTATATGAATGGGGATGTTATGGGTACTTGTTAGAGAATAAGGTACTGGACCGACCCATCTATGAGATTTATGACATGATCTATGGTCATATATGTCATGACTAGATCTCATGATAATCGTGTCATTAGAATCCTTAGTACCTGAGATTATCATCGTCTTCCACATGATGAACGTTGTGTTTGATGTAGTCTAACACTATCTTTAATAGGATAGCAATAAGGTCTATGCTGGCACGACTGAATTCTTGTAGGAAAGAATGATAAGTCAAGATGGGATTTGTTTCTCGCTAAGAGAGATGTTTGCTTGGGCCCCTCGATAAATAGCGTTGATGAAATGTGTGGCCACACTCAAGAGATTTGATAGAGATCAAATGCACTTGGATTATCAACATATTCGAAGTCGAGAAAGCATTGAACAATATAAGTTGACGTGGACTATGACTTATGTTCAATATGACATCGTGTGACAAAGGGATTGTGACATTGATCTAACAAGGAATCAAGCTTTGATGTTATATTTAATTGGGTGGACATAATAGCTTGCTAGAGATCACTTATGTCTTGTGAGGTTGATGTTTCAACTCACTACCAACATAAAATATAATTCCTAAATGATTACACACAAAGAACGGATTGAAATTGGCTCAAATATGAAACTGATCACTGGGCGACCGCCGAAGGGGATAGTGGGCGACCACCCACAATCCACTGTTCTGCTGAGCGACCGCCGGGGTTATGTGGGCGACCGCACACATGGTTTTTCGAAACAACATAAAAAGGCTGTACAACTGGGCGGCCGCCGGGAACCTTAGTGGGTGACCGCCCAGCCCTGTTTCAGCAGTTTCGTTTTGGCTTTGGATTAGGGCTTTTCTCCCTAAGTGTTAGGAATATTTATAAAGTATAAATAGCCCCTTTTGCCTCAGCCAACACACACGAATTTTAGGGCTTGAGAAACACAAATCTCTTGATTTTGATTACGAATCAAAGATCAAAATACCATAGATTCAATTCCATATTAGCCATAGACTGTTGAAAAGCGTTTCAACAATCGGGGATCATCTAGCAATCCAACAAGATTCAATCTTGGTTCGTTCGCGTGTGGATTACCAATAAAGGGTGATTGCTTTATCACCTAAAGCTTGAAGGCCTAACATTGTTGATTCATCACAAGGAAGAACAAGTAAGAAGATCAAAAGCTTCTTCTACGACTCAAAGGTGAATTACGAATCGTGTACGAAAGACAAACTCGCAACCAAGGTTAGTAAATCTGTTTCATAGTTTTAATCTCTTCATGTTAAACGGATTCATGGCTAGGATTTTGTGAATTATGTAAATCTTCCGCTGCGCATATAACCCCAAAACCCAACAGTGGTGGTATCAGAGCCGCGTTTTATCATGATTAGGTTAAATTGGCAGGCTAGATATAATTTGATTATATGCTTTACATGCTATATGATATAGATTGATGATTTTATGTTTATTATTTTATGAAACAATTGCATGCGATATAACATGATTATGATTAATAGTTGATTGATGTAATTGATCTTCTACATGGGTTATTGATCTTTTTAATTTGATTAATAATATTAGTAAATTCTCAAATTGAAACAAATTGTTTGTTTAGGATTTGATGTTCATATTTAATTTGATTAACATGATTATTTGAATCCTTAAATTTTGAGAATTGAATAATTATGTAATTAATAATTGTTATTTATTACATGATTATTTGTATGATCCTAAAGTAGGATGTTATGTGAAATCCCATGTTCGTGATTATGTACACATAAGTTTCATATACAACCATGCGATGTTTGTTGCTATATGAAAAAACCTTCTTAAATGTTTAAGTTTTATGCCGCCCCTTGATTAGAACACTTGTGAAATATTCGGGTATTTTGATGTAGTTTCGACTCAGTTGGGTGCATCATTATATCTTAATATGGATCAAGATGAGATAACGGTTGATGTAGTTTCAACTCAGTTGGGTGCATCGTTCTGTGTCTCATACGTTTGAAAAAGGTAAAACTTAATTGGTGCTTTCAAAAGAGTTTTGACCCAAGGACAGATGAGATTAAAACATGTGTTGACATAAGATGTCTAGAAATCTCATAAAAGTTCTAAGAGTCATATATGATATGATTGATAAATGTTATCTACCTAAATAGCTTGATTTCGGGCATTGACTCAGTTAAACCAAAATCAAGTGAAATATGGATCTTAGCCCATTATAATTATATGATACATGCTTGTATTTGAAGGTGTATAATTTAGTGGGAGTATTTGTGAAATACATTATTTGTCTCTTAGATGGTAAATGTTTTGATACTTATATGTGCTCATATTGTTTGCATATTTTAGAATGGCATCTCACAACAATCAACCCTTATCGCTGCGATCCGTCCTTGAGAAGGACAAGCTCGAAGAGAACGGTACAAATTATTCGGATTGGATCAGAAGCCTAAGAATTGTTCTAAGGCAAGAGAAGAAATTGTACGTTCTTGACGAACCTATTCCTGCTGAACCCGCTGCCAATGCTTCAAGGGCAGATAAGGAGCAACATGAGAAACATGTTGATGATTCTAATGATGTTGCTTGCCTTATGCTTGCCACCATGTGTAAGGCTCTTCAGAAGGACCTTGAACACATGGAAGCAGCTTTTGACCTAGCACAGCGCTTAAAGGAAATGTTACAAGTGCAAGCTAGGCAAGAGAGGTATGACGTGGTGAAGGCCCTTAATGCATGCAAAATGCAAGAGGGGCAGTCGGTTGGTCCTCATGTCCTTAAGATGAAAGGATACATTGAGCACCTTGATAGGCTTAGATATCCTATGAGTTTGGAACTCGCAACGAATACGATATTAAATTCATTGCCTGAAATTTATGGTCATTTCATTATGAACTATAACATGAGTGGAATGGAGAAAAATCTGTCAGAATTGCATGCGATGCTTGAGACTGCAGAGAAAAATATCAAGAAGCCTAGTACCGCAAATGTGTTAATGGTTAACAAAGGAAAAGGGTTCAATACGATTGCCAAGAGGTTGGTCATTGGAAGCAAAATTGCAAGGCTTATAAGGAAGGCCTAAAAGCGAAGAAGGGCAATACGATTGCTACTGATTCAGGTATCTATATACGATAGATATTTTCCTTTCTACTTCTTGTTCTTGGGTATTAGATACCGGATGTGGATCTCACATTTGTTTAAATGTGCAGGGACTAAAGAATAGAAAGCTACTCAAAGAGGGTGAAGTGGACCTACGTGTGGGGAATGGAGCAAGAGTTGCTACATTAGCCGTAGGAACATATAATGTTACTTTACCTAGTGGACTAGTACTTGTTTTGAACAATTGTTATTATGTTCCGGATTTGAGTAGGAATATTATATTTGTTTCTTGTTTGGATAATGAAGGATATAGGTTTCTTATTGAGAATAAGAAGTTTTCTATTTATTTAAATGATATACTTTATTGTATTGCAAATTCATTTAATGGCCTTTATATCCTTGACGTTAAGAAACAAAATGATGTAGAAAATATCTATCATGTAAATAAGAAATCTAAACCGAATGATGTGAACAACACGTTCATGTGGCATTGCCGGCTTGGTCATATAAATGAGAAACGCATTTCTAAACTCCATAAAGATGGACTTTTAGACTCACATGATTATGAATTATATGAGATATGTGAATCGTGTTTATTGGAAAAAATGACCAAACCACCCTACACTAAGAGTAGTGCAAGGGCTAGTGAGTTATTGGCCCTAGTACATACAGATGTATGTGGACCATTAAGTAGCATTGCTAGGGGAGGATTTCGGTATTTCATTACATTCACTGATGACTTATCTAGATATGACTATGTCTATCTAATGAAGTCCAAAAGTGAAGTGTTTGAGATATTTATAATATTTGAAAATGAAGTACAAAATCAACTTGGCAAAACTATTAAAGTACTTCAATCCGATCGAGGTGGTGAATATTTAAGGCAAGAGTTTGACAATCATCTCAAAAACTGTGAAATTGTTTCAGAGTTGACTCCACCCGGAACACCACAATGGAATGGTGTATCTGAGAGGAGGAATAGAACCTTGTTGGACATGGTTCGTTCGATGATGAGTCAAGTTGACCTTCCTATTTCCTTTTGGGGACATGCATTAGAGACTCTTGCGTTCACACTGAACAGAGTACCTACTAAATCGGCTCCTAAGGCCCCACATGAGATGTGGCATGGAAGAAAACCAAATTTGTCTTTCATGAAGATTTGGGGTTGCGAAGCTTATGTGAAGAGACTTGTCTCCGATAAGTTAGCACCAAAATCTGATAAAGTTATTTTCATTGGTTATCCTAAGAAAACGAAAGGATATTACTTTTACAACCGCAATGAGAACAAAGTGTTTGTTGCTCAATATGGTACTTTTCTTGAGAAACATTTTCTCAATAAAGGATCTAGTGGGAGAAAAATTAATCTTGAAGAAGTTCAAGAGCCCAAAGATAACATGGAACCGAGAGTAGAGACGGAACCAAATTCACAAGGAGTTGTGAAACCGGTTCAAGATGCACAAATCCATCGTAGATCGGATAGGTTACGATCCGAACCCGAGAGATATGGATTTCTCGTTTCAGAAAGTAATGAAGTGAAAGTCATTGAGAATGACGAACCTACTTCCTATCGAGAGGCGATGTCCACTCCTGATTCGGATAAATGGCTAGGAGCCCTGGAATCGGAATTTCAATCCATGCATGATAATCAAGTTTCGAACTTGATTGATCCACCTGAAGGTGTAAAAACCATAGGGTGCAAGTGGGTTTTCAAGAAGAAGACCGACATGGATGGAAAGGTGCATACTTACAAGGCTAGGCTTGTAGCAAAAGGATATAGGCAAATTCATGGTATTGGCTATGGCAAATGGATGTCAAAACAGCTTTCCTAAATGGGAAACTACTTGAGGATGTGTATATGACACAACCTGAAGGGTTTGTCGATCCAAGAAATTCTAACAAAGTATGCAAGTTGCAAAGATCCATATATGGGTTGAAGCAAGCTTCTAGGAGTTGGAATCTTCGTTTTGATGATTCGATCAAAGAGTTTGGCTTCATCAAGAACGAAGATGAACCATGTGCATACATGAAGTTCAGTGGGAGCATAGTACTATTTCTAATATTGTATGTCGATGATATCTTACTCATTGGAAACGACATTCCTACACTTCAGACTGTCAAGTCTTGGTTAGGGAAGTGTTTCTCAATGAAAGATATGGGTGAAGCCGCCTACATCCTTGGCATCAAGATCTATAAAGATAGATCTAAAAGGATGATTGATTTGAGTCAAAGTACTTACATTGACAAAGTTCTTAGAAGATTCAAGATGAAAAATTCTAAGAGAGGAAACTTGCCAATGGGTCATGATATTACTATTAGCAAGAGTCAGTGTCCTAAGACAACTGGTGAGCGAAAGAGAATGAATGAGATTTCATACGCTTCGGCTATTGGATCTATCATGTATGCCATGATTTGTACTAGACATGATGTCTCGTATGCTCTTAGCATGACGAGTCGATACCAATCTGATCCTGGTGAAAACCAATAGATAGTAGTTAAAACGATCTTTAAGTACTTAAGAAGGACTAAGGATGCGTTCTTGGACTTTGGAGGGATGGAAGATGATCTTGTTGTAAGAGGTTACACAGATGCAAGCTTCCAAACTGACAAAGATGATTTTAGATCGCAATCGGGGTTTGTGTTTATGCTTAACGGATGTGCGATTTGTTGGAAGAGTTCCAAGCAGAGTACCATAGCCGATTCTACAACTGAGGCCGAATATATAGCGGCATCCGATGCAACTAAAGAGGCAGTTTGGATCAAGAAGTTCATTAGTGACTTAGAAGATGTTCCAAGTATCACTAATCCGGTGGAACTTTATTGTGACAATAATGGTGTCATTGCGCAAGCAAATGAACCAAGATCACATCAGCGATCCAAACACATTCTTACATGTTTCCACCTCATTCGAGAATTCATAGAAAGAGGAGACGTTAAGATATGCAAAGTATCAAACGATGATAACATAGGGGATCCGCTTACAAAGCCCCTCGCTCAAGCAAAGCATGATGGTCATGTTAGGTCCATGGGTATACGATACATATGAGATTGGGCCTAGTGCAAGTGGGAGATTGTTGGTGTTATGCCCTAGGCGTATAGTTATTTTGACTCATAACTAATACCGTTATATAATCGTCTTTACCGTTTATAATAGAGAATGTTTAACTTGAGTATTATATGCTTTACATGTTTGTTATAATATTTTGTGTCCCTAGTTATTGTGAATAACTAGTAAAGTTGGTAATGGATGATCATAGAGATGATTATATGCATGGGAATGCACATTACACTTATGGGTACTTGTTAGAGAACAAGGTATTGGATCGACCCATCTATGAGATTTATGACATGGTCTATGGTCATATATGTCATGATTAGATCTCATGATAGTCGTGTCATTAGAATCCTTAGTACCTGAGATTATCATAGTCTTCCACATGATGAACGTTGTGTTTGATGTAGTCTAACACTATCTTTAATAAGATAGCAATAAGGGCTATGTTGGCACGACTGGATTCTTGTAGGGAAGAATGATAAGTCAAGATGGAATTTGTTCCTTGTTAAGAGAGATGTTTGCTTGGGCCCCTCGATTAATAGTGTTGATGAAATGTGTGGCCACACTCAAAAAATTTGATAGAGATCAAATGCACTTGAATTATCAACATATTCAGAATCGAGAAAGCATTGAACAATATAAGTTGACGTGGACCATGACTTATGTTCAATATGACATCGTGTGACAAAGGGATTGTGACATTGATCTATCAAGGAATCAAGCTTTGATGTTATATTTAATTGGGTGGACATAATGACTTGCTAGAGATCACTTATGTCTTGTGAGGTTGATGTTTCAACTCACTACCAACATAAAATATAATTCATAAAGGGTCACACACAAAGAACGAATTGAAATTAGCTCAAATATGAAACTGATCAACTGGGCGACCGCCGAAGGGGATAGTGGGCGACCACCCACAATCCACTGTTCTGCTAGGCGACCGCCGGGATTATGTGGGTGACCGCACACATGGTTTTTCGAAACAACATAAAAAGGCTGTACAACTGGGCGACCGCCGGGAACCTTGGTGGGCGACCTCCTAGCCCTGTTTCAGCAGTTTCGTTTTGGCTTTGGATTATGGCTTTTCTCCCCAAGTGTTAGGGATATTTATAAAGTATAAATAGCCCCTTTTGCCTCAGCCAACACACACGAATTTTAGGGCTTGAGAAACACAAATCTCTTGATTTTGATTACGAATCAAAGAACAAAATACCCTAAATTCAATTCCATATTAGCCATAGACTGTTGAAAAGCGTTTCAACAATAGGGAATCATCTAGCAATCCAACAAGATTCGATCTTGGTTCGTTCGCGTGTGGATTACCAATAGAGGGTGATTGCTTTATCACCTAAAGCTTGAAGGCCTAGCATTGTTGATTCATCACAAGGAAGAACAAGGAAGAAGATCAAAAGTTTCGTCTACGACTCAAAGGTGAATTACGAATCGTGTACGAAAGACAAAATCGCAACCAAGGTTAGTAAATCTATTTCATAGTTTTAATCTCTTCATGTTAGACGGATTCATGGCTAGGATTTTGTGAATTATGTAAATCTTTCGCTGCGCATGTAACCCCAAAACCCAACAGTTTACACGTGGTGCAATAAACGTACAGGAAGGGCTACTATCTTACAAAGGCTTGACAGAGTCTTTTATAATGAGAAATGGCTGCAAAGCTTTTCTCACACGTCTGTTACACACCTTTAACAGAACATGTTCGGATCATGCCCCACTCCTTATCAATATTCGGCTTTTGGATGAGGTTAAAAAGGGAATTTCAGGTTTCTTAATGTTTGGGTGAAGCATTTTTCTTTTTCTTCTGTGGTTACATCTTCTTGGCAAGATCGAATGGAGGGCAGGCCGTTGGTGAAATTTGCTAAAAAAACTCGCACGTCTCAAACATAATCTTCAAGAATGGAACAGGAACATTTTTGGGAAAGTGGATCAACAAGTAAAGCATGCGGAGGATGAGGTTTATGCTAAAGAACTCTTGTTTGAGCAGGACTCTAATGAAGAGAACAAGACAGCCCTTCACTTAGCCCAAGCTCACCTTCAATATAGATTGAAAATAGAGGAGGAATTTTGGATGCAAAAAGCCAACTTGGCTGGGATTAAAGATGGTGACTGAAACACTTCCTTCTTTCACACGTATGTCAAGAAGAAAAGACAAAAGTTATGTATTCATCGTATAAGGGATAGCAATGGTGATTGGTTTACGGACAAATCTGACATTCAGAATGAGGTTATTCGGTTTATTCAGATCAACTGAATGGTGACAATGGTGATCCCTCGAATGACATCTTAGAAAATATCCCTCGGCTTTTAAATGATGTGGATAATGATAGTCTTGTTGTTACTCCTTCTATAGAGGAATTGCGTTCAGTTGTTTTTGGTATGAGTGGTTCGAGTGCAGCTGGTCCGGATGGTTTCACAGGTGAATTTTATCACAAATGTTGGGATGTTATTTGCGTAGATTTACACCAGGCAGTATGGAATTCTTTGCTAGTGTTGGAATTCTTTGTTGGTTTCCATAATTCCATCTCTCTCGTAGTTGGACGAGTACGCTTATCGTCTCAATACCTAAAGTGGCAGCTCCTACTTCTTTTTCTGATCTTCGGCCATGCAGATCATCCTCATGTGGCTTATCATCCGAGCCATCTTCATGTTCCGGTGATCTCACACTTATCCTACGCGGATGATATTATTATTTTTTGCAATGGACATACTCAATCATTAAAGCTCCACATGAATTCTTGGGTACTTATCAAAAAATTTCTGGCCAACTTATTAGTGTGGCCAAGTCTTGTTACATTACTGGCTGAGATATTGCAGCTAGGGATGATATTATTGCATCTATCACGGGGTTCCAAAAGAAGCACTTGCCTATTATTTACCTTGGATGTCCTTTATACATTGGTCGAAGGTACAAGCTCTCTTTGATCCGATTCTACAAAAGTTACGAGCGAGACTAGATACTTGGCAAGGCAAGTTGCTTTCAGCTGAAGTTAAGTTGGTCCTTAATTAAGCCTGCCTTCAAGATATTCCGATTTATTATATTTCAGTTGTGGCCAAGTCTTGTTACATTACTGGCTGAGATATTGCAGCTAGGGATGATATTATTGCATCTATCACGGGGTTCCAAAAGAAGCACTTGCCTATTATTTACCTTGGATGTCCTTTATACATTGGTCGAAGGTACAAGCTCTCTTTGATCCGATTCTACAAAAGTTACGAGCGAGACTAGATACTTGGCAAGGCAAGTTGCTTTCAGCTGGAGTTAAGTTGGTCCTTAATTAAGCCTGCCTTCAAGATATTCCGATTTATTATATTTCAGTTCATGAGCCTCCTAAAGGTGTAATTCGGGCCATGAATAGGCTCATTGCTGCCTTTTTTTGGAGTAATGCTGATGGTTCAAAAAGTGTCACTGGGTTGCTAAAAAAGAATTTTTCTGGCCTATTGAAGAGGGTGGTCTTGGCCTTCGAAATTTTGAAAAGATGGCTATGGCATTTTCCATGAAACTTTTGTGGAGATTTCGTTTTTCAAAATCCCTTTGGACTTCTTTTCTCTCTGAAAAATATTGTCATAATTTACATATTATGGATGCCACTACTCAGGTAGGATGTTCTCATATATGGAAAAGGATGATTGTTGCGAAAGACTTGGTCGAAGACAGATTAAGGTGAGGAATTGGTTTAGGTGAGATTTCTATTCAAGAAAATTGGTTGCCTAATATCATTGAGCCACTTGATCCAAGTCATGATCAGGTTTCCTCTCTTTTTGATTATGGAGCCTTACGGGTGGACCTCATTCGGCAAATATATGGCCAGTCTTTTTTATCCATGATACAATCACACTCTATTCACCTTTCTAATGCTCCGGGTGTGGCTTACTGGAGCCCTTCATCTTCGGGTAAGTTTTCTATTACCTCGGCTTGTAAAGAATGTAGGATCTCTCGTGTGCGTAGTAGCGTGTATACTTGGTGCTGGCATCGTCATATCCCTTTGAAGATTTCAGTTTTTATGTGGAAAGCACGCCATTCAGCCCTCCCCTCTGATGACAACATTATTCGGAAAGGTATTGTCATAGCCTCCAAATGTCATTGTTGTGGCAGTGGAAACTCTTCCTCATATCCTTATTCATGGTGAGTTGGCCCTGGCAGACTGGCAGTGTGGCGATTTTTTCGGTCGCTGCTTGGTTTGCATATTAATGGGCAAATTAATGGTTGATTGCTTGGCATTCCAATAAATCTAAGAGATTAAGTAAATGTGAATCTTGGCTCGGTGACATTCTTCCGGGGTTAATTTGTTGGGAATTAAGCATAGAAACAAGTGCAGGCTCGACAGCATAACTCCTAATCATTCTTGGGTTATTCAAGCGGTTCAGCAGCAAGTCCATGATATTTGGCAAGCCCATTCGGTTCCTTTCCATCCTTCTCAATCTGATGATTTGCTTTATAAAATGTTACGTACTGTAATGCCGAAAGTTGTTCCTATCAAACTTATTTTGTGGCTGCCCCCTTCTAATGGCCAGATTAAAATCAACACCGATGGGGTTTCTAGAGGCAATCCAGGTATCTCATCAGGTGGTGGTGTTCTCCGGATTAGTAATGGAGATTTTCTTTATGGTTTCTTTCGGTTCTACGGGGATACAACCATTATGGTTGCGGAAGCCCAGGCTGCTCTGGAGGGTATTTCATGTGCCTTTCGAAAGGGTTTTCACAATATATGGTTGGAGGTTGATTCTGAGGTGGTTGTAAAACTTCTTTGCCACACTTATTCCGTCCCTTGGGCTGTTTGGTATCACTTTCAAGAAATGCACAGATTGATGGATTTAACGACGGTACGATATTTACAGGGAAGGCAATAAAGTTGCCGATGCTTTGGCTAATCATGCTGCAGATACCTTGGTGGACTCAGACTTTCATGTTATGGAAGCATTCCCTCGTCAATGTCATAGTCTTCTAGCTTTTGATAGACAGTCTTATCCTTATGTTAGGCGTTAGAGATGAATTCTTCTTCTTTTTCCTAGTTTCTTCTTTTTCCTAGTTGAGCTTAATTTGTACTTTCTTTTCCGGTGGTTCAGGTTTTATGTCCCCCGCCTTGCTTTGTACGTTATTTATCTAATTAATAAAATCTAGGGAGTTCCGTCTCCTTTCGCAAAAAAAAAAAGGAGAAGTTGCGGGATGGCTTTTGGAAAGGACAAATGGCGTGATGCTGTATGTTGACCGGATGAACCAATTAAAAGATGTCATCATGCGGTTCGGGCCTCACGTTACTTCTCACATGAGCGTTAAGGACCGTGTTGGCCATTCGATATAAATATCCCGCTCATTCTCTAGATGAGAGAGCTAGATTAGTTCTCATAAGTTCAAATGCTCAAGGATTACTACGAGATGGTGTTGATGGGTAATTGGAGTTGGGAAAAGAATTTAACTTTTAACCCGTTAAATTAACAACATTTCCTTTAACGCCTTATTAACTTAATAAAATTCAAATTAGACAATCTAACAATCACGTGCAAGACTCAAGTGTCCTATTTGAGTTTTTAACGAATTCTGTTAAAAAGCCCTAAATTGACAATTTTTTTTGGTATTTCAATTCCTAACTTGACCAAATTGAAACATGGGGCTCACCTTATGAATGCTCCTTGGAGTCCAGACACCATTTTGTTATTTACCCTCTCTAGTCACTAAATTATCTTGATCCATTTGAAAAAAAAAAAATCTGGCTTTGCCACTTACTAACCTACCTTAGTATTTCGTGTAATGATATGTGAATGATTGCTCCCTCTGTCCCAAAAGAGACTAAAAATACTCCTTCTATCCCAAATTGAATGACCTTTCTTGTCCCAAATGAATGACCTTTTGAAACTTTTCCTTCAAAAAACTTTGTCCCTAACCTTACTTGTTTGTACATCTTAAAAATCAACATTTTATTTTCAAAATGGTCATTCATTTGGGACAGAGAGAGTAACAAAATCAAAAGGAACAGTAGCATTACCAAATCAACTTTTTATATGGATCTAACTTTACTTGCTTGTACCATCTTAAAATGATTTTGTGAGATTTTTTATTTTTTTATATTTTTTGTGAAAGTGGGATTCATAATTTATCGTGAAAGATTAATTAAATTAAACCCAAAAAATATTCAAAATTTATGGGAGAGAAGTATCTATAAATCACAGAAATTTAGAACCAGAACAACAAATATAGAAATTAACATGTTTAATTGAGAGAGAGAGAGAGAGATGGACTTACTAATTATGGAGGATAGCAGGAGAGGAAGGAGGGACGCGATTGAGGAGGACACGAACTACCTCATCAGCTAAGAGGCTGCCATAGACGAATACGTTGTGGCTCAATTTTGGGATTGGATTTGCGCCCACCCCAACCGGTGATGCCATTCTCTCTCTCTCTCAGGTTTTTTTGAAAAAGAGAATAACCAACTGAAGTGACTAGGGCCCTTTAATATCATGTCAACCATCTAGTCTACTCCCTCCGTCCCACATGAATGCAAACTTATTTCTATTTTGATCCGTCTCACATAAATGCAAACTACCCAAAATGAAAATAAATTTATTATTTTATATTCACCTCATTCTCTCTCTTCATTTTCCACCATACAATTTATTCAACCAACCTACTATTAACTCCACTCATTCTCTCTCTTCATTTTCTACCACACATTTTCATTATCTTAATAATATTTCTTAGTTATTGTGCCCACCAAAATGGTTCACATTCACATGAGACGGAGGGAGTATATTATAAATGGAACCTGTCCACCTCACCCCAAGCTACAAGTCTATGAATAGTGGTAATGTCGAAAATTTCCATTTTGCCCTCACTATTTTGTTCCTTTCCCATTTTATCCTTAAAAAAAATTTAAAAAAAAAAAACATACACAAGAATCTGGACACAAATCTACAACAATGGTGTTTCGAAGAATTTGAAATCATAATTTTGAAAAAAACTGAAAACCCAAATCTATATTATAATTGAAATCCCAATTTACGAATTTGAGATTTCAATTTTCAAATTTGAAACCTATAAACAAATCTGATTTAGCTTACTACCCAGCCCTTCATCTTCCATGTTTATGCTAAGAGGGAAAGAGAGAGAAGGAGGGAACTCACATGAGGAAGTAGATGGAATGGAGAGAGAGAGAGAGAGAGAGAGAGAGAGAGAGAGAGAGAGAGAGAGAGAGAGAGAGAGAGAGAGAGAGAGAGAGAGAGAGAGAGAGAGAGAGAGAGAGAAGACTCGGTAGTTGGTGGTGTCGGATGCGATGGGAAAAATGGAGTAGCGGTGGAAGGGGGCAGGGTGGAGAGGACGAGGACGAGGATGGCGAGGGTGGGGATGGGGAGAGAGAAGCTACTCTGGGAAAGAAAGAGGAGACATGGGTTGGGTTTATTTGGGGTTGGGAGAGATTCCAAGGTAGAAGATAGGGGAGAAAACGGTGGGTTTATTAATTAACTGATTTTTTATTTTTTATTTTAAATTAAAAAAAAAATTAACTTAAAAAAAAAACAAACAAACACGTGTCCTTGGACACGGGCTTACTCTAGTAAATGAATAAGAAGTGCATAATCGTATCATTTTTTTTATTCTTATTTTTGTTACCCAGGTTTTCAGCTTCGCCGGACTAATCATGGACCACCAGGTACCGGCCAGATGAATGAAAGGGTGACTCTAATCGCAAACACACTTTAACTTTTTAATAGGGTTAATTTTACTAGGGATGTAAGTGGTTTAGCTTAAATCGTGGTTTGAGATCGAACTTAGCTAAACCGTGGGGTTTAGCTCGGTTTTTTTATTTAAGTGATTTAGCTCGGTTTATAAAAATTACAAATCACGTGGTTCGGTTTAGCTTGCGGTTTGAGGGTGCCGAGCCAAACCTAGCCGAACCGAGATAAACCGTTTAGCCATTAAACCGAGCTATGAGACCGAGCTACGAGACCGAGCCAAACCAACATAAACCATAATCCTGACCATTCATTCTAAATCAAATTAATCCCCACCTTTAATTTATTTCAAAACCCTAAAATGTAATACTTTGAACCCTCTGCCTCTTTTTAATCTCATTACACATTCTATCCCTTTTCCTTCTCTCTCTTCCCCTTCTCTCTCTTCGGTAGATCTCATCTCACTGCCCTCTCACCCACCCTCGCCGCCTCTCTCACCCTCGCCGCCTTAACGTCGCCGCACAATAAGAAGGCAAATTCACATCACCTTTCATAGTAAGTGTTCTTAATATTCTTTTTCAAATTTCAAATGAGTTTTCGCACAGGAAGAAGGAAAATTTATTGTTTTTCAATTTTATCAAATTTCCTAATTTTCGTCTTTAATTTTTTGCTTTCTATAGCCGAAGGCTTTGACGAAGGCATCCATGGATAACCTCAGTGTATGTGTTCTTAATATCCCTTCATTTTTGCAATTTTTTTTCTTGAATAACCCATGTTTGTTTGTTCTTTCTTAGACTGAAAATTCAAGGAAGCGAGCTTGTTCGACTCAAGACACGGAAGTGGAGTCATCTGCAGCTACTGGAAACTCTGATGTAAAGAGTAAAGCTTCTACCTTGGCAGTTTGGGATCATTTTGATAGAGTAATGGAAGGCAAAAAACTTTTGCAATCACTTTGTAAGTATTGCAAATCAAAATATGTTGGTAGTTGTAGCACTAGCACTCTTACCAATCATTTAGGAAAGTGTTCGAAATATCCGTATAATGATACGAAAAAGCAAAATATCCGTATACGAATTTGTGAAGGAAGGGAATGGGGAAGGGGAAAACAAGTTGATTCCTTGGAAATTTGATCAGGACAAGTGTAGATATGTAATTGCAAAGATGATAATTATTGATGAACTCCCTTTTAGTTTTATTGAGCGTGAGGGTTTCAAGTATTTTGTGAGTGTTTGTCAACCTAGGTTGAAGTTAATGCGTCGTAATACAATTGCTAAAGATTGCATGGAAATTTATAATGATTTGAAGAAAGATTTGAAAAGTAAGTTGGCTATAAATGCTCATAGAATTTGCCTCACAACTGATATTTGGAGTTCATTGCAAAATTTGAGTTATATGGTTCTTACGGCTCACTTTATCGACAAAAATTGGGTTTTACACAAAAGAGTGCTTAACTTTAAAACAGTTAATAGTCATAAGGGGGTTGCAATTTCCGGGGCAATTGAGGCTTGTATGCTTGACTGGGGTATTGATAAGGTTTTCACGCTCACGGTTGATAATGCTTCGTCTAATGACACAACTGTTCTTCACTTGAAGAAAAAACTTGCAATAAAAGATGGACTTATTTTGGGGGGGTGAGTTCTTTCATATGAGGTGTTGTGCCCACATTCTCAACTTAATTGTTAGAGATGGGATTGGTGAGATAGATGAATCAATTAGTAGAATTCGTGGTGCGGTGAGATTCATAAGGGGCTCCCCGCAAAGAGCCAATCTTTTTAAAGAGTATTGTGAGCAAGAAAAAATTCCTGATAAACATAAGCTAGTCCTTGATGTTCCAACTAGGTGGAACTACACTTATCTTATGTTAGAAACTGCTCTTAAGTTTCAGAAAGCATTTGATGTCATGAATTTAGAGACTTCTTTTAATAGTGATCTCCCAAATGGTTCTCCTACAACAAGTGATTGGTCTCGTGCTAAAACTTTGTGCAAGTTCTTGAAAGCATTCTATGATATCACCAAGAGACTTTCAGGTTGTTTGTATGTAACTTCTAATTCTTATTTCCATGATGTGTTCTTGATTGAAAAGAGTTTTATTAGTTGGGCAAATAATAAGGATGATGATGAATTAAAGGAGATGGCAAAGTCGATGCAAAAAAAGTTTGACAAATATTGGGGTGATATGAGTAGGATTAACATGAATCATTTACTTGCTGTTGTCTTAGATCCTCGGTTCAAGTTGAATTATGTAAAATTTTGTTATGGCTCCATTTACAACAAAGAAAAGGTGGTTGAGTAAACTGTGAAAGATACTTTGTATCGTATGTATGCTTGTTACGAATTGATTGAAAAAAATGAGAAAGCTTGTTCAAGTTCAACCGTAGTTGAGGTGGAACGGAATAGAGAGGCTGATTCTTCGATTGAAAGTGATTTAGAAATTATGCAAAATGCTTATCTTAAGCACTTGGAGGAAGAGAATGATGGTGCATGAAAGCGTGTGCTTTTTAGGGAACAAAGTGTTTCCTTAATTTCGAATCAATATCAAAAAGGTAAGTTGATTTTGGGACTTTCATGGAAAGATTTATATTGTCCTATTGTGAAAAGGAATTTAGTTTAGGAAATAAGTTGTTTCCTATTTCGAATCAAAGAGGTATTTTTGGTAAGTTGATTTTATACTTTCATGGAAAGTTTCATAAGTATCCTACTTTGAAAAGGACTTTATAAATAGAGTAAATATCTTTTATTTATGTACATAGTTTTATATTAGGACTAACCTACTAACAATCTATTCCTTTGTGAGTGTGCTTTATGTTTCCTTGTAGGAATTGGAAAACTCACATAAGGAAAGCATTGGATTCGTGAAGATCTTCTCCAAGGTGCCTATAAATACAAGGGACCAGCACAAGAGAAGACACGGCTTGAGAGATTTATTCTGAGAAACAATACTCTTTGTTCTTCACGTTTTCATTGTTTGTTTTAAGTTGTGAGTGAAGGTTGTGAGACACATCCGAACTCACATCTAGGTTTTCATTGAGTTCTTTGTTTTACTTCTGACTAGAATAGGACCTACTTGGGAAAGGGGTATTGTTCTTGTCGTAGAAGGTGATTAGAACTCATTTAGTATTTTCGTCTTTTAGTGTTTCACTTATTCATAATTTTTGTAAGCATCAAAAGTTTTAATAGTGAAAAGTTTTTGGGCGTAAGCCTAGTTTGCTGATCTCAAGATCAGTAAGCGTATATAACCCTTGTGTTATTGCTTTATTCTGTTTTATTCTGCTGCATTATCTGTGGATGTGTGGACAGTTGTGAGACACATCTGTACTCACATCCGTATTCTGTTGAGTTGTTTGAAGCTTCCTAGCTACACGAAACTTTCAATTGGTATCAGATCCAACTCTCGATATATTACTGAGTGTTGATCCAGAAAGTGTAGTCATTATAGAATGCCAAAATCATCAAAACAGGCCTCCTGTCTTGGATGGCACCAATTATTCTCTTTGGAAGTCTAAGATGCGAAATTACATCAAATGTATTGATGAAAGGGCTTGGATGTGTATCCTTGTTGCATGGCAACCTCCTACTGTGGAGAAAAAGCCTGCGTCTGGTGTTGGTGAGTCTATTTTCGAAAGAAAACCTGAAGATCAATGGACTCTTGAAGAAATTCTTTCTGCCAACTATAATTCGAAAGCAATGGGTGCTATTTCCAGCCATGTTTCTGGGAATATGTACAAACTCATCACTAATAAAAGTGTTGCTAAAGCTGCTTGGGATATTTTACAAATGCAATGTGAGGGAATTCCAAGTATAAAGGCTACTAGGCTTAGGATTTTAATGGTTAGGTTTGAAATACTTAGAATGGAGGAGACAGAGGATATTGTCTCCTATGCTGCTAAGATCCATGAAATCTCCAATGAATGCACTAGCCTAGGAGAGTCAATTTTGAATGCTAGATTTGTAACGACCCTAACCCTAGGCACTAATTTAACTTCATATTATGTGCTTTTAATATTATCGTTAATATTATGTGTTCATTTTATATCTTTAAATTTCTTATATTAGGATAAAATGATAAGAAAATAAATAATGTTCTAGGGGAAAAATAATAATTAGAAATAAATAAAGTAATAGAATGTAGTAGTAATAAATGGACAAATAAAATGTTGTTGATTGGGAGAATTATTTTAATTTATGAAAGAATTGTTATAGGGAATTTTTGTGTGGGGGACAAATTCCCCCAAAACCCTCCCTCTTGGCCGGCCCCCCCCCCCTTTTCCCCTTTACCATTTATTTACTCCCTCTCCCTCCATCATCCTCCTTCTTCATCTTCTTCCTCCTCCCTTTCTCTCTCAAACTTTCCATGGAAACCATTGTTGGAGCTTCACCTTCCAAGGCCCCTCCCAAGATCAATCTTTCACCATTTTTAGATCCGGGAGCACTGTTGGAATCGGGAGACCAAGAGGAATTCATCAAGCCAAAGAAATCCATGATCCATCTCCCATTTTGAAGTGAGTTATTATGACCCTTCCCTTCTATGAATGCTCATGAATTTGCTAATGTTATTCTTGTGATGATAATGGTTGTCTATTGCTTTAGACCACTTTTTGGACTTGAGAATGTGATAAATGACATAGAATGATGTTATGGTCCTTAGGGGTTGATTTGATTATAAGAAATGGGTGAAATTAGTTTAGAAGATTTAATTTGGAATGTGTTATTAAAATGGGTCAAGAAGGTAAGCAAATGGGTTAATTAAATTATGGAAATTATACTTGGAAAGTGATAGTGAAAAGGGTAAATGATATAAGATTTAATCATTTACGGATTACATGGATTAGGATGAGAATTGTTATGACTTCCCTTCTACTATTTGTTCATACTCTTCTTAAATGTCTCCTTGTTCTTAGGATGCTTGATTCATGCTTTGGGAATTTTATGGGAAGTTGAATGAGTAGAAAAGGAAATATGATGGATTTAATGTTCTTAGGAGATAATCTAGAGGATTTGATTTGGGTGTAATGTGAAATGATCCATGATCTAGGGTTCCTTGATGTTGGGTTAGATGAGTTAGAAGGAACTTTGGCAATCTAGGAAATCCTTCGGTTGTTCTTGAGTTTAGAGTAGAAGGAAATTTGGAAAGGAAGAGAAAATGGTAAGAAAATGACTTAAAGAAATCTGGAAATTTTGGTCCAGGCACTGAGCGGTCGCCCGAGGGCGTGAGCGGCCGCCCAAGTGTCCAGCAATTTGGTGTGCCTTAGAAAGCCTCTTGGGCGGTCGCCCAAGAGGAGGTGGGCGGTCGCCCAAGCCTTCAAAGCAATTTAACTTTGAATCGAACCGAGAATTTATTTAGCAACCTTATTTGAACACTTATAGATTGTGACTTCCACGTGGTAAATTGAACTTGAACCTTCATAGAGGCCTGATATTATTGTGCAATGACCTTGTAAGATGGATTGATGATACTTCTTTGCCTTACTTGAGTTCATATACATTGTTTATATTGTGCATAGTGTGTTGATTTATTGTTGCACTATGATATTGGTTGGACATGAGTATATTTACCATGTTGATATATTGTTATCCCTTTTTGTGGATTGTATTCAAGTATCCATTATGTGCTTGAAAATGTTGAATACTTGTTATAGTATTTCTGTCGTTATGATATTGTTGTAGGATTCCCTACTTTGGAATTCCTAAACTGTACATGTTGATACAAAGATTTATAGCCGTTGTGCTAATATGTTGAATACTTGATATAGTATTGCTATCTTCATGATATCTTTGTTGTGGTATGTATCCCTACTTTGGATCATACAATGTTTGGTTAAGCAAGTATGTTATTACTCGTGCTTAGTTATGTAAATCCAAATTGGTATTGATTTATTTGTTTGTTGGACAATGTATGGAATTATAATGGCATCGAGCCAAGTTCATTATAATTCATACATTGGTAACCCAATTGTCCCCCTTGTGTGGGATTTGTGGGCTAGCATCTCCTTTTGAGGTAGATGGTCTAGTTTTACCTGGGGATATGACCGTGTGTCGAATCCCTATGGTACTGTTATTGTTCATGGTTCCGGAACCGCTTCTTCAACCTGTTGCCGCTCGGTTGTGTATATCCTTTTGGAGATGAAACCTTGGCTCGCATCCTTCTAAGTGTTACTTTATCGTACTTATGTGTTGTGATATATTCATGCTGAGATGGTCGTTGTTTCCAACCGGTATGGGACGGTTGGCGGCAGGGAGCCTCTCGGGTTATGTGGATATGTCTTTTGGATGTGTTGCATCTTATATGGCATATTGCTGCATTCATAATAGCTCATTGAGATTTATTCTCACCCCTCTCCCTTTACTGTTTTAGATTCCGAGACAGATGGACCGGCCAAGTAAGGGCGGTGAGGAGTTTGGAGGTTATATTTTGGGAATTGTTGGGTTTGATTAGATTGGTATAGAAAGTGTACTTTAGTATAAATCATTTGCGGGAATTGTATTATTAAATCTTCATTTATTGTTATAACCAATGTCTTTTGTAACTAAACAGTTTCGTACTTTCTAAGTTAGTCAACTATTTCTCCATTGTGAAAAGGTGTAGACTTATTTTGAAAATGGTTATAATACTTATATTTATTTTGGAAGTTTAAATAAAGATTTTAAAAGTTTTTGATATTTGGGTTAGTTTGAGGATACTCCAGCTTGGGACACGTGTAGGTTCCGGGTTGGGGTCCTCACAGTTGGTATCAGAGCTCGGTTAGAATTCTCGGGTAGAGTCTAGCTGAGTGAGAGTGTGCGATAACTTACGTCGAGAGTTTAATGCAGGAATTTGTTCAAGGACAGAAAATGATATTAGCCAACCAAGGAATCAAGGAAAGGTGAGTTATGGAAAGGTAGATTCCTCCACCATCAATTGAGGTATTTTACTGTCTCGGGAGTTAGGGTTCATACTTTTGTAAATCCCCGTTCGTTCGTTCTCATGTGGCATTACCTTTCGTTGTTATTTGCATATGACCTAAGAGTTGCCTTATGTGCTGGAGGTTCTACTCCGATGGGGTCGTACCTCGAATCATCCTTAATTATCTTGGTAGTTGTGATTTAGTGGGCATGTATTGCCGGTGGATTTGGTCGAGTACCAATCCATGAATCATCGTTATATTAATCAATTATTTGAGTAGTTGTTGTGTTTGAGGAGGACCGTCGCAAGAAGCGAGTCTCCTTATCTATGTTTGATTTGCCTCCGTGTATGATTGAGGCGGGTAAATTATAAATTGATGTTATGTCATATATGCGTAAATGTCGAAAGTATGGCCTAAGGAATGTGAAGGTTATTTGGATTGTGTGTTATAATTGATTTAGAAGAACCTTGAATTATCTCGTATACCGATAGTAAATGAATTGGTAAACTCTTAGTTGAGGTTAGGTGTATGGCCTAATTAAGAGTAGTTTATGGTTGTATAGTTGCATGATTAGTTATTCATTGGTGTCTCATAGTGAAGACTAGAGATATGAGACTAGTGTTGAAAGTGATAATCTAAGTGGTGTTTTCTATGTGAGTTTCAAAATAGATTTTCATCAAGTATCATACCCGGATGTTGAGATTTTGAGTGGCTATAAGGTACTAATTTGGTATTCGGATTCCTAGATAGAGGACACTAATTAGGATGATGGACTTGATGATTCATCTTGGAAAAGTATTTGATAAAGCGAGATAATTAGCTTAGCGACTCTCCGTAAGGATAAATTAGTACTATATTAGAAAAGATGATACTTGGTGGTTAATCAAAGGGTTATAGAGATCTTAAATAGGTAAGCTGTGAAGAATAAGTATTCGTTAGCACTTGTTGACGATTTGTATGAATGATTTTAGAAACTAGTAGGATACTCAATGGTTATTAGTTGAATTTTCGGAGTGTTACAATTTCAGTGGAAAATTGCTTTAAGGATATACTTAAGACAACATTTATATCTAGTATGACCATTTTGAATTGTGGATTGTGTATTAGTATGGAGAGGTAAATAGGGTAAATGCGAAGAAGTCTAATAGATACGCTTATTGGTGACTTAAAGGATCAACTTGTAAATTGGTAATGTATATATATGGTTTGTTTTGAGAGACGATTAGCATTTGATGAGAAAGGAAAATGAGGATGAATCTTATGGGAAGAAAGGATACTTTAGAATGATTATACCCTATAGGTCGATTTAGTTGTGTGACTCATATGAGGGATTAGTGTGATGCTTGAGAGATATTGGCGTTATGCGGATTTTGAGTTGTTGATGGTTAACAAGAAGTAAGTTAGTTTGCACTGTTAAGGTTAATTGCAATTTGAGGATGATTTACCTAGTTTATAATCTTAGTGATTGTTTTAGTGTTATTTATCAAGGATAATAATAGTATTGCGAGATTGTGTTTTCTTACAGAGAATTCAACTAAGTAAAATATTATGAGTGGTGGCTACACTATAAATAGAAATTAAACAAGAATGATATGTTAGAATTGTTTAAATGTGTTTTAAAACTTGGAAGTGTGTGTTGAACTTCGGTATGAGCAATTGTGCCCTTCGGGGATAATTGATTTAATAAGGTCAGTAAACCATTTTCGTGTAAATTGAAATCTGTGAGTAATTTAACTATCTACCACTGGTATGGGACGGTTGTAGATAATTAAATCACTCGAGTTATTTTGTTAGCTTATCAATCTTTTGAAATTTCTTAAATTGTGAGTGGTTTAGTTAATTAAACCGGTATGGGCCGGTTTTAAATAAATAAACCATTCGGGTCTCTTTGAATCTCTTTTTATATTATCCTTTGGAATTTTGAAAGATGTTGTAATCTTTAGAAAGACTTGGTATCCTAAAGATATAAATTGTTCAGAAGCAAGTAGAAATTGCAACCTAGTTTCCCTATAATGATTAATTGTATTCAAGTTTTGGTCCGAAAAAAAAAAAAAACGAATTGATAAATGTGGGGTTATTATTGTGTCGATCACAATAGACTCGGTTTTGTTTTGGAGTTGGATCGGCTCCGTTGTAGGCGGCCAACCCTTCAATTTGAATATTGATTTGTCACTAGTCCTGAACATAATTGGAACATCGAATTGTGATAATAGAATGTTGACGTTAGAAGATTTATTAAAATATTTAGAGTTCTAGGTTGAACTTGAGAGTTTTAACACTATAGATTTTGTGAATTAGTTGCATTGGGAGTAATGAAGGGTATGTTATTTTGTTATAGAAAATTGAATTACATTTTCTACTCGTTATATATATAGCTTGATGAAATGTTATTAATAAAGTCCTCACATATGTTAGGGGATAGTTCGATTGTATAAAACCCATAGTGTTAAATGGATAGATAGACATCGTTCGGGAAGGTTCTCTGGGAAGGTAGGAATGCTACTAAGTTTAACCTTGTGAAAAGTTGAGGAATCATTACTTGTTGCTGATGATATGCTACGGGCATGAACAAGGGATGTTAGTGGTCAATAGTACGTATGGTTACCAGTGGTAAGTGCGTATAATAGTAGTTATCATTCTAACATTGAGATAAAACCGTATGAGGCATAGTTTGGGAAGAAAATATCGATCTCTAATTTGTTGGGTTGAGGTTAGAGAAGCAAGGCCTAAGGTAGATTGGCGCCAAAATTTGTTAATCCATTTGAAGTTTTAGAAAGGGTTGGTGATTTGGCTTATAGACTGACTTGAAGCAAATTGTAGAGTATTTGAAGTTTTAATGTGATATTGTAATGTATTTGGTGACCTAAGTTGTAATACTTTATTTATTTATATTTTCATTGAGATCGGAAAATTCGTGTTAGTGATATTTGCATAGTATGCTTGGATCATTAAGTGGTAACATCATATTATTAATGGAATTAGAAATTTAATTTCTTTGGAAGAAGAATCACAGCATTGAAGAGACTATTTGGAAATTGAAGTTTGATGTATACTTATAACCGATGCGGGTTGATCAGTTAGGTAAGTGACAGTCAAATTCGGGACGAATTTTCTTTAAGGGGAGTGAGTGTAACGACCCTAACCCTAGGCACTAATTTAACTTCATATTATGTGCTTTTAATATTATCGTTAATATTATGTGTTCATTTTATATCTTTAAATTTCTTATATTAGGATAAAATGATAAGAAAATAAATAATGTTCTAGGGAAAAAATAATAATTAGAAATAAATAAAGTAATAGAATGTAGTAGTAATAAATGGACAAATAAAATGTTGTTGATTGGGAGAATTATTTTAATTTATGAAAGAATTGTTATAGGGAATTTTTGTGTGGGGGACAAATTCCCTAAAACCCTCCCTCTTGGCCGCCCCCTTTTCCCCTTTACCATTTATTTACTCCCTCTCCCTCCATCATCCTCCTTCTTCATCTTCTTCCTCCTCCCTTTCTCTCTCAAACTTTCCATGGAAACCATTGTTGGAGCTTCACCTTCCAAGGCCCCTCCCAAGATCAATCTTTCACCATTTTTAGATCAAGAACCTTTGTTGGAATCGGGAGACCAAGAGGAATTCATCAAGCCAAAGAAATCCATGATCCATCTCCCATTTTGAAGTGAGTTATTATGACCCTTCCCTTCTATGAATGCTCATGAATTTGCTAATGTTATTCTTGTGATGATAATGGTTGTCTATTGCTTTAGACCACTTTTTGGACTTGAGAATGTGATAAATGACATAGAATGATGTTATGGTCCTTAGGGGTTGATTTGATTATAAGAAATGGGTGAAATTAGTTTAGAAGATTTAATTTGGAATGTGTTATTAAAATGGGTCGAAGGTAAGCAAATGGGTTAATTAAATTATGGAAATTATACTTGGAAAGTGATAGTGAAAAGGGTAAATGATATAAGATTTAATCATTTACGGATTACATGGATTAGGATGAGAATTGTTATGACTTCCCTTCTACTATTTGTTCATACTCTTCTTAAATGTCTCCTTGTTCTTAGGATGCTTGATTCATGCTTTGGGAATTTTATGGGAAGTTGAATGAGTAGAAAAGGAAATATGATGGATTTAATGTTCTTAGGAGATAATCTAGAGGATTTGATTTGGGTGTAATGTGAAATGATCCATGATCTAGGGTTCCTTGATGTTGGGTTAGATGAGTTAGAAGGAACTTTGGCAGTCTAGGAAATCCTTTGGTTGTTCTTGAGTTTAGAGTAGAAGGAAATTTGGAAAGGAAGAGAAAATGGTAAGAAAATGACTTAAAGAAATCTGGAAATTTTGGTCCGAGGCACTTGAGCGGTCGCCCGAGGGCGTGAGCGGCCGCCCAAGTGTCCGGCAATTTGGTGTGCCTTAGAAAGCCTCTTGGGCGGTCGCCCAAGAGGAGGTGGGCGGTCGCCCAAGCCTTGGCAATTTAACTTTGAATCTGAACCATAATTTATTTAGCAACCTTATTTGAACACTTATAGATTGTGACTTCCACGTGGTAAATTGAACTTGAACCTTCATAGAGGCACTGGTATTATTGTGCAATGACCTTGTAAGATGGATTGATGATACTTCTTTGCCTTACTTGAGTTCATATACAGTGTTTATATTGTGCATAGTGTATTGATTTATTGTTGCACTATGATATTGGTTGAACATGAGTATATTTACCATGTTGATATATTGTTATCCCTTTTTGTGGATTGTATTCAAGTATCCATTATGTGCTTGAAAATGTTGAATACTTGTTATAGTATTTACGTCGTTATGATATTGTTGTAGGATTCCCTACTTTGGAATTCCTAAAGCTGTACATGTTGATACAAAGATTTATAAGCGGTTGTGCTAATATGTTGAATACTTGATATAGTATTGCTATCTTCATGATATGCTGTTGTGGTCTGTATCCCTACTTTCGATCATACAATGTTTGGTTAAGCAAGTATGTTATTATTGTGCTTAGTTATGTAAATCCAGCTGGTATTGATTTATTTGTTTGTTGGACAATGTATGGAATTATAATGGCATCGAGCCAAGTTCATTATAATTCATACATTGGTAACCCAATTGTCCCCCTTGTGTGGGATTTGTGGGCTAGCATCTCCTTTTGAGGTAGATGGTCTAGTTTCACCGGGGATATGGACGTGTGTCGGAATCCACTATGGTACCGTTATTGTTCATGGTTCCGGAACCGCTTCTTCAAGCTATTCTTTGCTTGCTCGGTTGTGTATATCCTTTTGGAGATGAAACCTTGGCTCGAGTATCCTTCTAAGTGTTACTTTATCGTACTTATGTGTTGTGATATATTCATGCTGAGATGGTCGTTGTTTCCAACCGGTATGGGACGGTTGGCGGAAGGGAGCCTCTCGGGTTATGTGGATATGTCTTTTGGATGTGTTGCATCTTATATGGCATATTCTTTGCATTCATAATAGCTCATTGAGATTTATTCTCACCCCTCTCCCTTTCTTGTTTTAGATTAGAGACAGATGGACCGGCCAAGTAAGGGCGGTGAGGAGTTTGGAGGTTATATTTTGGGAATTGTTGGGTTTGATTAGATTGGTATAGAAAGTGTACTTTAGTATAAATCATTTGCGGGAATTGTATTATTAAATCTTCATTTATTGTTATAACCAATGTCTTTTGTAACTAAACAGTTTCGTACTTTCTAAGTTAGTCAACTATTTCTCCATTGTGAAAAGGTGTAGACTTATTTTGAAAATGGTTATAATACTTATATTTATTTTGGAAGTTTAAATAAAGATTTTAAAATTTTTTGATATTTGGGTTAGTTTGAGGATACTCCAGCTTGGGACATGTGTAGGTTCCGGGTTGGGGTCCTCACAAGATTAGTAATCAAAATCTTGAGGACCTTACCTGAAAGGTTCAATATCAAAGTGGTTGTTATTGAAGAAACCAACGATACCAACACTGTAGGATTAGATTAAATTGTTGGAATTTTGACTGTGTTTGAGCTAAATCTTGAAGCTCAACAAAAGAACAAGGCAATAAGTATTGCTCTTAAAAGTTCGGCAGCTATTCCAAAGGAAATAGCTGACCTTTCCTCTGAAATTAATAAATCTAATCTTGAGGAAGATGATGTGGCTGTAATCACCAAGAAGTTCAATTCTATTTTGAATAACAAAAGAAGAAACAAGTTTCCTAGAAAGAACTCTCAGGATTTAGAGAAACAAGAAAATAATCCTGATGAGGGGTTCAAAAAGAAAAGTTTTGATAACAAGAAATCCTCTAATTCTGTGCAATGTAGAGCATGTCGTGGCTTTGGTCACTTTGCTAATGAGTGTGCTAACACACTTAAGAAAAGGGGAATTAGTTACACTGCTGCTTCGAGTGATAGTGAGGATGATGAAGTATTTGCTAACATCTCTGGGTTTGAATCTTCCTCTGTCTGTTTTAATGCTTATACTGCAGATACAAAAGAAGAAATATTTTCTGAAGCTGATCTGGAGACGGATGTGGATACAGATGTGTACACATCCGAACTCACATCTGAGCAGACCTTTAACTGTTTCTCTGTAAAAGGAGATTCAGATGATGAAGATAGGGACATTCCCTATGAGGAACTCTTTGCAACATACAAGGAGCTACATGCTGATTGGATGAAACGTATGGACAAGATTGAGGTACTTGCAAAGGTAAATAAATCTCTTTCTGATAAATTAGCTGCTTGTGAAGATGAAAAAGCCATACTTTCAAAAGAGAATGATGTTCAAAAAGATACCATTGCTAAACTTGAAGTCCTTGTAACTAAAAAGGAAGTTGAGCTTGAAAAATTCAAAAATGAATGTGAAAAAGCTAAAAATACTTTTACCAAGTTAAACAAAAGTAAAATGAAACTTGATGAAGCTATTTCTATAGGTCAGCTTAACAAAACTGGTTTGGGCTTTGAAAAACCTAATTTTGTAAAGGAGGGATGTGAGACTTCTACTTCAAAAAGTGTGGAAAAACTAATTTTTAGAGAAAAAATCCTTTTGAGTGAGAAACACCAAGGAAGAGGCACTACATCTGCCACTATTGCCTTGCTCCTGGTCACATTAGGCCCTTCTTCAATCAGCCTCAGATGTGTGAGAAGATGTATGCACATTCGAACACACATCCTGGTAATCTGAGACCTCTGCAACCCAAAAGGAAAGCTGTAAAACAGTGGGTGGCCAAACCAAGTGCCACCTGCAATGTTGTTTACTCTTCCCTCAAGAGTACTGTCTCTGGCTCTTGGTATTTTGATAGTGGATGCTCTAGGCACATGACTGGAAACCAAGTAGTCCTCCTTGACTATGAAGTGATTAGTGGGGGGAAAGTAAACTTTGGTGGAGGTGCTCAGGTAAAAATCGTTGGGAAAGGAACCCTAGATGTCAAGGGTCTCCCAAAATTACACAATGTGTACCATGTGGAAGGCTTGAAAGCCAACCTGATAAGCATCAGTCAACTGTGTGATGATGACCTTTATGTGAAGTTTGATAAACACCTGTGTGAAGTGTTTGATAAGGATAATAAGTGTGTGTTTACTGGTCCTAGATCTGCTGACAACTGTTACCAATTTGGTGACAATTTTTCTTGTCTAAGCTCAAAAGCTAATGATGTCAATCTGTGGCACCAAAAATTAGGGCATGTTAGCTGTAGAACTCTGGAAGAACTTCAAAGGTTTGAAGCTATTAAAGACCTCCCTAAACTAAACTTCAAGAACCCTGATGTCTGTGGTTCATGTCAAAAGGGAAAGCAAACAAAAGCATCACATAAAAAGGTTCAACAGTGCTCCACATCTAGGTGTTTGGAGCTGATTCACACTGATTTAATGGGACCTATTGAAGTAGAAAGCTTTGGTAGGAAGAAGTATGCATTTGTATGTGTTGATGATTATTCTAGGTACACTTGGGTAATGTTTTTAAGAGAAAAATCAGAAACAATTGGTGAATTCAAGAATTGGTACAAAAGGGTTAGAAATCTTTATGGTCTTAAAACTGTGAGGATTAGATCTGACCATGACACTCAGTATGAGAACCAAATGTTTACAATTTTTTGCAATTCTAAAGGAATCACTCATGAGTTTTCTGCACCAATCACTCCACAGCAAAATGGAATTGCTAAAAGAAAGAATAGATCTTTGTAAGAAATGGCTAGGGTTATGTTAAGTTCTAAAAACTTGTCCAAGAAATTTTGGGCAGAAGCCTTAAACACTGCTTGTCACATGGGCAATAGAGTGTTTCTTAGGATTGGTAGCACTGTCACTCCATATCAAATCCTCCTTGGAAAGAAACCCACTGTGAAGTACTTTCATGTATTTGGATGCATCTGTTACATTCTCAATGATAGTGAATATCTGTCCAAATTTGATTCAAAGAGTGATAAAGCAATTTTCATGGGCTATTCCACTAATAGTAGAGCTTACAGAGTTTTTAATCTCAAAACTAAGACCATTATGGAATCTGCTAATGTTATTTTTGATGACTCACTTGATCTTAACCTCAAGACTGCTGAGGATGATGTTTCAGGTTATCATCTGGAGTGTAAATCTGCTGATACAGAAGCTGAAGATACGAAAATCACTGCAAAGGAAAAATAGGCAGATGTGCGTCCAGATGTGCAGAAGGATGTATCTGCAGATGTGAACACAACTGTTCCCACATCTGAACACACTTCCACTCAAAGGACTGAGTCTGAAGTCATTTCTTCAGGTTCAGAGGGAGAAGCTATTTCTGAAAGAAACCATGTTGGGTTTGTTGATAGATCAGATGACATTTTATCCAGAATTCAGAAAGATGACCCAATTTCTCAAGTGGTTGGTGAAATACATGATCAAAGGCTAACCAAAAGGAATGAGAAGGTAAATCACATTTATTTGGATGCTTTATGGAGTCATACATCCTTATACTCCAAGGTATGTTGTTACTGCTTTGTGTCTAACATTGTAGGATACATTGACTTAGATTGGGCAGAAATTTTTTATGATAAAAACATTTGTGTTCGATGTTCCTACCTTGATAACATCCTTGATTCTTGGTATAGAAGGAGAAAAATTTATGTCTCCTTGTTCATAGCTAAGGCTAAATATGTTGCCCTTGGGAGTTTTTGCACACAATTGCTTTGGATGAATCAAATGCTGAAAGATTATGGATTAAATAGCAAAAATTTTATTGCTTTTTGTGATAACAAAAGTGCCTTGGACATATCTAAAAATCCTGTCCAACATTCAAGAATAAAACACATTGATATTAGACATCGTTTCATTAGGGATCTTGTAGAACAAAAAACTGTGTGTCTGGAATTTGTTGGGACTGAAAATCAATTGGCTGATATATTTACAAAGGCATTAGATTTGGAGAGATTTTCCTCCTTGAGGAAGTCTCTTGGCTTGTGTGATATCTAAGGTTGTGAGCACAAATGTGTCTCACATCCTCTAACACATCTGTATATTAGATTAACAGAAAAATAAATAAATAAATAAATAAAATATCATGCATTAGCACGAAATATCTCAGTGTGGTCACTTGTGAGTTTTCATCTTTGACATTGATCTAATCACTTAATTGTGAGCACTTTCTGGTCATGTTATCTTTTGATGACTTGATATAACCTTCCTAGGTATCTCACAGTGGGTGCTTTAAAAAAAATAAAAATAGTGAGAAACATCTGCTTCACCCTTAGTATGAAGCCATACCATTGTAATCAAGTGATTATCATAAGAAATCTTGAAATCAAACTTGACAAGATCATTGGGAAAAAGGGCTATCTTTGGGATTCAAGTAAAGTGAAAGCTACTCACAATGCAAAAATCCACAATAAAAAATGGGTGGATGCATCCTAGAGGCTGTGCAGATTGGATTATTGCTCATTGACTTTTTGTGATCTAAATGTGTCCCCAATTGTGACTCACATCCTATGCCACATCTGTAAGCTGAGATTTTTCCTTCACCTGTGTGTTTGCATCATGCTAGGCATACTGCATTCTTTAGGTCATATAGGTGATTTGTAAATATGCTAGTTAATTTATTTTCATTCTTAATTTATTCTTTGATTTAACATGTTTTTGATTTCCAATATCTCCCATGAAAGAAAAAGGTGTGTATCAATCCTTATTTAAAAGGAAGGACAATTTTAAAGAGATTCTGTTGAATAAGATATGGCTGAAGTGATTTTTTGTTACCATAAAACGTTGGCAAAATTTTGATTCATTCTAATCCCTATTTTTTTCGTGATTTGGTGTGTGGAAATATCAAAGGGTTATAGCCGTTGGAGGATCTTTGTGAAATTTTGGCTGTGTGAGACCTTTTTGGAAAAGGATTCCTTAATTCAGTTGGAAAGGGGGAGTTGTATGTTTAATTGTGTGCCTCATCTGTCACATCTCTTTAAACCTTCATTGTGCTTCTTTCCCCTCTGCCCCAATTTTTATCTCACACACACACACACACCATATATTTCTCTCTCTTTGTCTGTCTAATCAATCTGCAGAATCAATGGAGCTGAAGCTGTAGATGTGCGTCATGATGTGGCCACATCTTGTCACACATCTGAAACGTCTTTTGATGATCAAATGGAAACCCTAGATGCAGAAATTGTTGCAGCTGCTGCTCTCAATGCTCAACTGATTACCTCCCAGATACATGCCAAAAACCTGAAGGTTTTGAAGGTGGATCTCCAGAAATGGGTGACTTCACTTTCTAGTCAAAAAGGGGGAGAAGAAGAAAAAGAATGAGAATGATGCTGATGTTGTCTTTGTTGCTACTGCTGATGTTTTAGTAGAGATGCTTAAACTTAGGGGGAGTTTTACTGTTTGATCTTACTTGTGAATGAAACATCAACAGGTTTGCTTTTAATATTTGTTAGTTTGCTTTTAATATTTATTGGTTTACTTTTAATATTCATTTTAGTTATTTGTAGTTTTAGTCTTGATCTGTAATCCCTAAATACTTTGCTGAATGGCTGCTTTAGTCTATATTTGTTGAACTGCAATTTTTGGTACTGACTTGTTCTATGAAGTTTTGTGTGGATGTGTTGACACATCTGCACACACATCCATTCAGGGGGAGTTTTCGAATCTGAAAATGTTGGTCATAGTAATCAAATCATAAATCTTTAGTTTTGACCAGAAAGTCCAAAATAGGGGGAGATTGAAAGCGTGTGCTTTTTAGGGAACAAAGTGTTTCCTTAATTTCGAATCAATATAAAAAAGGTAAGTTGATTTTGGGACTTTCATGGAAAGATTTATATTGTCCTATTGTGAAAAGGAATTTAGTTTAGGAAATAAGTTGTTTCCTATTTCGAATCAAAGAGGTATTTTTGGTAAGTTGATTTTATACTTTCTTGAAAAGTTTCATAAGTATCCTACTTTGAAAAGGACTTTGTAAATAGAGTAAATATCTTTTATTTATGTACATAGTTTTATATTAGGACTAACCTACTAACAATCTATTCCTTTGTGAGTGTGCTTTATGTTTCCTTGTAGGAATTGGAAAACTCATATAAGGAAAGCATTGGATTCGTGAAGATCTTCTCCAAGGTGCCTATAAATACAAGGGACCAGCACAAGAGAAGACACGGCTTGAGAGATTTATTCTGAGAAACAATACTCTTTGTTCTTCACGTTTTCATTGTTTGTTTTAAGTTGTGAGTGAAGGTTGTGAGACACATCCGAACTCACATCTAGGTTTTCATTGAGTTCTTTGTTTTACTTCTGACTAGAATAGGACCTACTTGGGAAAGGGGTATTGTTCTTGTCGTAGAAGGTGATTAGAACTCATTTAGTATTTTCGTCTTTTAGTGTTTCACTTATTCATAATTTTTGTAAGCATCAAAAGTTTTAATAGTGAAAAGTTTTTGGGCGTAAGCCTAGTTTGCTGATCTCAAGATCAGTAAGCGTATATAACCCTTGTGTTATTGCTTTATTCTATTTTATTCCGCTGCATTATCTGTGGATGTGTGGACAGTTGTGAGACACATCTGTACTCACATCCGTATTCTGTTGAGTTGTTTGAAGCTTCCTAGCTACACGAAACTTTCAGTGCAAAGTCAGAAATTGAGAGATTTTTGGATGAAACGGTTGTGAAAAAAGTAAAAAACTTTGATATTTTACTATGGTGGAAAATGAATGCTAATAGGTATAATATTCTCTCTCTAATAGCAAGAGACGTTTTGGCAATTCCGGTTACCATAGTTGCTTCTGAGTCGGCTTTTAGCACCGGAGGACGTATTCTAGACCCTTTTCGTAGCTCCTTGACTCCCAAGATTGTTGAGTGTTTGATTTGTGCACAAGACTGGTTGCGTGCTGCACCTCTTCCTATTGACGTTAAAGCTCAAATGGATGACTTTAGTGATGCTGAATCTGGTAAGCTAATAATAATATACAAATTTGTTAGTATTAACACTTTTATTCGTTCATATTGTAATAATAACTTTTTATCTTGCAGTTGTTACTGAAAATTCTGATCTGGTGAATTCTTCAACCTTAAGGGAGTGACACAGGTATGATACGATGCTTCCATCAGTTTGTTCTAAATGTTCTTTTTTTTTTTTTTCTGCATAGACTAAAATGTTGACAACTGTAATAATGCATTTGTGGGGCAGCATGACAACTTAGGAGCATCAGAGGTATTTGTGTTTAGTGTCTGATGAGTGTTTGATTAACCAAAACTTTAGTATTTTTCTACAAACCATGCTCCTGTATTTGACAATTATTATGGGATCTATGCTTATGACAAAATGTAATTATAATATTTTCTCCGTTCCAAAATGATATTTATTAAAATCTAACTATAATTTCATTTTACTAGTGATTGCATATGTAGAACAAAGGAGCTTGGAGTTGGAAGTACTGAAGCATGGTCCACCTTTTTCTAGTTTTTGTTATCTGGTATACTTTAATGACAGGGTACTGACCGAGTACGAAAACAATTTATAATTTGGTTTGTAATTTATATTTGACATGGTTTGTATTTTAATTTTAAGATTGTTGTCTGATAACTAGTATTTTAGCTTTAAAGTAATCAAGTTATGTTTGTATTTATTTATTCTTTTTTGTTATAAATTTGTTTGAACTTTGGTTATAATGACGGTTTGGACCGCGGTTTGAACCGACAATTCAAACCGCGGTTCAAACCGAGCCAAACCGAATCGTTCGGTTTGGCTCAGCTCGGATCGAATTTTTTTATGGTTTAGCTCGATTTGAAATTTTTTCGAACCGATACTAGCGATTTGGCTCCTAAATTTGTTCAGACCGAGCTAAACCGAACCATTTACGCCCCTAAATTTTACCATCTAACCTACCTAAGGATTTGAATACTCCCTCATAGGTTCAAAATAACTATCATATAATAAAATGTTTGATCCAAAATAATTATTAAATTTAAGATCAAAAATATTCAAAAAAAAAATTATCTGTGCATTGAAACTTGTTTTGCTTTATTAATTGGGTTATTATTTAAAATAACGTAAGAGAGAATAATTAAATAAGGGGCAATTTTGATAATTTAATCATTAAGTTATGAAATATTCAAAAGTGACAATTATTTTGTACGCATATATAGTAAGTTTTAGCATGGCTTGAATATGTTTCATTGACCATTATTTTAGCAATAAATAGATTACTTTATCCTCACTTTCATTAAAATTGTCTTTATCTTTTATTAAATAAATTAAAGGAAATTTAACGTGAAAGTTCATTTTGTAACAAATTATTTTCCCTCAACTTTCTCATTAAATTAAAATAATCAGAAAATTCTTATCCATTATTATATTACATATAGTATTATTATATTAACTCATATGTGAATATAATATTATATTTATAATACAACATAGTGTAGGAATTTCTCTGACATTATGATATTTTTTTTAAAACTTTTCGGTCACTCTCCCTAAATTAAATTACTAAAGAAACTCATATAGTACTAATTCAATAAAATATAAATTCAAAAAATATTTTATTTTTTTAGCAATTCAAATAATATTTTAGAGAAATATTAATCATAATATTATCATCATGAAAATAATAATAATACTATGCTCTAAAAAAATTGATAGTCTTTTTGTACCAAAATAAAGTCAATATTTTTTTATTTTTTTTAGGGAAAATTTGGGGTCCCAAATGAAATATCGTTGCCGATTTGGGACTTTTTGACTAAGGCCCTGTCTTGTCGAGCGTTTTTGTTAAAACGGAGATAAAAAAACTTAGCTTTTTTTTTTATTAAGCGTGTTAGTCAAGAGTTTTAGACGGTTGAATTTCAAAAAGTTGGGGATATTTTGGCCGCTCAAAATTATAGCGTCCAGAAATAAGCTCCATTTTAAAAACTCTCCGTTTATAAAACTGTGTACCAGATGGGCCCTAATATGATTAAAAATTTTGTTAAACAGACTTTTTGACGATATAACTTCCTTTCTCTCTCCCCACTTTTCTTTCTCTGGTGTGTGCTTTTATTGAAAATTGGAAGGTAAAAGCTCCAAGCCGATTTTGAAATTGATATGTGCCGTCAAATAAGGAAACGAAATGGATTGGTTGTAGGTTAGGGGTAATGGTGGAAAAAATAATAATCCTCTGTGATAATTCTGATCCAACCAAACATCATCTTGCTCCTTAATTTTAATTAGGATTTTCAATACCTTCATTCGGGATTAATAAGCACCTCACTAATAATACAACCTATTTTTATCCAGCTAGCAAACGACCACTTAAAGGAATTAAATGTATAATTAGTGCTACACCCGTGCATTAAACGCACGGGCCAAATACTATGCTATTTCACGGAGAGATAATATTTTATGCAAAGTTAGACATTTGAAAAATATAGATGACGATAAATCCAATAATTAAGACAATATTTTTCAACAAAAAAAGCTTACACATGTTAATTAAATAATATTACAAATTTTGAAAAATTTCCTTTTAAACAACATTAATTGTTTCATACATAGTTTTTCCTTATTCGTCACACACTAAAATTATGATTGGCCTGATGAAAAGTTGGGACACACATGTATCAATTTTTTAAATATTTTCTATTTTGACAATACTATTAAAGTGGGCCAAGTTTATCATTTGTGCCATTGATGGCCAATTTTTTAAAAACTGATAATTTTTTAAACTTTATTTTTTAATATTTAGTGATTACTGACTTTAGATTTGTGTATGAGTCATATACTATTTAAATTGGTATAGCTTTGATATATTGGCCCATTGATTGCCTAATTTCGTAAGCATTTTTTGTATATGTGTCATGCAATTAGAAATTTGAATAATTATATTTTTATTTTCCGTAATCCATGTAAAGCACATTATTTTCGATATAGATTATTTTTAAACATTTTTATTTTAATAGTAATTGTTTACTAACTTTTAATTTGTTACTGCAATAAAATTAGATTGAGGCAGATTTTATAACTAGGGGCATTGGTGGATAAAATTTTTAAGCATTGTTTATTTGGGTCCATAATGATAATAAATTGGACCCATAAAGCTAATAATGCCCATTTAGAAATCTAAGCCCGAATAAATAAAGAGCAAGTTTTGGGAGAAACTAGTTTTTCCGTAAATTATAAAAAGTCCACTTTTTTTCTACTTACAAATAGTTAGTGAATATTTAGAAACAGTTTATAAAACAGGACTTTCTATAACTTAAGAAGAAACTAGTTTCCCCCAAAATCTTGTGATAAATAAATGTAATCCTAATTCGGACATAAAGAGTCTCATATAAATAGAAAACATTAAACATAATCCTAACCCTAAAATTACAAAACGGTCTCTCTCTCTCTCTCTCTATCTATATCGCCGCCATTCCATTTTTTACTCTCTTTCTAAATCGAAGTCGTGCCACGTATCTACTCTCTCTGTTCATATCGGAAAGTCTATCACCTCATCGAGTGATGAACCTTTATACGTCTGTTATGAACTGAATTTTGGGTTTAAAATAAAAGACGGTTACAACAGGAGAAAATAGTGGGGAGGTTGCTATATCAACCGGGAGAGAGGGAAATCAAGGGGGGTGTGAATTTCAGTTTATTTTTTCATCTTTTCAGTTTTTGCTTGTTCTTAGTCTGGTACTGTTCTTTCTATGTTTCAGAAATATTCAGAAAATTGCCCCAAAAAAATACTTGTCTTCATTTCCTTTTAAGTCTCTATTTCTGCAGATTTGGTTATTTGTTACAGTGGTATCAAAGCCTTTGATTCAGCGACCGCAGTAAAAATGGTTGACGGAACTCGTTTGAGGGTGATGGATGATGCGATTAAGGCTAATGAAGCTAAAATCGTGGATCTTAAAGCATTTGTTGAGGAGAAACATGAAGCCCTAGAAGGGCGATTTGAAGGGGAATTGGGAAAAATCAAGGGGACATTGGAGGGCATAAGGGTGACGCTGGAGACGTTGGTGAAAGGGGAGGAACGGAGAAGGGAGAAAGCACTCGAGGAAGGGGAAAATAGTTGTCATCAAGGGAGTCAAATACCAGCATACACTACCCCAATTGGAACACCGATCTCAGCTATTTCTATAGGACCTACTCTGCGGCCACCGAATACTCAGGTGATGTCCTCTGTTTATAGCCCTATTACTACAGCTCCCTTCAATCCACATGCCATGCCATTTCACACACCTACCCACCAGTTCATATCCTACACAAATCCTACCACTGTACCCTTTCCAACCCATGGTTTACCCTTTGCAACCCATGGTTTAACCCTTACGGATACATCCTTACCCACATACACAATCTCAACACAAACCAAAAATTGATTTCCCACGATTCAGTGGGTATGATCCTCAAGAGTGGATAGGAAAATGCTGGTCGTATTTCACGGTTCATCCCACAGATGACATACAGAAGGCTACTATAGCTTCCATCCATTTAGATGGGATTGCTAGCAAATGGTGGAGAAATCATCAACAGGGAAAGCCTCCTATTGGGTGGGAAGAAATGTCGAGGGAGATTTGTATGAGGTTTAGTGCACTGCCTCATGAGAATGTTATGTGGGAGCTCAGATCAATGCAACATACCGGTACTGTGCAGGAGTATCAGGACAAATTCGAGGATTTTAAAGGAAGAATGATGCTCGAAAACCACGCATGGTCTGATACTGATTACCTGGATTATTATGTGGGGGGGTTGAAGGAAGATTTACGGAATTTGGTACAGACGGCATCTCCTACAACACTTCACCAGGCATATGGGTTAGCAAGACTTTATGAGGCTACTGTGGAATTTTGGGGAAAGAAAAGCAAACCCTCTACTGCTTCTCTTTCTTTTCAACCTATAAGCGCATACTCTCCTGGCTCAAGTCCTGTTAACTTAAAACAACAAGCTGGTTCTTCCAACCCAAGTGTTCCAAGTTCCTCGACGGGATCATCTATGGGTTCAACCACCAATCTCAACAAACCACCAACATCAAACTACCCATCTTTTCGCAAATTAACACCTACACAGTGGCAAGCACGGAGAGAAAAGGGATTGTGTTATCACTGCGACGAGAAGTATACTCCTGGTCATAAGTGCACTAACAAACAATTATTTATGATTGTGGAGGAGGAAGATGGGGACGAAACAGGAGCACCCAAGGAAGACAGAATGGAGGAAAAAATAGCCGTTGCTGCAGATGGACAACCTGAGGTCCAAATCTCGTTGAATGCGTTGTCGGGTAATGTTTCGAACAGTACAATTCGATTGCAGGGGCGGACAAAAGGGCAGCCCATGTCAATTTTAATTGATACAGGAAGTACGCATAATTTTGTGGATTCAAAATTGGCCGAGAAAAGTGGGTGCCACATAGAGCCTACTGCACCGTTTGTGGTCACCGTGGCGGATGGGTCAAAGATGAGCAGCGGGGTTCGTTGTCCCAAATTTGAGTGGGAAATTCAGGGGCATAAGTTCCATACTGAAATGAGAGTCTTGGATCTAGGTGGATGCGATGCAGTTTTAGGGGTGCAGTGGATGAAGGAGTTCAGTCCCATGTCATTTGACTTCCAGAATTTGGGCATTCAATTTAAGAGGGGGAAAGAGGAGATTAAATTACAAGGGGTCGCAACACAAACGCAGCCCACACTGAAGATAATGACAGGGCGTAGCCTTCGAAAACACATGCGAAATGAGCCACATACCATTGCAGGAATTGTATATGCAATTACAGAGGATAAATTTGCAGCGACTCCTTCTTGGCTCACTCCAGTTTTGGAACAATATTATCAAGTATTTGATGAGCCTACTGGCCTGCCACCAGTTCGAGCTTATGACCATAAGATTCCTCTATTGCCGGGAAGTGGTCCAATTAATTTGCGTATTTACAGATATCCGCACGTGCAAAAAGAGGAAATTGAGAGGTTAGTCGAAGAAATGCTGAAGTCTCAAGTAATCAGACCAAGTACTAGTCCCTATGCTTCACCTGTGATTCTTGTCAAAAAGAAAGACGGTACATGGCGATTTTGCGTGGACTATCGACGGTTGAACGATATAACTGTGAAAGATAAGTTCCCTATGCCTATCATTGAAGAGCTACTTGATGAGTTATATGGAGCCAAAGTCTTTTCAAAGATTGATCTGCGAGCAGGGTACCATCAAATCAGAGTGGAACCGGGGGACATTTACAAAACAGCATTTCGCACACATCAAGGTTTGTACGAGTTTATGGTAATGCCTTTCGGATTAACGAATGCACCGGCAACATTTCAGGCGCTGATGAATGACATTTTTAAGCCTTTTTTGCGGAGATTTGTCTTGGTATTCTTTGATGACATACTAGTCTACAGTTGTAACAAAGAAGCTCACGTTGATCACTTAGCCACAGTATTGCAAACTCTCCAAGACCATCAGTTGTATGCTAAGTTGTCTAAATGCGAGTTCGGACAAACTTCATTGGAGTACTTAGGGCATGTAATTACAAGTGACGGAGTGGCAGCTGAAGAGACGAAAGTTAGAGCCATGCAAAATTGGCCTCGCCCAACAAATGTGAAAGAATTGCGGGGTTTTCTTGGGCTTACAGGCTATTATAGACGGTTTGTGAGGAATTATGGGTTAATGAGCAGACCGTTGACTGATCTATTAAGAAAGGGAGCTTATAATTGGAATGACAAAGCAGAAGAGTCATTTAATCAGCTCAAGCAGGCTATGACAACAACACCCGTACTTGCTATGCCCAATTTTACTCAACCTTTCATTCTTGAGACTGATGCGTGTTATGAGGGGATTGGAGCGGTGTTGATGCAAGGTGGGCGCCCTATTGCTTTTCTCAGTAAGGCATTAGCACCACGACACTTGGGGTTGTCGACATATGAGAAGGAGATGTTAGCCATAATTTATGCAGTGAAGAGATGGACACATTACTTGATCGGGCATCGCTTCGAGATTCGTACCGATCATCAAAGCCTGAGGTACTTATTAGAGCAGAGAGTAACTACCGTCATTCAGCAGAAGTGGCTAACAAAAATGCTCGGGCTGGATTACACTATCTCATATAAAAGAGGGGCTGAAAATAGTTTCGCTGCTCTTTCACGGCAAAATGGGTCTCAAACTGTGGAGACGAGCGGGTGTTTTGTAATTACACAAGTGGAACCAAAATGGATCAATGATATAAGGCAGAGTATGGAAGGGGATCAATTTGCAGCTACCACCATAGCTCAGTTGGCAATCGACCCAAGGGCAGTAGTAGATTACTCCTTAACAGGAGACTTGTTGCGCTATAAAGGAAGGTTATATGTGGGAGATAAGGGTGAACTACGAAACAAAGTAATTCAGGAGCTTCATTCATCGGGTATTGGAGGTCATTCTGGAGAATTGGGAACTTACAAAAGAGTTGCAGCTTTCTTCTTTTGGCCATCGTTACGAAGAGAAGTTAAGAAATGGGTGAGAGAGTGCGATGAATGCCAAAGAAACAAAACCGAAAATATCCATCCTCCTGGATTACTTCAGCCGCTACCAGTGCCCCTTGGTCTGTGGCAAGACATAACTATGGATTTTATTAAGGGACTTCCATCATCGAAGGGAATGAATTGCATTTGGGTGATTGTAGATCGCTTCTCAAAGTTTGCTCACTTTATTGGTCTTTCCCATCCTTTTACAGCTAAATCATTAGCACAACAATTCTTTGATACGGTGTTCAAGATTCATGGCCTTCCTAAATCCATTGTAAGTGATAGGGAACCCCTCTTCCTCAGTCAATTTTGGAGTGAAATCTTTACTTTGGTAGGCACTAAATTGGTGCATAGTACAGCATACCATCCTCAAATCGATGGTCAGACCGAGCGGGTAAATCGTTGTTTGGAGACGTACCTACGATGCATGACTGGTCACCGTCCGAGGCAGTGGGCAACATGGCTTTCTCTAGCACAGTGGTGGTACAATACCAACCACCATTCAAGTATCGGGATGACCCCTTTCCAGGCAATGTTTGGATATGCTCCACCTCAGTTATCTCTCCATCAATTGAATGCCACGGGTAATAGTGATGTGGATCAATTCGTTAGGAGCAGGGCTGCTATGATAGAATTGTTAAAGGAACAGTTGACAAATGCTCAAAGCCGCATGAAGTTGTATGCTGATAAAAATCGTACGGAGAGGGAGTTCGAGATAGGGGATTGGGTATACCTACGTCTTCAGCCATACCGATAGTCATCTCTTTCACTTAGACGTGATTTCAAGCTATCGTCTCGTTATTACGGACCCTTCCAGATTACTGCACGGATTGGAATGGTGGCATACAAGTTGGAGCTGCCAGAGGGTTGTCGAATTCACCCTGTTTTCCATGTGTCACTTCTCAAAAAGAAGATTGGGTCGCAAGCTATTCTTGCACCACATCTACCACCTGTAGGTGCTGAAGGTCAGTTCTTAATGTATCCAGTGGCACTCCTTGATCATCGAACGGTGAAGCGAAACAATGTTGCTGTTGCACAAATGCTTATTCAATGGGCCAACACGACTCCTCAAGAGGCTACATGGGAAGATGCTTCTTTCATCCTTAAGAATTTTCCTTCTTTCAATCCTTGAGGACAAGGATTTGGTTATGGGGGAGCCATTGTTATGAACTGAATTTTGGGTTTAAAATAAAAGACGGTTACAACAGGAGAAAATAGTGGGGAGGTTGCTATATCAACCGGGAGAGAGGGAAATCAAGGGGGGTGTGAATTTCAGTTTATTTTTTCATCTTTTCAGTTTTTGCTTGTTCTTAGTCTGGTACTGTTCTTTCTATGTTTCAGAAATATTCAGAAAATTGCCCCAAAAAAATACTTGTCTTCATTTCCTTTTAAGTCTCTATTTCTGCAGATTTGGTTATTTGTTACAACGTCGTTAATTTCAACATTGATTTGTTAGATTCATGATTTCCGCGATTAAAGATGAATCAGTGTTCGTTCTATTGATCAATGTAACCGTTCAAGTCATTTAATTTTGAACATCATTTTCGGTAATTTTCTTTGTCTATTTAAACGTTTTCTGCTTTAAGTTATTTTCAATTTTAGCAACATTAACTTTTATACAATTATAATTATAATTGTGCATGTTTGAATTTCATATGTACTGGTGCATAAATTGTACTCCCTCCGTCCCATCCAAGTGTGCACCATTGACCAAGACACGCCGATTAAGAAATATTATTAAGATAATGAAAATGTGTGGTAGAAAATGAAGAGAGGGAATGAGTGGAGTAAATAGTAGGTTGGTTGAATAAATTGTATGGTGGAGAATGAGTGGAGTTAATGAGTTGGTGGGGTAGGGAGAATATAAAATATTAAAGGACATACCATTTATGGTAGTTCACACTGGGCTGGGATGAACCAAAAGGGAAATAAGTGTACACTGGGCTGGGGAGTGAGTATAAGAAACCTAACCCTAAATAAATAATGCAATAATTAATAATTTTTTGAGATTTATTCTTGAGATTTGTGTTTAAATTTTTTACGATTTAAGTTTTAACCAAATTTAGCAACTGAACATACCAAAAGTGTCGAGTTGGGCCAAGTAAGCAAAGCCCAATCCTAAAGGCAGCCATTGCCCCAACGTATCAAGAGGGTCAGGTCCAATCAATGCAAGGCCCAAAGCTCATGCCAAATATCAGTCGACTAAGCCCAACGTCCGACCTATTTGGTCCCGACCTGACTTAGCCCGACCTTATAATCCATACTCTTATACGGGTACGATCCATGCTCTACCCGTCAGTCAGGTCGACCCTTCTTCAAGTGGCGACCTCGACCTAATCACTCAAGCGTCGAGCTAGCTAAAGTAGACTTGCATGGTCAAACCTTTCCATAACCGCATCCCTACAAATCAGGGGCTGTTTCAGGCACGTTCTCATGACAAGTAACTGCCGCTAGAATCTCGGAGCACATATCGCTCCACCAAAAATACAACAACCATCACCTATAAATACATCATCACTACCAACGGTGCAAAAGTAACTGCCATTTTGTTATCTGAATTCATTATTCAATACATTTTGAGCTATATACACCATTATCTTACTCTCACGCCCGAGCGTCTTCGGCGGAGACACATCCGGCTAGTCGTGGGTTCTGATTTCAGGTCAAGAAGCCAGGTGATTGGTCCTGCCACGTGGAGGATTACTGATAAGCACAATTCCTGCAGCATCAGTTTGGTTCCATTGCCGGGAACTGTGCTTTAGCTTGACCTCGAAGATCTCATCCACCTACAACAATGGTGACTCCAGACGGGCATGTCGCAGACGCTTCTGAAGAGTTCGAAGAGGTGAACAATAACAACAATATGAACGCTGGAAATCTCAACACTAATGCTGAAAATGCAAACCTGCCTCCACCCCCACCAAATCGCCCTCATGGTAGAGCAACACGCTCTACCAGTGTTGTTGATGCAGGGGATTGCCAGATACGAGAAGGGGGAAAAGACACATGGAGGGACAAGGAGCTCCACCTCCTCCTAAGCGTCCAACTGCTCAGGGGAATGTTGGAAATAGGGCAGGTCCCTCATCCAACCCATTGAGCAGGAAGGAAATGTTATTGGAGCGAGCCCAGATTTTGGCCGAGCTATTGGCAATAGAGGAGGCTGAGAAGGCAGATGTAAGATCAGAGAGGGTGGCTCCCTCTCAAACCTCAAACAGGCAACAAGCCAGGAGTGTTAGGCCCAATGAGGGTGTGGGTCAAAATGCTGATCAAAGAATGGTAGCCCGACCTCAATCGCCTGTCCATATTCCGAGCAATGACTTAAGGGCTAGCCTCACCAGGAATAGGGAGCAGGAAGCTCAATCGGATTTGAGGACGCATTTAGAGGCTAATAGAAGCCGACGCGGTTCCCCTGCACAGACACAAAGATCAGGATCCCATAGGGACAGGAATGGGTGCAGGTCGCCTATCAGAGACGAGAGACGCAGGTCGCCACTCGGGGGTACTAGGCGCAGGTCGCCAACCAGAGATGATAGGCGCAGGTCGCCACAAAGGAATGACAGGCAAAGATCTCCAGTTCGATCAGAGCGGGCTCATTCTCACAGAGACAGGAGGAGTAGGCAGGTAACTCCCCCCAGAAGCGAAGGTCAGAGGTCGAATGTTGTTCCCCCTGCAGGAGATGAAAGACCCGACGCTAGAGAATGGTTGTTGATGAAAAAGAAATTCGAACAATGGGAGGAGGAGAAGAAAAAGGAGATTGGAAAGGTCGAACGAATTGACTTTGCTCTTCGACCTCTATCCAAGGAAATCAGAGATAGTCGACCTCCTCCTACTTTCAGGTTGCCTCTTCTGGAGAAGTATTCGGGGTCGACCAATGCAAAGAGTCATATAGCACATCTGGAAGCCACAATGTGTTTTGTCGCCAATGAGGATGACAATATGTGCAAAGCTCTCCTAAGCACACTCACTGGGGCAGCCTTAACTTGGTTCAATGGTTTAGCCGCTGGTAGCATCACCACTTGGACATGCTTCAGGACAAAGTTCTTAGATCGCTTCTCGACTGCTGGAGCTCGGAAAGTGACTGTCACTGATCTGAACAACTTGGTACAGGCCAAAAATGAAAGCTCGATGAGCTACTTCACCAAGTTCAAGGAAATGGTTGATAAGATAGAGGAGGACCTCACTGATAGGGAAGTCATCAATTGCTTCCGAAACGGTATTTCCTCGGCAGACATGGATTATGAACTCACAGTTCGTACAGTAACAACTCGACAGGAGTTGTTTGAGAAGGTGTATAATGTCGCTCTTGCTGAGGAAAGGAAAGAGAAGAAGAATGGTAAGAGTCCCAAGACTGAGGGCGCTGATGATAAGAAGGACCCCAAAGACGGATGTACGACAAGCAGACTCTTAGTCGACACGGGGGCCTGCAAAGATATTTTGTTCTACAAAACTTTTAAAGAGATGGGTCTTAATGACGAGCAGTTGGAAAGATATGATGGCAGGTTGGAGGGCTTCACCAACCATCGAGTTGATGCTAAAGGCCAGATAAAGCTCGACGTCGACCTAGGCCAGCACCCCCTCAGGATCATGTCGAAGGTACAATTTATTGTGATTGATGTAAACAGTGACTATGCCGCCATACTTGGTATTCCTGGACAGGTCGCTCTTGGAGTGGTGGCATCGATTCCTCATCAACGAGTCAAGTTCCCCACACCTGCTGGAGTGGGCTGCGTACAAGGCACAGCTCGAGCCTACCTGAATCATGTTCTTAGGGAAAGAAAGAAAAGGGAGCTAGAGATTGAGACTGCTGATGGTTACTTGAAACTGTCCCAATCGGTCACCAAAACTACCCGACTGTCAACGATCACTATTGTGGAAGAGTCGACCTATCGCTCAAATGACGAGGTCATGCATGAGTCGACACGTCACTCTGAAACCACATTGGTCGATCCAGATGTAGTTATGGTCGATCAAGTCTTCATAGGCAACCTATGCCTCCAGATCGACAATAACTCGGGGGCCACCACCACCAGCGAGGTTGCAGATAGGCTGGATGATATGATAGCTGAAGAAGCTCCACATTTGGGAGCAGAGGAAAGATAAAAGGTCATGGAAATCATAGTAGAGACTCTACAGTTCAGAGATGGACCAGAGTTAGAAGCTGTGGACGAGCTGGAGTCAATCATCACCAACTCTTCCTACCCCGACCAAAAAATTCAAATTGGAAAGCAGCTATCTGTTGAGGAACGAGCAGAAATCATTGAGCTACTCAAGGAGAGTAATGACGTCTTCGCATGGAGAGTAGAGGACATGAGGGGAATCAAGGAAGAGGTCGCCGTTCACAGACTTGAAGTTAACCCGACCATAAAGCCTAGACCCCAAAAGTTGAGAAGTTTTGCTCGCGACAAGGAAGAGGCTATAAAAACTGAGGTACAAAAACTTTTGAGTGCAGGGATAATCAAGGAGGCCACTCACACAACGTGGTTGGCCAACGTGGTCATGGTGAAGAAATCAAATGGCAAATGGCGGATGTGTGTCGACTTCACCACTCTCAACCTTGCTTGCCCTAAGGACAGCTATCCTCTTCCTAGAATCGACAAGCTAGTCGATTCCATTGCTGGTCACTCAACCCTCAGCTTCCTCGACGCTTACTCAGGGTACCACCAGATTAAGATGCATGAGGACGACATAGTCAAGACGACATTTCAAGCGGCTGGAGGCATCTACTGCTACAACATGATGCCATTTGGTTTGAAGAATGCGGGTGCAACCTATCAGAGAATGGTGAACAAAATCTTTGCTTCTCAAATTGGCCGAAATATGGAGGCTTACGTCGACGATATGGTCATCAAAACTAAGGCCGGACCTCACGTAGTCGACCTAAAAGAAACATTCGCCAATTTGCGAGCAAACGACATGAAGCTCAATCCCAGCAAGTGTGTCTTTGGAGTTGCAGCTGGAAAGTTCCTTGGATTCATGGTGTCCCAGAGAGGTATATAAGCTAACCCGGAAAAGATCAAGGCTCTAATCGAGATGAAGGAGCCTACAAGTATAAAAGAGATGCAGCGACTCAATGGCAGGGTGGCAGCCCTAGGTCGCTTTATATCCAAGTCGGCTGAAAGGTCTCTCCCCTTCTTCAAATCATTGAGGGGGACAAAAAACTTTGAGTGGACGGCCGAATGTCATTCGTCGTTCCAACAACTCAAAGAATACCTTGCTACTCCTCCACTACTGAGCAGCCCGACCACTGGTGAGACCTTGTTTGTGTATCTCGTCTCGCGGAGACAAGTCGGTTGCAGCAGTCTTGATCAGAGAAGAGGAAGGGCTTCAAAAGCCAGTATACTACATCAGTAAAGCCTTATCAGATGTGGAGAGCAGGTACTACAATGCAGAAAAGGTCGCCTATGCTCTAGTCGTAGCTTCAAGGAAGCTACGAGCTTATTTCTTAGCTCACCCTATTGTGGTACTGACCAACGCGCCCTTGAGGAAGATATTGCACAAGCCGGAGAGTTCAGGTCGATTGCTCAATTGGTCAATTGCCCTTACTGAATTTGACATTGAATATCGACCTCGAAAGGCACTGAAGGCTCAAGCTCTAGCAGACTTCTTGGTCGAGCTTACGTTCACCAAGGAAGATGATGAGCAGCGAGTCCCAAAGGAGAAGGCTAAAGGAAAAGAACACGAGTTCCAGCCCGCTATTGCTCTACCCGACGATTGCTGGAAGGTTTACTCGGATGGATCAGCAACCAAAAGTGTTAGTGGAGCTGGGATTGTCTTGATCGAGCCAGAGTCTGGAACCGTGTACGAGGAATCACTAAGGTTCAAGTTTGATGCTTCCAACAACCAGGCTGAATATGAAGCCTTGATAGCAGCTATAGAATACGCCAAGTGTTTTGGAGCAACTAAAATCATGGCTTATTGTGATTCCCAACTGATAGTCAACCAGGTCAGAGGCGAGTACGAGGTGCTTAGTTCCACGTTGATTAAATACTGCGACCTGGTGAAGGAGCTAATAAAAGATTTGGATTTTTGGGAGATTCAGAGGATTGGAAGGGAAGACAACGAGCTAGCCGACCTCCTCTCGAAGTTAGCCACTTCAGATGAACCACATGGTGAGCCCATCTCTTTCCTCGAAAATCCAGCTTATGAGAGGTTAAAAATTCAATGTGTAGATGATTCCTCGAGAAATTGGATTTATGAGAAGTGTTGGATCGAAGAAATGAAAGCGTACATAGAAAGTGGCGAGCTGCCGGATGACGAGAAGAAAGCTCGAGCAATAAAAAAGAAGGCTCCGAGATACGTCATTCAAGGAGGCAATCTGTTCAGGAGATCCTACACTCGACCATTGCTAAAGTGCATCCACCCTCAAGAGGTCGCCCTATTGATACATGAAGTACACAGTGGGATTTGTGGCGGACACCCGGGGGCCAGGACCCTTGCTGACAAGTTAATTACCTTGGGATACTATTGGCCACATATGAGAGCTGACACTCACAACTTTGTTCAGCAATGTGATCAATGCCAAAGGTTTGCCAACTTACCTCATATGCCGACAACCGAGCAGACTCCAGTAATTGCAGCTTGGCCATTTGATATGTGGGGTGTCGACTTGATTGGACCCTTCCCTCCCGCCCGGGGAAATTGCAAGTATGTGATCGTCGCTATCGATTATTTCACAAAGTGGGTTGAAGCCAAGCCATTAGCTCGTATCACAGAGGAGAATGCCATCAACTTCATTCATGACTTCATTTGGTGTCGGTTTGGTTTTCCTCGAGCTATAGTGTCCGACAATGGTTTACAGTTCTCCCAAACCTTCGAAGCAGAGATGAATCGAGTAGGAATCAAACATTGGAAATCTTCTGTCGCCTACCCCCAGGGCAACGGGCAGGCTGAGGCAGCAAATAAACTTGTACTATCCTCGCTCAAGACAGGACTCGTAGGTCGACGCAATAATTGGTTGGACGAACTCCCCCTTGCTCTTTGGGCAGTTGGTACAACCACTTGGGGGCCTACGGGGAAACCCCTTTTGCTCTCACATATGGATCGTAAGCCGTGGCACCGGCAGAGCTCGATTTCCTCTTGCTAGAGTGACTTTCTTCAATCAAAAAGCAGAATGATATCAGCAGATTGATCGACCCGGATCTCGATCGACGAGAAGCGAGATACACTACCTTCGAATGGCCAACTACAAGCCGAACTAAAAGTTACCACGACAAGAGGGTCAAGGCAAGGTCAGTCCAAGTGGGTGACTATGTACTAAGGAAGATCGAGGCAACAGGAAGGAGAACCCAACAGAATAAGCTATCTCCTAACTGGGAAGGTCCCTATGTGGTTACTCGAGTCATCAAGGAGGGAACTTACATGATAGCTCATCCTGGGGGAGAAGAGTTGAAGCACCCTTGGCACGCCACTCACCTCATCAAGTATTACTTTTAGTTTTCAACTTCCAAGATTAAACCTGTTCTAGTTCTAATTTCAAATTGATGTAAGCATGTTCCCTACTTCAATAAAAGCACAGTTTGTTCGATCAAGCATAGTGTTACACCAATCCTAACAAGCTCGACTTTCAGTCAGCTTCGTTTTAATTAGCTCGATTCTTAATCAGCTTTGTTTATTTAACAAGTCCGACCCTTAGTCGACTTTGTTCTAACAAACTCGACTCTTAGTCAGTCTGTTCTAATTAGCTCGATTCTTAATCAGCTTTGTTTATTTAACAAGTCCGACTCTTAGTCGACTTCGTTCTAACAAACTCGACTCTTAGTCAGTCTGTTCTAGTTTAGCTCGATTCCCAATCAGCTTCACTCCTTAAAACAAGTCCGACCTAGGGTCGACTTTGTTCAAATGAGCTCGACCCTTGGTCAGCTTCAATGAGATTAACAGGATTGACTCTTAGTCAACCCTGTTACCAACAGCCATAAGTCTGAGGCCGACTGAACCTTTACAGGACAAGTCGACCTTAGTCTCAGGATGGCTCGTTGCCCTACTAAATCTAACTCGACACTTACATCAAAAGCATACAACATGCAAAAAAGAGAAGTCAGTTACGATTAAACATAAGTAAGTCTCCCAAAGTGGGCCAAGACTTATTTAATTAAAACTACAAAAGTGCTATGCCTCCCAAAAAATAGGGCCAAGGCATCTAAGTATTCATAAAGACAAAAAACAAGAAATGTTTGGGACTTGTTCATTACATAACCAACAGTTTCAAAATTTAATCTTTGGGATCGCCTTCAACATGACCACTAGTAGCCGCTTGTTTATCTACGGTTTCCTCCTGCTGCTGGGGGCCGATTGGTTTACCTGACTCAGAAAATCCGTGTTGTGGAGTATCACCATCAAAGGCTGGTGAGTCAGGCTCTTCAAGCTCGGCTAAAATGGTGCTGTAATTAACTCGAGCAACAGGAGGAGGAGTCCAAACTTCAGCTTCGGCGGCCGCTTCATCTTTAGCTATAATCTCCAAGTCATTATCATTGTAAGGCACCAAGCTATGTCCCGGTCGAGCCGCCGTATTATAGGGATCTTCTGCAGCCCATTGGGCGAGTTGTTCAACTGAAATATCGTAAGCAGGATCCACTGTAATACGTCGAGTCATGTGAGCTCGACCTACGTCCCAGAAGGCGCTGGATTCCTTGGTGACATGAGCGTGGAGCTCGTCACTCTCTTTGTAAGCTTTCACAGCTTCATCTTTGGCCACATTCACAGCATTGTTGAGTTCCAGCTCCCATTGTTGTCGAGCAGCATCCAGTTCCTCCTGTTTCTTGGCTAAGGTAACGGGAACCTCCTCCAGCTGTTGCTTTGCCAGCTCAAGATCAGCTGTCACCTTCTTTTTCTCCTCCTTGAGACGAGCGAGTTCACTGTTGGCTTCCCCTAAGCTCTTCCAGGCCTCCTCCTTCAATTTGATCTCATTATCCTTCAAAAGCTTCAAAGCATCATAAGAGTTATCCAAGTCCGAGTTCTCATCCTTCAATTTGTCAAACTCTCCTTTCAACTTTGTATAGTCCTCTTTCAACTGAGCTTGATCACCTTCCAGCTTCCCCAGTTCCTCGTTCTTACGAGCCAACATAGTCTTGGCCAGCTTCTCTTGCTCCTCTGCCGCCTTCCAATAAGTGGTGGCTAAATCAATCATGGCAAGGGACTGAAATAACGAGTTGATACAAGGGGTCAGATCAAATGAAAAGAAAGGAGAGGAAAACGGCAAGAGGAATGAATACATTAAAAGCTCAAGGGTTACCTCGGAGGAAGCCCCAACTCGAGCTCGACAAGCTTACGGAGTCAATGGCTTATTAGTAAACTCTCTGATCAGATCCTGATCAGCTCCCCTCCTGACAACTACCTGGCCATATTCCAGCTCTGGATACTCCCTAGCCAAGCTGTTGATCCTGGTCAAAGGAGGCACATCACTTAGCTCAGCAACCCTATTCTGAATCAGCTCGTCATATGAAACTTGAATAGGGGAGGCATGCGGACTTCGAACTCCGGGCCTCCACCGGCTCACTAGCACCGACCGATTGGATGTCGAGTTCACTACCGGTGGCCCAATCTTAATCTTCTTGCTTAGAGGGGCAAGATCATCTTCATCATCCCCCTCATCATCTAACTCGATCACGGGCGACTTGGCCTTGGAAGCTTTTTTTTTTTGGCTTTGGATTTGGTTTTGGATTGACCACGAGTCCTGGTTTTCTAGCATCCTTAGTCGGCTTCACGGCTTGGTCGGATATGTTGGTTTCTTCAGCGTCGACCTCTTCCATTCCTTGGGCGACATCTCCAACTTGGTCCCCCTCCACTTCCTTGGGGTTCTCCTCCATCGGTATAGAGTTAACAGGTCCACATCCACCGTCTGCAAAATATCATGACGGAGAACACCCTCTCTCTCCCTATGTTCTCTAGCATTGGCTGCTCCACAACTTATCTTGCTCTTCCTGATGTCAATGGTTCGGCCCATACTCGCTTCTTGCTCAGGAGTTAAAACTACACCAAAGTTGAAATGATCAAGGGTTAGGTCGACACATAAAATTTCTGCATACGAGTAAAAAGTTCTATGTACGAATTAAATATGTGTGGACTAATTATTCTACATACGAGCAAAAAAGTTCTATGTACGAATCAAGTTCATGAATAAACAGTTAGCAAAGGTAAGAGGGATCAAGGTACAGTGAATGGTCAAGTTCTTACCCCCGAAATGTTCTACCCGCTCCTTACAATAGTTGGCGCCTTCTTACAAAAGTGGCACTCTTTCTCAAATCAATCGAGCTCCCTCATGGATGACCCAATCTGGATATCTCGACATCTAACTACCGGAACCATGGGCACTACCTCTCCTTCACCAACCATCAATCCAGCTCGGATAAAATTATTCTTGTTGGTTCCCGTGAGCATCCCGACCGATAGCCCCCTTCTTGGTAAAATCCACCAACTTCTTGCGCAAATCATTATGCCAATATGGGGCCCAAGAGTTGTTCTCATCTACTCCAACAGACAAGACCGGGCAATGGAAATTCCCATCCTCTTCTACTTTCCACCACCGCCACGCAAGAGTTCCATCCACTAGCCTTACCAGAAGATTGGCAAACAATTTGGGAGACTTTGGCTTGGAAGGAGTACTTATACCACTATCCTTATCAAACTTAATGCTAAAAACTCCTTAAACACCCTCATGCATGGCTCATACCCTAAGAACCTACAAACCATAATGAAGCAAACCAGTACCCTACAGGTGTTGGCTCCTAGCTGAAGTGGCAAGGCATCGGTGCACTCTAAGAACTCATTTATAAAGGGGTCAAGAGGTAATCTCAAGCCAGCTTCGAATTGGCCATAGTAGAAGGCTACCTTGGTAGGATCCTCCTCGTAGGTGTCCCCAAATTGGTTAAAGAAATCCCCCCTACTATAAAAAGTAACACTAAACTCCTTCCTATCAACCTCACAAAAGTCATGTATCATGCTTAAGCGAGATGGATAATTACGCTTCCCTCTAGCCGGCCTTGGAGGAACGTAGCCCTTTTCATTCTGCCCGGCACCACAGTGTTCTCGAAGGCATCGACGATACGTGGGCTTGACGAGGTCGATGCATGAGCTTCACCTTGAGTCTCCATATCTGTACAAGAAGAGGGGGAAACAGGGGAATCAGTTCTAAATGAAGTCTCAGGAGTCCTAGCGCAGACACTAAGGGGCGACCTAGATTCCCCGAAACCCAATCCTATTTCTAATGAAAGAGGGTTTTTGGCATCCTTGACGTAAAACACAAACCTAAATGGTCGAGAAGCTCATGAAAGAGATGAAATGACACGACTCTTGGGTCATCCGTTTCTAAGGCACCCAAGTTCTCTCCCACTGGTAAAGTTAGTTCGGTGAATTGCAAGCCCCAACGGGTCAAAATCAAAGAACACTCCTCTACAGTTATCTCTTTCCACTCTCCGTTCAAATGTTTGTAGACTTTACGATTGATACTACAATAACCATACCCGGCCCCGCCGCAACTAAAGGTCCTAGCCATGGATAAATCAAAGAAATTGCGAAAGTTAAAGCCCTAAGTCTAAAGGACAAAGGAGATACCTTTAACAGTTGAGGGGGGAACGGAGCTATGGAGGACGAAAGCACCAATTTATAGCAAGGATCAATTTCCCTTATCGTCGCCGGAATCACGCACAGAGTTCAGGAGCAGTAAAAGTTGTAAATGGAGAAGGATTCTTGAATTTATATCTTCCTGAATTGGAAAGGGCAAGGGGAGATTCAAAATTAATTTTCCTAATTAATGGCGGAAACAGCTTCTAGGCGGACTCTCAAACGTCAAAGTTGTAATCATTATGGCAAAACGGCGCTCCTTCATCTTTGACCGTCCATCGCCGACGTCCAGGATCGTGCCACATCATCTTGGGACGACTAAACCTCAGAACGAGTAGATACCTTCGAGTAACAACATTTGCCATCAAAAATTTCCTTAACTTCCTAGTCGACAAAGTCAACTCGAAAGTTGGGGGCCACTGAACATACCAAAAGTGTCGAGTTGGGCCAAGTAAGCAAAGCCCAATCCTAAAGGCAGCCATTGCCCCAACGTATCAAGAGGGCCAGGTCCAATCAATGCAAGGCCCAAAGCTCATGCCAAATATCAGTCGACTAAGCCCAACGTCCGACCTATTTGGTCCCGACCTGACTTAGCCCGACCTTATAATCCATACTCTTATACGGGTACGATCCATGCTCTACCCGTCAGTCAGGTCGACCCTTCTTCAAGTGGCGACCTCGACCTAATCACTCAAGCGTCGAGCTAGCTAAAGTAGACTTGCATGGTCAAACCTTTCCATAACCGCATCCCTACAAATCAGGGGCTGTTTCAGGCACGTTCTCATGACAAGTAACTGCCGCTAGAATCTCGGAGCACATATCGCTCCACCAAAAATACAACAACCATCACCTATAAATACATCATCACTACCAACGGTGCAAAAGTAACTGCCATTTTGTTATCTGAATTCATTATTCAATACATTTTTGAGCTATATACACCGTTATCTTACTCTCACGCCCGAGCGTCTTCGGCGGAGACACATCCGGCTAGTCGTGGGTTCTGATTTCAGGTCAAGAAGCCAGGTGATTGGTCCTGCCACGTGGAGGATTACTGATAAGCACAATTCCTGCAGCATCAGTTTGGTTCCATTGCCGGGAACTGTGCTTTAGCTTGGTCTCGAAGATCTCATCCACCTACAACAATGGTGACTCCAGACGGGCATGTCGCAGATGCTTCTGAAGAGTTCGAAGAGGTGAACAATAACAACAATATGAACGCTGGAAATCTCAACACTAATGCTGAAAATGCAAACCTGCCTCCACCCCCACCAAATCGCCCTCATGGTAGAGCAACACGCTCTACCAGTGTTGTTGATGGCGAGTGATTGCCGGATACGAGAAGGGGGAAAAGACACATGGAGGGACAAGGAGCTCCACCTCCTCCTAAGCGTCCAACTACTCAGGGGAATGTTGGAAATAGGGCAGGTCCCTCATCCAACCCATTGAGCAGGAAGGAAATGTTATTGGAGCGAGCCCAGATTTTGGCCGAGCTATTGGCAATAGAGGAGGCTGAGAAGGCAGATGTAAGATCGAGAGAGGGTGGCTCCCTCTCAAACCTCAAACAGCAACAAGCCAGAGTGTTAGGCCCAATGAGGGTGTGGGTCAAAATGCCGATCAAAGAATGGTAGCCCGACCTCAATCGCCCGTCCATGTTCCGAGCAATGACTTAAGGGCTAGCCTCACTGGGAATAGGGAGCAGAAGCTCAATCGGATTTGAGGACGCATTTAGAGGCTAATAGAAGCCGACGCGGTTCCCCCGCACGTACACAAAGATCGGGATCCCATAGGGACAGGAATGGGTGCAGGTCGCCTATCGAGAGACGAGAGACGCAGTCGCCACTCGGGGTACTAGGCGCAGCTCGCCTACCGTAGATGATAGGCGCAGTCGCCACAAAGGAATGACAGCAAAGATCTCCGGTTCGATCGGGCGGGCTCATTCTCACAGAGACGGGAGGAGTAGGCGTAACTCCCCGAAGCGAAGGTCGAGGTCAAATGTTGTTCCCCCTGCAGAGATGAAAGACCCGACGCTAGAGAATGGTTGTTGATGAAAAAGAAATTCGAACAATGGGAGGAGGAGAAGAAAAGGAGATTGGAAAGGTCGAACGAATTGACTTTGCTCTTCGACCTCTATCCAAGGAAATCGAGATAGTCGACCTCCTCCTACTTTCGGGTTGCCTCTTACGGAGAAGTATTCGGGGTAGACCAATGCAAAGAGTCATATAGCACATCTGGAAGCCACAATGTGTTTTGTCGCCAATGAGGATGACAATATGTGCAAAGCTCTCCTAAGCACACTCACTGGGGCAGCCTTAACTTGGTTCAATGGTTTAGCCGCTGGTAGCATCACCACTTGGACATGCTTCAGGACAAAGTTCTTAGATCGCTTCTCGACTGCTGGAGCTCGGAAAGTGACTGTCACTGATCTGAACAACTTGGTACAGGCCAAAAATGAAAGCTCGATGAGCTACTTCACCAAGTTCAAGGAAATGGTTGATAAGATAGAGGAGGACCTCACTGATAGGGAAGTCATCAATTGCTTCCGAAACGGTATTTCCTCGGCAGACATGGATTATGAACTCACAGTTCGTACAGTAACAACTCGACAGGAGTTGTTTGAGAAGGTGTATAATGTCGCTCTTGCTGAGGAAAGGAAAGAGAAGAAGAATGGTAAGAGTCCCAAGACTGAGGGCGCTGATGATAAGAAGGACCCCAACAAGAATGGAGGAAATAATAAGAATGGAAAGAACAGGACGAGGGCTACAGAGAAGGTGCCTGAGGTTTTCACTCCCCTTACGGTGAGTCGAACAGAAATCATGAATGCCGTCGAGTTGGCACCACCTGCCCCAATGAACCCAGGCAACAAGTTCAGAAGGGACAACAGCAAGTACTGTGATTACCACAAAGACACAGGACATCTCACGGAGGATTGCTTGGGTTTGAAGCGTATCATCCAAAGAATGGTCGAGCAGGGGAGACTCGACGCATATGTGTAAAGACCTCAAGCTGGTGGAGGCGAGCAGCCAACAGGTGGACAACAGGGAGCAAGTTCTCGTCATCCCAGGTCTCATAGACGGATGTACGACGAGCAGACTCTTAGTCGACACGGGGGCCTGCAAAGATATTTTGTTCTACAAAACTTTTAAAGAGATGGGTCTTAATGACGAGCAGTTGGAAAGATATGATGGCAGGTTGGAGGGCTTCACCAACCATCGAGTTGATGCTAAAGGCCAGATAAAGCTCGACGTCGACCTAGGCCAGCACCCCCTCAGGATCATGTCGAAGGTACAATTTATTGTGATTGATGTAAACAGTGACTATGCCGCCATACTTGGTATTCCTGGACAGGTCGCTCTTGGAGTGGTGGCATCGATTCCTCATCAACGAGTCAAGTTCCCCACACCTGCTGGAGTGGGCTGCGTACAAGGCACAGCTCGAGCCTACCTGAATCATGTTCTTAGGGAAAGAAAGAAAAGGGAGCTAGAGATTGAGACTGCTGATGGTTACTTGAAACTGTCCCAATCGGTCACCAAAACTACCCGACTGTCAACGATCACTATTGTGGAAGAGTCGACCTATCGCTCAAATGACGAGGTCATGCATGAGTCGACACGTCACTCTGAAACCACATTGGTCGATCCAGATGTAGTTATGGTCGATCAAGTCTTCATAGGCAACCTATGCCTCCAGATCGACAATAACTCGGGGGCCACCACCACCAGCGAGGTTGCAGATAGGCTGGATGATATGATAGCTGAAGAAGCTCCACATTTGGGAGCAGAGGAAAGACAAAAGGTCAGGGAAATCATAGTGGAGACTCTACAGTTCAGAGATGGACCAGAGTTAGAAGCTGTGGACGAGCTGGAGTCAATCATCACCAACTCTTCCTACCCCGACCAAAAAATTCAAATTGGAAAGCAGCTATCTGTTGAGGAACGAGCAGAAATCATTGAGCTACTCAAGGAGAGTAATGACGTCTTCGCATGGAGAGTAGAGGACATGAGGGGAATCAAGGAAGAGGTCGCCGTTCACAGACTTGAAGTTAACCCGACCATAAAGCCTAGACCCCAAAAGTTGAGAAGTTTTGCTCGCGACAAGGAAGAGGCTATAAAAACTGAGGTACAAAAACTTTTGAGTGCAGGGATAATCAAGGAGGCCACTCACACAACGTGGTTGGCCAACGTGGTCATGGTGAAGAAATCAAATGGCAAATGGCGGATGTGTGTCGACTTCACCACTCTCAACCTTGCTTGCCCTAAGGACAGCTATCCTCTTCCTAGAATCGACAAGCTAGTCGATTCCATTGCTGGTCACTCAACCCTCAGCTTCCTCGACGCTTACTCAGGGTACCACCAGATTAAGATGCATGAGGACGACATAGTCAAGACGACATTTCAAGCGGCTGGAGGCATCTACTGCTACAACATGATGCCATTTGGTTTGAAGAATGCGGGTGCAACCTATCAGAGAATGGTGAACAAAATCTTTGCTTCTCAAATTGGCCGAAATATGGAGGCTTACGTCGACGATATGGTCATCAAAACTAAGGCCGGACCTCACGTAGTCGACCTAAAAGAAACATTCGCCAATTTGCGAGCAAACGACATGAAGCTCAATCCCAGCAAGTGTGTCTTTGGAGTTGCAGCTGGAAAGTTCCTTGGATTCATGGTGTCCCAGAGAGGTATAGAAGCTAACCCGGAAAAGATCAAGGCTCTAATCGAGATGAAGGAGCCTACAAGTATAAAAGAGATGCAGCGACTCAATGGCAGGGTGGCAGCCCTAGGTCGCTTTATATCCAAGTCGGCTGAAAGGTCTCTCCCCTTCTTCAAATCATTGAGGGGGACAAAAAACTTTGAGTGGACGGCCGAATGTCATTCGTCGTTCCAACAACTCAAAGAATACCTTGCTACTCCTCCACTACTGAGCAGCCCGACCACTGGTGAGACCTTGTTTGTGTATCTGTCTGTGGGAGACAAGTCGGTTGCAGCAGTCTTGATCAGAGAAGAGGAAGGGCTTCAAAAGCCAGTATACTACATCAGTAAAGCCTTATCAGATGTGGAGAGCAGGTACTACAACGCAGAAAAGGTCGCCTATGCTCTAGTCGTAGCTTCAAGGAAGCTACGAGCTTATTTCTTAGCTCACCCTAGTACTGACCAACGCGCCCTTGAGGAAGATATTGCACAAGCCGGAGAGTTCAGGTCGATTGCTCAATTGGTCAATTGCCCTTACTGAATTTGACATTGAATATCGACCTCGAAAGGCACTGAAGGCTCAAGCTCTAGCAGACTTCTTGGTCGAGCTTACGTTCACCAAGGAAGATGATGAGCAGCGAGTCCCAAAGGAGAAGGCTAAAGGAAAAGAACACGAGTTCCAGCCCGCTATTGCTCTACCCGACGATTGCTGGAAGGTTTACTCGGATGGATCAGCAACCAAAAGTGTTAGTGGAGCTGGGATTGTCTTGATCGAGCCAGAGTCTGGAACCGTGTACGAGGAATCACTAAGGTTCAAGTTTGATGCTTCCAACAACCAGGATGAATATGAAGCCTTGATAGCAGCTATAGAATACGCCAAGTGTTTTGGAGCAACTAAAATCATGGCTTATTGTGATTCCCAACTGATAGTCAACCAGGTCAGAGGCGAGTACGTGGTGCTTAGTTCCACGTTGATTAAATACTGCGACCTGGTGAAGGAGCTAATAAAAGATTTGGATTTTTGGGAGATTCAGAGGATTGGAAGGGAAGACAACGAGCTAGCCGACCTCCTCTCGAAGTTAGCCACTTCAGATGAACCACATGGTGAGCCCATCTCTTTCCTCGAAAATCCAGCTTATGAGAGGTTAAAAATTCAATGTGTAGATGATTCCTCGAGAAATTGGATTTATGAGAAGTGTTGGATCGAAGAAATGAAAGCGTACATAGAAAGTGGCGAGCTGCCGGATGACGAGAAGAAAGCTCGAGCAATAAAAAAGAAGGCTCCGAGATACGTCATTCAAGGAGGCAATACATGCTCAGAAGATCCTACACTCGACCATTGCTAAAGTGCATCCACCCTCAAGAGGTCGCCCTATTGATACATGAAGTACACAGTGGGATTTGTGGCGGACACCCGGGGGCCAGGACCCCTGCTGACAAGTTAATTACCTTGGGATACTATTGGCCACATATGAGAACTGACACTCACAACTTTGTTCTCAAAGAATGTGATCAATGCCAAAGGTTTGCCAACTTACCTCATATGCCGACAACCGAGCGTACTCCGCAATTGCGGCTTGGCCATTTGATATGTGGGGTGTCGACTTGATTGGACCCTTCCCTCCCGCCCGGGGAAATTGCAAGTATGTGATCGTCGCTATCGATTATTTCACAAAGTGGGTTGAAGCCAAGCCATTAGCTCGTATCACAGAGGAGAATGCCATCAACTTCATTCATGACTTCATTTGGTGTCGGTTTGGTTTTCCTCGAGCTATAGTGTCCGACAATGGTTTACAGTTCTCCCAAACCTTCGAAGCAGAGATGAATCGAGTAGGAATCAAACATTGGAAATCTTCTGTCGCCTACCCCCAAGGCAACGGGCAAGCTGAGGCAGCAAATAAACTTGTACTATCCTCGCTCAAGACAGGACTCGTAGGTCGACGCAATAATTGGTTGGACGAACTCCCCCTTGCTCTTTGGGCAGTTGGTACAACCACTTGGGGGCCTACGGGGGAAACCCCTTTTGCTCTCACATATGGATCAGAAGCCATGGCACCGGCAGAGCTCAGATTTCCTACTGCTAGAGTGACTTTCTTCAATCAAAAACAGAATGATATCAACAGATTGATCGACCTGGATCTGATCGACGAGAAGCGAGATACAGCCTACCTTCGAATGGCCAACTACAAGCAGCGAACTAAAAGTTACCACGACAAGAGGGTCAAGGCAAGGTCATTCCAAGTGGGTGACTATGTACTAAGGAAGATCGAGGCAACAGGAAGGAGAACCCAACAGAATAAGCTATCTCCTAACTGGGAAGGTCCCTATGTGGTTACTCGAGTCATCAAGGAGGGAACTTACATGATAGCTCATCCTGGGGGAGAAGAGTTGAAGCACCCTTGGCACGCCACTCACCTCACCAAGTATTACTTTTAGTTTTCAACTTCCAAGTTTAAACCTGTGCTAGTTCTAATTTCAAATTGATGTAAGCATGTTCCCTACTTCAATAAAAGCGCAGTTTGTTCGATCAAGCATAGTGTTACACCAATCCTAACAAGCTCGACTTTTAGTCAACTTCGTTTTAATTAGCTCGATTCTTAATCAGCTTTGTTTATTTAACAAGTCCGACTCTTAGTCGACTTCGTTCTAACAAACTCGACTCTTAGTCAGTCTGTTCTAATTAGCTCGATTCTTAATCAGCTTTGTTTATTTAACAAGTCCGACTCTTAGTCGACTTCGTTCTAACAAACTCGACTCTTAGTCAGTCTGTTCTAGTTTAGCTCGATTCCCAATCAGCTTCACTCCTTAAAACAAGTCCGACCTAGGGTCGACTTTGTTCAAATGAGCTCGACCCTTGGTCAGCTTCAATGAGATTAACAGGATTGACTCTTAGTCAACCCTGTTACCAACAACCATAAGTCTGAGGCCGACTGAACCTTTACAGGACAAGTCGACCTTAGTCTCAGGATGGCTCGTTGCCCTACTAAATCTAACTCGACACTTACATCAAAAGCATACAACATGCAAAAAAGAGAAGTCAGTTACGATTAAACATAAGTAAGTCTCCCAAAGTGGGCCAAGACTTATTTAATTAAAACTACAAAAGTGCTATGCCTCCCAAAAAATAGGGCCGAGGCATCTAAGTATTCATAAAGACAAAAAACAAGAAATGTTTGGGACTTGTTCATTACATAACCAACAGTTTCAAAATTTAATCTTTGGGATCGCCTTCAACATGACCACTAGTAGCCGTTGTTTATCTACGGTTTCCTCCTGCTGCTGGGGGCCGATTGGTTTACCTGACTCAGAAAATCCGTGTTGTGGAGTATCACCATCAAAGGCTGGTGAGTCAGGCTCTTCAAGCTCGGCTAAAATGGTGCTGTAATTAACTCGAGCAACAGGAGGAGGAGTCCAAACTTCAGCTTCGGCGGCCGCTTCAAATTTAGCTATAATCTCCAAGTCATTATCATTGTAAGGCACCAAGCTATGTCCCGGTCGAGCCGCCGTATTATAGGGATCTTCTGCAGCCCATTGGGCGAGTTGTTCAACTGAAATATCGTAAGCAGGATCCACTGTAATACGTCGAGTCATGTGAGCTCGACCTACGTCCCAGAAGGCGCTGGATTCCTTGGTGACATGAGCGTGGAGCTCGTCACTCTCTTTGTAAGCTTTCACAGCTTCATCTTTGGCCACCTTCACAGCATTGTTGAGTTCCAGCTCCCATTGTTGTCGAGCAGCATCCAGTTCCTCCTGTTTCTTGGCTAAGGTAACGGGAACCTCCTCCAGCTGTTGCTTTGCCAGCTCAAGATCAGCTGTCACCTTCTTTTTCTCCTCCTTGAGACGAGCGAGTTCACTGTTGGCTTCCCCTAAGCTCTTCCAGGCCTCCTCCTTCAATTTGATCTCATTATCCTTCAAAAGCTTCAAAGCATCATAAGAGTTATCCAAGTCCGAGTTCTCATCCTTCAATTTGTCAAACTCTCCTTTCAACTTTGTATAGTCCTCTTTCAACTGAGCTTGATCACCTTCCAGCTTCCCCAGTTCCTCGTTCTTACGAGCCAACATAGTCTTGGCCAGCTTCTCCTGCTCCTCTGCCGCCTTCCAATAAGTGGTGGCTAAATCAATCATGGCAAGGGACTGAAATAACGAGTTGATACAAGGGGTCAGATCAAATGAAAAGAAAGGAGAGGAAAACGGCAAGAGGAATGAATACATTAAAAGCTCAAGGGTTACCTCGGAGGAAGCCAGCCCAACTCGAGCTCGACAAGCTTCTGGAGTCAATGGCTTATTAGTAAACTCTCTGATCAGATCCTGATCGGCTCCCCTCCTGACAACTACCTGGCCATATTCCAGCTCTGGATACTCCCTAGCCAAGCTGTTGATCCTGGTCAAAGGAGGCACATCACTTAGCTCAGCAACCCTATTCTGAATCAACTCGTCATATGAAACTTGAATAGGGAGGCATGCGGACTTCGAACTCCGAGTCTCCATTGGCTCACTAGCACCGACTGATTGGATGTCGAGTTCACTCTTGGTGGCCCAATCTTAATCTTCTTGCTTAGAGGGCGTATCATCTTCATCATCCCCCTCATCATCTAACTCGATCACGGGCGACTTGGCCTTGGAAGCTTTTTTGGCTTTGGATTTGGTTTTGGATTGACCACGAGTCCTGGTTTTTCTAGCATCCTTAGCTGGCTTCACGGCTTGGTCGGATATGTTGGTTTCTTCAGCGTCGACCTCTTCCATTCCTTGGGCGACATCTCCAACTTGGTCCCCCTCCACTTCCTTGGGGTTCTCCTCCATCGGTATAGAGTTAACAGGGTCCACATCCACCGTCTGCAAAATATCATGACGGAGAACACCCTCTCTCTCCCTATGTTCTCTAGCATTGGCTGCTCCACAACTTATCTTGCTCTTCCTGATGTCAATGGTTCGGCCCATACTCGCTTCTTGCTCAGGAGTTAAAACTACACCAAAGTTGAAATGATCAAGGGTTAGGTCGACACATAAAATTTCTGCATACGAGTAAAAAGTTCTATGTACGAATTAAATATGTGTGGACTAATTATTCTACATACGAGCAAAAAAGTTCTATGTACGAATCAAGTTCATGAATAAACAGTTAGCAAAGGTAAGAGGGATCAAGGTACAGTGAATGGTCAAGTTCTTACCCCCGAAATGTTCTACCCGCTCCTTACAATAGTTGGCAGTCTTCTTACAAAAGTGGCACTCTTTCTCAAATCTGAATCGAGCTCCCTCATGGGTGACCCAATCTGGATATCTCTGACATCTAACTACTGAAACCATGGGCACTACCTCTCCTTCACCAACCATCAATCCAGCTCGGATAAAATTATTCTTGTTGGTTCCCAGAGCATCCCGACTGATAGCCCCCTTCTTGGTAAAATCCACCAACTTCTTGCGCAAATCATTATGCCAATATGGGGCCCAGTAGTTGTTCTCATCTACTCCAGTCGTATCAGCACTGGGCAATGGAAATTCCCATCCTCTTCTACTTTCCACCACCGCCACGCAAGAGTTCCATCCACTAGCCTTACCAGGAAGATTGGCAAACAATTTGGGAGACTTTGGCTTGGAAGGAGTACTTATACCACTATCCTTATCAAACTTAATGCTAAAAAACTCCTTAAACACCCTCATGCATGGCTCATACCCTAAGAACCTACAAACCATAATGAAGCAAACTAGTACCCTACAGGTGTTGGCTCCTAGCTGAAGTGGCAAGGCATCAGTGCACTCTAAGAACTCATTTATAAAGGGGTCAAGAGGTAATCTCAAGCCAGCTTCGAATTGGCCATAGTAGAAGGCTACCTTGGTAGGATCCTCCTCGTAGGTGTCCCCAAATTGGTTAAAGAAATCCCCCCTACTATACAAAGTAACACTAAACTCCTTCCTATCAACCTCACAAAAGTCATGTATCATGCTTAAGCGAGATGGATAATTCTGCTTCCCTCTAGCTGGCCTTGGAGGAACGTAGCCCTTTTCATTCCTGCCCGGCACCACAGTGTTCTCGAAGGCATCGACGATACGTGGGCTTGACGAGGTCGATGCATGAGCTTCACCTTGAGTCTCCATATCTGTACAAGAAGAGGGGGAAACAGGGGAATCAGTTCTAAATGAAGTCTCAGGAGTCCTAGCAGACACACTAAGGGGCGACCTAGATTCCCCCGGAAACCCAATCCTATTTCTAATGAAAGAGGGTTTATTGGCATCCTTGACGTAAAACACAGCTAAATGGTCGAGAAGCTCATGAAAGAGATGAAATGACACGACTCTTGGGTCATCCGTTTCTAAGGCACCCAAGTTCTCTCCCACTGGTAAAGTTAGTTCGGTGAATTGCAAGCCCCAACGGGTCAAAATCAAAGAACACTCCTCTACAGTTATCTCTTTCCACTCTCCGTTCAAATGTTTGTAGACTCTACGATTGATACTACAATAACCATACCCAGCCCCGGCTTCGCAACTAAAGGTCCTAGCCATGGATAAATCAAAGAAATTGCGAAAGTTAAAGCCCTAATTCTAAAGGACAAAGGAGATACCTTTAACAGTTGAGGGGGGAACGGAGCTATGGAGGACGAAAGCACCAATTTATAGCAAGGATCAATTTCCCTTATCGTCGCCGGAATCACGCACAGAGTTCAGGAGCAGTAAAAGTTGTAAATGGAGAAGGATTCTTGAATTTATATCTTCCTGAATTGGAAAGGGCAAGGGAAAATTCAAAATTAATTTTCCTAATTAATGGCGGAAACAGTTTCCTAGGCGGACTCTCAAACGTCAAAGTTGTAATCATTATGGCAAAAACGGCGCTCCTTCATCTTTGACCGTCCATCGCCGACGTCCAGGATCGTGCCACGTCATCTTGGGACGACTAAACCTCAGAACGAGTAGACACCTTCGAGTAACAACATTTGCCATCAAAAATTTCCTTAACTTCCTAGTCGACAAAGTCAACTCGAAAGTTGGGGGCCACTGAACATACCAAAAGTGTCGAGTTGGGCCAAGTAAGCAAAGCCCAATCCTAAAGGCAGCCATTGCCCCAACGTATCAAGAGGGTCAGGTCCAATCAATGCAAGGCCCAAAGCTCATGCCAAATATCAGTCGACTAAGCCCAACGTCCGACCTATTTGGTCCCGACCTGACTTAGCCCGACCTTATAATCCATACTCTTATACGGGTACGATCCATGCTCTACCCGTCAGTCAGGTCGACCCTTCTTCAAGTGGCGACCTCGACCTAATCACTCAAGCGTCGAGCTAGCTAAAGTAGACTTGCATGGTCAAACCTTTCCATAACCGCATCCCTACAAATCAGGGGCTGTTTCAGGCACGTTCTCATGACAAGTAACTGCCGCTAGAATCTCGGAGCACATATCGCTCCACCAAAAATACAACAACCATCACCTATAAATACATCATCACTACCAACGGTGCAAAAGTAACTGCCATTTTGTTATCTGAATTCATTATTCAATACATTTTGAGCTATATACACCGTTATCTTACTCTCACGCCCGAGCGTCTTCGGCGGAGACACATCCGGCTAGTCGTGGGTTCTGATTTCAGGTCAAGAAGCCAGGTGATTGGTCCTGCCACGTGAAGGATTACTGATAAGCACAATTCCTGCAGCATCAGCAACATTAACTTTTAAACAGTTTTAATTATATCCGTGCATATATTGAATAAATAATGTATTAATTAATGAGTTTGTATAAATCTTGTAATAATAACTTTTATCGATAAATTTTGAGCTAAAACTTTTTTTTATTATGGATTTTATTTTATTAAGAGTTTACATAGCCTTATTTTTAGGCAGGACTGAAAACAAAATAAAGGATCTAGATTTGGAAAAAAAAATAACTTTCTCGTAATATTCATCTTCTAACTAACAGAGAAATCAGATTTGATAACTTTGGAGCTTTGTATGGACCATAATGTAAGAATTGGGTCAGATTTAAAAACTTGGCCCATTAAATTACCTCCAGTAATCTTTATGGCCTGTTTTAGTTAAAATAAAATGAAAGTCTTGAGAAATAAATAATTTTCTTGTAGTTATTTATAACTTTCTTGTAGTTATTTCCAAACATTTGCACCAAAAAATTTAATCCTTATTTTTTTTTTTGAAATTTCTTTTGAAATTGGTTGGTTCTGGAACAACTCATTTTTTTTACTATCAAATTAGGCTATGTTGTCAAGAACTGCTATGTATATATTTCTTTTGTCGGGATTTATGTGTTGGTAGGTTTAATGATTTCACTGAAGCTTCAACCATGGCTTTGAATGTGATTCTTTCGCTTTCCTAAGGAGTGTTTCTATCATGTTTGTATAGTAGCAACAAATAATGCATATGTTGACTTTTTAACTGACAGCTGAGGATATTAAGGTGTGTCCCTCTTATACCAAGTAGCAACAAAAGAGAAAAGATTCAAAAAATATAGCTAAGCATATTAAGCTAAAGAGGTTGTAGATCGTATCCTTTGATTTGATTCATGACATCTACAGGTTGCCTCAGTTGTAAATGAACTACTACTATAATATGTTTATGCATGCCACATGTTTGAACAGAAAAGGGAGGGCGTAAATTTGAAGAAATTAAATTCATTTAAGCTTTGTTGTGTCAGGAACTCTTGTTACGAGTTGGGCAGCAGTAGTTTTTGGTGCTGGAATTGGTATTGGATCTGTCTACAAAGAGTGTTCTCAGGCAAAAGTTGACTTCTCCTAGTGTTACCGATACACCTGCTTCTAAGGTAACTTTTATCTTCTTTTAAATAATAACTATTATGGTAGTACCATTTATGTTATCTTTTTGTCTTGGCTACATAAAAATTATTCGTGTTTTGTCTTCTAATTGTGGTAGTACCATTTATGATAACATCTCAACTTCAAATATTTTAGGGAGCTGTTAAAGAATGCAAAGAAATGTCAAGAACTGTACAGAGTTATGGATAGTGTGTTGATAATGGATTGGATAAGGAACATTTTTTGATTGAAAATATTAATTGCAGGTAATTCTTTCAAAATCTTAACTTTCTTTTTTAAAGACTCACTCCTGTATTATTTTTCTGCAATTCACTACATCATAAGCCTATAATATGTGTGCAGTCTATGTTCCATTGCTACTTACTATTGACTTTCTGATGCTAAAAAGGAAGTAGCTTGTGGTATAATGTTGATGAACTACTATTGGATCTTCCAATTTCATTACCACTTCTATAATTACTACATTTCAATGGTTTTACTGTGTGATATTATTTTTTTTTCTATTTTATTTTGAGCTTGGTTGAATCTGCAACTGCTCATTTTTTTTACTATCGGCCAAGGATAAGTTCACAAGAAGTACTCTGATTTGGGTCTTGAACCATGTTGTTCAATATAGGGATTGTACTAAATTGTTGGTCATCATCCCAACTCACTCCTAGAGTAACTTCCTTTACATTTACTACTTACATGCATTTCTATATGTCTGTTTAAATGGTTTCTAGTTCAATGTGTTGTATGATATAGGTAACTGTTGGTTTGTGTTTGTGTTTGTGTGTGTTTCTTATAACTTCAGATTTTAATTATCTATCATATAACTACAGTAATTTTGGCACATTGAAGAAAAAAAGAGTCTGAAAGAAGAGAAGCTGAGATGAATGCAATATACAGAAAAACAGAAAGATGTTGGAAAAACAGAAAAAAAAAAAGAGGAAAAAGAAAAGCTAACATCAACATCTGAAAGGACCCGTTTGCTTTGGCAGCTAAGATTCTTAACTGTCAGAAATCTTAGCTGTCAAATCTTAGCTATCAGATAATCTGATTTTCTTCAAACGCTCTCAAGGCCAAAATGATAGGAAGTATATGCGCAGCGGAATTGATATTTTCTATGGCCTTACAGATGTTGTCTAACTTATATATTCCTAATCTCTTTATCAATCTTATCTCGTTTATGTGATCAAGCAAGAATATATTAAAGCAATAAAAAGCATAAATGAAATGAAAATTAAAGTGCAAGACAAGAAATTAAAAGAGACAAGAGACGAGAATTTTTAAGGTGGTTCAGAGTTCACTCCTCCTACATCCACCCCCACTGTCATGTGCCAGACCAGTGAGATCAATCCACTTAAATCTAGTTCCCTTTAAGATTTACAAAGAATTGATAAGGCAAGTTCCTCGAACCCCCTCTTCCTAATTAGTACGGTCAATTAGGGTCCTAATTAGTACAGTCAATTAGGAATGCTAGACACATAGCATATGTAGTTCTTTCTTGAATTAACACTTAAGTTGTTGAATGAAAGCAATGATTTGGCTCGTTGGTGTTCCCCCTTAATGTTTGCATCGTGTGGTGTGGTTGATTGTAACAAGTGAAATGGGTGAAGGATTGAAAGGTGAAGGGTTTAAGGTTGAATGGTTCATTGGCAACATGGAGCATAGGTGGACAGCCATGGCCAAGTATGTACAGTGGGTTTATTGTACACACATATAAAGGGTGAGGGTTAAATGGGTGTAAAGGGTGAAGGGTGTTGTATCAATATCGGTGTGTGCAATGGGTTTTTGTTGCACACACTGAGGTCATTGATGAAGGGGTGTGGAAGACATACTTGGGGGAGAGAGAAATGGGTATGGTGTATTGGTGCAAGCACACTGAGAATAGGAGGGATTGATTCCAATTTATAGGGAGAAAATGGAAAGAGCCGTTGGAGTGGTGGGTCAAGGATAATAAGTAATCTTCAATGCAATTGAATTGATGTACTCTCCATAAATTCTTGGTCTTCATTTTCCATTTGAAGTTCGACAATATTTTCATGTTTTATGGAAATGTGTTTGTATCCGTTGGAGGAGTTGATCAAGTGGGTGAAGGCTTTAATTGCAATATTCAATGCCCTTGACTAAAGGTGGTTGTCATAATTTCCATGTTTTATGGAACAATGTTTTCTTCTTCTCCCATGAAAACACATGGCTTGGCTGGTATATCTCCATTTGCAATTCCAAGTTCACTGATGATAAACATGGGGAACTTGGAGGGATCTTTGTGTAACTTTTGCAACTTTTCTCTCTTGACACTTTAGACCATTTAACATTGTCCCGTTAAATGATCAATCTTCATCAAAACACAATGTTAGGTCCTAACAATTTCCCCTTTTTGGTGAATGATTGGTCATTTTAAACTCTTATTGGCTTGCTTCAAAACACCATAAGCAAAAAGAGATGAAAATCTGCTCAAAAAAATGTGCAGATTTTTTAGTCTACTTAACGGAATTTTCTGTATCAACTCACAAGGTTCAAGGGTCTGTGGCTATAATTTTTGGAGAGGTATATGAGTGTACTTTAAGTGGGAGAAAACGGTGTGTGGTTATGAGCTTTGGAGAGATAGATATAGGATTTTTGGTGAGAGGAGTCTTGACAAAATTTTCTCTGCTGTCAGGAATATTTGGGGATTGCTGCCGACTTCAGATAGGTACCAAATTTTGTTCAAAAGGATTCAGCTTGTGGTATTAGACTTGATGGAAAGCTCTATGTGTCTACTTTACACAGAAAAAATCGGTTTGTGGTTTCGAAGTCGGGAGAGGGAGATAATGAAATTCTCGTGCAAGGGGTGGAACCAGTTTTTTTGGTCTATTAAGATCCAACAGCTAAGGTCTGACAGCTATGGTTTGGGATAGCTGTCAAGAGTTTAGGGAATTGATGTTTGGCATTTGTTTTGGAGGCTTTAGTGTGTAAATGTTTGATATCTAGGGGTTTGTGAACAAGGGTTTGCTGTCAAGAAGATTGGCTTTCAAAGTCTTAGCTGTCAGAATGAAAACGTTGCTGTCAGAAATAAGGGATCTGCCTGTTGGACAGCAACTTCAGATGAAGTCTGGTATTGACTCACAAGGTTGTAGGCTATGTGTTTATGCTTTCTGGAAAGTTATGTGAGTCTACTTTACTCACAAAAAATCGGATTGCAGTTTCGTGCAGCGGAGAGAGAGATATTGCAATTTCCGTGAAGAGTGTCAAAGCTGATTTTCATATTTCCAGCAACTTTTTCTGTTTCAACAAGGGCTGTTCTTGGCTGGTTTTGATGGTGTTTTGGAATTTGGTTCCCCCTCAAATGGTGTTATGGTTTCTAGAAGGAAGAATGAGGTTGGAAGGGTTGTGCTCCAAAATTTTCTTGATGCAAAGTGTGTTGTTGATTGCATCCAAGCTTTGCTTCGACTTTGATTTCTTCAAGATATGCACTTTTCCGTCGAGCATCCAAGGTTCATCTCCTAACATTATAAAGAACAAGTAAATGATTCTTTATAATCAAATAAATAAATATAAGCACATATGAATCTAAATAATCAGATATAAAAATGAAGCACATAAGATTTCCTATAAGTAGCAATTCAAAGCCCAACATAAGCAGTCGGTGGGCATAAGGGGCTGCATCAAAAGAGATGCCAACGAGTCGGTCGGTCATTAACATCGAGCCCAAGAAAGATGATCTATCTTTCCCCTAGCAACTACCCTAGGAGTCTCTAACTCCTGACCTTGCTTTGTTTCACCACAAGAAAATCTACAAAGGCAATGATCCTAAAATGATCAAAGAAGCCATTTAAGCACAAGGGGTGTTTGGGTCATAATCCAAGATGATCAAATAAGGTGTTCAAGTACAGAAAATATGTTAGACATATAAGCATGGATCTTCACGAGATGTTAAGCTCGGAGACACTAAAGTCTCTAAGAACCTTGCTCTGATACCAATTGAAAGGACCCGTTTGCTTTGGACGTAAGATTCTTAGCTGTCAGAAATCTTAGCTGTCAAATCTTAGCTATCAGATAATCTGATTTTCTTCAAACGCTCTCAAGGCCAAAATGATAGGAAGTATATGCGCAGCGGAATTGATATTTTCTATGGCCTTATAGATGTTGTCTAACTTATATATTCCTAATCTCTTTGTCAATCTTATCTCGTTTATGTGATCAAGCAAGAATATATTAAAGCAATAAAAAGCATAAATGAAATGAAAATTAAAGTGCAAGACAAGAAATTTAAAGAGACAAGAGATGAGAATTTTTAAGGTGGTTCAGAGTTCACTCCTCCTACATCCACCCCCACTGTCATGTGTCAGACCAGTGAGATCAATCCACTTAAATCTAGTTCCCTTTAAGATTTACAAAGAATTGATAAGGCAAGTTCCTCGAACCCCCTCTTCCTAATTAGTACGGTCAATTAGGGTCCTAATTAGTACAGTCAATTAGGAATGCTAGACACATAGCATATGTAGTTCTTTCTTGAATTAACACTTGAGTTGTTGAATGAAAGCAATGATTTGGCTCGTTGGTGTTCCCCCTTAATGTTTGCATCGTGTGGTGTGGTTGATTGTAACAAGTGAAATGGGTGAAGGATTGAAAGGTGAAGGGTTTAAGGTTGAATGGTTCATTGGCAACATGGAGCATAGGTGGACAGCCATGGCCAAGTATGTACAGTGGGTTTATTGTACACACATATAAAGGGTGAGGGTTAAATGGGTGTAAAGGGTGAAGGGTGTTGTATCAATATCATTGTGTGCAATGGGTTTTTGTTGCACACACGGAGGTCATTGATGAAGGGGTGTGGAAGACATACTTGGGGGAGAGAGAAATGGGTATGGTGTATTGGTGCAAGCACACTGAGAATAGGAGGGCTTGATTCCAATTTATAGGGAGAAAATGGAAAGAGCCGTTGGAGTGGTGGGTCAAGGATAATAAGTAATCTTCAATGCAATTGAATTGATGTACTCTCCATAAATTCTTGGTCTTCATTTTCCATTTGAAGTTGCTGTCCGTTGGAGGAGTTGATCAAGTGGGTGAAGGCTTTAATTGCAATATTCAATGCCCTTGACTAAAGGTGGTTGTCATAATTTCCATGTTTTATGGAACAATGTTTTCTTCTTCTCCCATGAAAACACATGGCTTGGCTGGTATATCTCCATTTGCAATTCCAAGTTCACTGATGATAAACATGGGGAACTTGGAGGGATCTTTGTGTAACTTTTGCAACTTTTCTCTCTTGACACTTTAGACCATTTAACATTGTCCCGTTAAATGATCAATCTTCATCAAAACACAATGTTAGGTCCTAACAACATCAACCAAAAGCAGCTCAAGAGACGGAGGAATCTTCAGATCATTTAATGACATTTTTATTTCTTTGACTGGGAATAATGCTAAGTGTAAGAAAATGATTGGAAAAAGATGATAAAAAAAAAAACAGGCTTTGAAGAAAAAACATATTAATAGGACTAAAGAACAGAAATAAAACTGTTGATATTACCATTTATTAATTTGCTGTCAAACATAAATAATTTTATTTCTTTATTTATTTGATAAAGGCAAGATAATTAACATATTTTTTTTTTATTTTTCGTGTGCAGATAAAAGGGAAAGACCAAAGTACAGAAATAAATGTTGTTACAGATTTTCTATTTCTAATGACTGTATATATTTCATTGTATATTTTCTAGAAAGTATCTGTAATATAGAATTAGAATGTATTAGTAATAAATGTTGTTATATTCCAGATATTGTTTGGTGAGATCAATTATTACATAAGAATTCAAATAGTTGTGACAGAAATTTAAGTGGTATTTGACTGAACAAAACCTGGCGGGTCATTAAATTAGAGTTTCTAATTATAAATTCCAGTTTTGGCGCCAAAATTCCTTTTTAAGTAAGTGTGTCAAATTCACTTGTGTCATTATATAGTTATAGATTCAAATAGTTGTGACAGAAATTTAAGTGGTATTTGACTGAACAAAACCTGGCGGGTCATTAAATTAGTTTCTAATTATAAATTCCAGTTTTGGCGCCAAAATTCCTTTTTAAGTAAGTGTGTCAAATTCACTTGTGTCATTATATAGTTATAGATTTGAAAATAAAGGGCAAAATCTCTCCCAAATATTACACCCAATCCCATCTTCTTTCCCAAACCCCAAACCCTGTTCACGCTAGTCCCTCTGGCCACTCCAACTACCGCACCAATCCCTTCCTCCCTTGCCACCTACACTACCTAATCCAACCGCCACAGTCAATTTCAAATCCTAACTAGCTATTTATATGAAATTACGAAGATTTTAGGAACAACAATGGTGGGCCTTTAACGGTGGAGATGGAATTTCGTGGCTGTTGAGGAAGACGAAGGAGATTAGTGTAGGTGAGGGTGGAAGGATGACCGGTTGGTGGAGGCAAAGTAGGTAGAAGCTCCAGTTTATTTTGGGGATCGATCAAACCCCATTGTCATTCCCAACCCACCCACTACATACAAGAAACCCAGGTGAAGGGGAGTGTAACGATCCCAAAATCCAAAAATAATAATAATACTTAATTGATAATAAAATAACCTCCAACGGCTACTAAAACCATAATTCAAATACTAACCACAATTCGAAATAACTTAAATGCGGATAACGGTAAAAATTTCAACGGCTAGTACAATCCACTAGCTCAACATAAATACTTAATGTCCTAAATAATAACTCGAACTCCAATAGCCGCTAAGCCACCTTATCATGCAGCCAATCCACTCCAATCATTTATTACCTGGGAGGGGAAAGAATAGGAAAGGGTGAGCGAACAATGCTCAATAAGTTCATACGGGATCTCTTCGGTTTCTAGGAAGAGATGACCGAAACAAACGGAGTTCAACGAATATATCAATGAAAGCATAACATGTACAATAAGTAGTTCAGGTACTGAGAACGACAATGAAAGATACTTTTTCAAATAACAAGTAGTGGCACTTTTACAAATAACAGATAGAGATTTTATATACAATTGTCCGTCAATTCCAAGTACTTATGCACCTTTCATCTAGGTGACTCCGATACACCTTTTCAGGCAATCGTTGAATAAGGTTCCCTACGCTTTTATCAGAGCGCTCCCTTATTCTGATGCATCATGATAATCACATATATAGAATTAAGTTCATTTCAATCTGACTAGACCATTTCATTCTATATTGAGGTCATTTCAATCTGACTAGACCTTAGGTCATTTCAATCTGTTTAGACCAATTTATTCAACATTGAGGCCATTTCAATCTGACTAGGCCTTAGGTCATTTCAATCTGACTAGACCTTAGGTCATTTCAATCTGTCTAGACCCAAAAACATATAAAGTCCTCATCAATTAGACAATTTAATATCATATATATATATAGTGTTCAAGGTACGAGAACACATAAATCAATTTCAATCAACATAGATACACATTGAACAAAACACATCAATGGTAAGATATTCCAAGGACGTTCATAACGAGGGAATACAAATGAACAACTACCTGCCACTTGGTAGTATACAAATCATCAATAGGGAATCTTATAACGAGGAAAAGATACATTCAAATACTTAAAGAACGTAATCCCTTACCTTAATCACTTGCGCTTCCTTGCAATTACTCCTTACACGAATTTACAATCATGCAATAAATACTTCTTAGGGTAAAAATAATTCCTATTTACTTTAATTACCCATTCTAAATCATCTTGTTAACCTATGAGTTATTCTTTTTTAAACTCCTTTTAAGGCTAACTAGTGTCCCCTTTTTGGTTTCCCAAATTACCCTTAGGGTTTTCAGGCTTACAAACCTTATTCAATTCCTTTTTGTGACTTTTCTCACACTAATTACACTATTCACAGCACACACCAACACACACTATACACACAGATTACTATTCATAGTACACACACTACACACACAAATTACTATTCACAGCACACACAAACCCTAATTTCAATTCTTCCATTCTTAGCATGCAATACCTTAGGTTAATTCGTTTGATTACATACCCAAACCCTAATCAATATTAGATTTTCAATTAATAATCCTTTATCAAAATATCATTGGATCATTCTTAATTAATTATCAATATCATAAAACAAACCCTAATTAAATCTCAAGAATTTCTAGGGTTTTTCTAGGTTTTTAAATCTAAGAACATTAATTAATACGGGACGAATATTACCTTTGTTGGTCTTCTTAATTCAAAACAATCAAGCCCTTCTCCTTCTTTATTCTCCAAGGCAACTCACGGCTGAAGACTCCATCTCACGATTTCTCTCTCTCGACAATTACTGTTTCCGCCTCCTCCCTCTCTAATTTTCCTTGGTTTGTAAAATAAAAACTCACCCTAGGTATTAGAAAAGAATGTATATAAAGATGGGTTTTCTAATCCCAGGCTAATTAGGTTTTCCAAGTCCAAGAAGGTTTCTTAAGCCCAATTAAAATAAGCCCACAAAATTCTAGTCCATTTAATAAAAGGAATGACAATAATCATTTAAGGAAACAATTTAAAATAAAAGAAACAATTATTAATTAAAAAGCACTCTCGTTAATTAATAAAATAAATAGGTAAATTCGGGTTATTACATTCTTAACCCTTAAAAGGGTTTGGTCCTCCAAACCAAACTCACTCAATCAGAAAATAGGGTGGGATACGACTCTCGAATCTCACTCTCGAGCTCTCACGTTGCTTCTCTTTTTGTGTCGTTGCTCCATTGCACTTTCACGTAAGGAATTACTCGCCTTCGCAAATTCTGATCTTTCCGATCCACAATTTTCACAGGTTGTTCATCATAACTACGACCGGCACGAACTCTCACCTGCCTATACTCAATCACATGACTCAGGTCGGAGATATACTTTCACAACATCGAGACATGAATCACATTATGCACTCCATCAAGTACAGGTGGTAAGGTCAACTTATAAGCCACCAATCCTACTCGCTCCAAAATCTCGAACGGTCCCACGTATCTCGAGCTTAACTTTTCGCGAATACCAAACCTCATAACTCCCTTTGTTGGCGAAATCTTCAAGAATACACGATCTCCCAACTGGAACTCTAAGTCTCGTCGTCGGCGATCTGCATACGACTTTTGCCTACTCTGAGTGGTCAATAACCATTTTCGAATATGATGTAATTTATCTGCAGTCACTTGAATAATCTCTGGTCCTGTCAACTTCCCTTTATCAACTTTATCCCCACAAGCAGGCGATCTACATTTCCTTCCATAAAGTCTCCATACGGTTCCATATCGATGCTAACGTGATAACTGTTGTTATAAGCGAATTCTACCAACGACAAGTGCTCATCCCAAGTCCCTTGCCAATCCAGTGATGTAGCCCTCAACATACCCTCAAGCGTCTGAATCATCCTTTCCGACTGTCCGTCTGTCTGCGGTGAAAAGTTGTACTCATCGTCAACTCGGTACCCAAAGCTTGTTGTAGACTCTTCCCAAAACTTTGATGTAAACCTCACATCCCGATCAGATACTATCGACACTGGTATCACATGCAATCTTACTATCTCATCCACGTATAACTTAGCTAACTTCTCCAATGAATCTGTCACCTTAATAGCCAAGAAATGGGCAGACTTCGTAAATCTGTCCACTATAACTCAAATCGCGTTATGACCCTTCAACATCCTCGGTAGTCCAACTACTAGATCCATTGATATGTTCTCCCACTTCCATTTCGGACGCGGTAACGACTGTAATAATCCTGTCGGCTTCTGGTGTTCACTCTTCACTTGCTGACATACCAAACATCGTGATACGGACTCTGCCACATCTACCTTCATGTTATTCCACCAAAACTATTCCCTTAGGTTCCTATACATTTTCGTGCTTCCATGATGTACAAAAAACTTTTGACAGTGTACTTCCTGCAGAATCTCTCTTCTTATATCCTTCTCACTAGGTCCCAAATTTTCGATTGATACTTTAAAATCACATTGTCTCTTATACAAAAATCTGTTACCCTTCCCTTTGACATACTCTCATGTATTCTCACGGCTCTTCATCTATTCCTTGAACTTCCTTGATTCGGTCTAATAGTGTTGGATGAACACCCAACTGAGCCAAATACCCTTTAACTCTCACTTCTATACTTGAAACCTCAATGCTATTCCATGCACTTACCCCCTTAGAAATCAACGTCGCTAAGGTTCCTCGATTCTTCCTACTCAAAGCATCAACCACCTTATTGGCCTTTCCTAGGTGATATAAAATTGGACTATCATAATCCTTAACCAACTCCAACCATCCCTTTTGTCTCATGTTAAGCTCCTTCTAAGTGAAAATATACTTAAGACTCTTATGATGCGTATAAATATGACAAGTCATCCCATACAAGTAATGTCTCCAAATCTTCAAAGCAAAGACTTCAGCTGCTAACTCCAAATCATAGGTCGATTAATTTTTCTCATGGTTCCTCAATTGTCTTGATGCATAAGCTATAACCTTATCATTCTGCATCAACATGCAACCTAATCCATTCAATGAAGTATCACTATACATCACAAATCCATCAGATCCTGATGGTACAGTAAGAACTTGTGCGGACACTAATCTTTGCCTCAGCTCTTGGAAGTTCTTCTCACATTCTTTTGACTAAACGAACTTGGCTCCTTTCTGTGTTAACCTCGTTACCGGTACCGACAACTTCGAAAATCCTTCAACAATTTCCTATAGTATCCTACTAACCCCAAGAAACTTCTTATTTCACTAACAGTAGTTCGTCTCTCCCAATCCACTATAGCCTCTATTTCTGTTGGATCCACCTCAATCCCATCCTTAAATACTACATGTCCTAAGAATGCCACTTTCTCCGGCCAAAATTCACACTTCTTGAATTTAGCGTCGAACTTCTGTTCCCTCAAAATCTGCAGAACTATCTTCAAATGTTCTTTATGTTCTTCCTTAGTCTTAAAATACCCCAAGATGTCATTTATAAACACTACCACATATTTATCCATGGATTCCTGAAATATTCTATTCATCAATTCCATAAATGTAGATGGCGCGTTCGTCAACCCAAACGGCATAACCAAAAACTCATAATGACCGTACCTTGTACTAAAGGCCGTCTTCGCAACATCCTCGTTCTTTACTCTCAACTGATGATATCCCGATCTCAAATCTATCTTCAAGAAATAACACGCTCCCCGAAGTTGTTCAAACAAGTCATCAATTCTTGGTAACGAATACCGATTCCTCACCGTCACACGATTCACCTCCCGATAGTCGATACACATCCTCGTCGATCCATCCTTCTTCTATACAACCAACACCGGTGCATCCCAAGATGAAACACTCGGCCTTATCAAACCCTTATCCAGTAACTCTTGCAGTTGTTCCTTCAGTCCTTAAGTTCAGTCGGCGCCATTCTGTACAGTGCCTTAGATATAGGTGCAGCCTCTGGTACTAAGTCTATGGAAAATTCCCCCTCCCTTTCTGGTGGTATTCCCGGCAAATCTTCTGGAAATACATTCTTAAATCTCTGATCACTGAAAGAGACTCTATACTTACTCCTTTCTTATCCGTCTCTCCAATATAGGCCAAGAATCCTTCACATCCTTTTCTCAACATCTTTCGACCCCTCATTCCCGAAATAAGACCCGATCGGATTCTCGGTTCCGATCCTTGAAAATAAAACTCTTCTCCAGATAGCAATCTGAAATGTACTTCTTTCTTAAAACAATCTACCTTGGCATGGTAAACAGCTAAACAATCCATCCCCAGGATAATATCAAATTCGTTCATTTCCAACTCTATAAGATCAACCTCGAGTTCTGTATCACCTATTTTCAAAGGACACATCTTATACACAGATGAAATAGGAATCGATTCTCTAGTCGGAGTATCTATCACACGAGGTATTTCTGACGCCTCAGGTGTTAGTGTTATGCCCTAGGCCTCTAGGCCTATACTTGATAGACTTATATGTTGACATTATTTATTATTATATGAAAAGTTTATTATTTGATTATTATATATTTTGCATGTTTATTGTAATAATCTCCGTCCCTGATTATTAAGTGAATAATTAGTATAATTGTTAATGGATAATCATATGATGATTATATGCATAGAGATGCACATTAAAATTATGGGTACTTGTTAGTGAACAAGTGACCGGACTTGACCCGTATGAGATCTATGTCATGGTCAAATGTCATAATTAAATCTCATATGGTCACTTCATTTAGTCCCTAGACCTGAGATTATCATGACCTTACATATGATGAAAGTTATGTTTGATTTTAGTCAAACGATATCATAACACGATATTTATAAAGGCTATCTTTGGCATGATCGGATTCATGATGGGAAGGATGATAAGTCAAGATGGAATTTGTCCCTCGAAAGAGAGATGTTTTGCTTGGGCCCCTCGATGAGTGATAATGATGAAAGTGTATGGCCATACCCCAATGCGATTGGATTATCATTATACTCAATATCGAGAAAGCATTAAACAAATACAAGTTGACGTGGACCATGCCTTGTGTTCAATATAACATCGTGAGACAAAGGGAGAAATGGAAGTGTACCATTGGAAACGTGAACTCTTACGTTATATTAATTGGGTAGACATAATGGCTTGCTAGAGTCCGCTTATGTTTTATGAGGGTCGATATGAACGGGTTCATTGCCAACATAATATAATTCTATTGGGTCACACACAATTGAAATGAATTGGTTAAACCAAAGGAAGAAAATTGAGAGTTCCTGAACTGGCAAGAGTCATCGCGCGACAGAACTTGCCCAGAGGTGGCAAGAGGTCGCGCGACAGAACGTGCCAGAGGCGGTTTACAGCCTAGTTTCCTAATACGATTAGGGCACAAACATTATGCTATTTTAGTATAAATATGAGTCTGTAAACAGCCGAAAAAGTGCCGAATTTTCAAGAGATAAAAATCACCAAAAGGTTTCTCAATTTCTTCCATAGGTTTAAGGATCTAGCAATCCTCAAGAACCGTTCTTGGTTCATTCAAAGGTGTGGATACTACTAGAGGGTCTTTGCTCGTACGACGATCAAGGCCTAGAGTTCTAATCTGAAGATTCAAGTTTTTGAAGATCGAAGATTGTGATTCAAAATCACATTGACAAATTGTTCGATAGCTCAAGAACGGAAAGCAATTAAGGTTGGTAAATTCTATCTCATAGGAATTCAATTTAATCATATAGAACGGATCTTAGGGCTCTTGGGTTTTGTGTTAATTGATGCTTAATTCCGCTGCGCATGGACCCATAAAACCCAACAGTGGTATCAGAGCCCCGTTCTTATGGTTAAATTTGAATTAACATGCTAGAATGTTTATATAAATTGTTTATATGTTTGTTGCATGTTTTTGTATGCGATAGTTTTCATTGTTTTTGAAACAATGTGCCAAAATCATTTTCTGTTCATATTGAATTAAATCTGTTAAAAGCTGTTTATTTGATTTAATTGCTTTATGATTGGAATTGATTGAAGCTGGAAAAATCTGCAAGTCTGGCAACTCTGGTCACACGACAGAGTTGGCTTCTGTCACGCGACAGAGTTGGCTTCTGTCACGCGACGACATCTGCCAAAGGCAGAGCAGAATCAGTTTGTTAATTTTCCTGCTAATCTATGATTATGTTTACAATCTGATATGATTCTGTTTTAATCTGGTTACTGTAAATTTCTGGAAATTAAATTTATAGGGCTATGCTAGATTAATTCATTGTTTATGCATGCTTAATTAATTTAAATGTGATTTTATTAATTGTTGCGATGCATGAATTATATGTTCTTATGTGTTAAGAGCTTTGTTAGATGTTTAGTTGAAACATTGAATTATAATTTCCTGAATGTTTAAATTGAAACATTAAAATTTTGGTTTTCTGATTGTTTGTGAGAAACAAGTCAGTTTACGCAAAATTTGAAGGAATCTGATTGTTTGTGAGAAACAAGTCAGTATACAAAGTGTTGATTATGTTGCAATCAAGCTGGTATTGTAATTGTACATGTCTAGGAGAGTTCTGTCGAAGGAAAGATTTGGTACTTAAGCAGTCCTTGTGGCTCACCTATTTTCCTGGGAACTTACCTGGTGTACATTATGGTTATCTTTGTTGATATGCTTATAATCTTCTTTAAAGAACCTTCATTTAACTTTTAAGTTCTTTATGCCAATCCATGATTAAAACACTTGAGACCACTCAGATAGTTTTGGGTGGGCTTGCCATAGCAAGGTACTTTGATTCTATTCGTTTGCGAGCAAGATGAGTAAATGGTGGTTCCTATACGTTTAAAGTGAATGAACTTAATTGGGTTATCAAAATGGTTTTAGACCCAAGGCATAAGATGAGATTAAAATATGCTTAGACATATGATGTCTTGAATAAATCTCATAAAAGATCTAAGAGTCATATACGATATGATTGATGTTTTCTACCTAATTAATTTAGTTTTGAGCGGTTTGCCATAGCAAACTTGAAATTAAATTAAAGTTGGATCTTAGCCCATTAAATGTATATTATGCTTATTTGCATTGAAAGGTGTATAATTTAGTGGGAGCATTTATTTTCATGTAAATGCATTATACTTCTCATATAATATGTTTGCTTATATGTGTTCATATTTTATGTATATCTTTTTGTAGAATAAATGGCATCAAACAATAATCATCTGTCACTGCGATCTGTCCTTGAGAAGGAAAAGTTGGAAGAGAATGGTACCAACTAAATGGATTGGATCCGTAGCGTGAGAATTGTTCTCAGGCAAGAGGAAAAACTGTACGTTCTCGAGGAACCTGTTCCACCTGAACCAGCTGCCAATGCTACTAGGGCAGTGAGGGATCAATATCTGAAGCATAAGCGTGATGCTACTAATGTTGGTTGCCTCATGCTCTCCGCCATGTGCAAGAGCCTTCAGAAGGATCTTGAGCACTTTGGGACAGTTGATCTAAACAATCGACTGATGGAAATGTTTCAAGTTCAAGCAAGGCAGGAAAGGTATAATACAGTTAAATCCCTAACCTCATGCAAGATGAGTGAAGGACAAGCTGTTGGTCCCCATTCTCTAAAGATGAAGGGCCACATCGAGCATCTTGAGAGGCTCGGTTTTCCAATTAGCCAAGAGTTGGCTACTGACATGATATTAAATTCATTGCCCGAAGGTTTTAGTAATTTCATAATGAACTATAATATGGGGGGCATGAATAAGAACCTTTTCGAGCTAATTCAAATGTTGAATACTGCGGAAACAAATATCGTCATAAAGAAAACCGATCAAGTGTTGATGGTTAACAAAGGGAAAGGTTTCAAGGGTAAGGTAAAGGCAAAAGTTGCTAATCTTAAGGCAAGTGTTGCCAAACCCAAAGAGGCTGCCAAACCCAAAGAGGCTAAGCCCAAGTTCCAAGAGGACGCAGTCTGCTTCCATTGCAATGAGATTGGACATTGGAGGAGAAACTGCAATAAATATAAGGAAGCACTGAAGAAGAGCAAATGTTTTGCTTCGACTTCAGGTATCTTTGTTATAGATATATTCCTATCTACTTCTAGTTCTTGGGTATTGGATACCGGATGTGGATCTCACATTTGTTTAAATGTGCAGGATCTAAAGAACAGAAGGATGCTTGAAGATGGTGAAGTAGACCTACGTGTGGGAAATGGAGCAAGAGTTGCTGCATTAGCCGTAGGAACTTATGAAGTTACTTTACCTAGTGGACTAATACTTGTTTTGAACAATTGTTATTACGTTCCAGCTTTAAGTAGGAATATTATTTCGATTTCAAGTTTGGATAATTAAGGTTTTAATTTTCTTATATGTGATAAGAAGTTTTCTATTTACAAGAGTGATATGCATTATTGTACTGCTATTTCATTCAATGGCCTTTATATCCTTGATGTTGAAAATCGTGATAATGATATCTATAACATTAACAAGAAATCTAAACCCAATGATGTAAAACACACTTACTTATAGCATTGTCGTCTTGGCCATATAAATGAGAAACGCATTTCTAAACTCCATAAAGATGGATTTTTAGACTCACATGATTATGAATCATATGAGACATGCGAATCTGGTTTACTAGGCAAGATGACCAAGGACCCGTTTACCAAAACTGGTGAAAGGGCGGGCGACTTATTAGGCCTCGTACATACTGATGTGTGTGGACCTATGAGTAGCAATGCTAGGGGAGGATTTCAGTACTTCATTACATTCACTGATGATTATAGTAGATTTAGATATGTTTATCTAATGAAACATAAAAGTGAATCGTTTGAGATATTTCGAATATTTCAAAATGAGGTGCAAAATCAACTTGGCAAAACTATTAAAGTACTTCGATCCGATCGAGGTGGCGAATATTTGAGCCAAGAATTTGACAGTCATCTTAAGAGTTGTGGAATCGTTTCAGAACTCTATTCACCTGGAACATCACAATGGAATGGTGTGTCTGAAAGGAGGAATAGAACTTTGTTGGACATGGTTCGTTCAATGATGAGTCAAGTTGAGCTTCCTTTATCCTTTTGGGGACATGCACTAGAAACTGCTGCTTTTACTATAAACAGAGTTCAGACCAAATCAGTTCAAAAGACCCCATATGAGATGTGGCATGGAAGAAAACCCAGTTTGTCTTTCATGAAGATTTGGGGTTGTGATGCATATGTCAAGAAGTTAACTTCTGACAAGCTAGCACCTAAGTCTGATAAATGTGTTTTCGTGGGTTATCCTAAGGAAACTAAAGGATACTATTTCTACAACCGAAACGAGAACAAAGTGTTTGTTGCTCGAAATGGTACCCTCTTAGAAAAGGAGTTTCTTCGCAAAGGAACCAGTGGGAGTAAAATAGATCTCGAAGAAGTTCGAGAACCCGAAAACAACATTGAACCATTGGTAGAAACTGAACCAAATTCACAAGGAGTTGTGGAACCGGTTCAAGATGCACAAGTACTTCGCAGAAGTGGTAGGTCACGATCCGAACCTGAGAGATATGGATTTCTCGTTACGGAAAGTGATGAAGTGGAGTTCATCAAAAATGATGAACCTACTTGCTATCAAGAAGCGATGTCCTCTCCTGATTCGGAAAAATGGCAAGAGGCCATGAAGTCCGAATTACAATCCATGGCTGATAATCAAGTTTGGAACTTGATTGATCCACCCAAAGGTGTAAAAACCATAGGGTGCAAATGGGTCTTCAAGAAAAAGACCGACGTAGATGGGAAGGTACACACCTATAAGGCTAGGCTTGTAGCTAAGGGATATAGGTAGATTCATGGTATCGACTATGATGAAACCTTTTCGCCTGTAGCTATGCTCAAGTCTATTAGAATTTTAATTGCCATAGCCGCATGTTATGACTATGAGATATGGAAAATGGATGTCAAGACAGCTTTCCTAAATAGGAAGTTACTTGAGGATGTATACATGATACAACCTGAAGGTTTTGTCAGTTCAGAAAATTCTAATAAGGTGTGTAAGTTGCAGAGATCTATATATGGATTGAAGCAAGCTTCTAGGAGTTGGAATCTACATTTTGATGAAGCAATCAAAGAGTTTGGCTTTATCAAGAACGAAGATGAACCTTGTGTATACAAGAAAATTAGTGAGAGCGTAGCACTATTTCTAGTATTGTATGTCGATGATATCTTACTCATTGGAAATGACATTCCTGCACTACAGACTGTCAAGTCTTGGTTGGGAAAGTGCTTTTCAATGAAAGATATGGGCGAAGCTGCATATATCCTTGGTATCAAGATCTATAGAGATAGATCTAAAAGGATGATTGGTTTAAATCAAAGTACTTACATTGACAAGGTTCTTAGAAGATTCCAAATGGAAAATTCTAAAAGAGGAAACTTACCAATGTTGCATGGTGTATCTCTTAGCAAGACTCAAAGTCCTAAGACTAATGATGAGTGAAAGAGAATGAATGGTATTCCATATGCTTCGGCAATTGGGTCTATCATGTATGCTATGTTATGTAATAGACCCGATGTCTCGTGTGCTCTAAGCACGACGAGTAGGTACCAATCGAATCCCGGCGAACCACATTGGATAGCAGTCAAGAATATCCTCAAGTGCTTATGAAGAACTAAGGATGTATTCTTGGTCTTTGGAGGAATGGAAGAAGATCTTGTTGTAAGAGGTTACACAGATGATAGCTTCCAAACCGACAAAGATGATTACAGATCACAGACAAGATTTTTGTTTACGCTGAATGGAGGCACTGTCAGTTGGAAAAGTTTCAAGCAAAGTACCATCACTGATTCTACAACCGAAGCTGAGTACATAGCAGCATCTGATGCAGCTAAGGAAGCTGTTTGGATCAAAAAGTTCATTAGTGAGTTGGAAGTCGTTCCAAATATCAATGATCCTATTGAACTTTATTGTGACAATAATGGTGCCATTGCACAAGCAAAGGAACCAAGGTCACATCAAAGATCCAAACACATACTTCGACGTTTCCACATTATCCGAGAGATATGCGAAAGGGAAGACGTAAAGATATGCAGAGTAGACACTAATGATAACGTGGCGGACCCATTAACTAAGGCTCTTCCAAAAGCTAAGCATGATGGTCATGTTAGGTCCATGAGTATTCGATACATGGGATATTGGGCCTAGTGCAAGTGGAAGACTGTTAGTGTTATGCCCTAGGCCTATAGTTGATAGACTTATATGTTGACATTATTTATTATTATATGAAAAGTTTATTATTTGATTATTATATATTTTGCATGTTTATTGTAATAATATCCGTCCCTGATTATTAAGTGAATAATTAGTATAATTGTTAATGGATAATCATATGATGATTATATGCATAGAGATGCACATTAATATTATGGGTAGTTGTTAGTGAACAGGTGACTGGACTTGACCCGTATGAGATTTATGTCATGGTCAAATGTCATAATTAAATCTCATATGGTCACTTCATTTAGTCCCTAGACCTGAGATTATCATGACCTTACATATGATGAAAGTTATGTTTGATTTTAGTCAAACGATATCTTAACACGATATTTATAAAGGCTATCTTTGGCATGATCGGATTCATGATGGGAAGGATGATAAGTCAAGATGGAATTTGTCCCTCGAAAGAGAGATGTTTTTCTTGGGCCCCTCAATGAGTGATAATGATGAAAGTGTATGGCCATACCCCAATGCGATTGGATTATCATTATACTCAATATCGAGAAAGCATTGAACAAATACAAGTTGACGTGGACCATGACTTGTGTTTAATATAACATCGTGAGACAATGGGAGAAATGGAAGCGTACCATTGGAAACGTGAACTCTTACGTTATATTAATTGGGTAGACATAATGGCTTGCTAGAGTCCGCTTATGCTTTATGAGGGTCGATATGATCGGGCTCATTGCCAACATAATATAATCCTATTGGGTCACACACAATTGAAATGAATTGGTTAAACCAAAGGAAGAAAATTGAGAGTTCCTGAACTGGCAAGAGTCATCGCGCGACAGAACTTGCCCAGAAGTGGCAAGAGGTCGCGCGACAGAACGTGCCAGAGGCGGTTTACAGCCAAGTTTCCTAATACGATTAGGGCACAAACATTATGCTATTGTAGTATAAATATGAGTCTGTAAACAGCCGAAAAAGTGCCGAATTTTCAAGAGAGAAAAATCACCAAAAGGTTTCTCAATTTCTTCCATAGGTTTAAGGATCTAGCAATCCTCAAGAACCGTTCTTGGTTCATTCAAAGGCGTGGATACTACTAGAGGGTCTTCGTTCGTACGACGATCAAGGCCTAGAGTTCTAATCTGAAGATTCAAGTTTTTGAAGATCGAAGATTGTGATTCAAAATCACATTGACAAATTGTTCGATAGCTCAAGAACGGAAAGCAATTAAGGTTGGTAAATTCTATCTCATAGGAATTCAATTTAATCGTATAGAACGGATCTTAGGGCTCTTGGGTTTTGTGTTAATTTATGCTTAATTCCGCTGTGCATGGACCCATAAAACCCAATATTAGGTACCCAGTTCACGCGCTTTGCTAATCGAGTACTAATAGCAGAATGCGTAGCACCAGTATCAATCAATGCATACCCACTACGAGAATAAGTTGGAGCATTCCTACCACGATGTCATTAGTGGCTCTTGATCTCTAACGGTCATGGTAAACACGCGGCCATGACCTCCCCCATTTCCCTTGTTGTCATCTCTAGCTCCTTGAGCAGTTGCATTCTTCTTGGGTTCCGGATATTACTATTGCGGATGACCTACTTTATCACAATGGAAACATTTCTTCTATTTGTGCCAGCATCCATCAGTCTTGTGCCCTCCTTCGCACACATTGCACTTTTCATCAGATCCTCACCTATGGACCTCGCCTTTGATCCCAACTCTTCGATTGTTAAAATTCTTACTTGGGTACTTACTTACAGCACCATATTTCTCACAATACTTATCAGCATTACGAATACAAGGCACTATTACTCGCGCCTACACTAGCAATTCTCAATGCTTAATACTTTTATACTATAAATATAAGCCGTCTCAACAGACTAAACATTTAAGTCGTAGGTCAGTTCACTAGACCCTTGGTCTTTTCAATAGACTGGCATTACTCTCATAAGTCATTTCAACTGACTTATTGGTCGTTTCAACAGACCAACGCTACTAATACTCATACTTGCTACCCTATAGCATTCACTTAAATTAGGGCGTCTCAACAGACTTCAATTACATCATCGGTCCATTTAATAGACCATCGATCGTTTCAATAGATCGACATCACATTCATAGGTCATTTTAATAGACCAAAACTACTTGCACAGGTCATTTCAATAGACCCGCTATTATTCACACTTGGCCGTTTCAACAGGCCGATTACTGTTCACATTGGTCGTTTCACTAGACCCATCTTTCTCGTTCCGGTTAACACATTCAATTAACACTTAAGGAATACAATCGAGCAATCATAAATCAAAATGAAAAGTTTTATTTCATAAATAAATCGAAAGGGAAAGCAATCGTTTTATAGGTTCTTTCTACTAGAACCAGAATAACTCTTACTACTAACTACTCTTCTTTCTAGAACTAAAACTAAACAATTCTACCTTCTACTTCCAATTTCACTTTCTTCCTAAAACTTCCTTTAGATTTTTCTCTAGGCACTTTCTCTTCCTCATCATCTTCGATCCTGATTGGAGACACTTTGATCCCTTCTAAGTCTTCAACAATATTTTGAACGGCTACATCCTCAATATCCTGAACGGTAGGAACCACTGGTTCCGCTGGGTTCTCTTTCCTAACACTAGTAGCCTTAAGATCCTGTAACTCACAGTAATATCTGTATGCCTCTTTTCTATATTTAGCAGTCCATTCTTCTGACTTGTCTAGTTCCTCTCTCGTCTGTAATAGCTCAAGCTCTGCATTCGCTAACTCCACACTTAGGTATGCGGCTCTCCTTGTAACCTTAATCCTCCGCTTTCGCTCTCTTCTGACCTCACCTTTATAATTTCGGATCTTCTGCGAGTACCTATGGATCTGCCTCAGTCTTCCTTTGATTGGTTTAGTCTCCAAGGTTTTCCTCCATATTTCCCTCATAGTTTCCATTTCTTTCAATAAGAGAACTACTCATCAGTGTCTCATAAACCTCAACATACACAATAGTAAATCATAATTGCATATTTTCAAGAGTAAGTCTTCCAAACTCCCCAGTGAATTCTTAGTTATACTCCTAGAGAAACTTTATCCAAAAATTCTCCATCCCAAATAGATTCTAGGTAGGCCCAATCATAGTTAAGTACTACTCTCTTCTAATAGCCTTAACGATCTAAGATCTCCCATGTGACCTAAAGCCAAAGCTCTGATACCAACTGTAACGACCCCAAAATCCATAAATAATAATAATACTTAATTGATAATAAAATAACCTCCAACGGCTACTAAAACCATAATTCAAATACTAACCACAATTCGAAATAACTTAAATGCGGATAACGGTAATAAATTCCACGGCTAGTACAATCCACTAGCTCAACATAAATACTTAATGTCCTAAAATAATAACTCGAACTCCAATAGCCGCTAAGCCACCTTATCATGCAGCCAATCCACTCCAATCATTTATTACCTGGGAGGGGAAAGAATAGGAAAGGGTGAGCGAACAATGCTCAGTAAGTTCATACGGGATCTCTTCGGTTTCTAGGAAGAGATGATCGGAACAAATAGAGTTCAACGAATATATCAATGAAAGCATAACATGTACAATAAGTAGTTCAGGTACTGAGAATGACAATGAAAGATACTTTTTCAAATAACAAGTAGTGGCACTTTTACAAATAACAGAGAGAGATTTTATACACAATTGTCCGTCAATTCCAAGTACTTATGCACCTTTCATCTAGGTGACTCCGATACACCTTTTCAGACAATCGTTGAATAAGGTTCCCTACGCTTTTATCAGAGCGCTCCCTTATTCTGATGCATCATAATAATCACATATATAGAATTAAGGTCATTTCAATCTGACTAGACCATTTCATTTTATATTGAGGTCATTTCAATCTGACTAGACCTTATGTCATTTCAATCTGTTTAGACCAATTTATTCAACATTGAGGCCATTTCAATCTGACTAGACCTTAGGTCATTTCAATCTGACTAGACCTTAGGTCATTTCAATCTTTCTAGACCCAAAAACATATAAAGTCCTCATCAATTGGACAATTTAATATCATATATATATATAGTGTTCAAGGTACGAGAACACATAAATCAATTTCAATCAACATAGATACACATTGAACAAAACGCATCAATGGTAAGATATTCCAAGGCAGTTCATAACGAGGGAATACAAATGAACAACTACCTGCCACTTGGTAGTATACAAATCATCAATAGGGAATCCTATAACGAGGAAAAGATACATTCAAATACTTAAAGAACGTAATCCCTTACCTTAATCGCTTGCGCTTCCTTGCAATTACTCCTTGCACGAATCAACAATCATGCAATACATACTTCTTAGGGTAAAAATAATTCCTATTTACTTTAATTACCAATTCTAAATCATCTTGTTAACCTATGAGTTATTCTTCTTTTAACTCCTTTTAAGGCTAACTAGTGTCCCCTTTTTGGTTTCCCAAATCACCCTTAGGGTTTCTAGGCTTACAAACCTTATTCAATTTCTTTTTGTGACTTTTCTCACACTAATTACACTATTCACAGCACACACCAACACACACTACACACACAGATTACTATTCACAGCACACACACTACACACACAGATTACTATTCACAACACACACAAACCCTAATTTCGATTCTTCCATTCTTAGCATGCAATACCTTAGGTTAATTTCTTTGATTACATACCCAAACCCTAATCAATATTAGATTTTCAATTAATAATCCTTTATCAAAATATCATTGGATCATTCTTAATTAATTATCAATATCATAAAACAAATCCTAATTAAATCTCAAGAATTTCTATGATTTTCTAGGTTTTTAAATCTAAGAACAGTAATTAATACGGGATGAATATTACCTTTGTTGGTCTTCTTAATTCAAAACAATCAAGCCCTTCTCCTTCTTTATTCTCCAAGGCAACTCACGACTGAAGACTCCATCTCACGGTTTCTCTCTCTAGGCAATTACTGTTTTCGCCTCCTCCCTCTCTAATTTTCCTTGGTTTGTAAAATAAAAATTCACCCTAGGTATTAGAAAAGAATGTATATATAGATGGGTTTTCTAATCCTAGGCTAATTAAGTTTTCCAAGTCCAAAAAGGTTTCTTAAGCCCAATTAAAACAAGCCCACAAAATTCTAGTCTATTTAATAAAATGAGTGACAATAATTATTTAAGGAAACAATTTAAAATAAAAGAAACAATTATTAATTAAAAAGGACTCTCATTAATTAATAAAATAAATAGGTAAATTCGGGTTATTACAGGGAGCTTCAGAAATTCGAACTATACTGAAAGGGAGTTCCTTGAGGCGCATTGTACTGGATTTCAGATTGGGCGGGTAAATGGGAATCATCGGAATCTGGGACGGATTGCAGGAGTATGTTGATTGCCAGATTTGGGACGGGCAGAGAAGAAGTCAAGAGATGAGAGGATGGAGGGGGCAATAGTTAAAGACGAGCAGGGCATTGTGGGTGTGGGTGAATTATTTTTGTTTGATTTCGGAATGAATTGGGGAGAGAATTTGGGTGGAGGAATTGCTGTGAAGGGGAACAAGACAACGGTGATGCTGAAGGTTATTTAAGAAAATATTACTGTAATGATTTTTAAGTTAAAAAAGTAAAAAGTAATAAAAAATTATTAATTAATGTAAAAAATAATTATTATATATTTAATATTGTTACTTTATGTGGTTCAATCCTTATTTTAAAATTTGAATACATTAAATATGATTTTTTTCTCAATTAATTCCTTTTTAAAATATTAATTCTCAAAATAACCAACCTTTGAAACTATTTTTCAAAATAACCAACTTTTTATAACTCGTTACTTAAATTTATCCGATGAAACACGCTACACCAAGTATCGAGTTTAATAAGTAAAACAATAAGGGAATGGGTGTAATTAAACTAATTTCGTTATTAACAAACTCCTACACCATGTAGCGAACGATAAATGATTTAGCCAATTTAAGTGAAACATATCTACACTATGTCGAGTTAAAGACTGTAAAAAAAAAAAAAAAAAAAAAAAAACAAAAAACAAAGTGCTCGAGTAGAAGGGAGAACAAAAAGAAGTCATTGTCATTGCCATCTCCATCAACATCCAAGTTTTCATCTTTCAATTTCGTCATTGTATTATTGATCAACATCCAAGCTTTTTCTTTCTTCATTGTGCTTTATTTTGATTTGATTAATTTGGTCATTGTTTTCTTGAAAATTAGGGTAGTTGAAATTGAGAAATTTTAGGGGTTTTGAACTCAATTTGTGGTCAATTGTAATCATTTGGTTAATTGTGTTATCATTGGATAAAATATATTGAAATCATTAGAGTTTTTTTCTTGAAAAATAGTGTTGTTATTGAAATAGACAAAAATTGAGATTTTGAACTCATTTGTTGGTAAAGTGATATGATTTGGTTGATTGTGTTATCATATATATGTGAAAATATATTGACATTGTTATGCTTTTTTTGCTTGAAAAAATTATGAGTTTTAGGATTAATATGTTAGTATATTTTAGGGCAAATTGCATTTTAGTTACCTGAGTTTGTCAAGCTGTTTCAATTGGTTATTGAATTTGCATCGTTACAAGTTGGTTATTGAGTTTGTCTTTTTGTTGCAATTAGGTGTAATTTTGGATGAACCGTTAAAAATCTAACAAAGAGCGTAACATGTGCATCTCACGTGCCAATCTGAAGGGTATTTTGGTCAACTTGAATACACGTGACTGTTTTGTTAGATTATATGAAAAGATAAGGATTACAACGTTAAAAGTTAAATCACTAACCAAAGAAATTTTATTTCATAAATCTAAAGGGACTAAACTGCCGCCGGTCTCATCTCCAACAATCTCCTTCGTTTCTTCCTCCGATCTCGATACAGAGGTAAAGCTTTATCAATTAACCCTATCCATCTCAAAATTCCCCCAAATTTTGGTTTCCAATTTTTTATTTTTTCGCTGATATTTATGCTCAGTCGACAGGTTTGTTCTTCCATGATAGAAGCACAACATTAGGAACACTGATGGGCGTCAACTTCCCGGCGATTACATTTCGAGCCGAGCTCCTTCATAGCGGTGCGACGTCACCGTGGTCTCCATCGGTGTCTGTACTTCGGGAAATATAATCTCCAAACGAAGGAAGTCTAAGAAGAAGATTAAAGCTGCAGCGGCATCGTTTGTGGTGCAGCGACGGAGTATGAGACGGTGGTGGAGATTGTGCGGCGGCGAGGATTCGAAGCTGTCGTCGCTTGGGGAGTTTCTGGAAGTTGAACGGAGATTTGGGGAAGAGGCATTGTTTGGTGGAGAGATTGAGAATAATGTGGTCGGTACTCAACCGAGGGGTGGGAGTTTGTTGTTTGCTGTTGGAAGGGTGTTACCTTCTCACTTTTTTAAGGAAAGTGTTCAGTTTCGCAGCTACAGTGTTTCGCCGGAGTTGACAGAGACGACAATGAGAATGGGGGTATTTTTGTATTTTCCATTAATTCCATTGAAAAGACCAAAATACCCCTAAGTAACTCATGTGAGCGGCACAAATGTTATGCTATTCGTTAGATTTTTAACGTTTCATCCAATTACACATGATTGCAACAAAACACACAAAATCAATAACCAACTTTTAACAAATGCAAATTCGATAATCAATTGAAAAATCTCGACAAACTTAGGTAACTAAAATGCAATTTGCCCTATATTTTATGTATTTATTTGTTTTTAAAATGGGGTTTCTTTTGTTGAAGCAGATGGATACCTCATTGATCATTTGCCTTTCGATAACTCTGTTTTGACTTCACATGATAACCATAGAGCTCAATATATTTGGGCAGGACATTAGGTTGCCAGTCCGCTTTCATTTCGGCGTGGTGCCTTCTTGCCTGATCATACGAAGAACAATGTAAATTTGTATTATTTGCCACTGATTAGAAAGATTCCGAGAACCTGGATGTGTAGTTGGGGTAGTGCTTCGTTGGCCTTTCTATATCGGGAGCTTTGTAGTGCGACTAACCCTCTTACAAGCAAGTGCGGTGGATTTCTCAATGTTTTAGAAGTATGGTTATCTCATTTTAATTTGCATTATGTCGTTGGGTTTAATTTTGATTTTAAATTATCGACATTATTTATAGTATTTGACATATATTTTATTGATATAGATTTGGGCATTAGAGCGGTTGCTATGTACGCAGTCGGGAATTCGAAGGCAAAATGATGATCCGGCACAAGGTGACATGACAATGGGATGCATGTATACATATATCATAATTTATTTTCTCGTCGTTATAGTTTTTTCAACTGTTTCTTATAATTCTTCTTTTTTTATGAAATTTTAGGTGGACCGTACCATTGTATCTCAAACAACTTACTGCACGTAGCCTGCAAGGCTATTGTGATCAGCTGGCCAAGCTCACCGATGATCAGGTGGTGTGGCAGCCTTATAGAGATCAGCAAGCTCCGACTTACTGCTATCAGGGACAGGTCGTATGGATGTCGCGGGTGCCTCTGATATGGTTCGAAAGGATATAGTGGCATTTGTCGGATCGTGTTTTGAGGCAGTTTGGCATGATGCAGGGGGTCCCGGAACCAAGTGACACGGGGAAATACTTGCACAGAGTTGATCGGCGTGGAAATAATCTTATGGTTTGGAGTGATCGCCATCAATAATATATTGCACTTTGGGGACACCGGTGAAACTTAGTGGTTGTGGGGGTCCCAGGCTATCACGTTATGCATTACATTGATCCATACAACAAACATCCCAGACTTTCATGTAATTTATATTTGAGCTTATGAAGAGGGTCTATGGAGCGGCATTCGATAAAAAAGTTCACCCCGTCTGCCTATGATAAAAAAATATGAAAGGAGAAATAAGTGAAAAATTTTGTTTTTATTTAGTTGTAGCAACACATTTATATTTAGTTGCTTATTAGTACAATTTGTAATAAAACATTTACATTACAGTTTTTGGGATGTTTTTTGGAGTCTTTAGTACAGTTTGGGATATTGTTTTGAGGCTGTAGTACAGTTTGGTATATTGTTTTGAGATTTCAATGCAGGTTGGGATGTTTGTTGTATGGATTTTTTGTGTACAGGTGGTATTACAGCAGTTTGCTGCTACTGTGGAGTTCATTGGAGGTGAACTCGCTACTGTGAGTACCCCAATCCAACTCGCGACCCGTAAAGTGCCTTTTATACAATAAAAGTGCACTAGGGGTGTTTTGGTACATTTATATTATATTCTGGGCCTTTCAAGGACTTTCCGTAAGTTCTTTACTGAGATAATACCTATAGGACATTAATCCAAGCTTTTGGACCATAGGGAATTACTCAAGGAAGGTTCCAGGGCAGTTATTTGGCGCCAAAAGGCATTGTGGCTTCTTCTGTCCCGCGACAAAGCGTGCCATTGGAAAATGAGCACGCAAAGTCGTGCGACATCTTAGGCCATTTCCATGCAGCTATAAAATAAGGCCTCCTCCTCCCATTTCTGGATCCATTTTTGACATATTAAAGTTACTCTGCCAAAATAAGCATACACACATAGTAAACACACACAATTCCTCTCTCTCTCTCACACACAACTCTCTCTCTCTCTCTGTCTCTCTCTCACAATTCTCTTTCTCACAAATTCTGAGTTGAAGATTAGTTCTGAAGCTGATCTCTGAAGGTTCCTATATCTAACTTGATATAGGAATCGTGGTCTACAAAGGTAACACCCTATCTCTCCTTTTCTCTCTCTTCCGTTCTTATTCATGCAATTCTACATGCTTAAATATGATAATTAGGCTTAATATGATATAATTGTTGAGTTCTGATCATAATATCTCTGATTCTGCGAATCATTCATGGTTTCATGTTATGGCATGCTATTTTGAGGTTTTTTGGCTTGATCACCAAGATGAGTATGGATCAATCATATCCATACCCTCTTGAGTGTTAAATATTGATATCTGTGGTCTCTGGCATACATATATGATGTAATTTGATCTTAATGTTCCTTGGTTGCTTCTGCAAGTCAGCTTTGTAAAGTTTCTGCAAATGGCGTCCTGTGTCCCGCGACACATCTAGCCAGCCTAGGTCTTGTGTTCCGCGACACACCTAGCCAGGCTAGATCCTATATCCTGCGACACATTTAGCCATTTTGCAGAAGCTGCCTTTCAAATTGTAATATGTTCTTAACTTTTGTATCTTGGGATGTGGCCCCCCGCTCAAAGTTGTTGACAAGTTGCATTTATCTCATATTATCAATAAAAAATGCATTTATTCTATTTTGTCTCACACATGGCACACAATTGTTGAATATAATGGATGTTAGATTAGAAAGACTCGTTATGAGGCGTTTTGGGTGAACTTTTCGTTCTTCCCAAAACTTAACCTGACCCCCGAACCCATATTTCTCTTTACAAAAGATTTTTAAAAGTTTTCCTTTAAAAATGGAGTGGCAACTCTCATATTTCTTAATCGCGCTCATATGTTCCCTCTCATTTTTCTAAAATCGTTTTCAAACTTCCCATGCGTTTGCATGCGGATGGGGCGTATGTTCAGCTACACCGTGTAGCGATTTCACCAAACTCGCTACATGGTGTAGCGAGTTCACCTCCAGTGAACTTCACACCAGCAACAAACTGCTAAACAGACAGAAACTGAACACAATCTGTAAAAAAAAAGTCAAACACAATTTAAAAACAAAAAAACAACACAAACTGTAAGTAAAATAACATAAACTGAATAAACAACCAAAATTACATCCAAGTCAAATACAAACTAAATTCAAATGAAATACAAATTAAATCCAACAACTCAAATATAAATTACATGAAAAACATTCTACTCCCTATTGTTTGGGTATGTATGACGATTGTGACATTCTTGTTTGCATGTTGAACACTAAGTCTTCCGTTTATCTGCTTGAAAGTCCATACAGTTTCGAAAGCATCTTGATATAGGCCGTTCGGACTTTGTAGAACGTCGAAGGTGGGGATTAGGGAAAAAGCGTGGCACCAAACCATCCACATCCTAATAGTCCTCACGGTGGATTGGTTCAAATGTTCCCTTTCATGTCTTATAGTATTCCCTAGTAGTGTAAAATGGAGAAACGAAAGAACGACCGTCAAGATGTTGTGCTTGGCAACATGCAAGAATATGGGAACAAGGCATGTGATATGCAACCCATTTACCACATGTGCAGGTACGCTCATTAAATCAGACAATTTGGATATTTTCACCTTTATCACCCCGACGTGCGGTTGTCACTTGATACCAACCAATCGCATGAGTGTTGAACTTTCTAACTTGATGTGTCATACCTTTCTCAAGTGTACAAGGGTCCAATGACAAGATCATGGACAAAAAATATGATTGCCAACTTCGTTCGTGACTTCACAATCAATGAAAAGTTGTTAAAAGGCAATGGGGATAATTTGGAGTTGATTGTGGTTCAAATTGAGGTTAAAAACAAAACTAAATCTTGAATTTACAGCCCGTCCATGGCCACCCCATGATTCATTCCATGGCCATGGTTTTTCATGAAGCTCTAGGAATCTTCAACATTTTCAGATTTTTTGTTACAACTTTGTTAAGCCGCCCATAAGAATCTAGATATGGAAATTTGGCTTAAAATATGTTTTCGGAAAGCAACATGTGTGTAGTTTCCAACGGGCCAAACAGATACTTAATCGGAAGTTTCTAGAAGAAGTTATGACTGAATTACTCAAGGGTGGTCATCCTATACGGGAATTGACACGTTTTGAATTTTGGTTCATTTTCTAGTATGTTCATTCTAGATGTTCATTCCCTTAGTTGATTATACATTTATCACATGGAAGAATAAGTTTAAACACACCCTTAGAATTTCCTATGCATTTCTTATGATATATATCCTCTTTGTTTTAATTACTATATATACTCGAGTGATTATTCATTTGGAATGATCCAACTTTGAAATAATATATGAGAGTTTTCTCTTGTTCTTTAAACTTTAAACTCGTCAAGATTGTATTACTTTTTGTGTTCAAGTCTGACTTATCAAACGGATCACCACCACCGTTTGTGGCATCATTCACCTATTACAAGGTTGTCACTACTTGGGAGTGAAGGTTTTGGTTCCATCATTCATCTCACATCACTTAAGTCCTTGATTTACGTCTTTTGGGGGCATTGGGTCAAGGTATCCGCCAATTTTCAACGATTCTTTCAATTAGAACGATCTAGGGTTCCCATTTGGATCGTTGGGTCTTGTCGTTCCGGGAAAGGTTCACATCACCATGCCTTAATTGAAAGTACTCCTAACAACGGTAAAAGGCAGTCTCAACAATTGCTGTTATTGGCATCCCACGGGCTCCTTTCATGACACCATTGAAAACCTCAGACATATTAGTAGTCATAATGCCATATCTGTAACCACCATCGTGCGCCAATCGATGATGCACATTTGGGCACCATGTATCTTTCGCTATAGTCTTAAGAATGCTGTGATGACGGTCAGATATCAAGCATACTTCACGATTCTATATGTCTGCAAACAAGATATAAGAATCAACGCCAGTTTGCCCAGTCCTCTTTTTCAACAACAGCAAATGCAAGAGGAAGTATACTGTCTTGGGCGTCAATACCCATGGCAATCAGTATTACCCCTTTATATCTACAATGAAGGAATGTTCCATCAACAAAAATGACAGGCTGACAATGAGAGAAAGCTTCAATGTAAGACCCAAATGCCAGAACACCCGTTGAAACATGAGTAATTCGTCGGCATGAGTAGGAGGATGAGTATACTCAACAATTATTCTGGGGTTATATTTTTGGATAGCTGCTAGGACGCGGGGTAACCTTAAAAAAGATTCCTCCTAATCTCCAAAAACCTCTGCAATGCCCTTCTGTTTTCCATACCATGCCTTCTTATAGGTAATTTCCTTTCCGTACATTTGAGTAATGTGTGCAATAATAACTTTAATCTTGACATCTGAATCATTCTTAATAAGAGGAACTACTTGCCGACCAATAAACTTCGCATATAGGTTGGGGTGATCTTGACTTTCTCCAACAAAGAGGACCCTTATGCTTGGTCACTTCCCAATAGCCAAACTTCTTTCTACTCAACAACAACAACAACAAAGCCTTAGTCCCAAAATAATTTGGGGTCCTTTTTCAATATACATTCTATTGCCCATGTATGAGTTGTGCTCTTTTTTACCCTGAATCGGCTATTGGTTCTAATATGGTACCTTTTATTTCAAATTTTTCCTCGTTCTTGTCAGTAAATCGTATCTCTTTAGCGATTTCATCTTTCTCTGGATCCCAAACTGGAAAACTGGGTTGATTATGTTAATCAATGAAGCCTTCTTCTTGTCCAGTAATATCACCAATATCACTGTAAAAAGGATAATCTACTCTCTTATACCTTCGATTTTCCAGCGCTTCATTATAAATCAAATGTGTTTCCACGTCATAATCAATCGGCCAATCATCACCATCTCCCAAATCTAAATCAGAATCACTACTACCCTCTTGATATTTATCATCAACATCGTCTAGCATTGCTTCTTCTTCTTCTTCTTCTTCTTCTTCTTCTTCTTCTTCTTCTTCTTCTTCTTCTTCTTCTTCTTCTTCTACACCATTTTCAGAATTATCATCATAAACTGGATCATTTGGGCATGACATGTTACCATAATTTAATGTTTGAGCTAATACAAGTGTTTGTGTACTTGAACCAACCCCTGCATCATAGTTACAACTTGGTTAATTCCCATTAAAGGTCTCAGTAATACGTGTTTCAAACTCTTCATAATGTCGATTTTCAATCAATTTTACGATCACATACAGCTGCAAATTACTCAACCCCCATGTTTAGCAAAAATGTCGAACATAGTATCCATGCCCGAATCATCTTAAATACGAAAAGGAAAGTACTTACCAATCCCGCTATCAAAGGAATGAGGATATCTATAAATAGCTTTCAAATCATATTGTGTCCGATCTACGCCTATCTTTTTATATAACTCATCAATAAATTCATTGTATCTCAATTTACAATGACCCCTAATTGTACATTCGGCCCTTTCTAAAAATGAGAACCATCAAATGGTTGTTTATCATCACCTCCCCAATAGCACATGAAAATTAGTGAACCCCCGTTTATCTTTAACCCTACATTATGAAATCAAAGTGTTAAAACTTCAAAACCCTAATTTTAACATTTATATATATAATTTACTAAACCACAATAAAAAACTTAAATATATATATATATTTAAACACAAGTGAAAACAATGATTAAGATGATGTTGATTTAACTTGATTTTTAGTCTTTAACAATTCTGAAATTAAGGAATGTGAAAATTTGAGATTTTTCTTCAACAATTTTGGATTTGGTGAAGTTTTGATATGAAACATATGAATCCCCATTCTATAAACCTTATCTCTTTCTCGCTGAAACTCGCTACAAGTATCGAGTTCACCTTTAAAATTGCTACGCCAAGTAGCGAATTATCTAAACCTTAATTACGTTAACAATGTTAATTATACTAAACTCGCTATTTCAAGTAGCGAGTTTCAACGAGAGAATTTTTAAACTCGCCACACGATTTAGCGAGTTTCAAAAAAATCGCCAGGTTAATAGTTCTAAAGATTTCTCATTTTGGGAATTATTATTTTAAAAATGAATTATTTGAGAAAAATTTCCATTAAATATGCATAAATGTTTTATATTTAATTAATGTATGAAAAATTGGCAAATTTTAAAATTTAACTTATTAATTTTTCAAAAAAAATAATTTATTATTTTTTCAAAAAAAAATATTAATGTATTAAAAAATAATATATTTTTTATTTATTTTTTTGTAAATATAATTATTCATATTTAAATTATTATTCTTTTTACGAAAATTAATAAATTTATTTTGTAAATATTATTACTCATCATTTATTTATTTATTTAATATTTTTATTTTTATTTTTATTTTTATTTTAACTTTAAGTTTAATTGTTTTTTCATTTATTTCAAAAAAAAAAAATAAATTCTAAAAATGTTTTAATATATTTTTAAGAAAACGATTTAATATATTATCTTCCCATTAAAAAAAATATGAATTATATTTGGCTCAAAATAATATTAATAAATATATAGATAATTATATATTTTTTAATTTTGGTTATTTAGTTATTTAGAAAGGTGATTATTTAATATTTCAAAAATAAACTTACTTTTCAACCCTTTAAATTTAGAAATTTTTATTAAAACCCCTTAATAGTTAAACAACTTCACACTAACTAATTTGTTAATCATGTGCACGACACATGACTGTCTAACAAGATTTCTAAAGATTTTTGTTAAAAGCATTAAATTGGCGACGATATTTCATTTGGGGCCCTGTTTTGGCAAAAAAAAAAAAACGTGAAGGTCCGTTCTAAAAATGCTCTTTATACTTCAGCCACTAAATTGTCATTTGCAATTTTTTTATTCCAAATAAATGCTTTATTTCTTTAAAAATATATATGGTTAATTGAAATTATAATTATCGAGTTCGCTATGTGGCTATCAAATACTTTCTCCGTCCCAACAAAACTGAGACCAAATTTATGGGCACGCGGATTAAGTAAAAGTAAGAGAGAGAAAAAGTGAAAGAAAATGTTGTGAGTATAAAGAATTAAATAGGAGAGAGAATAAGTGGGAGGAATAGTTAGGAGAGAGAATGTTGTGAGTGTAAAAGTGAAATAGGAGAGAGAATGAGTGGGGTAAATAGTGAATATCCCCTTGCCATTTTGGGAAGTATCAGTTTGGCTGGGACGGATCAAAAAGAAAATAAGTATCAGTTTTGGTGGGACGGAGGGAGTATTAAAGAGAATATACATTATTTTGAGATAATTTTTCTAAATTAATATTCATTTTGTAAGAGTATCAAATTATTTATTTTTTAAAGCACAAAATTCTTTGAATTCATACTTTATTATTTGGTTGTATGGTTATTTCTTCAAAATCTATAATAATTATTTTGTGAAATAAACTAAAAATCACTAATATGTGAGGAAGAATTGATTGATAATTATTAAATTATTAATTTAATTACTAAATATAGAGTCTTAGTGAGCATAATAAATTTCAAAAAATATTTTTTTGGTATTATATGAGATTTTGTGGTGGCTTAATTATTTTATGGGAGATTAAGGCATCATTTATATTAAAATGAGGGTCAAAATAGTCAATCTATTATCTAAAATGTTGTCATTGAAACAAATTAAAATTTCAAGAGGGGCAATCAGACTTACCCAAACCTAAGAGATGGGAGTAAAATTAACCCCTTTTTAATACTCCAATACTTTCTCCTTTTCCCAAAAGTGTTTCACTTTATTTGAATTTTGTGAAAGAGAATAGAAAAAAATTATCAATAAGGGCCGTTTGGTAGCCCTTCTTAGGTCGAATAGGATTATTAATCCAATAAGTTTGGTGTTTGGTACATTAAATGCAACCACTGTATTATTTCTAATAACCTGGATAGTAAACTCTTATCCCCTCTTATCCCCTTCTTATTAATCCCAAAAAAAGGGTGATATTATTAATCCCCTGATTAATAATCCCCTCACTATTAATACAGGCAAATCCTATCGGCCTACCAAACGAGCCCTAAAAGTTTAAAATTTGTTATTAATACATCATTACAGTTAATATCACTAACAATTTTAATAATTCAATCTGAATAATTGAGTTAACGTGAAATATTGATCAAATATTAATCAAGTTAATTATATTGGAAATGCATGTAATAACAGCTTCAGCAACACAAGTAATAACAACTTCAGCAACACAAGGCACATGAGGCGGGCGCTTCATTTCCCACCAGGCGGGCGCCTCATACCTTCAGCGATGTTGCTTCAGCCACGGCATTCGAGGCGGGCGCCTCAAGCTCAGCCATGCGGCCGCCTCACATGGAACTCACCTCGCCATAAGCTTCTGCATGTGAGGCGCGCGCCTCACTCTCCTCAGGCGGCCGCCTCACAGGTCCTCTTCTGCTGGTGTGTTTCCTTTTTCCTGATGTAATATTTTGTTTCCTTATTTCATTTTTTCCAAGTCCTTGAAGGATCCTAGTCTAGGTAGAATCCTTGTATAGTTAGAATTGTTATTGCCATATTTACATCCACCTAATTTGTATATATAGGACAATTCAATATCAATAAAGTAAGCTTGTAAATTTCAAATCAAAGTTTCAATTCAACAAATTATTCATATTAAAGTGTGACTATTTTTTCGATACGAGCGAACAGTGGCAGATCCAGGATTTTTAAATCAGGTGGGCTTGGTATTCAAAAATATTGTAAACAGTAACAACCATGAAAAATAACTTCATTTATCGAAAAAAGAAGTTACATATAGTCGATGACTTAACGAGTTTTAATCATTACATACATGCATATAAAAGAGCATAAGCTAATTAAATCTAACTCTACGAGTCCCTAAAGCCTCAAACTCTTTAATCACCTCGTCGTTGCTAATACCTGCAGCATATGAGCATATGCGTAGGAGGTGAAATCACTTATGCATCTGTCACAATTGTATAATTAGGACTCTAGAACAATTCTACATTGTTTTTCTTTGATTATGCATATTACTAATTTCACTTGCATATTCTACTAGAATCAGAGGCATTTTAAAGCTAATCCATGGCACAAATACCAAATATGATCATTATATTAGTGCAGGGTGTTTCATATACAAGTAGATGTAGCTTACACAGACACACATTATATACCATCAACCAAAAACTGAGCAGTAATAAGTTCTCACGGCCTGCTTCAGTACACTACACTGAAAGACAATTATTAGCCATGTAAAGACCAATAAGGTGCACTAGAAGCTGGAAACAAAAAAGTAAAAAATTATGAGGACATATGCTCTTAAGTTGAATGTATAAGGCAGCCATGCTTTTATGCATATCAACATGTTAGGGCATAAAACAAACTGTATTTTCTCTATATATCACAGTATTACAAGTTGGTAGTGATCATAGAAAAGATAACTGATGAGGGAAATAAAAGAAAGGTGTTTTGGTCAAATTTCAACAATTATATTTTTATGATGGGAAAAGTGACTAAAGTGATATGAATCTAGGTACAATGACTATCAAGTTGAATAGAAATGGACACAAGATGTTTGTTGACTAGGGAAAGCCCTTGAACAACTTGTTCGCCGGCATAAAACCCCGGGAGGATCTGGCTCCTGCCTTGACCGAAAGTTTACTAAATGTTCTTGAGGTTTACAGTACTATGAGCGTATTGAAAGAGACCTTAAGCTAGTGAATCATGTGTGTGCAAAATACAGTGGTATGTCTCTTTTATACCTCTCCACAACGGCTAACTACAAAGAGAATCATGGGCCTATAAACTCGGGAAAGAGGTTGATCCAATAGAGATATTTCCGCCATTTGCTGTTTGAGGGAGAAGATAAGATTTGTTGCTGAAGAAACGTTTTTGACTTAGTCATTGCTTCCTTTGACACGAGCCCTATAAAATAGGAAGAACGTTACTGCGTCCCAACCTGCAGAAAGCCAAGTTGTAAATGGAACAACTCAAGTTGTTAGTACCAAGTTGTTAAGTATAAGTTGTAAACATATTGACTGAAAAATGTAGAGCCCAACAATTGCCCCCAAACTTTTTGAATTTTTTTTTTTTTTTTTAAATGAGGGATAGAAAGAGACAAAGGAATTCAAAAAGTTTGCCAAAATAAGAAAGAAAGGAACGACGGTTTTTAAGAGAGAAGAAAGGGACAAAGGAATTCAAAAAGCTTGCCAAAAGTGTATGAGAAAACGGCGGTTTTTAAATGGAAAGAGACGTGATAGGACAGTTTGAGTGGTTTTCCAAAGCAAAAAGTTGTGTTGGTTTTAAAGTCCAACCGCTTTTAAGTTCCCCACAAATAGATATACTCCTTTTCCAACTCTCCCTTTCACCAAATCAGAACAGTAATTTCAACGGAGGTTTTATAGGGAGACCCAAGGAAGACGACCGGAGAGAGAACCAAAATAGAACTTTCTGGTGAGTTACTTGTTTCCTTTTCAATTCCATCTTTGAATTTTTGTTTTAAGCTTGAAAAATGGGGAAGAGAAAGGTGGTAACTTTAATCGAGAGTGGAGAGGGTTTGCCCGCGGGTTTTCTCACCCAAAACATGTTGAAGAACCCTGAAAAAGAGAAGTGTAGAATCCCTGCTACTAATTTAGAAATCATCAAGAAGAATCATGCCATGGCATATGAAACTGAGTTTTTTACCCACCTTGACCTAACCCCAGAATGTTATTCCCCTGAATGGGTATGTTTCCCCGAATATCCCTTCACCATTGGTTTGAAATTCCCCTTCCCGATCTTAATCACCAAGTTCTTTGCTGCTACCAAACTTAACTATGCCCAACTTATGCCCCAAGGTTGGAGAAGCCTACAAACCCTCGTAAGGTTAAACGCAGAAACAGAGTTGGAAATAGGTTTAGAGGAATTCGCTCTCACAAATGAAATTAGGAGTTTTGGTTTAGGAAGGTATGGCTTTAGGGTTAGAACTGGTAGGATGTCCTTTCTAAATGACAATGTTGATACCGCTGATAGAGGGTGGAAGAACAAATTCTTTTTCGCCAAGAAGAGCACCCTGGTGAAGGATGAGGGTGCCAACTTCAAATGGAGGTCCCAAGGTAGTATAGGCAATTTTTTCTAATTCTAATAATTCTCCTTAATTAATCATGTAACTAATTCTCCAATTTTCTCTTTGGCTTAGTTGCGAAATTGGATGTGCTCTTTCCTTTTAAGGACAACACGGAGGAGAATGTGAGCAAGATTTATGATTTGGACCTGTTAGTGAGAACTTTTAAGGTACTACCAGTTCAATTTGTTGCAGATCAAGACGAGGAAGTTGGTCCTGAAGAACCCCAAGAAACAAATCTTGAAGAAACTTTATCTGAGCCCACCCCAATGTCCACAGGTTAATTAAATACCTGAAATCTTTGCCTATCTCCAACTTGTTCTAATTCCTTTATTTTGTTCTAACTTTTCAACCTTTTTTGCAGCCACCCTTTCTAAGGACACCGTTAGTGCTGCTGGCCTACTTGCTGCGGCTAGAGCAAAGAGTTTAGCAAGGCAAGACAGTAAACCCCCCACCCCAGTGTCTGTTGTGGATAGCTCCGATATGATTGCATCCAAGAAGAAGGGGGACGCGAAGAAGAGAAAGCTAGTGGATGCTGAAGCCACAGATACAAGTGGTGACATGGATATGGGAAAGTTAGGAGAAAAGTTCAGAGCTGTTGTTGAGAAGGTAAATATGAAGGGACTTTTGAATTTTTCCAAGGAATTTGATAGAATATTAATGCTTTCTTTTATGTAGGAAATTATGATCCCTATTGTAGCCCACATTGATGCATTGAAGATCAAGGCGGCAAGGCTCAGTCATGAAGCTGCAGAATCAAAGAAGGAGGCCACAAAAAGTATCAAGGAAGTGGAGAAATGGAAGAAGGAAGCAAACAAGCATGCTGGTGAAATGGAAGGTTTGAGGAGGGATTTTGAACGCTTAGAAAAAGAAGTGGAATCCATCAGGGCTGAGAACAAGGCTCACATGAAAGAACTTGCGGCTGCGGAGGGGGACTTTAAATTTCATGCCACCAAGACTCTGTTAGAGGCTCGAATTCAGATGATTGAGGAGTATAAAAGTGGGCAAGCCATAACTTGGAACCTGGAGGACGAGAGAAAAGTTTTGGAAGACCATATTGGGGAGCCAGCGGATGCAGAAGAAGTGAATTCCGCGGCCCTGGAAGCCCTAGTTGATGATGCTAACAAGGATCTGAACACCATAGGGGTTACTCCAAATGATCAAGGGGAGAAGACAACACTGGCGGCAGCAGGCCAAGAAGTTTGAAAAACATTTTAAAACTTTTGGGTATTTTTGGATGATGAAAAAAACAATTTTTGTGTACCTCTGCTGGTACAGCAAATGGGGGGAGTGTCCCCAAAAAACAAGGTTTTATTTTGTAATGGCTCATAAGAGCCGAGACAATTTATTTGGGGGTACTAGGTTGGTCTAGTACTCCAAGCTTTTTTAGGTTTTTAGGGACTTGTTGGCTTATCCAACTTGTCCTTTAGTTTGCAAAAAATCTTTTGGAAAACTCTTAATGGTTTTTTAGCAAAGTATCTTATGTCTCTGAGAGACGCTTGTTTGTTCTTTAGATAACATGTAAATGTTATAAAACCGTAGGTAACATGAAAATGTTACAACCAATAGTTCACAACTTGAAGAAGTGTGAAAACGTGCGCCTGTGCGAAGGTGTCAAAACCTTAATTCGTAAGAAAAGATGAATATCTTTTAACCATAAGTACCTTTGATCGAGGTAATTCGTTTGAAGAGATAGAACAAGTATCACCCGTCCCCGGCGTGTCAACAAGTTCTATCCCTCTCCAGCCTAGAATTCCAACATGTATCGCCCGTACCGGCGTGTCAACATGTTGAAATTTTCTTCTTCAGGTTCAAACATGTATCACCCGTATCCGGCGTGTCAACATGCTTGACCTTTGTCCTCTCAGCTCAAACATGTATCAGCTGCACGGCGTGTCAACATGTTTGTCCTGTTTCCAGCCTTAGGTCTCAACAAGTATCGCCCGTACCGGCGTGTCAACCTGTTGAGCCTACTCCGTTTGCTCAAGTTGCACCTCGCAAAACAAATTCATGTTAGGGTTGGGCGTTAGCATAGCTAACGCCCTCCGACGCTCAAGTCGCAATGTTTTAGTAAGAGTAAAAAATTGAAATGCGTAATTGAACTCGACATAAATTTAAACCGTACCTGAGGAGTCTAGTTATAAATAACTGGACTTACATGAAATAATGTTTCAAGTGGATAGCGTTCCAACTTCTAGGGATTCTGTCTCCACTTGGGGTTGACAACCGCATGCACCTTCGCTGCCTTCGCATCGATGAGATATGGGCCTTCCCACTTGGGAGCCGCCTTACCCGCATTCAATTCTCTTGTATTTTGAAATACTTTCCTTAAAACTAAATCACCAACCTCGGAACCTTCTAACTCGACATTCTTGTTGTAAGACCTAGCAATTCACTGCTGATAAGCTGCCATCCTTACCTTGGTTAAATCCCTGATCTCATCAATTGTATCTAAATCTTGAGTTAGCAAGAGATTATTTTCATCTTGAGTTAATAAGCCATACCTTGTCAGTAGGACTGTCGCTTCAACTCGGGAAGTACAGCCTTCACCGTATACTAAAGAATAGGGAGTTCTACCCGTGGCTCCTTTAGAAGTAGTTCTATCTCGCCCAAAGCACAAGTGGTAATTCTTCAACCCACTTTTCCCTTCTTTTGATCTAGACGCTTTTTCAAGTTGTTGATGATCAACTTGTTGCTTGACTCACCGGCCATTGGCTTGAGGGTGGACAGTGTCGACATGACTAACTTGATGCCCCAGCGAGTACAAAAGTCCCTGGTCTTCTTACTTATGAACTGTGGCCCGTTGTCACATACAATCTCCGATGGTACACCAAACCTGCTAATGATATTTTTCTTTAAAAATGAAATTACCTCTTTATCTCTTACTTGTACATAAGCTTCGCCTCGATCCATTTCGAGAAATAATCGGTTAGAGCCAACATGAACACTTTGCCTCCGGAGCTTTAGGCAACTTGCCTACAATATCCATGCCCCATCGCATGAAAGGCCAAGATGAGACTATAGGATGTGAGGGCTCGGCAGTTGATGCAAGATGTTGCCGTGTCTTCTGTGCATCACACTTCGTACGTAGCTCATGGCATCTCGACGCATGGTTGGCCAATAGTATCCCGTCTTGAGGGCCTTGGATGCTAATGCCTTTCCTCCGTAATGGTTCCCACATATTCCTTCATGGATTTCTTTAAGCACCACTTCAACTTGATCATTATCGACACATCTCAAGTAGTGTCCCCGCAAAAGACTTCTTAAACAAAGACATTATCTATCAAAACGAAAGTCGAAGTACGAATCTTAAAGGATCTAACATTCTTAACATCGTGGAATAGTTCCAAGTTGAAGAAACTCAATTACGTGTGGGTCCAAGAAGGTTTAGCATCCGGTGCCCCAAGAGGTGGTGTAACCACTTGAATTTCCTCAACTTGGTCTATTGCCGGGTACTTAACATAAATAATTGTTATACTAGAATGCAACATTGATTTGCAAGTTGAACCCAAGTTAGCCAAGGCGTCTGCTTCTGCGTTCTCCTCTCGAGGGACCTGTTCCAAAGAGAATGATAGAAATTTCAAGCTAAAGCCTTAACATGTTGGAGGTACAGAGTCATCTTGGAATGTTTCGGCATATAACTGCCATTAAAGTGGTTAGCTAGCAATTGAGAGTCAACACATACATTTAAATGTGTAATATTCAAATTCAAAGCCGTAGTTAAACCCATGATTAGGGCTTCATACTCGCCTTCATTATTTGTTGCACCGAATTCACAAGATACAAACTTGAGGTATGATATCACCTTGAGGGATTTTAGGACTATTCCCAAGCCAATCCCTTTGGAATTTGAAGCTCCATCTCGTAAACAATGTCCAAAATCGAGGAATAGTTTTACCTTCAAGTTGTTGCACTTCCAGCTCTACCTCAGCCGCAAACTTGGACTCAAGTCGCTACGAAATCGGCTAGGGCCTCGCGATTTGATGGCCGTTCTCGGCTCGTATGAAATGTCATACGTGCTCAACTTGACCGACCACTTGGCCAACTCTCGCCCGACAACTCCGGGGTTCTCAACACATTTCTCATAGGATAATTAGTTCTAACGGTTATGGAATGTGTTTCAAAATAATGACGTAATTTGGTAGCAAAGCAGAGTTAAGGCTAATATTAATTTTTCAAGATGAGAGTACCTTGTTTCAAAGATCTAATAAAGACTTACTTACATAGTAAACAGATGTTGTTCACCTTGGGTTTCCTTCACCAATACCGCACTAACAAACATTTTCGTATACACAAAATAAATATAAATAAAGATGCTCACCATGTTCGGGTTTGGCGAGTAGGTGACGTCATCAAGTATTCTTTAAGTTGTTTGAAGGCCGCCTCATGTTGGTCACTCCATTGAAAAAGTTTGTTTTTTTCTTAATACTTCGTGAGAATAACCCGCACTTATCGATGATTTGGATATAAATCTATTCAAAGCCGCTACTCTACCTCGTTAACCTCAGTACGTCCTTGATGTTCTTAGGGATTCCAAGTTGAGAATGGCTTTAATTTGTTCAGACTTGCTTCGATTCCCTCTTGGTCACCATATATCCCAAGAATTTACCTGCTCTAACACCGAAGTTGCACTTCGCCGGATTGAGCTTCATGTCAAGGCTTTCAAGATGTTGAATGCCTCAAAGAAGGTGCTCCACATGATCCTCAATGTGCTTGGATTTGACCACCATATCGTCTATGTAGACCTCCATCGTCTTGCCAAGTTGGTCTTTGAACATTTTGTTTACTAACCTTTGATAGGTTGCCCCCGCATTTTTAAGACCAAAGGGCATAGAAATATAACAATATATACCTTCGGAGTCATGAATGCCGTATCTTCTTGGTCCGAAGGCTCCATTTGAATTTGTTGATACCCTAAGACGATCCATGAATGTCAAGATGTCGTGGGCCAGCTGTCTCATCAACTAGAGAATCAATATGAGGGAGAGGGAATGGATCCTTCTGACAGCCTTGTTCAAGTCGGTGAAGTCCACGCATACCGCCACTTGCCATTCTTCTTCTCCACCACTACAACGTTAGCCAACCACCTCGGGTACCGAACTTCTCTCGATCATCTTGGACTTCGTAAGCCTCTCAACTTCATCCTTTATGATCTCGGTTCCGCTCCCGGGCAAACTTCCTTCTTTTTGACTGACGTGACGGATGGTCGGATCGATGTTCAACTTGTGAGTAATAATATCCTTGCTTATCCCCGTCATGTCTTCATGTTTCCAAGCGAAACAAGATTTCCGGCTTTTCAGAACTCGATCAACTCCTCTTCGATTTCGGACGGTAGGTCTATCCCAACTTGCACTTGGGCCTCGTGGATTTGATGCATCAACAGAACGCTTTTGTATCGTGCTCCACCGCTTCAAGAATGTCCCGGGCCTTTTTCTTTAATTGCTATGCTTGCCGAGGGGTCGAGCTTGCTTTCATGTTGATCTTGTAACATTCCTTAGAGACTTGCCGGTTTCCCTTCAACTTGGCAACACCCCAAGGTGTTGGAAACTTGACGCATTGATGGTAAGTCGATGGCACGGCCTTCATGTTGTGGATCCAAGGCCTTCCCAATATAACATTGTACGAGGAAGAGCACTCAATTACACAAAACCTCTCCATGGAATTCATACCCTCCGTAGATGGGCAACTTGATCTCTCCGACCGTTTGCTTCACCTCACCACCGAACCCTACCAAGCACGGATGAATTCTTCACTACTTCGGACAGAGGGATGCCCATATCTTCAAGAGCATGAGTGAAGATGATGTTGACCGAACCGCCACCATCGATCGAATCCGCTTGACCACACAATTAGCAATCCGCACCCGAACAACTAGACCATCATGATGAGGGTCCAACGTGTTGTCCTTATCTTCATCTTCAAAGGAAATAACATGACCATCGGTGAAGTCACGACGCCTTGAAGGCAATTCCGATTGATCTTCCTTAGAGCTTTTGGCATGACGCTTAGCGGCGAGTAAGTTGTGCCGCAAATATGAGACCCACCCGAGATAACATTCACTACCTTGGTGGCCGGAGGGGGTGCAACTTTCTCGGGTCTAGATCGCTCCCCGAATCAGTTCTTTGGATTCACTCGACCCTCTTCTTGCCCAACAAATCCTTGAGAAGACCCTTGGACAATAAATGAGCAATCTCCTTCCTCAAGGCGAAACAGTTCTCGGTGGTGTGCCCAAAATCTTCATGAAACGCGCACCACTTGGACTTGTCCTTCCAAGTTGTTGACTGGTCATTCTTCTTGGGCCATCTTGCTTTATCTCCAAGATTTCCCATGGCGCACAAGATTCCTGCAATGTCCACATAAAAGCAATATTCAGAAATTTGTGGATAATCATTATCATCACCTTCCCGATCATCATCTACAACATGAATTCTAGAGGGTTCGCTTTTAACAGGGGTTTGCCCCCGTTGGACTTATAGTGATGGGAATCCGGTCGTCTGTCGAAGGCTCAAATAGAGGAGTAGGAGTCCTCCCAGCTTGACTTCCCCATCGCCAAGCTATCTTCCTCCAATCTGATGTAAGGCAAGGCCCTGGTTCTGATTTCTTCAAGTTGTTTCGCAGGGGTCATCACCAACTCGTTGTAAAACAATGAACTCTTCTTCAAGCCTATACGGAATGCCTCCGTAGCGGTGGACACATCCAAGTTGGGTATAGTCACTGCCTCCTTGTTGAACCTGTGCAAATACTCTTTAAGATTTTCGTTAGGCTGTTGTACAATTCTATAAAGATCACTAGTCAACTTGTCAAATGCCCTGTTGCATGAAAACTGATTAATGAACATATTGACAAGTTGAGCATAAGATGAAATAGAGTTTAGAGGAAGCCCCGTTAGCCATTTTAAGGCCGGTCCCGACAAGGTTGAGCCAAAGCCCCTGCAAAACATGCTTCTTTAAACATAGGAGGGATACTTATGATATCCATTGATTCCCGATACAAAGAACACGTGCTCTGCTGGATCGGTACTCCCATCATACTTCTTCATATGGGGGACTAAGAATTTCTTCGGGATCTCCACACTGGCTATTGCTGGCACAAAACGAGACTCATTGTAGCAAGTTGGAGAGACTTGGTGATACGGCAAGTTGACTCCAGGCACGCTTCGGAGCAACTCCTTAATGGTTTGCATTTCCTTAACAAGTTGGTTCTCTGCGAAAAGAGGAGCATTATTAACTTGAGGTGCGAAAGTATCGAAAGCATTAAAGAAACTTCCCGTTTGCCCCACTGAGGGTGTAGCATAAGTGTAGCAAGATGATAGCGCAGGTTGGCTAGCTGGTAGGCCGAATCTTGGTTGCTCGATTGGAATGGATGTCACAATTGTGCTTTCCGCTGGCAAGGTGTTGGACATCGGGATATCTCCAACATGGCTCGGTCCCGTACTCCGCACCAAACAAAGATCTAGGAAGTAAAGGTGAAAACGGAGTGGATACTTGAGTCCCCGCTTGCTTCCCTTTACGCAGACTATCAATGGCATTGAATATCATGGTATTCGTATGCTCTTGAGCATCCAACCGATCGCCTATTTTCTTCATCATGTCCGCCATGTTGGACATTATCTCCAAATTGACGGCTTTCGCACTTGGAGGAAGGTTGCCTTGGGCATTGGAAACGATGGCGGCCGACTCGACCGCCGGAAGATGGATTAACCATTTCTACTTGAATAATCAAAGTTTCCCACAGACGGCGCCAAATTGTTTTGGTCAAATTTCAACAATTATATTTTTATGATGGGAAAAGTGACTAAAGTGATATGAATCTAGGTACAATGACTATCAAGTTGAATAGAAATGGACACAGGATGTTTGTTGACTAGGGAAAACCCTTGAACAACTTGTTCGCCGGCATAAAACCCTGGGAGAATCTGGCTCCTGCCTTGACCGAAAGTTTACTAAATGTTCTTGAGGTTTACAGTACTATGAGCGTATTGAAAGAGACCTTAAGCTAGTGATTCATGTGTGTGCAAAATATAGTGGTATGTCTCTTTTATACCTCTCCACAACGGCTAACTACAAAGAGAATCATGGGCCTATAAACTCGGGAAAGAGGTTGATCCAATAGAGATATTTCCGCCATTTGCTGTTTGAGGGAGAAGATAAGATTTGTTGCTGAAGAAACGTTTTTGACTTAGTCATTGCTTCCTTTGACACGAGCCCTATAAAATAGGAAGAACGTTACTGCGTCCCAACCTGCAGAAAGCCAAGTTGTAAATGGAACAACTCAAGTTGTTAGTACCAAGTTGTTAAGTATAAGTTGTAAACATATTGACTGAAAAATGTAGAGCCCAACAAAAGGTAGGAACTGAATTGGAATTCACGGCACAACAGAAGAAATGAGGAAAATTAGGAGCCAAGCTCTACTAATCTCATATAAGGTTATTTTCAATACATCCAAAAATCTCCTGGATAACTTCTAGAGCTAGGCTATATATAGGCATAGCGTTAAAGACTTAAAATAAACAAAAACATGAACCATAGAAGATTCATTGAGTAGCTGAAATTGAGTAGCTGAACTTGGACCAATACTAAAATACTGTGAATGTGATTGTTGACTTTTCACTTCCCATCATGCACTGCATCATTCTCTCCTGTTGGGAAAAAACTCGTCCACGAGTTCTAAAGCTCCTCGCCATGAAATTCTGACAAGTCTCAAACATTGAATGTTGGATGAGTATGGATATGTGGCGGCAGCTCAATCGTGTAGGCATTGTCGTTAATCTTCTTGATGATTCTGCAAGGCCCAATCTTCTTCTCCTTGAGCTTGTTGTAAGACCCAACAGGAAAACGTTCCTTCTTCAAATAAACCCAAACAAAATCACCTTCCTTGAAAATCTTCACTCGGCGATGAGTATTCGCAGCATCACTATACTTCTTATTACTTTCCTCAAGCTTCTTCCTCACATCTTCATGAATTTTCGCCATGGTAGTAGCAAAGTCCTCAGCTTTCTTGCTGGATGAGAGGGGATCCAGAATCCGAGCAAGATCAAGATAATGAGTTGGGGTTTTTCCATGAACGACTTCAAAGGGACTCTTTCCTGTTGAACGATTCACCACATAATTATATGAAAACTCAGCCTGTGCAAGGATCATGTCCCACTGTTTGGGCCTTTTTGCTGCCAGTGATCGAAGTAAGTTCCCTAAGGTTCGATTCACCACCTCCGTTTGACCGTCGGTCTGAGGATGATAAGCACTGCTATATTGCAAATTAGTACCAATCATGTTCCACAAACACCTCCAAAAATGGCTTATAAACTTTGTATCTCTATCTGATACGATAGATCTTGGAAGACCATGATGCTTGACTATTTCTCGAAAATAAAGGCTTGCAATATATAAAGCATCCATAGTTTTCTTACACGGAACAAAATGTGCCATCTTCGAAAAACGGTCAACAACCACAAAAATTGAGTCATTACCCCTCTGTGTTCTTGGCAAACCAACCACGAAATCCATACTAACATCTTCCCATGGAGCATTTGGGGTTGGCAACGGGATATAACTACCTGTATTCTGAGCTCCTCCTTTGCATGTTTGGCAGATTCGACATCTCTTTATGAAATGATTTACATCTCGATAAATACTAGGCCAATAATATTTCTCTTTCACAGCAAGTACTGTCTTGTCCCCTCCAAAATGTCCACCTAGACCTCCAGAATGCAACTCCTTGACAACACACTCTCTAAGTGAACACCTGGGGAGGCATAAGCGATTACCCTTGAAAAGAAAATCATCCTGGAGCAAATAATCGCTGCACTGTGTGATGATGTGTCGCCATTTCGCGGGAAAAAATTCGATTTTTCGCGTTTCTTTGAAAAAACCAAATAAACCCGGGAAAAAGAACGGAGTCGCCACGCCATTTTTGTTTTAAGGGCCAAAACTTTGAAAAAAGCCCGAGATCAGAAATTTGGGTTCGGAGGTCATGTTACACGCCGGGAAGGACGTTAGTGTGCACTCGGAATGCCTCGTAAAACGAGTCTTCCAAGCTGAAAATCATTTATGTGTGTGTGTGTGTGTGTGTGTGTGTTTTGGCCAAAATAATTTGAAACTCAGAAAAGTAAAAATTGGGATATCTTTTTAAGACTTTAAACTGATTCCATGATTTTTTGGAAGATTTTTGGATTGAGATTTGGTACTCAAAAGACCTTTTGAAGTTGAGAGCCACTTCTGCCAGAATGAAAAAGGCAGTGGACCTTTGATTTTGAAATGGATTCAAGGGTCTTAAAACCTCATAATCTGGATAAACTCAGAGAATGAAAGTTGTTCCAGACACCTTAAATAAGATTTGTGCGAAGGAATTTTCCATTTTGGAGAAGATTTGAAAGGGTCAAAATCTTCTGGAAACCTCAGATATGAGATCTGGATTTCCAGAAGCTGATGAACTAGCCTCTGAAAGAAAATTTGAAAAGAGGAGTTTTACTCACCCAAAAAATAAAGTAAAAATATTTATGGAAAGCTCTGGATGTTGTCTACAAAAAGTGTTTTGTAGTCAACACCAAATTCCACATTTATCTGTGTCCAAAAAATTAGACCATGGACTGACGTCTGAGAAAATTGCTACTGGACAGCAACTTCTCAAGAAAGAAAATATGATTTTAAGGGGGGTTTTGCATCCATGCTTGTCCCCATTTCCCTAGGTTTTGGTTAGTGATCACTTGACATTTTAGTGGTGAATCAAATATACCAAACCATCCTTGGGGTACATTAGGACTAAGCACTTCATTTGCTTGGGAAGGGGAATTTTATCCTTTGAAAATGAGATTTGATGCTTGAAAATGGTTTTTAGGGTTTTGAAAATGCATTTGCAAGAAAACAAGAACACATTAAAGAGAATGTTGATCCTTGTAGAAGATCATCCATGGAGATGGACTTCCATGGTGATCTTCTTGGATCTTAAGACAAGAAGAAGAATGAACTACATTTTGTAGTTTGAAGATGCATGCATGGATGAGAGATTTAGGGTAAGAAGAGGGAGGTTATACCTATCTTCCTTGTATTTTGAGGCTTTGGATTGAATATATGAGTGTTTGAGGCTTGAATGTGTTTAGGGTTTGAATTTGAGAGTGAGTGTGAGTTGGGAAAGATTCAAGAGAAAATGGTGACAATTCAAGTGAATTCTCACTGTTTCTCTCTATATTTCGCCAGAGGTTCAGTGAAAATTGTGTTGTGGCTCCTATTTTTGTGACTGGAGGGCTCAATTTATAGCCCTCCTGAAATGACAAACTCATCCGCGCGGACAAGGTTGGTAGCGTGCACTGTTCATTAAATGCAGCTCCAGGCTTTGGACAGGAAGAATAATCTTTTGAAAATTCAAATTAACCAGCCAGTTTATGTTCCAGCCACTTCTATTTTTGGTTTTCTTCCTTTGTTTTTGCTTTTTAAGATTCTTTTTGAGGTTTAACCTTAAATAACAATGCCCACTTTGCCCTTGCTTTGTTAGAAAAGTTAGGATTGTTAGGAAATGTTAGGAATGTTAAAACTTTCGTTAATTTTCTAACGAAAATTCTAACAAGCTCAAATTGGAGCACTTACAGTAGCCCCTCGGCGACGGCACTTTCGAAGGAAGCGGGGTCGTCGATAAGAGTAAGGCTCCATATTTGGCAGGATGATCGAGTGATCGGGTGGCTGAACCTATTCAATAGGCTACCTACGTATCCCTAGTGGGAATCAATCCCTTTCGTAGTTCGGGTCTTTGACCCTGGAGATGATGGCGTTTTAGGTGCCTCGAACCTGATGAGCGAGTTCTGCAGTCGGTTGTTGGAAAGAAACTCTGCTGGGGATAAGAGATGACCATTTTTGGTCTGATGGCTATCCGCTCTGCTGGGGATAAGAGATGACCATTTTCGGTCTGATGGCTATCCGCTCTGCTGGGGATAGGAATGACCATTTTCGGTCTGATGGCTATCCGCTCTGCTGGGGATAGGAATGACCATTTTCGGTCTGATGGCTATCCGCTCTGCTGGGGATGATTGTGATTTATCGTTTTCCTAGTGTTGTGTGTGATAGCGTCTTAGGTGCCTCGAACCTTGGAGATGGCATTTTAGGTGCCTCGAACCTCGGAGATGGCGTTTTAGGTGCCTCAAACCTTGATGATGGCATTTCAGGTGCCTCGAGTCTTGAAGATGGCGTTTTAGGTGCCTCGAACCTTGATGATGGCATTTTAGGTGCCTCGGACCTTGATGATGGCGTTTTAGGTGCCTCGAACCTGGATGGTGATGGCTTTTTAGGTGCCTCGAACCTGGATGGTGATGGCCTTTTAGGTGCCTCGAACCTGGATGGTGATGGCTTTTTAGGTGCCTCGGACCTTGATGGTGATGGCTTTTTAGGTGCCTCGGACCTTGATGATGGCGTTTTAGGTGCCTCGAACCTTGGCCTTTCGGTGGACTTTGTCTGCTGCCGAAGGAGAGGGTGACCGTTTTGGTCGGGGGGCTGGACCTAATGATAGGCTACCTACGTATCCCTAGCGGGGAATCAAGCCCTTTCGTAGTTCGAGTTTTTCTCGAAATTTCGTTGGCTTTTGGAATTCCGTTAACTTTGCTGGGGATTTTGTTAGCCTTTCTTTGAGGAAAATCAGACGTATTTGTCTGGGAAATCGGTCTTACGTTTGACTGCCGGGGAAGATTTTGATGAAAGATACGGGATCTCGTTATCTTTCTCGGGGAAATCGGTCTTACGTTTGACTGCCGTTTGATGATTTTGATGAAAGATACGGGATCTCGTTATCTTTCTCGGGGAAATCGGTCTTACGTTTGACTGCCGTTTGATGATTTTGATGAAAGATACGAGATCTCGTTATCTTTCTCAGGGAGATCGGTCTTACGTTTGACTGCCGGGGATGATTTTGATGAAAGATACGGGATCTCGTTATCTTTCTCGGGAAATCGGTCTTACGTTTGGACCTGCCCGTTTGATGATTTTGATGAAAGATACGGGATCTCGTTATCTTTCTCGGGGAAATCGGTCTTACGTTTGGCTACTTAGGGATGATTTTGATGAAAGATACGGGATCTCGTTATCTTTCTCGGGGAAATCGGTCTTACGTTTGACTGCCGGGGATGATTTTGATGAAAGATACGGGATCTCGTTATCTTTCTCGGGGAAATCGGTCTTACGTTTGACTGCCGGGGGATGATTTTGATGAAAGATACGGGATCTCGTTATCTTTCTCGGGGAAATCGGTCTTACGTTTGACTGCCGGGGATGATTTTGATGAAAGATACGGGATCTCGTTATCTTTCTCGGGGAAATCGGTCTTACGTTTGAGTTTGCCGTTTTGATGATTTTGATGAAGATACGGGATCTCGTTATCTTTCTCGGGAAATCGGTCTTACGTTTGGCTGCGGGGATGATTTTGATGAAAGATACGGGATCTCGTTATCTTTCTCGGGGAGATCGGACTTACGTTTGGCTAGGGGAATGATTTTGATGAAAGATACGGGATCTCGTTATCTTTCTCGGGGAAATCGGTCTTACGTTTGACTGCCGTTTGATGATTTTGATGAAAGATACGGGATCTCGTTATCTTTCTCGGGGAAATCGGTCTTACGTTTGACTGCCGTTTGATGATTTTCTTGACAAGGGGCTGACTTTGGTTAACTTTGGTTAACTCTGTCAAGTTGAGGACTAAACTGCAGAGTTCCAGATTTTTAAAGGGCAAAAGGGTCATTTTGACCCTGACAATCCTATCCGCGCGGATAGGAGCGTGTTCCGTGGTTTTTAAATGAGGGCCGCCCCTTTCTCCTTCTCCCCTACCACTTTTACAGTTTGTCGAGAGAAAAGAGAGAGAAAGTGAGAAATCCGCCATTTTTGGCCTAAAAAGCTTCGAAATCTTCCGATTTTCTTCGATTTTCGAGCAATGGAACACGGGGAAGGCGTTTTTCAAGGCCAAGGACGTGGCCCGATGGTGGAGAGACGATTGAAACTCGTCCGGATGAGGAGGCACTATACTCTTTCGCAATCGATTGCGGAGGAGCCCTACCCCGATGCTTGGCAACATTGGGCTTCTGATCCGAGTCTCCGAACGGTATATTTCGAATCTTTTCATTCCCTTTGTTGATTTCTTGCTTGAAATTGAATTTTGGGTGATTTTTGATTTTTTTTTTTGAAAATTCGAATGATTGATGTTCTTGGCTTTGAATCTTGATTTTGATGCTTTGCATGTTGTAATGAGTATATGAGTAACCCGAAATGTGCATTTTGCTTGGGAAAAAGATTTGGCATTTTCGCCATTTTTTTTTTTAGTATCCGAAAATTATGAATGAAACTTGTGATTTTTCTTTTTGAAATTTGAATATTGATTTTTGATGATATGCATGTTGCAATGAATTTGTTGGTGTTCCAAAATGTGCATTTTGCTTGAGAAAAGAATTGGCATTTTGCCAACATGAGATGATGATATGAATGTATGATTTTTGATTGATTTTTTTTTTGAAAAGTGGGACGGATTTTTCCTCCCGTTGATTGAATGCATGTTATGTATGCATGTTATTTTATGAAAATGGGACGGAGTTTTTACTTCCGTAAGATGTAGGATTTTTTTTTTGAGATGATGAATGATATGCGTGCATGCATAGGAACCCTTTTTTTTTAAAAAAAAAATGGGACGGAGTTTTTACTTCCGTAGGAATGCATCTTTTTTTTTTTTTGATGAATGCATTGGGATTTGGCAAAACTCTTTTGTGCGAGAAAAATGGGGCTATGCTCATTGTATCCTGTCATGCTGTCGAATTTTCTTTGAAATTTCATGATGCATATGTATGCTTTGTTTTTTTTTGTGCAAATGCAAATGCAATTTTTTTTTGACATTTTCTCTTTTTTTTTTTATCGCAGGGTGGAAACAACTACGTTACGGAGCAAACCGAATAAGATGAAGACTCGAGGATCGGTGGAGTCTCGTGGTTGACTTGTGGGACCGGCTTCCGAATGCGGGCCGAGGAGCTTTGCCGAGTCCGAGATGCATTGTTGTTGAGACCGGGCTTTGGGAGTTTGTTGAGTGCTTGAGGGGACCGGTCAAGTTCCCTAAGAGCAAGGGCTCGATGTTCGCTTTAGCGCAAAGACTGTGGGATGCGACCCACACGTTTCACTTCTTCTCGGGGGCGAGGCTACGGTTACGCCTTCCAACTATGCCGCGATCACGGGTTTGTCCTTCAACGGGACGCAGCATTGAGTGGCGGGACGGCTACGGTGATGCGGATCTCGTTGTGCTCTTCGGGATTTTCCCCTATTCCCAAAAAGGGGATGGGGATGGAGTATGCCGTGGTCTACGGGAAGATTGTGGAGACCATTGTGAGTTACGAGGCTGGGGAGGAGAGGATAGGCGCCGATCGATTGCCGTGGCCTTCTTGTGGTTTGCTTTTTCGAGCACCCTCTTTGGACATGCTTTGAGGGACGGCAGTCTTTGCCTTGATGAGGTCCTTGGAGGACATGGAGATGGCTGGAGATGTCTCCTGGGGAGAGGCCGGGCTGGCAGAGCTTTACTTTGCTCTCGACAGGTACAGCCGGAAGGCTGTGAGCTCCTTGTACTGCTTTGAGTTTGCCCTGGAGGTATAAGCTCTCTTTTTGCTTTCCTTTTTTTTTCTTGAGCGCACACTTTTTTTTTGCACTGGATTGATTTGATTTTTACCTTTCGCAGGTATGGGCGTTGGAGTTTTTCCACGTCACGATGTGGCGACAGCCGGCGGAGTACGTCGGGGCGTATCCGGCCATGCGCTCCTGGTCCAAGCATGCCCGGGAGAAGATAAGCTCCAGGGGGCGTACGACTCTCAGGTACGCGGATTGCCTTCCTTTGACGGAGGCTGAGACGGACGAGAGGATGATATTTTATCCTTGGGATCGTTTCGAGGTGGCGCACCAAGGGCGCCGAGATTTGGACTGTGCAGCGGAGGATTCTGAGAGGTCTGACCTGCGATGCCTATTATCTGGGAGAGAGGGTGACGCGCCAGCATGGCGTGAATTCGCCTTTGAGGACACCGGTGGAGCCTCCCGCCGATATGATACACCCGAGTGACAGATCTGTGACCTGGGATGACTACCGAGCCGACCAACACTTCTCGGCATTTGTGGCGACTGAGCCGTACCCCGTATTTGTTTTTGAGGAGGCTGAGGATGCCTCAGGTTCTGGATAGAGAGGGGCTTGGGATCCCGCGGTACCCTGACGGATTTTTCATATATCCAGATGGGGTCCGATTGAGGGTGCAGATCCTCACTCGAGCGGCTTCCACGAGCTTTCCGGCCTCGTCCGGGTATGAAGGTATGGCTTCACCTTTTCCCTCCTTTCTTTTTTTTTTTTTTTGGCTTTTGTCTTTTCTTTTCTTTCCTCGTCATCATTTTTTTTTTTCGCTTCAATCAAGCTCGACGCTTTTGCTTTTGCCAGGCGCTGGAGGTGGTCGTCGAGAAGCCGACGAAGCAAGTGATCGGAGCTAAGAGATTCATCAGAGGATGGTCGCTTGCGGGCTCCTCAGCTAGAGCGAGGCGACCACGGCCGGCGCCCGTCGATCGGGAGGCTTCCCCTATTCGTTCGTAGACTTCTTCGAGACTCCTCTGTCTCCTCTCATTTATCCCCGCTCGGTGCTACCTTTGGATCACGTCATTCTCGGGGATCCACACGGGCAGGGACACGTCTGGCAGCATGGTGGGTCGTCTTCGTACGTCCAGGAGTCCGACGCCTCCACCTTTGGATATGATTTTTTCGCAGATCTCGGCTTGCCCTATCAGAGCGTGCCGGTTGGTCCCGACGAGCCTCTTTCTCGGGAGACGAGGACGATTCTGAGCCCGAGATTTTCGTGGCTCCCGAGGAGGCGGGCCCGAGTCGCAAGAGGGACCGGGACGTACGTCTGGCGCTAGGGATTCCGATTGATTACCCCCCGATTTTCGAGATTTTGAGATTTATGACTGGATTGAGATTTGTACAGCTTTATGCACATTTTTTTTTCTTTTTTTTTGAAATGTAATAATTTAGGATTATTGATGTTTGTTTGTTTTTTTTTTTTATGCACACTCTTTTTTTTTTTCTTTTCTCTTTTTTTTTGGATGTAATAATTTAGGATTTTATTTTATGAATGCAATGCAGTATGAATGCAGTGTTGCATGAGCCTTGGTTTTTTTTTTTGGCAAGGGTGTTAGTTTTTGGTATAGGGACTGGTTTGGGGAGGTTTTTTGCACAGTTTCGAGCAACCGGACGGAATATTCCTCTTTTGGTGTAGCAAATTGACTCGTTGCAGATTTTTCTCGATAAATGACAATCATGTCCGCGCGGATGGAGTCCCGCATCCGACATTGTCCTTTAATTTTGCTTCAGATCTCTGGGTCTCACTTTATTTCAAATTCAAATATCCTCTTCAACCTCCAAATTCAAACAGCCATTTTCGGGAGAAAGAGAGAAAAACCATGGAAAACCTTAGAAAAGCTCCATCAAAATTGTCCCAAGAATCCCAAATGTCATTCTTCAACAAGTTCAAGGATTGGTCCCGGAGATTATGCATGAGAGGAGGTCCTTCTTTGAAGAAAGGTACAAGGTGAAGTGCTTATGGTCTCTCAAGGAATTGATTCCGGATTATGAGCTTTTGAGGGCTTCTTCCTCATTTTGGGACACTAGAAGGCATGTCTTTTGCCTTTCCTTCAACGAGATTGTTCCGACTGTGGAAGAATTTCTGCCTTGCTTGGAGGTCCTGAGGTGGAAGAGATAGCGGTTCCTTTGCCCTGAGGGGCTTCTTTTGTTGACAGATTGTGCGTCCTCCTTCATCTTTCCCTGAGGAAGCGCAAGGTATGATCCGTGGTCCCGATCATTTTGATATTTCCGGCCTTCCCGATAGGTTTAGGGGCCTAGGCTTGGTGGATGATGCCTATTGGGATGCCTTTGCACTTTGTATGTTTGGCACCCTGCTCATGGTCTATTCCTTTCGGGATTTGCCATCGGTCTTTGGCCGGATGTTGTCATTCACCGTCGCCCGGCGTAGATGTCGTTCCTTTGATTCTCGGGGGAGACTTTTCATGCTCTAGATAGACCGGCTACCGGGAAGTGGTATATGCACGGGGCAGCCTGCCTCTTGACCCCGTGGCCGATGGAGCGCTTTGGGGATTCTTCGGGAAACTCCCGACATGATCAAGCCTCGACATTTGCCAGAGGGGGTTGCTAGATTTTGATGATCGTGGCTCATGGAGCGTTGGATGGCTGGTCTTCGACAGAGGACATCGATGGTCGTGCCTTGTTGGCGGGTGGAGACTCGCAGAGTGCTTCAGATCGGTCTCATGTGGTTATGCTTCCGGGCTTTCTCACCCAGCCTTCTATATTCCGTCCTTGGTTCTCGAGACAGCTTGGCTTGGAGCAGTTCCTTTCGAGGACTTTGATGATATAGCCTCGTGGTGGTGGCTTGCTTTCTATGGATGATCCTCGGTGTTTCCATTTCTTTCCCGAGCATGGAGGTATGACGCCTTTCCTCCTCGGGTTATCCTCAAAGCGTCCAAGACCGGTGTTCCCGACCACTTGGTACCCGGATTGGTATGAGAGGCATCTAGGAGAGACTCAGATGGCTATTTTGAGGCGGCGTGAGGCCATTGTGGGTGCGGAGGACCCGATCTGCTTCGAGAGGAGGAGGGCCGAGGCGAGGGCCAACCCTCATGACAGAGCGGAGACGCCGTGACCGACTATGAGGCTTACGTCAAGAGACAGGAGAGGAGGGCTCCTATGCTACCGCCTAGGCTACAGGAGATGAGAGATGACGCTAGTGGCTACTAAGGCCCCGAGAGAGGTTGGTTTGATAGATCCCGTCCCTATACCAGAGCTTGGTAGGAGGAATACCGACATTTTTCCCGGTTCGTAAGAAGAAGACTCGAAGGGGGAAGAAGAGGGGAGAGGCCAAGCACGAGTGGCTTGGAGTGACTTCGAGGTTTCCGAGTATCCCTTTCTTGTCATGGCGTACACATTAGTTTGATTATGTATCTTAGTTTTCTTTTAGCAAAGTTGCCGCTTGTAGGAATGAATCGGGCTTAGACTCATCAAAAGTTTTTAACTTGTAATGAATATTTGAATTGCTTTAGAGTTTTTCGAGACGCTTTCATGGTCTCGATCGTTGTATTGATGTCAAAGTATGACTTTTATTTGTGTTTTAGACCGAACCGTTTCCGCCGCCTACGTTCCCCTCATTTTGAGGAGCCTCAGTCTTCGTAGTTCAACCTCGATGATTTTTTTTTTGTTTTTTTTTTTTTTTGTTTTTTTGTTTTTTTTTGGTGCAACCTCGTTTTTTACCTAGGCCGCCCTTTTCGGGTTTTCAACCTAGTTGGGTATTACTCTTTTAGCACTCTTTTTTTTGTTTTTTTCTTTTTTTTTTTACGCGTAGTATCTCGCGCAGCCTTGTCACCATTCACTGGGTGTACAAAGGGATTCCCGTCGAGGTCCGCAAGTTGCATGGCTCCTCCTGAGAAGATCTTCCGGACGACATATGGCCCGACCCATACAGCTCCCATTTGCCGAGGGGGTTGATACGGACCGGGGGCTTTTCTTTCAAAACGAGATCACCTTCTCGGATCTCCCGATGCTTTACTTTCTTGTCGAAGGCTCGCCATTCTTCCTTGGTAGGCTCGGATGTGTTCCATGGCCTTTCAATCGGCTGCTCATCTAGTAGTGGCCAATTCATCATGGCGACTGGAGCCATTCGACCTCGTTGATCCGGCTTTCCAAAGAGTATACTGAGCGAGGGTATTTCCAGCTCGATTGGGAGTACGGCTTCCATTCCGTATGTGAGGGCAAACGGTGTTTCCCCTGGGCTGCCGTTTCGACTCGATGTTCTCAGAGCCCTGCAGTGCCAGTGTAACTTCTGGCCAATCTCTCGCCTCGGGATGCTACCATTTTCCTGATGATATTTTCCAGAGTCTTGTTTGCTGCCTCGACGGCTCCGTTGGGTTGGGGCCTGTAAGGAGATGACTTGTGACGGGTTATTCGGAATTCTCGCCAAAGCTCGTCGCATTCCCTTCGAAGTGGGATCCATTATCCGAAATGATTTCTACTGCAACCCGTATCCGCACATGATGTTCTCTTTGATGAAGAGGGCAACTTTCTTTGAATTGAGGATTTTGTAGGACTTTGCAGAGCATCCTTTCCAATTCCTTCGAAGAAATCACCAATCAAGGTCTCTTTAGGCTCTTCCAGCCTCCTGATTCACACTCGTCAAAATCTCTTCGGCAAACTGGGCTCGATTTTCCTCTTCCGGACAACCTGCTTAAAGATTTTGATGATTTTTTTTCGTTCAATGTGTCTGCTTCTTTATCTAATGAATTATTATTAAGTGTTTTTAGATTATTAGTTAATTCATCATTAGTTAAAGTGGCAATCAAGGGATACTCAGAAAGATTCGTCATTTCATTGAAAACGAAAGGGAATACAGCGCTTGCTACAGACTCGTAGTCTTCAGGCGTAAGGCCATCGGACGACCCTAGAGACTCGATCTTAACAAAGAGAGACTGGGAGGACTTGTCCTAGATTGACACAAAGGGACGGGGGACCAATCCAAGTTTGGTGATCATTTCCTCCTTGGTCGCGGACGGGCCTGAGAGGTTTTCCCAATTTTTTAGCGGCTTTGCTGTTGGTGGCCTCATGACTCGGGAACCGTACCGTTTTTGTTTTCCTTTCTCAATTGCCGCTATCATCTCTTGGACCGAGCCGAGATCAATCAGTCCGGCACCTGGACTTCTTCTTCGAACAATTGCCGCATAACCGCACCATCCCAATCATCCGAGGGAAATTCCGTGGCCTTAGCTTTTGGCATCACAATTCGAACTCAGCTTCGGATCTTCCCCGGGCAATCGGGTTTGTGGTGGTAAGCTTCTCGAACTGTTCCACTGTGTCGCACGCCTCGAAGGTATACTCACTCTTCATGGTAGTGGTAGCCCTGTGTATCTTGGGTAGGTCCAGAACATTCTACTGACCGGGTTAGCCTTGGTTCCCCGAACTTGTTGAGGCTATCCCGTAGCTTTAGCCATCCTTCAGTAGGAGTGGGCTCGTGATGTTTCCCGGTTGTGTGGGACCCTTTACAAAGTAGTCACCAAATTAGGACTCGAAGGAGAGAGATTTAGGGTCGTCGACCGGACCCTTCCCGTGGCAGCCTTCAAATCTTTTTCCTTTTGCAAAGGTCCACCGAGGAGGCCTCATATCCTGTGCCGTGGCGAGTATTCTGTCCTTTCACCTCGATGAGTTTGTGAGTTCCTTGTTGGTGCTTCCCTGCACCGAGGCCAGTAGATAGCTCATTTTTCTCATCATTTTCAAGACCGGTGGGATTTTTATCCCGAGTGACCGTCGATCTATGTTGCACACTTGGGCCTCGGGAGGCTCGACCGTGAAGCCCGTTAGCATAAGACCTTCCTCGTCATGTTTGATTTCCGTAATAGGTATTCCGCCCGTATCCGTGCCCTCTAAAGTGACTAAATCTCCGTAAATGGTTGTCAAATCCCCATTCGAGACGAATTTCACACACCGGTGGAGGCTTCGAGGCGACCCCCTTGACTCCGGGTGCAGCCAAGGTCTTCCCAATAAGGCATTAAAAGTGATTGGGATGTCAATAACCCGGAATTCCACAGTATCAATTTCGTCCGAACCAGAGGTCCAAAGTGGCGACTCCAAGGACTGCTCGAGATGTTGAGTCGTAAGCTTGATCGCGAGGAAGGAAGGTTTCAAGTCTCGTAGTCTTGATATCAAGCAAGCTCATGATCTTTGCCGGAAGAGTGTTCATTCCGACCCATTATCAACCAGACCCGAGGGAGGCGTCGTTCATCCAACTCGGACTGTGATGAAGAGAGGCTCGTTATGATCAGCCCCAAATTGAGGGAGGTCGAGATCTCGTGAAAGTGATTATATTCCCGTAATGGATGTTTCCAATTAGCCGTACCACATCATCGGGAGTAGCATCAATAGGCACGAGAGTGCGAGCCAGCTTTCTTCCAAACTTTCACATGGGGATAGGACGAGGTGAGTAGAGACCGTAGGGAAATGTTGGCCTCGTGTTTGCTTCAACCGGGGTGAGCACGGATCCTCTTTTTCGTGGTCCTGGAGTTTCACTGCCTTAGCATAGGGCGGCGATCTTCTTTCGGTGTTTGATCTCGTGGCCTTCTTATCTCGCCTTGGGATTTCCTTGGAAGATCTCGCCCAGATCGGGTCAACAGATTAACTTCCTCATCGCCGTCTCTTGACCTGGATTTCTTCAATGCCGCTAAGGTCAATCTGGGAGCCCTTTTCGCTATTGGCCACCGGGTTCGACGGAGTCTAGTAACGGTGAGGGGCCGAGCCGCACCGGCTCCTTCCCGGGCGGCCCTTATAACCGCTTCCCAAGTCACAGGCTTTTTGGGTCCTGGGGTCAGTTGTTGCCCCTCGGGATGGCCCACGCAGCTGTGGCGTCCTCCGATTCACTCTCATGGCCCGCCTTGCTCATAGTTATCATGCAACAAGAGTCGCTATTGCCTGACTCGGCGGCTTTTCGATATCATCCCTTGGATGGCCCACGAGTTATGGCTATCACCTCCATCTCATCGTATATCCTTTTTCTTTCAATCTTGCAAGTAGGGCAGCCACAAGTGAAGGATAGGCAACGTTCCTTCGGAGTTCGAGGTAGCTCGATAGATCTCGTGTCCAAATAAGGAGCACCCGGGGTCCATTGTCGGGCACTCGGAGCAATTAGGAAGGCGTCATGCGGATTCATAGGTATGAAGGCCACCGGGGAGACGTTCGCATCGATAACCTTTTCGTGATTGCAGCACTCGCCGTGCTCGAGCGGTCTTGCCAGGACCCTTACTTGTTATGCCATCCGCTTCTTGTGAAAGAAGAAAAAGATCCGATAACGTTTACGAATTCTTCATCTTCCGGTGGCCGAAACCCTCCATTCTCGACCTGCTTCAATAAACCCTTTCCATTCACCAAGTTCTTATAAGGAACGTCGTGTTCTAGGATTTCGTATATGTACGGATCCGGGCGCGGGCTTTGTGCCCCTCATCCTCTCAAGTATCCTGGACACCGACCGCATGTGCATCTTACGAGGTGCGCCTGGGGTCCACCCCTACCGGCATTTGACTTGCATTTTCCGGTGGTCCTTCATCGTCACTTGCCGACAACCAACCATTATGCCTCGGTTCCTACGGGCTCATTTCCTGCATGATTGTTCCGCATTGTTTCCTGATCCGGGGCCTCGCTGACTCTTCACTCGTCATCATCATCATCATCGCTGCCATCGGAATCTTCTTCCCATACTACCGGGATTTCGCCGAGAGGGAACGCCGATCAAACCCGCTTGGGAATATGGGTGCGTGCACCGCAAAAATTGTCATATGCTCCCATTCCTAAGTGGCAATTGTGACTCGGCCTTCTCCTCCCGTAAATTGCGGGGGAAGAGTGAGAGGGGGTGGCACGTATTTGACGCCAGTAGAATGTAGAAGGATTCTTCCTCCTTTGATTCTTCGCTCACCGCCTTCTGGTCGTATTTGACTTCTCCAATAGCCGCCAGTAAGTGTACTAGCTCCGTATGCTTTTCGGCCTCTTTGCCGATAAGCCCCAAGACAAGCGCTCGCTCTAAGCTTTCTTGTTCAATTCTTCTCGATTGTTCTAACCATCTTGTGTAAATGGTTCTCTCATGTTTTGACCGAATGTACCAGCTCTTCAAGATTGGCCTTCCCTTCATCCGAGAAATAGCGGGCCTCGTATTCTTGCAAGGAGTCTCCGACATGAGACCAAGATGGGTTGATTCGCTCGATATCCTCAAGGCCGAGGGGGAATCCGAATTCAGGATCCTCGACGAGGTTGGCCACGGTATTTGGGGACCTTCATCAAGCATCTTCCCGGGCATGCGAAGATTCTCCGCATTCAATCATATTCACTCGATTATGGTTCCTCGCGTAGGATTTTTGATCGTATTAGGCCCCTCGGGGCCTTCCAACTTTCCTTGCTCTATTAGCCCCCGGATTGCCTTTTTCAGAGTAAAGCGCTTGTCGCCGATGTCCGTGAGCTTGATGAAACGCACAATACTTTGTAGTATCTACGGGAGCATTCGGATTCCGGGTTGGAAATTCTCCAAAGGCCGCAAAGCAAGCCTTCCTTCACCACCCTCTAAAGATGTCATTCGTAGGCATCCCAAAGTTTTCGAGGTTCATGACCCGTGGTCCGGGCTCACTGGTTTTCTCGGGAGCAAAAGGAGTTGTGTTATTACATTCCCGTCCCGCATAGTTAATCATTTCTTTGCCTTTGGCAGAGCAGGCAAGTGTTTGCGGGAGGAGCCCGATATCTCGTAGGCAGTGCAGGCGGCCGGTTGCCGATTGTAGGCCTTTTCAAACTTAGCCGCAGAGTTAACCATGGCCCGTAAGTCCGAGTACGGGAAGTGACCGAGGGAGGCTCTCGATGTGGTTTCAAGCATGACCGGAAGATGTCCAGCTTGTTCCTCTTCTAAGGAGGGATGGCCATTTCACCGAGTTTCGCATTCCACCGCTTGTAGAAGTCCCCAACATTCTCATCAGACGCCGCACCGTTGTTTGTAGGTCAACCCTATTTGTTTCCCATTCCAAGTTGGCCTTATATTTTTCTCGTGAAGGCATTGGTAATCTGTCCCACGTAGCCCCGGCTTCGTGTTTCAAACGGAAGAACCACTTTAAGGCACCGGACTTCAAGGATAGACTAAAATAGTCGCCTAACCGCCGATTGGTGCACCCTTTGGCCTTCATCGCCAAGGTATATGTGTCCAAATGGGTTTTCGGGCATGCAAATCCCATCAAAGAGATCCAGATTAGGCATCACGAATTTGTGGGGCGTAGGAACAATGGAGTCCGGTCCGTAGGCCTAAGGCGTACTTCTTGCGCCGCTTCAACGATCCGCGCTTTCATTTCCTTGTGTTGTTCCATGAACCAAAGGCCGATGAGGGTCTTGTGGCGGAACCATGGCATTCAAGCTAGCGGCCGAGCTAGAGAGAGGAGCTACCACCGGAGGCAGACCGTGGAGGGAACGGCCGACCGGGGACGTAGGTGAAAACCCGTCCCGGGCCGAGTTACCCCGGGAGCATGAGTAGGAGCTCGAGCAAAAGGATAGAACCTTGCGGCTTGCCGTTGATTTTCAACCGGCAAAGTAGGCGGAGGCAGCCCCGATGTAGCCTGATAAATTGGATTTCCAGAGTGGGGCCCGTAAGTAGGCTTCGAGTGTGGGCCGCCGTCCCGGATTGTTGAATTGCATGGCCGCCGTGGCGAAGGTGTGTAACCCGGGTACTGCGGTCCCGGTGATTCGGATGACACCGGATGGAGGCTTGGTAACCCATAGAAGTCTCGAGCGAGGAATGGATTTGTGTGAGGAGCACCGAACTAGTACTCGTTTCGAGGAGGCTCCCGATCGTGGCCCGTAACCAAGTTGTGGCGGCATCCCGAACTATGGCCGTTGTGGCCCTTTCGAACCGCTGGTCGCGAAGGCCCTGATTGATCGGTTCCAAACCGTGGCGGGATCCCGATTAGCCGTGGCATTCCGAGATAGCCCCAACCATGAGAAGACATTCCGCACCGATTTTGCCCCCACCGATTTGTGGCCGTGCCGCATGGATCCGGTGGTCTCGTGGTTGGGGAGCCGGGCCGACCCGAAAATCGAGGAGCACGGGTTCTGTAGTGGCACCATAGGAGGTGGGTGGCGGCATCCCGGTGTAGTCGTGGCGACCGAGAGTGGGGTTGGCATCCTCGTCTTCTTCCACGGTGAAGGTGCCATCCGGATTGAGGCCGGCGGCCGTACCGTGGCTCTTAATAGCCTCCATAAGGCTATTTAGCCGTGCTTCCCGTCATAACCTCATCTCGTTCTCGCTAACCGATTCCACCGTTGCTCGTCTCGAGGGGTCCCGGGAGGCGGAGTGACGTTATCCCCATCATTACCGGCCGATGCGTACATTCTCAAACCCGAGTCGGAATAAACGGCAAAGCCGATGACGCGCTCGACTCTTCCCAACTAATCAAACGATGACCCGTGCCCGAAACCAACCTTTGTGAGGAGTCATGGGGAAAGGACACGAAGGTTCGTATGTCTCGGGAATGGAAGGAGGGTAGGTGTTTCGGGCATTGGGCTCATGCAACATGCGCTTATTTGTTCACGTTTACTTAAAACATGTTTTATTAACCTAATCGGTTGGAAAAGATTGCTCTTCTTTTTCGCAAACTACTCGGGATCTGGATCGCCGGGCCCCATCACTACGTCTATAAGCCCCTCGTATTCCACCCGTATTTCGACCTCCTGTGGTGGATGACCCCGGGCGAGGGTCCTATAGGGCAAGCGGGTCCCACCGACCGAAAGAAAAACGATCCTAAAAGTCCGGCGGGTAATCGAGTCTTAACGAGCATTTGATGTAAATTACGGACAAAGCCGACGTCGAAAGTCAAGATCATGTCCGAGGGCTCGACGAAAAGTCGGCATGGTTTGACCGATAAGCGTCCACAATTGATCTTGACTTGTCGTCGCTAAGCCGTAATTAGGCATGGAATAATCATTAATCCTTGATGACTCAGTGTCAATGCTGGGAGTCGTTGTATAATTTGTGCCGCCGAGCCGAAGTCAAGGCGCCGGTCAATATCTTGGTCAAAGTCCGCGGCGGAAAACCGCATAACTTCGACCGATTAGGGTCCCCGAAAGATATTGAGTCGGTATGCCGACAAAGGCTTGAAAGGAAAGGTCTATACACGTACAGGCATGACACAGACCAGACTAAAAACCAACCGGGTCTCGGACAAAGTGTGTCACGGACAAGTGCATGGTCGACACGAGGCTCCATGGGATGTTTGGGTAGTCCTGTGCTCATCCGAGAGGCGTAATAAGACCAAACGGACCGCGACAAGGATTTCCCCTGTTAGGGACGTAGTGTGCAAAGGTACGGTCACGTGCGCGTAGTGTGCAAGCAGTCTATCTTCTTTTTCTGAGTAAAATAGAAATTTTTCATGTGTCTTAAAAATATGATGCATGATTTTTTTTTTTGAAAATTTTCTTTTTTTTTTGAAAATCCTTTTTTTTTTTTTGAATTTTTTTTTTTGAAATTTAATGAACACATAAGCACATAAGCACAAGAATTCCGACAGTTAGGGACATTATTCCGACAGTCAAAATTTTGACTTTCTCCGAGGCGGCCAAAACAACACGAAAACTGTGCAAAAATCAACACACACACAAAAATGATTTTCAAAGCCGGGACGGAAGCTTGACCCTCAAAAGCTTTTCCTTTTTTTTTTGAAAACGGTGATACCGGTACGTGGGATTGTTAGACCACAATTTATCCCCGACTCGTGTTAGGAGGCGATAACGGGAAGTTTAATGGTTTCCACCAATATACCAAATATCATTTTTTTTTAGAAAAAGCTTAATTCCCCAGCGGAGTCGCCACTGTGATGATGTGTCGCCATTTCGCGGGAAAAAATTCGATCTTTCGCGTTTCTTTGAAAAAACCAAATAAAACCCGGGAAAAAGAACGGAGTCGCCACGCCATTTTTGTTTTAAGGGCCAAAACTTTGAAAAAAGCCCGAGATCAGAAATTTGGGTTCGGAGGTCATGTTACACGCCGGGAAGGACGTTAGTGTGCACCCGGAATGCCTCGTAAAACGAGTCTTCCAAGCTGAAAATCATTTATGTGTGTGTGTGTGTGTGTGTTTTGGCCAAAATAATTTGAAACTCAGAAAAGTAAAAATTGGGATATCTTTTTAAGACTTTAAATTGATCCCATGATTTTTTGGAAGATTTTTGGATTGAGATTTGGTACTCAAAAGACCTTTTGAAGTTGAGAGCCACTTCTGCCAGAATGAAAAAGGCAGTGGACCTTTGATTTTGAAATGGATTCAAGGGTCTTAAAACCTCATAATCTGGATAAACTCAGAGAATGAAAGTTGTTCCAGACACCTTAAATAAGATTTGTGCGAATGAATTTTCCATTTTGGAGAAGATTTGAGGGGTCAAAACCTTCTAGAAACCTCAGATATGAGATCTGGATTTCCAGAAGCTGATGAACTAGCCTCTGAAAGAAAATTTGAAAAGAGGAGTTTTACTCACCCAAAAAATAAAGTAAAAATATTTCTTGAAAGCTCTGGATGTTGGCTACAAAAAGTGTTTTGTAGTAAACACCAAATTCCACATTTATCTGTGTCCAAAAAATTAGACCATGGACTGAGATCTGAGAAAATTGCTACTGGACAGCTACTTCTCAAGAAAGAAAATATGATTTTAAGGGGGGTTTTGCATCCATGCTTGTCCCCATTTCCCTAGGTTTTGGTTAGTGATCACTTGACATTTTAGTGGTGAATCAACTATACCAAACCATCCTTGGGGTACATTAGGACTAAGCACTTCATTTGCTTGGGAAGGGGAATTTTATCCTTTGAAAATGAGATTTGATGCTTGAAAATGGTTTTTAGGGTTTTGAAAATGCATTTGCAAGAAAACAAGAACACATTAAAGAGAATGTTGATCCTTGTAGAAGATCATCCATGGAGATGGACTTCCATGGTGATCTTCTTGGATCTTAAGACAAGAAGAAGAATGAACTACATTTTGTAGTTTGAAGATGCATGCATGGATGAGAGATTTAGGGTAAGAAGAGGGAGGTTATACCTATCTTCCTTGTATTTTGAGGCTTTGGATTGAATATATGAGTGTTTGAGGCTTGAATGTGTTTAGGGTTTGAATTTGAGAGTGAGTGTGAGTTGGGAAAGATTCAAGAGAAAATGGTGACAATTCAAGTGAATTCTCACTGTTTTCTCTCTATATTTCGCCAGAGGTTCAGTGCAAATTGTGTTGTGGCTCCTATTTTTGTGACTGGAGGGCTCAATTTATAGCCCTCCTGAAATGACAAACTCATCCGCGCGGACAAGGTTGGTAGCGTGCACTGTTCATTAAATGCAGCTCCAGGCTTTGGACAGGAAGAATAATCTTTTGAAAATTCAAATTAACAAATTAGCTTTATGTTCCAAATTTCCACTTCTATTTTTGGTTTTCTTCCTTTGTTTTTGCTTTTTAAGATTCTTTTTGAGGTTTAACCTTAAATAACAATGCCCACTTTGCCCTTGCTTTGTTAGAAAAGTTAGGATTGTTAGGAAATGTTAGGAATGTTAAAACTTTCGTTAATTTTCTAACGAAAATTCTAACAAGCTCAAATTGGAGCACTTACACACTGTCCAGTTTTACAAGCTTCCCAAATAGCTCCAAAGTCTTCATCAGTCTTGTACGATTCTCGAATGTGATCAAACCCTTCAAGCTTCACAGTCATAGAGTTAATAAGAGCAACCCTCCTGCTGAGTGCATCTGCTACACGATTGCATTTCCCGCTTTTGTGTTTCAGAATAAAGGTATACTCTTGCAAGAAAGCAACCCACTTGGCATGTCTACGATTCAAGTTTCCTTGATTATTAATGTGTTTAAGAGCTTCATGGTCAGAATTAAGGATAAATTCCCTTTGAATGAGGTATGATCTCCAATGACGAAGGACCTGCACGATAGCATAGAATTCCACATCATAAGTTGAATACCTTTTACGTGCGTCATTGAGCTTTTCGCTGTAGAATGCAATTGGATGACCCTCTTGATTTAACATGCCACCAATGCCCACATGAGAGGCATCACAATCAACTTCAAACATCTTTTCAAAATCTGGTAAAGCAAGCACAGGTGCGCTAGACAACTTCTCTTTCACAATTTGAAAACTCTTCTCTGACTCCACTGTCCACTTAAAGTCACCTTTCTTCATGCAATCTGTCAATGGGGCTGAAATCATGCTGAAATTTTTAATGAATCGGCGATAAAATGAGGCCAATCCATAAAAACTTCTGACTTCTTGTATGCTCTTTGGTGTTGGCCAACCACTGATAGTGCTGATCTTTTCTTCATCTACTTTAAGCCCTGCAGAGGTTAGAACATAACCTAGAAAAGCAAGGTTATCTGTCATAAAAGAACACTTTTTGAGGTTTACATACAGCTTTTCACCTCTCAAAGTGCTTAGTACAGCCCGCAAATGTTCTCTGTGTTCACCTTTATCACGACTATAAACAAGAATATCGTCAAAATACACAACAACAAAATTTCCAACAAAATGGCGGAGGGTTTGATTCATTACCCTCATGAAAGTGCTTGGGGCATTGGATAGGCCAAATGGCATAACAAGCCATTCATAGAGCCCTTCTCTCGTCTTGAAAGCGGTTTTCCACTCATCACCCGGTTTGATCCGAATTTGGTGATAGCCGCTCCTAAGATCAATCTTCGAGAAAACCTTTGCTCCAGCAAGCATATCAAACATATCATCAATCCTTGGGATGGGAAATCGGTACTTAATAGTTATCCGATTGATAGCACGACTATCCATACACATACGTAATGTGCCATCCCTCTTTGGAGTTAATAAAGCCGGAACCGCACAAGGGCTCAGGCTCTCCTGAATATGGCCTTTCTTTAATAACTCAGTAACATGTGTTATCAATTCCTCATGTTCTTTAGGACTCATCCTATAATGAGATTTATTAGGAAGACTAGAACCTGGAATTAAATCAATTTGGTGTTGTATATCCCGCAGAGGAGGAAGTTTATCAGGCAATTCCTCGGGCATAACATCTGCAAACTCTTTCAAAAGAGGTTCCACCTCACTAGGAACATCAAAGAATGTCCCCACTGGCTTAGTAACCAACATATAAGCAATACCACCCTCTCTACTTTCCTTCATAAATTTCGACAACGTGAGAAAATTATTATTCTCCTCTTGCAAAGGCTTATTCACTTTCTCCTCCTTGCTGGGCAAAAGAACAATCTGATACTTTCCCATTTTAAAGCTATATGTATTTTTACGACCATTATGAAAAACATGTCTATCAAATTGCCATGGTCTTCCTAGGAGTATGTGACAAACATCCATAGGAACAACATCACACCACACTTTATCATGATAATTCTGTCCCATAGAAAATGAAACAAGGCAACGTTTAGAAATTTTTACCTCATTCCCTTTCTTGAACCAAGCAATTCGGTAAGGTTTCGGATGTGGTTCGATTGGAAGCTTGAGCTTATCCACCATCTCTTGAGACACAATGTTCTCGCAGCTTCCCCCATCAATGACGATTGTACACACTTTTCCATTAGACTTGCATCGAGTTTTGAAGATATTAGAGCGAAGCCAATTTTCATCCGAGTCGACCTTGGGTGTGGCGAGGGCTCTTTGAATCATCAGACTCTCTCCTTCTTCGGGTTCAACCTCAACTTGCTGCAAATCATCTTCCTCATCATATATAGGCTCTCTAATGTCCTCCCGATCATCTTCATCACCAAAGGCCACAACATGTCGCTTTGGACATTCCCTCATGCGATGACCAACCTGACCGCACTTGAAGCAGCCATTTGCATTGTTGTAGCGAGTAGACTTGTACCCATTTCGGTTCAGCGGGGCTGGATTTTCACTATTCTGTCCCCCTTTTTCCTCCTTCGCAGCAGTACCTTTTCCCCGCGAACTTTCTCCCTTAGCAGGGTACAAGCTACGAACATCCACATACTTCTTTGCACCTTGTCGCGTGAGCTTAGCCTCAACTTTCAAGGCTACTTGGTAAGCATCATTTACTCTCCATAATCTATGCATGTCTACTTCATCACGAATAGGGAATTTCAAACCACCAACATACCTTGCAACTAACTGTTCTTCGCCTCTTGGACATCATTATGCGGGCCAGAGTTTGTAGAACTCCTTCCGTATAATCAACCACAGATCTTTGCATCTTGACGGAGGTTGTTGAACTGAGAAAATGTTATCTGAGCAAAGTCCAAAGGCAAGAACTTCTCCTTTAGCCTAGACTTCATTTTCTCCCACGAAGAAATCTTGGCTTTTCCTTTACGAAGCCTCATGTCCTGGACTTTATCCCACCACGCTGAAGCATATCCACGCAACCTTGTTGCTACTAGCTTCACACGTTGTTGCTCAGGGGTCTCCTTATAATCGAAAAATTTCTCAATAGCACTAAGCCAATCGAGAAACTCATCAGGTTGTAGACGACCATGGAACTCAGGAAGGTCGATCTTAACCTTGTCAAAGTCACGATCAAATCTCCTTACCCAACCTTCATGACGACGATTGGCGAAGGGATTCACATCTGACTCGTCACTAGAGTACCCACCACGACTTGATCCACCGCGCTCACTCCGCGCCTCTTGGCGTTCAAGTCGAATGGTAAGCTCTTCAACCTGCCTTCGAAGTGCCTGAATTTCATCATCTCGCTCATCTCTCACACCACCCATTGCATTGCCGCGCCTTCCTCTACCACGTCGTGCTGCCATGAGTGCAATCACGTAATCAGCCCGAGAGCGTAGGGCAAGCTCTGATACCAAATGATGAGGGAAATAAAAGAAATGTAGGAACTGAAATGGAATTCACGGCACAACAGAAGAAATGAGGAAAATTAGGAGCCAAGCTCTACTAATCTCATATAAGGTTATTTTCAATACATCCAAAAATCTCCTGGATAACTTCCAGAGCTAGGCTATATATAGGCATAGCATTAAAGACTTAAAATAAACAAAAACATGAACCATAGAAGATTCATTGAGTAGCTGAAATTGAGTAGCTGAACTTGGACCAATACTAAAATACTGTGAATGTGATTGTTGACTTTTCACTTCCCATCATGCACTGCATCAATAACTAAAACTAATACGTTGTTTATCTCACTGCATGTGAGTCAATTCTGAGACCGCGAAGAACCTGAAATACACATGGAAAAAGTTGCAGATCAAGGAAATAAGATCCACATAATAAAAGGAAAATCCATCAACCATCTAAACAGATTCCATAGGTTCCCCATTAGGAAAATAATCTGACATCATCCAACAAAACAAAATATTGCCCTTTTGAGGCCTTTCATCAAACACTTTCATCTTTCCTTGTTTCTCCCAAATCCAGAAACCGATATAATCATCATGCTGATTCAAGCTAAATTCTTGGTTTGTGGATAGCTTATTTACTTCTCAACTCTACCAACATCAATTACATAGAAGCTCATCAACCTCCCACCTCTACAACAGATTATCGAAAGCGAGATCAAACAGAATCAAGAGTTAACCATTCTACGCCAATTGAAATGACATTCATTTATCTATATATATATAAAGGTTGAAGTGATTTTAGCACTCAATTTTTCTCTCCAAAACTTTGAGACATCACATGACTAATGTACCCTTAAATTAGTGATAGCAAATGACCTATTTACCCCTATTCAAATCTGATACAATTAATGAGCCTTTTTGAAATCATAAATTTTTTCATGCCTCATTATTACATTTAATGGTAAATGGGAAATGCTACATTGTGGTTTAAGAAACATTCAATTTGGCACAACCTTTGATAACTGTCATTATTCAAATTTGATGCAAATAATGGCACTTTTAAATTTTCTCTTTTCATATTTTTTTCCTTTTTCTCACTTATTTAATCCGAAAAGTATGAAACCAATACTCCTTATCACTTCCTTTTTTTTCACTAGCTTTTTTCTTCGAATGATGTACTACTATTAGCTAGAATATCAATGTTGAAATAAGAGAATCAAAATTTTATATTGAATTCTTAAATGAAGAAATCATGCAATAAAAAACAAAAATGTAGTCAATGAAATCAAAGTTAAAGTATTATTTTTCTGCCAAAAAATACACATGCTCAAATTAGAACATTTAGTAAAATACTTAGAACTAATTTTAAAAAAAATATTTTTCTCAGTCTCAGAAAGACAGGATAGTTCTAATTTAATTTTGATAGTAAGTTTGATTTATTTTTGACCAAAAAATTGATATTAACACAACATTAATATCAATAGCATTTTTAAAAGTTCATTTGAGTTATTAAGTTTCATTATTTTCTAGACCAATGTTCAAGTAAGTTAACATTAAAAATAAAGTGAGTATATTTTTTTGGAACGGGGTAAATATAAGATTACAAAAAGTTAAAAACATTTTACTACAATGTCCTACTACTTTCGTTTTAAATTAAATATGAAAAAAAAAATTGAGATGAGGAGAGAATTTTTTTTTTCAAACCCAGTATTTTTGCATTTAAATAGTGGTCAATAGCCAATGATTTGGTCTTCACCATTTACAGTATTTACAGACACAAATTTTAAGAATTCACTCTCGCCCTGGTTTTTTTTTAAAGAGCACACTATGACATTGAGACAACAATTTTGGGACACGGGCAAATGAACATGCTATTTTACTATTAAAAATGCCTATAAATACGAAAAAACTATAAATTTTTCATTTTCATAGGCAAATGAACATGTTGTTTGTCGATTTTATCTGTTCACTCACTCATTTTGGTTTGTTTTTAAAATAATCTGTTTTTAGTAATGGTTAATTGTATATTATTTTGTGTAAGATAAATAATTTTGATGGGTTGAAGATTTTAATATGTGACGAAAGAAAAATACCGTGGATGACACCCCAAATGTTGTATACAAGATTTTTTTTTAAAGTTTGTAATTTTTATTACTAATGCCAGGATATATTTTTGTTGTATACTTTTTATTTTAATTTTTTTCCTAAACTAACCTTTATAGTTATAGTAATTTTTTTAATTTAATTTCTCCTATTTATCAAAGTTTTTTGATCGTGTGTTTAACACACGGGTGTTACGCTAGTTATTCTTTAATGGAGAAAATCATACATTTAATCAAACAGTTGGTGTGCACATGTGTTGATCAGCAACAAACTCTAACTGTAAATTGAAATTTCTTCCCCTAAACCTAAGAAACTGGCATTCTCATATAAAATTCAAATTCTTTTAATGACAACCGATGAAAAATTAAATAAATCACCCAATAATCACAAATTAACATGACACTCAAAGGGAGAGAATGCGTGTAGGTGTGGGTATAATAAAAAATATAATTTTTTTTTCTAAAAATCTGGGGTGGGCTTGAGCCCTACCCACCTCTACCCTGGATCCGCCCCTGCGAGCGAAGTACAAAAATGCGATTATGTAAATACAATATTTATTTAAAATACTTTTTTCCTAACACATGCGATTATGTAAAAACAATATTTATTTAAAATACTTTTTTCCTAACACATGCAGAAAATGATATTTCATGGTTTTAAAATTGTCAAGTGTTAGTTAAAACTTTTGATCCATCTGTCAAAATCGTCGATCAGACCATGCACCACGCATTCGATAGGAGGTTTTAAGTGGCAGATTTACAGATTTATGGTTTTTATATTATCCTAAACAACAATGGTTTCATTGCACAACAACACACACATACATCTTCATCTCCTTTTCCAAATAACTATTTTTTTGTAATTTCAATAGGGAGAATGACATTTTGGGCCCCAAAGTTTAGGGGGTGTTACTAAAATGGGTTCCATTCTATCACTAATTACAATATAGGGTCCAAAGTTCATATTCTGTTAACGTTTCCGGGTTTTTAACCGATTTAGTTAGAAAAATCCGTTAAATGATCACGTGCAAGTCACATGTCACTTAACGGAGGATGTTTTTTAACACAATTTCTTTCGTTGTTGTTTTAATGAAAATTAAATGAAAATAAATTAACCATATATTCCCTCAAATGATTTATAACTTTATAAGATTCCATAAATACCCTTGTAACCCAAACAAAACCTTACCCCTCCCCTCCCCTCTCACACACACACTTTGCCTCTCTCTCTCTTTAACTTTCTCTCTCTCTACCCCCATCTCTCCGATCAGCCCCTCTCTCCCCGTTCGGCAATCCCACCCGACCCACCTCCCACCCTTCGTAAAGTCTTCACCTTCCATCTGCAAGCCGCAACTCTACCCTAACCCCTCTGCCAACATCGCCGCCCCACTCCGGCAAACCTCTCCCTTTCTGCTTCACAATTTCCTCTTCTTCTCCGGTTGTCTCCTCTCTCTAGATCTGTCAAGAAAGAAGCTTCCGATTTCCAAATACTGTATTTGTTTTTTTAATTATATTTTAATTTTATTCATTTTGTTTGATTTCATTATATTTTTAATCTGCTATCTAAGGTGTTTGATTCTGATTTCATGGTGTTTAATTTTTAAATGTGTCTGTGCATTTGATTTTATTGTGTTTTGAATCTCATTGTGATTGTTTTCATTGTAATGAAACATATTATCAGTAAAATTGTTGGATTCATGTTTTATTTTCCTGTTATCACATACTCTTCCATCCCATATTAATCAAAAAAAGAAAGAAAAAATTGATGGGGGAGATGGTGATGGTGAAATGAAAACATTTAATTGAAAGATCAAGAGGGAGGAGACAACCGGAGAAAAAGAAGAAATTGCAAAGCAAAGAGGGAGAGGGTTGCCGGAGTGGGGCGTCTAGGTTAGCAGAGGGGTTAGGGTAGAGCTACGGCTTGCAGATGGAAGATGAGGAAGAATATGGGGTAGAGAGATAAAGTTAAAGAGAGAGAGAGAGAGAGAGAGAGAGAGAGAGAGACGAAGTGTGTGTGTGAGAGGGGAGAGGAGGGGTAATGTTTTTTTGGTTATAAGGGTAGTTCTGGAATTTTATAAAGTTATAAATCAGTTGAGTGACTATATGGTTAATTTATTTTCATTTAATTTGCATTAAAACAACAACAAAAGAATTTGTGTTCAAAAACGTCCTCTGTTAAGTGACACGTGACTTGCACGTGATCATTTAACGAATTTTTCTAACGAAATTGTTTAAAAATCCTGAAACGTTAACAGAATATGAACTTTGAACCTATATTGCAATTAGTGATAGAATGGGGCCCATCTTAGAAATACCCCCTAAACTTTGGGGCCCAAAATGTCATTCGCCCAATTTCAATATTGAAATTACTAACAATTGTTTTGTTTTTTCCAATTATATTTAATTTGTCATATATATATGATAAATTTCTCTCCTAATTTGAGAGTCGTTGCTTTCTCTACTCGTTGAGAGCCTGTGTTTATTTATTTGTTTGTTTGTCGTTGTTTTCATCTTGCAATAGCAACGAATCTCACATTCGATCACAATGAAAAGACTGCCATTGTTTTGACTACACAAGGATGTTTCTCGGATTATGGGATGTTTGGTGGGCATCTCTTCGTCAACCCGAATTCTCTAGTAGATCAAGTGCTCAAAGCAAAATATTATCCAAGATGAGATTTTTTTAATGCCCAATTGAGGTAGTGTCTAAGTTTTACTTAGAGTAGAATCTGTATGTCTTAAAATTTAGATCGATAGTAACAACATGTGAGATTGTGAGAAAAACATTGATCGTTAAATCTTTTTAATCCTCTTTTGAATTTGAGTCGCCACCTATATTATTTCAAGGAAATATAGAAAAATCAATTTAATTAAGATTTTGTGGGTTTGGGGGTTAAGTAATATGATTAGAAGGTCATGAAACACTGATCCTAACCAGTCTTATGATTGGTATTGCTTCTAGGATTTTACTAATTCATTCAAATAATCAATTTAAGCAAAAATTGTTAAAACATGCAATTAAGCAATTAATTTAGGTTAATTAGTTGGGATGTCATATCGTTATGCTTCAAGACCATCTCCATGATTTGGAGAGGCCCTAGGCTGATCATATGTTTAATGGGATTACACTACTGTAAAGATCAAATAGAATAGATAAAAAGAGAACAAATATCAAAGGAAGTTTACCTTGTAATTCGAGAACTTCAATGGGTAGCCTAGACAAAGCCTTGAATTTCAATCTTCGATCTTCACCAAAGCTTATGGACGAAATTTAGGAGATTTGAGAGTTATTTTGTGAATTATACCAGGAGAGAACACAACAAAACGTCCATAACTATTGAGTATATCAACCGTAATCCAAGGGAGTCTGTATTGTATTTATAGGTGAAGATTACTTGTCTACCAAGATTAAGAAACACAAGTATGGAAGGAATCAATCACTTTAATGTGAGAGATACCGGTCTAGAGGGTTCCAGAATATTTATAAATCATGTAAATCCCTGTTTGAATTGTTGACAAGAAAGAGATAGAAGTCAAAAAGGAAAGGAAATCAACCTTTTTGGAGGGATGTCTCGTGTGAGACACGTATTCTCGTACGAGACATCTAGTCAATTTTGACTATTTTATCCCTCTTTAGTATTTCGTTAGTCAGCTAAGTGCAAACTAACATTGTTAGTCAAAAACGTAACGAAACATGCGAAACTGTAGATCTCATTCCTAAAATTAAAAGGTGAGACTAGAGTAGTATAATCATGAATTAATATGTTGAGAATGGGGTGTCTACACATTGTTGTAGATTAAGCGATGTATTTATTGTTGATAGTTGGGGTGAGCCTCCGATATCTGTGAAGTTTCATCTCTTTTCTTATCGTGAATGCAATTGATTTTGTCGTTTGGCCAAAACTAAAACACACACACATACATACACAATGATAGAAAAATATTAATTTCATTCAGCACATGAAGTCAAGAGATGACACTTCATAAATGTCCCAACCTCATCTCATACTTCTCATACACACATGAGAATTCTTAGAAACAGAAGCAACCCTTTAAAAACAATTTGCCACAATGATTGCCTTTTCATCAAAGTCTCTCATTCCGTATAATAGAAGTCCTGAAATGAATAGTGATGTTTAACCCTGAACCAAATTTTCATTAAACGCTCTTATGAACAATGACTTGCGATGCCCAAATGCTTTTACAGGTATAACTTAGACACTGGCCACTACAGACATTCAAAAAATCCCTACACCGAAAAAAATTGTCTTTCAAACTAACGAAGTTAGTAAATAACTTTGGGATGGTCGTGTCGCACGGCTGCCTACGTATCTCTATCGGAGAATTAGACCAGAACGTAGTTCGACTCCAAAAACTTGAAAAAGGCTATTTCAGATATTTTGAAAATCATTTTGAAAATTGATAATTTTGCAAGTAAAGGTAAACTCATACAGAGTAATCAAATCATGACTCAATTCTGAAGATGCATGTCTGATTGTTCGCCTATTCAGGCTCCAAACCGTAAAAGTGTTAGAAAATAAAGATTCACCTGTGTCTGGGCTCTGAATTGGAATGATTCACCTGTTTGGGCTTCGAACCGAAGTGATACTAATTTGATGACGATTCGCATGTTTGGGTTCCGAATCAATTTGATGATGATCCGCTTGTTTGAGCTTCGAATCGAGATAAATGAAATTGATTTTTGAATCAAATCCTTAATAACAATCTGCTATATTCGATCAAATTGCCTGATGATTCGCCTGTTTTGGCTCTGAACCATGTTGATGAAGATTTGCCTATTTTGGATCCAAACCAAACTCGAAGGAAATTGTTCTCTTAATCAAATCCCTAAAACAACTTGATATCTTCGATCAAATTGTGTATCAATGCAAAGAATTTTTGATGATTCCACGGTCTGTTTGATTGACCCTAAGCTTATTCTGAACCGAAATCAATTTGATGTGGCAAAAATATAACTTTTCTGAATTTCGAGGCCGTTTTGACTTTTCTGGTCAATGGACAATTCCAGCTGATCTGGGGGATTGTCTCGTACGAGACACGTTGTCTCGCACGAGACAACTCCTGCTATAGAACTTATTCAGGCACCAAACTTCATTTTTTCACTTTCATTCAAACTTTTTATCTCTCAAGTCCGAACCCTAGGTGATTTCTTACCCGAAATTTCTTCAATCTCCTGTTGATTTCTTCATTCAAGTCTGTAATGCCCAAAAATGTCATATCTTGTTTAACACATATTTATAATGTGTGTCAATATATGTTTATATGATTTTAAGATTTAAATAAATTTTTGTTATGCTTGATAATATGTTTAAACATAGTTTACATGTTAGTTTGGACTAAATAGTAATTTGGACAAGGTTGGGGGAGTTAATGGGCAAAATTGGAAAAAGTTGGACTTTATCTTCATCTATGACTCTCTTAACATAAAAAAAACACCTATTCATTTATACCATATTTTTACACAACAATAAATATAGAAATCATGGGGAAATCTCTAGGGTTTACTCTCTCTTCAAAAGCTTTCAAAATTGAGAGTTAAACTTGGTGATTCAAGCTTGTTTTTGGCTATTTTAAGTGTTCTTTATGATGATTCTTTCTAGCATCTTTGTTTTCTTGGGTTAATTTGATCTTATATGGTGTTTTATCTATATCAAGACTCTTAGGTAAGTTATTGCTTGCTTGTTGGTTAAATTGTTCAATTCTAGCCATGAAAACATGTTTAGATTAGGAAAAGCATCCTGTTTTGAGTTTACTTTGTTTAGTTGCTGTATAAAATCTAGACATGGGGTTGATTTGGGTTTTTGATAAGTAAATCATATATGTCTTATGAGAAATCCTGCCAAGTTTCAAGTAATTTGTAATAGATATGAACCTTGAAATATATTTAAGTTCACAGCTGCTCCAGAATTGGATTTAATACAGGTCAGCAACTTGTACAGAGTTATGTGACTAAATGAACCTATATAATTCTATGATTTTTTGATATGTATTTCCTATATGTCCTATGAGATTCCTGCCAAGTTTAAAGTATTTTGGAATAGATATGACCTTGAAATAGATTTATCTTCACAGCTGCTCCAGAATTGGACTTAATACATGGCAGCAACTTGTGAAGAGTTATGTGACTAAATGAACGTCTTAAATTCTATTATTTTTGGATATGTTATATATATATATATATATATGTTATATACACACATGTCAAATTTCAAGTTCATGTCATTTAAATTGAGCCTGTTATTGATTAAATTGTACAACTGGTCCTAAAACAGGACATCAACTTGTAAAGTGTTTTGTGATTGAGTGAATTGTTGAAATAAGTTGAAACTTTAGGACCTTGTTATTCTGTAGGTTGACTATATATGTACCTGTTTTCAAACAATTATGACATTTTAAAGTGGTACAAGAATACTAAGTGTTGTATTGAACTAAGTGGTTCAATTGTTGCTATCCTTGAATTTTCATACTGTATAGTTATTGAACAACAACGCGATCTGAATGGATAACAATAGTATATGGTTAATGTTCATTAAATTCGTTAAATTCATGGTTAATTAGGGGGCTACAAAAATTCTATCTATTGTACGGGTCGGAGAGACAGTGGTAGATAGCAATATTCGTTAGTCCATCCTTTTACCGCTATTGGCCATAGTAGGAATATCATTACTCATTATCATGAGATGAGTAGGTGGCTGACTCAGTGATGTTTAGGTTGTAGGGACCGAATATTACTTGAGCAACTTTCTGGGTACTCAACTTTTTTTCGCTAACGCTCGAGCTACTTCAACAAGTGGATTAGAGGTAATAAGGGGTTGAATCAGAGTGTAACTCGATTCCAGTATCTTTTGTAATGTGTTTAAATTTCAGTTAAATATGTGTTATATGGTGGTTAATATTCCTTTCTCAAGTTCTTCATTCGTATGAATTGAGATGTTTATTGGTTATTAATCACATGTTACATATGTACTCATTGCAGGACATGGCACGCAGTTACATGTAATAGCTTGATGGGTGTCACTTTGACTCACCCCGTGTTATTTTTGTTTTCTTTAGCTCGCAGGGGGATAGGGAATCCATAGCCCTAGCTCGTGAGATTTTGGATTTGGAAGACTATCGGGGTAGGAGCTCTTTAGTCAAATAGTTGTATATTTTGGTGAGGATGCGATGTGGGGTTATGTAAACCCTACTTTTTGTATATATTTACTTAATGTCAGTTTGTAATACTGGGACTTGTTATATATTTCCTAGGTGTCAGTAGATGGATAAATGTTTCTTCTGGCCTGTATATATAGCTAGGTCTTCGAGCATGCTAGCTCGTAGAGGTTGTATATAAGCAGTTGTTAATTCCGCCAATTATGTATATACAGTTGTGTTGTACGTAACCTCGAACCTGTTTCTGACTTCATTGTAGTTGATGAATGGTTGTTGGAAAAATTTGAATTCAAGCTTTTCTTTATCTTTATCCATTTACTCTATATGATTAGAGCCAGAATAATCATGCTTAGTAGGGGTTTCACGCCCGAGTCAAGGTCCCATATAGGGGCTAGTCTCGGGATGTGACAGAGTGGTATCAGAGCTTTAGTTAGATATTAGTCTAGATAGGATCTATGGTGTAGGTGGATTTGTTTATGGGTGTAATTTACGTTGAGGGTTTATTTATTGGTATCTCATAGTGGAGATGGGACATATGAGATTAATATTGATAGTGATAGCCTAAGTGGGGTTATAAGGTTTATGAATGTCGTGAGTGCGAGTTCTTATGGAACTGCGCTTACAATTGCCTTATTTGCTAGAGATATATCCTTTGATGGGAGTCTAATTCCATCTTGGCTACTGATCTATATAAGAAATCTGATGTACTTGGGGTGATTTTTCCCTATAAGTTGACTAAATGGTGTTAACCACGCGGGACACTGATGTGATACTTGACATGTACTAGCTCTATACATATCATGAAGGTGTTGATTGTCATCGAAAGGTGATAAGTTTATTTATTTCATGTGTGCCTGATTTTGCATTCCAACATGATACGTTCAATGGAGCATTTTTGTTATTCCTATATTGAATGACTAGAATTTGTTATAACAAGATTATGTCTGGTATTTAGCCCGTGTTGTTGACAAAAGTATGTCTATAGTAAAGTTGAAAGATACTCCCAATGTTTATGAGTTTCAATGTATTTGTCACTAAGTGCCTTGCTATGTTTGAGGCTTTGAATTATACATTGAGTTAATACAAGGTACAACCCTGATATCCAAATCATTATATAAAGACACAATTTAAGTTAAAAGAGTTGATGATTTCAACTTGAGGAATTATTGGATAAAGGATTTATTAAGCTTATAAAATCTCCATGGAGATAAACTGGTATTGTTTGTGGAGAAGAAAGGTGGTACCTTGTAGTTGTGTATTGATTATAGAGAATTAAATCAACTAAATATGAAAAATAATACCCGTTACAGCTACAGATGACTTGTATGATCAACTTCAGGAATTATTGATATATTCATGGTTTGATTTGAGAAAAGTTTATCATCAGTTGAATATATGATATAATGATATACCGAAGACAACTTTTTGTACCAAGTATAGACATGATGAATTTATGGTTATGCTCTTTGGGTTGACAAATGAACAAGTAGTATTGATGAACTTGTGGAATCACATGTTCAAACCATACTAGATTGTTTTATGGTGATAATTATTGATGTCATCTTGTTACACAATAAGTCAAAGTTAAAAGAGGAACAACATCTTAGAATTGTCCTAAATGTATTTCGAGGAAAAAATTGTCTGCGGATATCAATATGTGTGCCTTCTTGTAGAGGAAGTATCATTCTTGAGTCATGTTGTTTCAGCCTCAGGTATTGTTGTGGATCTTTAGAAAGTGGAAAATGTGGTAGACTCGAAAAGGCTAACAACAGTAACGTAGGTAGTATATCTTTTGTATGGGAGTGAAAAATATGAAGCCAGTTTTCAAGAAGTGAAACAATGGTTGACAAGAACTTTAGTATTAACATTACCTAGCGGATAGGATTAACATTACCTAGTAGATCAAAGGGTTATCATTATATAGTAGATTAGACCAGTATTACCATTATCTAGTTGATCTAATAGTTTCATTGTCTAGACTGGTACATCCAAATGAGAATTGGGTTATGTATTGATGCAAAACGTTAAGGTTATTGCGTATGCTTCGATGAAATTGGCTCTTGATGAACATAGTTATCCTACCCATCACTTAGAATTGATTGCAATTATATTTACATTGCACTAGTGGGTGACCTATTTGTATGAAACCAAGTTTGAACTGTTCACATACCTTAAGAGCTTGGAGTATTTGTTTTCTTAGAAACACGAGACAATGTAGATCGATAGAGAAAATGAAGGATCATGATCATACTATTTCATATAATCCAGGAAAGACAAATATATTCAAAGGTGCACTAAGCAATAAAACTTACATTTCATGTTTGTGATATGCGAATTGAGAGGATTTAAATGACTCGAATTGTGTGAGTCGATACATAGGGTGATTCAATTACGAATGTGAAAGTATAATATCGACGTTTAGCAGATTTGTTATAACCTCTAGAGTTCTAGAATGAATGTGAGAGCATAACACAATTGATTTTGTGACTGTATTATCTTGTAAGCGACAAGGCCATGCTAATTTGTTTATAGTGAATTGATTAATCTAGTCTGCTCACATTTATTTGTTTCGATGAGATACTCATTGACTTAGTTATCTTCCTTATATGTTCAAGGATAATTTGATTTTACAGGGTGCCTATGAGTATAATATCAAATGGATTCTTGATTGGCATCAATTGGAAAGGGTTATTTTTTAATATATTGATATTGGATTAATGTTAGCGCAAAATTGTCAACCTTAGTTTGATTGAAATCGAGAGGTCGTTACACATTCTTAAGGATGTACTACAAGAATGTACAATTGATTTTAAAGGTAGCTAGAATGTACACTTACCATTAGTGGATTTTACGTATAATAATAGTTAGTAGTCGGGTATCGAGATGGCTCTTTACAAGATATTGTATGGGCCGAAATGTAGATCACTAGTATGTTGAGATGAATTTGAGGAAGCAAAGCTTCTGGTCTTGAAGTAATTTAATCGTCAAATGAATGTGTAAGGTTAATCAAAGATAAATTGCTTATAGCTTAGAGTCGGCAAATCAGTTATGATGATAATCGACGACGGATCTTGAGTTAGGTTGGATGAGTTGATTTTAGAGTGACATTGCCACCATCTTTAGTAGAAAATTCACAATGTATTTCACGTTTCTATAATTTGAAAGTATATGCCAGATGAGTCTCGTGTGTTTGAGTATGAGAATATTTCATTTTAGTCTTATTTGTCCTATGAGGAACAAACCTTTAATAATACTTGATTCGAAAATACTCACTTATTCAATGATCATGGTAAGAAATTCGAGGACAAATTCTTTTAAGAAGGGGAGGATGTAATGCCCAAAAATGTCATATCATGTTTAACATATATTTATAATGTGTGTCAATATTTGTTTATATGATTTTAAGATTTAAATACATGTTTGTTATGCTTGATAATATGTTTAATCATAGTTTACATGTTAGTTTGGACTAAATAGTAATTTGGACAAGGTTAGGGGAGTTAATAGGCGAAATTGGAAAAAGTTGGTCTTTATATTCATCTATGACTCTCTTAACATAAAACAAAAACACACCTCTTCATTTATACCATATTTTTACACAGCAAGAAAGAGAGAAACCAGGGGGAAATCTCTAGGGTTTACTCTCTCTTCAAAATATTTCAAAATTGAGAGTTAAACTTGGTGACTTATTTTTGTCTATTTTAAGTATTCTTGATGATGATTCTTCATCGCATCCTTGTTTTCTTGGGTTAATTTGATATTATATGGTGTTTTATATATATCAAGACTTTTAGGTAAGTTATTACTTGCTTGTTGGTTAAATTGTTCACTTCTAGCCATGAAAACTTGTTTAGATTAGGAAAAGCATCCTGTTTTGAGTTTATTTTGCTTAGTTGCTGTATAAAATCTAGACATGGGTTTGATTTGGGTTTTTGATATGTGTATCATATATGTCTTATTAGATATCCTTCTATGTTTCAAGTAATTTTGAATAGATATGAACCTTGAAATAGATTTAAGTTCACAGCTACTCCAGAATTGGACTTAATACAGGGCAGCAACTTGTGTAGAGTTATGTGACAAAATGAACCTCTGGAATTATATGATTTTTGGATATGTGTTTACTATATGTATTATGAGATATCCTTCCAAGTTTCAAGTCATTTGGAATATATATGAACCATGAAATAGATTTAAGTTCACAGCTGCTCCAGGATTGAACTTAATACAGGGCAACAACTTATGAAGAGTTATGTGACTAAATGAACCTCTGGAATTCTATGAATTTTGGATATTTGTTTTATATATGTATTATGAGATATACTGCCAAGTTTCAACTAATTTGGAATAGATGACCTTGAAATAGATTTATGTTCACAGGTGCTCCAGAATTGGACTTAATACAGGCGGCAGCCACTTGTGAAAAGTTATGTGTTTTAATGAACGTCTTAAATTCAATTATTTTTGGATATCTTATACATATATATGTTATATACACACATGTTAAATTTCAATTTCATGTCATTTAAATTGAGCCTGTTATTGATCAAATGGTACAGCTGGTCCTAAAATAGGACATCAACTTGTGAAGAGTGTTGTGATTGATTGAATTGTTGAAATGTGTTGAAACTTTAGGAACTTGTTATTCTGTAGTTGTACTATATATGTACCAATTTTCATGCAATTGTGACATTTTAAAGTGGTCTAAGAAGACTAAGTGTTGTGTTGCAATAAGTGGGTCAATTGTTGCTATCCTTTAATTTGCATACTGTATAGTTATTGAACAACAACGTGATCTAAATGGATAACAATAGTATATGGTTCATGTTCATTAAATTCGTTAAATCTCTGGTTAATTAGGGGGCTACGAAAATTCTATCTATTGTACGGGTCATAGAGACATTGGTAGATAGCAATATTCGTTAGTCCATCCTTTTACCTCTATTAGCCATAGCAGGAATAGCAATACTCATTATCATGAGATGAGTAGGTGGCTGACACAGTGATGTTCAGGTTGTAGGTACTGAATATTACTCGAGCACTATTCTGGGTATTCAACTGTTCTTCGCTAACGCTCGAGCTACATCAACAAGTGGATTAGAGGTAATAAGGGGTTGAATCGGAGTGTAACTCGATTCCAGTATCTTTTGTAATGTGTTTAAATTTTAGTTAAATATGTGTTATATGGTGGTTAATATTCCTTTCTCAAGTTCTTCATTCGTATGAATTGAGATGTTTATTGGTTATTAATTACATGTTACATATGTACTCATTGCATGACATGGCATGGCATGGCATGCAGTTACATGTAATAGCTTGCTGGGTCACTTTGAATCACCCTGTGTTATTTTTGTTTTCCTTAGCTCGTAGGGGGATCGGGAATCCATAACCCTAGCTCGTGAGATTTTGGATTTGGAAGACTATCGGGGTAGGAGCTCTTTAGTCAAATAGTTATATATTTTGGTGAGGATGCGATGTGGGGTTATGTAAACCCTACTTGTTGTATATATTTACTTTATGTCGGTTTGAAATCCCGATACTTGTTATATATTTCCTAGGTGTCTGTAGATGGATAAATGTTTATGCTAGCTCGTAGAGGTTGTGTGTAAGCAGTTGTTAATTTCTCCAGTTATGTATATACAGTTGTGTCGTGCGTAGCCTTGATCCTGTTTCTGACTTCGTTGTAGTTGATGAATGGTTGGTGAAAAAATTTGAATTCAGGCTTTTCTTTGTCTTTATCCATTTACTCTATATGATTAGAGCCAGAATAATCATGCTTAGTAGTGGTTTCATGCCCGAGTCAAGGTCCCATGTAGGGGCTAGTCTCGGGATGTGATAAAGTCACTTCTAAACCCTTTCAACGCATCAAACTTCATCGAATACATGGAAAATCAAAGGCGATCCCACCAAATGAACATTTCTCAAGGGGAATCCATATCACTTCGATGACCTTGTTGTCTTGAGAGAGACTCATATCTCTCACCATATTCGTCATGGATAAGAACTCTTTATTGAACTCAATTTCATCTTTAAAATCCATCGATTACATGCTTTAATCCTTTAATTCCATCAAAATTGAATTTTACCCATTTTTCTCAATGTTAGGGTTAATGCAATGCATGCTAGATTATATGATTTTCTAGGTTTTGATGATGTTTTTATGCAACATGTGAATTTCATAGTTGTTTAGGATGGTAGGGACGCTCTATTTGGATTGCCAAATGCAAGTTTGTGTTTGAACTCCTAGTATGCATGCTAGGTGTTTGATGAAATGCCTCAATGAAGGATTTTCATTCTTTTCTTGAATTTTCTCTCATGAATGCTCTCTAATGCACTACTTATGAGTATATATTTTGCAAATCTATATGCTATCATGTTTCGAATGCTTATTGACATGATTTAGTAATGCATGCATAAAGTGATGCATTTTACCTTTTTTTGGCTTTGAAGTTTGATTTCTTCTTTTGTATCCTTTATTTTGCAGTCGTACAAGGTGATCCAAAAATTTTGTGGGAGTTCCAAGAAGGTGGTGAGGATTTGGGGCGACCTTAAGAAGTTGAATGTGATCAGGGACCGAATGAGGGTGACGGGACTCTACACATTTTTTGTTAACGTGTGAGGGATGAGGCGATCTTCTCAAGATTTACAGGCCATTAGAGAGAGAGGTGGTGGGATACTACCCACACCATCCACTTGTCATTCAAGGAAGCTACTATGACCCCTACTGATTTCCAAGCTATCACCGGCTTAGTATGTGAGGGCATAACTTTGCCTGTGAATCCAATTTATAAGTCTTCTGCTATTGACATGAACCGCTATCATGTTTCGAATGCTTATTGACATGATTTAGTAATGCATGCATAAAGTGATGCATTTTACCTTTTTTTGGCTTTGAAGTTTGATTTCTTCTTTTGTATCCTTTATTTTGCAGTCGTACAAGGTGATCCAATTTATAAGTCTTCTGCTATTGACGTGAATCCAATTTATAAGTCTTCTGCTATTCAAAGGAAGCGGTGTAGAGCTCAAGTGTATTCGGACCAAGCTAGAGGAGTACATCCACAACTTGGATGTTACCAATGTCGCGAACTTCACCAAGGTTGTTCGGGGTTTCATATGGTATGGCATATCCGAGACCATCTCTGTCAACCACTCTTCTACGACCCACTTTTATCTACTTGACTTGTTGAGATACCTCGGCAAGGTGGCAGAGAATGATTCGGGTTTTGTCGGTCTGGCGTGTTGTTATAAAGCTATGGATGGAGCTTGTCGCAACACCAAGGAGAGCATGTCAGGTTACAACTTAGCATGGGAGGTTAAATCTTTCTTTATTACCGCTCCATTTTCATTTTGTGTAGACTTTATTGATTTCTTTGAACTGAATCTATTTCATTTATTACCCTTTTGTAGATGTGGGGGTATGATGTCTCCGGGCTCTACAATTTTGAGCTCGATCAGCAGAAAGTTCAATATCCGGACATCCGTAGATGGTCTTATTCTTGCAGGACCATCGGTGAGGAGGAGGAGTGGACTATTACCATTGAGCAGGCTCGGGCGATGCTATACGAGTTTGACTTCAACCGCCAAGGTCTTTACCCGTGGGGGGCCAATTGAAGAACATCTGGGCGACATGTGGTCGGTGACCAACAAGAGAATCATTCTTGTTTCTTTGACCGGGGACGCCTTCAATTTTGGGAGAGAGTATTCCCGCAGCATGATAGAGACTCTCTTGTATGAGTAGTACCCTAGGATCCTCTAGGCGAGATGCATTCAATAACTAGTCTCTTGGACAATCTTTATGGTTAACTTGTCGCGGGCTTCCTACTTTACAGTTCACGTGTCGTGATAGTTATAAGGACTTTTTGCCTCGCTTGATTGGTCCTCTTATGGTGGGTGCTCGTCAGCCACGCCGGTAAGCTTCTACTTCCGGCTCTTCTGCTCCGGCCTCTTCATCTCAGTCGATGGGTCATATTCCTTTCATTCTAGATTATGGGCCTCTGAGCTATACTTATATGATGGGTAGCACGGTGATGACCGGCTACAACAGTGAGAGTGAGTTGATCCCACTAGGGCTTCTTTCTCCATCCGATGCTATAATGGTATGCCACTTTACATTCGTAGCTTGTTCTCATATCTTCAAAGATATTTTTATGAACCTTTTCATGTTTCATTTGTAGGTGTTTATGTCGGTTGAGGATTACTGTCTGGGTCCTAGCCGAGTGGCGGGTTTAATGGCTTCTGTCTGACATCTCTCGGAGAAACTGTTCAACAAGGCAGCCTCTGCAGAAGCTACAACGGCAGCGTCGGTGATACCTACTTGTGGCTTGAATAGGACCCGAACTCAGGGTGATGATGATGATAATGAGCACAGTGAGGGCAATGCGAGTTGCTCAAGAGGCACCATAGTTTAGGACCCACCTGCTCCCCTCGGGATATTTTAGAACTTGTAATTATTGGCCACGGGTTGGCCTAAACATCTTTTTTTCTTTCGCTTTTTGGTACCTGTTAGCACATAATTGACTCCACAATAATTTTGTCTAGTTTTAATCTTTCATTTGACTCGTGTGGTGGTGTCCACTTGTTCCATGGAAATGGTCTATTTGGTCAAATTTTGGTGATAACATGTGTATGCGATTGTGTATGGATTGTGTATGGATGTACGAACTGTATGGGATTTGGTGTTTGCATGTTTGAAACATGTTTTGACAAGTTGGGACTAAACTAGGTTTTTTGCAGCATTGTTGTTATAATCTAGGGATATGTCTCGTACGAGACAATGTGTCTCGCATGAGACAAGTCTTCTGAATTTCACGTTTTTCTCCTTTTCTTTTTATGATTGGGCAAATAATCCCTATATAAATACATCTAGTCGATCTTAGACCTTTATTCAGCATCCTACATCTTTAGTGAAACCTTCTTGAGACCCAATTTTGAGATTTTCTTCCCCTATTATTTCCATGAATTCTCACGAAGTTGTTCCTTATTCCATGATCGTTGATGATTTCTTTCTTGATTTGGAAATGACGCGCGCTTACAAAAATGACTTGACAAGATTTGCTCGTTCTTTCCGCGGGCGTTCTCAAGAATGATTTGTAAAGAGGTATGGATTCAATATGCTCTTCACCTTGAAGAATATCAAATTGGATTGGAATCTATTACGTCGAGCGACTCATTTTTGGAATCCCTCACTCCATCTTTTCAATTTCTCTCTCAACGAGATGGTGCCAACCATTGAAGAGTTTGCGGCTATCTAGGACATGCCTTTAACCTGTAAGATAGTGGTTCCTAAGTAATAGGAATCATATGGAAGCTCTTTCTAAAATGTTGGGTATCACCCTTGATTAAGGTTATGCCTTGGTGCACCGTCATTGGGTGGATTGTTCTTCTTTGCAAAGGAGGTTTGATAAGGATTCGAAGGGTTAAGGTTTTTATGCTTTTCAAGAGAACATTATGGCTCTATGCCTCTTTGCGGATGTGTTCTTTACTTGTAGAAGAGGTTTGGTTGATTCTCAACTTGTGGAGGTTGTTTTGCAAGCTAGAGGTTGTGCCCATAATATTATCCCTCTTATCTTGGGCGAGACTCTTCATGGCCTTGATGAATTGCACTAGACTAATTCCATGACTTAAGAAAGTCCAATTTGTTGACAATTTGGCTTAGGGAGCACTTCAAGTTCGTGGCTCTTCCCGTTCAATACTCTCCCTATAATTTATATAGGAGAAAGCTCTTGGTCAAAGATCTTTCCATCGAGGAATGGGCTCGCATGTTATATAAGACGATTATTTTGGACATTGCTTGGTGCCATCCCTTTTGGAAGGTACGAAGGTACATCGCTAGTACCACCGAATTTGATCGGTTTGTGCTTCCATGTTTAAGGGATTTGTCCTTTTATTTCCCCAAGAGGAGTCTTTGTCAATTTGGTCAACAACAAGACACTTTCATCACCGGTGGAGCCGTTCATCAAGTCTCCTACATTGGCCCGAAATTCGCAACCACTATGGTAAAAGCTTGAGGAGAAGGCACCAATAAGGATCTTTGGAGCAACCTTTCTCGTTATGATGGGAGTATTTATCTTTCGAATAAGTACTTGGAGTGATTCTTGAAGTATGGTCATTCGAATGCAGTGAAAATTGATGAAGTAAGGCGTCCCTTGTTAGGGGATAGCTTCGAGCCTAGCCGTGTAGGGAGAGGGAGACTACCGCCCTGCGAATATCCGATCCAACCCAAGATTTTCTCAATAGTGGTTAAAGTAGGGATATAAGTCTCATTGGTTGCATGCAAGCTCTCGATAGGCCCAATATGTTCATAAGGCTTTCTAAATCCGTGTTCAACCATCTTGGTGAGTCTTCCAGTTCAAAGAATCCTCCTCACAAGAGAAGTAGAAAAGTCAAGGACAACGACAAAAGTCCCCCTACTAAGCTAAAGAAGGACTAGATCTTAAGGAGTATCCAGATATTGTCGTAAATAGATCAACGGTTTATTTATTTATTTGTTTTATTTATAGAATTTTGCATTAGTAAGTATGTCGTAATGAGTAGAATTTTCCTTTTATTATCAAGAAATGCATTCAATTAATAATAAAGGACAAGTTTTTATTTAGTTTGTTGATTAGACCGAACCTGAAGGTTGCCTACGTTCCTCTTTTACAACAATTAAATAAGAGGCTCAGGTCAACATAGTTAATTTTTATAAAAGGAGAAGTTGTATTATGAGAGGAAGTCTTGCACGAGACAAAGTGTCTCGCACGAGACTCAGCCTAATCCCATTTTTTTTTAAATGCACACCCTTTTTTTCCACAGCCCGCCTTTTTAGGTTTTCAATCTAGCATGCTTCTTTTCTTGTGCTTTATTTTATTTTCATGGGGAGAAGGCTGAAGTCACGCATAGTACTTTTTGAGCTTATCCATGTTGACGGGCTTCTACATCTGAGCTCCATCCAAGTTTGCTAGTTGAACTGCACCTCCGAAAAATATCTTCTTGACGATGTAAGGGCCAATCCATCTAGATCCCCATTTTCCCATTGGATTGAAAGGTCATGGACGATGTTTGCGTAGTACGAGATCTCCAACTTTGATGTTTTAGGGCTTTACTTTTTTGTTTAACGCCATAGCCATCGTCCTTTGGTATGCTTGAATATGCTCGGCGGATTAAGTCTTCTCTCGTCTAGCAAAGCCAATTACTCGTATCTGTTTCTCAAACACTCAACTTCGTTCACTTAGTTTTCAAGGAGAACCCTTAGTGAAGGTACCTCTAACTTAATTGGCAGCATTGCTTCCATCCCATAGGCTAGGGTGTATGGACTTTCCCCGGTGGTTGTTCGAACAGAAGTGCGATTGCTCAAAGTGCAAAAGGTAGTTTATTCGGCCAATATCTCCATGTGATCGCCATTTTTCTGATGATGGTCTCAATTGTCTTGTTGGCGGCCTCAATCGCTCCATTGGTCTAGGGTCGGTAAGGTGAAGACTTATGTCTTTCTATCTTGATTTCTTTCAGGAGTTGGTCAGCCTCCTTTTCAAAGTGGGATCTATTATCAAAGATGAATTTTTATGGTACCCCATAACTAAAGATGTTATGTTTGATGAACTCGATGACCTTTCTTACATTTAACACTTTGTAAGAGGCTACTTTGATCCACTTGTTAAATTAGTTAATGGCTACCAAGACGAAGGTGTGCCCATTAGCATCAGCTGGTGTGACCTTGCCAATGACATCTATTCCCCAAGTTTAGAAGGGGCAATGGGAGGTCATGGGGTATAACACGGACTGTGGTGCATGTTGCAAATTAGCATATATTTGGCATTTATGGCATCTCTTAACCATATCTGCACAATTGGCTTCCATTGTCATCCAGAAGTATCCTAGCAGAATTATCTTCTTGTTAAGCATGTTGTTGTTCATGTGAGTGCCACAAATTCCTTAGTGGATTTGATCCATGACCTCTCATGCTTTTTATTCATAGGCACAAAGGAGATCCTTCATATGATGTTTCTTATATAGGCGATCCCCTTTGATTACAAACTGCATGGGTAACCTTTTGAGAACCAATTGAGTCTTCTTCTCAGTATCAGGCAAAAATGCTCCATCCAGTAGAAAGTGCTAAACATCATAATACCATGGTTTTTTGTCTTGGTCATCAATGGAGTATATCGATGCACATCTGGAATACCAATTATTCATGTAATCATGTAGATCTATAACTAAGAGATAAGTGGGAGTCGTTCATCGAGTTATTTTGAATGGCTTTGCTGATTTTCCTTCGGAAATTTTGACTAAAGAAGCTAGCATCGCTAGAGCATCTGCAAAATAGTTCTTATCTCTAGGGAGATAGTGAAAAGTGACCTTTTTGAATTATTGCACCAAATCTTGGAGATAGGCGTTGTATTTCTATAGTGTCAGATATTGGATCCTCCATTTTTCAATGTCTGATTGATTATCAATTGTGAATACCCAACACCTCTAATTCGGTCACATTTTGTTCCAAGACTGCTTCAAGCCCCGCTATGCAAGCTTCATATTCGACAGTGTTGTTTGTAGCCCCAAAGTCGAGACGGATGGCAAGTGGAGTATATATATTAGTTGGATCCACTAGAAGCATGTCAGTACCATATCCTTTCTTATTGGCTGCGCCATCGAGAAAATAATCGCCACTTATTTTCATTCTCTATATGCATGATGTCTTCATTAGGGAATCGCAGGTCTTCCCCCTTCACTTTGTCACATGGAAATTCGGCCAATGGATCTACGAATACTCTCCCCCTTACGTATTTCTGTGTGGCGTAAGTGATATCATATCCCGCGAGCATGAAGTACCATTTGGCTATCCTTGAAGACATGTGATGCTTGTCAAAGATATATTTGATTGGATCCATTCGTGCAATGAGTTTAATAGGGTAGGTTTCCATGTGATGTTTGAGGCGTTATGTGACCCATTCTAATGATGTGCACGATTTCTCTAGTGCAGAGTAGTTAATTTCACTCACTTTGAACCTTCGGGTGACAAAATATATGGCATTTTGTTTGGGCGAGTCAGCTTGTTCTTGGGTTAGCATAGCCCCTAGTGCATTATCATTGACAATCAAGTATAGGAGCAATGGCTTGGACTTGTGTGATGGGACCAACACCGGTGGGCAAGTCAAGTATTGCATCACTTCTTCGAAGGCTTTTTGATATTCTTCTGTCCATTTTTGAGAGGCCTTCTTCTTGAGTAATTTGAAAATAGGCTCGCACATTGTCGTAAGTTTATTGCCGAAGCGACTAATGTAGTGTAGTCTTCCCATGAATCCTTTCACTTATTTTTGTGTTCTTGGAAGAGGCATGTCGATGATTGCCTTGATATTAGTGGGTTCAGCTTCTATGTCGCGCTCTGTGACCATATATCCAAGAACTTTCCCTTTAACCACTCTAAATGCACATTTGGCCAGATTTAGCCTCATCTTATGTAACCTCAATCTTTCGATGAATTTTCTGATATCAATCATGTGTTGGCCATCTGAACATTTGGAATGAATTATCATGTCATCCACATACACTTCAATTTCCTTGTGAATCATATTGAGGAATAGTGCAGTTACCGCTCTTTGGTAAGTGACTTCGACATTCTTAAGTCCGAATGACATAACCTTGTAATAGAACGTCCCCAAGGTGTGGTGAACGTTGTCTTGTGTTGATCCTCTTCGGTCATGAGGATTTGGTTGTATTCGGCGAATTCGCACGAATGAGCGGACTTCGTAAGTTGTCAAAGTGTCAACAAGCATGTCTATGTTAGGGAGAGGAAAATCACCCTTTGGAGATGCTTTGTTGATATCTCTAAAGTCCACACAAACTCGTATCTTGCCATTTTCTTTGGTCACTTGGGCTGTGTTTGCTAGCCATTCAGGGTACTCTATCATTTTGATGAACCCAACACTGAGAAGCTTCATGATTTCTTCCTTAACTTGCATTGACCATTCTGGTTTAATCCGACGAAGTTTTTGTTTAACCGGTTTTGCATTTGGAAGCAGTGGTATCTTGTGCTCTACGATTGAAGGATTTAGCCCTGACATATCTTCATAGGACCATGCGAATACATATACGATTCTTTGAGGAGCACTATGAGGGCCATTCTGTCTTTCCCCTTGAAGAAGTTGCCGATCTTGGTTTTTTTTAGATCTTTATAAGTCCCCAAATTAACCATTTGAATTTCCTCGTCGTTAAAAGTACCATTCTCCCCACGACGACGTGCCTGCTTTGCTAATTCTTTTAAGATTTGTTCGTTTTCTTGATTTATCTCATCATAAGACTCATTATTAACTTGTTGGTTAAATTCATTATATTCTTCATTATTATTTAATTCATCATTAATGATGTTGGCAATCTTGCGATACTCGAAAATATCAAAGTTTTCATTACCAAAGTAGGGGAAAACACGTTCGGCACAACCTCTATGTCCTCTTGAGTGAGGTCATCGGAAGCGAACTCGGACTTTAAGCTAAAAGTTACAAAGCCAGACTTCCTATGGGGATAGGATATTGAAATTACCCGGGATCGCGCGCGGGCTGCGCGGCGAGCGATTATCTTTCGCGGATGTTTGGGACCTCGCTTTCGGGAAGGAGAGGAGTCACCACGCGGTTTTGTATTTTGAGCCCAAACGTTGAAAAATGGCTTGAAAAAAGGTGTCGTTTTTATTGGTAGCAAAAACTTGGAAAAGGCTTTGAAAATGGGACGTTTTGATTGGTAGACAAAACTTTACAAAAGGCTTTTTAGGACCAGAGATTGTTAGGTTCGGAGGTCACGTTACGTTTCGGGAAGAGTATATTGAGATCACCCGAAATGCCTTGTATGACGAGTCTTTCTACCTTTCTCGAAATTGTGTGTGTGTGTGTGTGTTTGCATTTTGAAAATGGGGGCTTGAATGACAAGCTTAATCTTGGTTTGAATGTCAAACGTTGATTTTATGATTCTTGGGAAAAAGCGAGCGTTTGAATGACAAACGTCGGTTTTGGATTTTCTTAGGAAAAGAGGTGCAAATGACGAGTTTGAATCTTTAATTTAAGTGTCAAATGTTGACTTTTAAGAAAAGAGCGTTTGAATGTCAAATGTCGGGTTTTGAAATTAAAGATGATCGTTTGGATGCCAAACGTCACTTTGCGCGTTTTGAAAGAGAGTTCGAATGACGAACTCCGATTTTCAACCGGGCATTACATTGTTAGCGATTTTGTGAAAAAAAGCATTAAATGATATGCGATCAATGAATCTTTTTGCGACTCGGACTTTGATAAGTAAATACTATCACGAGCCAAACGACTCGGACTTGTAAATGAGAGTATTTAAAATGAGGTATCAACGGAATCAAACGATCCGGACTTTAAAGGTGCGATCAACGAACCAAACGGCTCGGACTTGTAAAGTTGCATAATTTAAATGACAATCAACAGATCAAACGATCCGGACTTGTAAATGACTATCACGAACCAAACGGTTCGGACTATGAAATTGTGAATCAACGGATCAAATGATCCGGACCATAAATGACATAAAAGTAAAGAACGGGGCCGGAACGCCGTTTTAACCCGAGATTACTTCTCTTACGGGAGAGAAGAGGATCTTGGACTAAAAAGTGTCGGACCCCGTAGACGGTGACGTCTACATTTCAATGACTTTCTACCGAAACGGTTGTAGCGACTGGCGCGTAAACCGAGACGGAACGAGTGTTTAGGGAGAGAGAGTGTTACCTATGGCTAGGGGTTGACTCTTTTTGCTCGGTTGACGTATACGGGATACGGTTTAGTATTTGGAAGGGTGTTTCGAGGTTGTTTGATTCGTGTTTGGTTGAAAGATGAGGTTTTCACGCAAATCGAGACAAAATGGGGCTCAGGAGGGGGTAGGAATGCTTCATGCCGTGGCCTTTGTGAAAAGAGATAATATTTTTCCTTTATCGAAATGTTTGACAGCCCTTTGTATTTATAGGGTGATTTTGCAGAACAGTCCGGATGGACTTATCCTCAATTTGGGGGGGGGGGGGTTTGTGGTATTTTGGAAAATGGGAGGACTTGTTGGCAATTCTGGTTTGCCTGTAAAACTGTTCGGACGGACTGTGACTCAATCTCAGGGGCATTTTGGTCTTTTTACCTTGAAATCTGATTGATGTTGACTAGAGGACCTTAGCATGTGTGCCACGTGCCCCTGTGACTCACCTAGGCTAGGGTTTTCATCCCGTTATTCCCGATTTTGTCCGTTTTTTAAATAACTGTCCGGAAAATGTCCGAAATGCCCCCGAAAAGTGCGTTGTTCAGGAAAAGCTGTACTGTTACGTGTGATAATGTGTGTTGAGTACGCTTTGACGTTGAGATGCATGGGGCAGTCCTAGGACGTCTCGTTGGCTTGAGAATGGGGAGTTTAACGGGTTCCGGTTAACCTGGGAAGGGCCAGTTAACGGATTCCGATTAACTTTTAACGGATTTCGACGATCCGGATCTGGGTACTTACAGTTAGCCCCTCAGCGACATCACTTTCGAAGGAAGTGGGGTCGTTGAAAAAGATAAGGATCCAAATCGGGGGATGCCTTACTTGAAGAGACTTGAGAGGTCAGCTGGCTGGACCCTTAGCGGAAGGATTCCTACGTATCCCAAGCGGGAATCAAGCCAATCGTAGTTCGTAGGTACAAGGGTCGCACGTGGGGACTTTGACCTAAGCGAGACGGTTGTGAGGCGTTTGAATCTAAGTGAGACCATTGTGAGGCATCTGAACCTGAATGGACACTGTTGTGAGGCGTCTGAACCTAAATGAGACTTTCGAGGGCGTGTGGCGCCTCAGACCGAGATTATTGAAACATTTGAGGGCGTGTGGTGCCTCAGACCGAGATTACAGAAACATTTGAGGGCGTGTGGCTCCTCAGATCGAGATTACTGAAACATTCGAGGGCGTGTGGCGCCTCAGACTGAGATTACGAGGACGCGTTTGTCCTGAGATGAAGGCCTTCATGCCTTGAGATTGATTTTGTAAGGCATTCGTGCCTTGGGTGTTGGAATTATGATGACGGCCAGGTTTTATCTGCCGGGGATATGGTGAAAATGACGGGAACGATCGCGTCAAATGGATGTTATAACAACAGGGAAGGATTGACGTTCTAACGATGGGGTTTAGGAACGGAATGTGATCTCGGGAGAGACTAACACATTGCTGGGGGGAAGAGCGTCCAGAGTTCAAACGAGGCCAGTTAGGAACTGAGGGGATTGATTAATGTTTCTTTTCAGAAGGGTGGTCTTAGGATCCTGCTGGGGAGGAATGTTCGGGCTTACGATGGTGGCCGAAGAGGGATTGTTGTGTGGGCTTACCTTGATGGCCACTGAAATGGGATGGTCAGGCTTACGATGACTGCCGGGGAGATGAATGTTGGTGAAAACCAATGGGAACTTTAACGTCTGGAGACGAATTGTGATTTACGTCCGTAGACGGTTTGAGATTTAACGTCTGGAGAAGAACGTTAATGAGAACTAACTGGAAATTTAACGTCTGGAAACGGAAATGAGCGTTTGAACGTCAAACGTCGATTTGAGACGGAAATGAGCGTTTGAATGTCAAACGTCGATTTGAGACGGAAATGAGCGTTTGAATGTCAAACATCGATTTGGGACGGAAATGAGCGTTTGAATGTCAAATGTTGATTTGATATTTAACGTCTGGAGATGAACGTTAGTGAGAACTAACTGGAAATTTTAACGTCTGGAGACGGAATTGTGATTTTGCGTCCGAAGACGGTTTGAGATTTAACGTCTGGAGACGAATGTTAGTGAGAACTAACTGGAAATTTAACGTCTGGAGACGGGGTTGTGATTTAACGTCCGAAGACGGTTTGAGATTTAACGTCTGGAGACGAACGTTAGTGAGAACTAACTGGAAATTTAACGTCTGGAGACGAAAATGAGCGTTTGAATGTAAAACGTCGATTTGAGACGGAAATGAGCGTTTGAATGTCAAACGTCGATTTGGGACGGAAATGAGCGTTTGAATGTCAAACGTCGGTTTGAGATTTAACGTCTGGAGATGAACGTTAGTGAGAACTAACTGGAAATTTTAACGTTTGGAGACGAAGTTGTGATTTAACGTCCGAAGATGGTTTGGAGATTTAACATCTGGAGACGAAACGTTAGTGAGAACTAACGGGAAATTTAACGTCTGGAGACGAATGTTAGTGAGAACTAACGAGAAATTTAACTTCTGGAGACGGAATTGTGATTTAGCGTCCTAAGACGGTTTGAGATTTAACGTCTGGAGACGAACGTTAGTGAGAACTAATTGGAAATTTAACTTCTGGAGACGGAGTTGTGATTTAATGTTCGAAGACGGTTTGAGATTTAACGTCTGGAGATGAAATGTTAGTGTGAACTAACGAGAAATTTAACGTCTGGAGACGGAGTGTTAGAAATGTCTAACTAGGATTTAACCTCGGGGAGGGGGTGTTAGAAAGGTCTAACTGGGGAAATTTTACACTTTTGGGGGCCAAAATTGAAATTGTGGGAAGCTGAGGGGCCAAAGTGGCAAGGAATCTTTTAGCATGTAAAAGAGTCCGGCTGGACTGAGACTCAATTTGACCAGATTCAAATCAGTACCAGGCCGACGCAAACCAGTCCAAATTCTTCCATTTCCAGGCGAGAGAGAAGAGAGAAAAGAGAGAAAAATCTTCCCCCTTTTTGCGAGTTTTGTTCGAATCTTCGCGGGATAATCATTATGGATGCCGGTTTAGGACCACGGGCTCGTCATAGGAGGACTGACAACGAGAGAGCGAGGTTGGTGAGGACCATTCAGACCACCGCTCTTCCCATGGATTCAACCGAGTTTTATCCGGCTCGGGACACTCACAAATCCAAGGAAGGGATCGTGAGACAGGTAAACATCCTCTAAATTCCGTTAATTTTCAAAATGTGCATTCTTTAAATTTTAGGAATTTGATTAGGATTGAGTTAGGGTTCTTGGTGCCCGAATTGGGGCTTTTGGCTTTGCGATGTGCCTTTATCGAAACTGACTAGAGCTTAGTTCAATTGGCAATATGGGTAGATGACATAAAAATTTTGGTTACAAAATTCCATGTCTAGGGGTGTTTTCCAAAATTAAAGTAAGTTTAATTTGGGACGGAGTAATTTTTCGAAATGTTCGAAATGTTTGGAAGTTCCGAGTTCGACGGATTTTTCGGGATGTTTTGAAAGTTCCGAATTCGACGGAGTTTTCGAGATGTTTTGAAAGTTTCGAATTCGACGGATTTTTTGAAATGTTTTGAAATTTCCGAATTCAACGGAGTTTTCGAGATGTTTTGAAAATTCCGAATTCGACGGATTTTTCGAGATGTTTTGAAAGTTCCGAATTCGACGAATTTTTCGAAAGGTTTTGAAAGTTCCGAGTTCGACGGATTTTTCGAAATGTTTGGAAAATTCCGGGTTCGATGGATATTTTCGAAAGGTTTTGAAAGTTCCGAATTCGACGGATTTTTCGAAATGTTTGGAAAATTCCGGGTTCGACGAATTTTTCGAAATGTTTTGAAAGTTCCGATTTCGACGGATTTTTTGAAATGTTTTGAAAGTTCCGATTTCGACGGAGTTTTCGAAATGTTTTGAAAGTTCCGATTTCGACGGAGTTTTCGAAATGTTTTGAAAGTTTGAACCGTGAATATTCTGACTGGGACAGGAATATTTTTAGGAAAAAATAGCTATATCTGTGTTCCATCATTTCGATATGCACTTGTGCATTCTGTAGATGTTGTTTATGCAGAAAGTACTTTTGCCATGTTCACCTGCAGGGGCGAGGGCCGGTTGATGTTCGAAACTTGAAGAGCAGGGGAGCCTTTGAGGTGGTTCGAGCGCTGTGGGAGATGATCCCAGACGAGGCTCGGGACGGAGAGAGGAGTCCACGGCAGTTGGTGGTTGACTCCAGCTTGGCATGATTTATCTGCGCAGTAGCCGCGGTGGCTTCGACGCAGAGGGCGAGGGTTTTGCATGTCGCTCTGAGCGAGTATTGGTGGGATACGACCCACACGTTCCATTTCAGGTGGGGGGAGGCGACCGTGACTCCCACTGATTTTGCAGCGATTACTGGGTTGCCATTCTGGGGCAATACTCTTGTGTGGGTGGATGGCTACACCCTGGAGTAGTTGTCGGGGCTGCTGGGTTTTGACATTACTGATGACAGGGTCTTGGGTATTCGGTACGGGCCGATGGAGGCTCATTTGAGGAGGGGGATTGAGGAGTATTTGGCGGGGTCCCTGAGGATGACAGCAGAGCGCCTGGCTCGAGGGTTTTTATGGTTCGCTTTGTCAGCTACCCTATTTCCCACTGCTGACACATCATGTCACTTTCCTCTGCTCGGCTCACTGACTGACCTGGAGGCCGTGAGAGGGTTTACATGGGGAGAGGCTGGTCTGGCCGAGCTCTACCATGCTTTGGATAGGTTCTCGCGAGGAGAGGAGAACCCATTAGGCTGTTTTATGTTTGCCTTGGATGTAAGTTCCTTTTTTTTTTCTTCCTTGTCTCATTTGTACTCGTATGTATCTGCTTTATAGCTGACATAAATTTCCATGTGTTTGACAGGTGTGGTTCTTGGAGGTGTTCCACCCGCAGAGGTGGGGACCAAGGAGGAGTATGCGCCCTTGTTCCCTGCCATGTTGGTTTGGCAAAAGGAGGCGAGGAAGCCAGCAAAGTCGAGGGAGAGCACTCGGCTGACTTATGAGGAGGTGTCTTTGGCCATGAGCCGAGACTTTTCTCCGCGGATCCAGCTGACTTGGTGGAGACGGATTGATGCTTTTGTGGTCCATGCTGCTAGGGACATCACTCGTCTGTGGAAGCTGCTGGTGGGGCTTCATTGCGACGTAATGTACTTGGGTGCGAGGGTGACTTATCAGCATGGTCCGGGGTCCATTCCTTTGGTTCCGATGGACCCGCCTCCACACATGCAGCATCCTATGTTGATACCGATGGAGGATTTGCAGCCGTATAGGCAGGGCGTGTCTTACGCTGAGTTCATCATAGAGGATGCGACTATGATGTTTTCCTGAGGACGAGGCTGAGGAGCCCGCAGGTGTTGCACAGGGAGGGCGAGGGCCCTGCATATCCCCGGGACTACACGCTCCCTCGCGCTCGGCTGGCGTATGAGGGGCCTGATGGTTCTCGCAGGCGGCTGACGGTTCCCATTCCGGAGGAGGCGAGGCCTCTGTACAGAGTGGATCCTGATACTTCGGTGAGTGTTTTGTTTCAATTTTCTGTACTTAGTAGCATTCTGCAAATGTTGCATCTGTGCTGTCTGTTTGTCTTTTGACGGCTTTCCTGATTTGCAGGTGTTTGGCCGTACGTACAACCAGGCCGTGAGACGTATGGATGGGATAGCCAACTATGCCAGGAGACTCGTGGAGTTCCTGAGGTGTAGTTCCCGAAGGAGCGCGGTTGTGCATGAGCCGATGCCGTCTAGGCCGTCTGCAGCGAGAGACTCGTCCCCGCTCCACGACCGGTGGGCGTACTTTATGCAGGTTCGGCCCGGTTCTCTGGTGAGACGGCGGAGTTCGGAGCTCGTCACTCTTCGTATTCGGGACACGAGCGAGGAGAGTCCTCGGGGACACACGCGCGGAGGCGGCCTTTCTCGTATTCCCGCCTTGAGGAATTTGGAGATTACCTGTCCTCTGTGGATCCGGTTGTGGCGGGGCAGTATTACGAGTGCTCGGATGACGAGCAGGACTCTGAGTAGTCCCCTTCTTTTAGACAATTAGGTGTATTGTCCAAACAATTTGATTTGTACTTGAAAGGGCCTTTGAGGCGAACCCTTGTATTTTGAATATTTATTTAGTGATTACCTTCCTTTATTTTTGGCAAATAAGCAAGTAGGTTGATCAAAAATAAATAATAATGAGATATGCATAAAAATTAGAATTGGTCAAAATTTATGTCTATATGCACTGTTATTTAATTAATTGCACTGTTGCACGAGCCCGGGGCGGATGTGGTGTCGGCAGTGAATAATTTAAACTATAGATGCACGTAGTTTAGATAAGGCTTGAATAGGATGTGGTTTGGAAATGTTCCTGAGTTTGAGGCAGCTGGCTGTAGAGTTGACCAAGTCAACTTGAAAAAAAGTCCGATCGGACTGGGCTTCAATTCCAGTTTGTTTTAAATTGCAGTCCAGTTTCTGCAATTTTGAAAACATTACGTTTGCTTCTGATCAAAAAAACTGATTTTCCCTTTGAATTCTTGAAGGTTTCCTTTGTTCTTTTCATGGCTCCATTTCCCAGGTAATCGTCTCAGATGCAAGAGCGATATTTGGATAATTTCCAGTCGTGAGTACGGCACCACACGAGGCAAAGCAAGGGTTTTTTCGAGGGCTGTTATGGGATGAAAGCGGTTTGGTCTTTAAAGGAGCTCATGCCGGATTGGGATCTCTTGAGAGCTGCGGCTCGCTTCTGGGACGTAAGGAGGCACGTGTACAGATTTTCATACAACGAGATTACGCCCACGTTTGAAGATTTCCGGGCCATACTAGGAGGACCTGAGGTGGAGCAACTTGTTCTTCCTTTGACGGGTGGCCTGGCCACCATTGAGAAGTTAGTGTCTTTTCTTGGTATCTCAGCTGAAGAAGCATACGGGATGCTAATACCGAACACATATTATGTTGACATTTCGGGGCTGCCCGATAAATTTGCCGGTGTTGAGGGGAGCGTTTTCGCGTGGGATGCTTTTGCTCTGTGCGCAATTGCCACTTTAGTCAAGTTCATGTCCCTGGGTGTGTGCCATCACAGTGTACTGGACCAGGTGAGGCAATGCCGAAATGGGGGAGACATCGTGCCTTTGATCCTGGGCGAGACGTTCCTTGGCATAGGTCGAATGGCGACCGGCAGCCGATACATGTGGGGAGGGAGTCCCGCTATGCTCACTCTGTGGTTGAGGGAGCGATTGCAGATGGTGCTCGAGGTTCCAGTGTCATGTGACCCCTAGTCTTTTTCTCGACGTCCTTTGGTGATAGGGGGCGATCAGGCTAAATTGGAGCTCTGGATGGCCAGACTCCGCACGCATCATTTGCGATGGTGGGTTCCTCATTGGAAGCTACAAACTTGCCGGACTGCTCAGGAGGGTCTTCTTGTTGTCAGAGTACCGGGGGTGTCCCAGACTGCTTTCTATATTCCCTCATTGGTGTCATGGCGGTTCCAAATGTGAGCAAAAGCCGTTGACGACGGCCTGGGTAATGCTGCTACACTCTAGGTGGGATTTCTTCCGATGGAAGATCCTTCGATGCTATTGCTTCTCATGTGGTTGTGGCAACATACGTCCTTTCCTGCCAGGGTTCTCTTTCACCGGAGAGGGGGCATTGTTCTGTCTACACAGTATTTGAACTAGTACGAGGAGTGTATGGGGGAGACACAGATGGCCATTCTGTGGAGAAGGAGTGAGCTGTTGGGCCTTGATTACCCTAACGGCTTGACTTTGAGGAGGGCCGAAGCGGCGGCTAACCCTCGGGATTGTACTGGGGACGACATGGCTGATTATGAGGCCAATGCTAGTCGGGCAGCCGATCAAAGCATGGTCATGATGACTCGGAGAGAGGCAGCTCGTGATCGGCGGACTAGGTTGACCCTGCTATCCGGAGTATCCACCCACTGTCATTGCAGACACATTAATTTATTAATGTTTATTGTAGTTTTGCTAGCGTGCAGCGAGTCAAGAGTTGACCGTGCTTGAACTCATCAAAGATTGTTTTAACCGTTATTAATCTGTAGGTTAATTTAAAGAGTTTTTCGAAACACAAGCGATTGGTGCTTATTTGTTTTTTTTTTTTGAGACCGAGCCAATGATGGCTGCCTACGTTCCCCTTTTACAATTGGACTAAGGGGCTCAGGTCACCGTAGTTCGACACTTTAGGTGATATTTGAGAAAAACATAGACAAAATAAGTGCGACCCTATTTTTTACCTGGATCATTATCGGGAATGTATCCAGTTGGGTATTACTCTTTTAGCACTTTAATTTTACTGAGGGGTGGTGTATGGGGAAGGAGAGTTGACTCGTGTTCTTCCTCAAATGAAGTATCTGCTTAGCTTGCTTCCGTTCACGGGGTTAACGAAAGGGTTCCCGTCCAAATCTGCTAACTTCATGGCTCCTCCGGAGAAGATTCTTTGTACCACGAACGGGCCTATCCAGGTAGGCTCCCACTTTCCGAGGGGATTGGTCTGTGTAGGAGGCTTTTCCTTTAGCACCAAGTCGCCTTCTCTGATGTCTCGAACGGGCCATTCAATCTGCGCTCGTCGAGTAGAGCTAGTTCGTCGTGACGGCTCTGGAGCCATTCGACTTCATTGATTCCATTTTCCAAGAGGACTCGGAGGGATGGAATTTCCAATTCTACTGGTAACATTGCTTCCATTCCGTATTTAAGTGCGAAAGGAGTCTCCCCTGTGGCGGTTCTGACTGATGTTCTATATCCCCAGAGCGCTAGATGTAGCTTCTCGGGCCAATCCCGACCTCTGACGGTCATCTTTCTGATTATCATTGCGAGAGTCTTGTTTGCTGCCTCTACTGCACCATTAGTTTGTGGTCTGTAGGGAGAAGACTTGTGGCGTGTAACTCTGAACTCGGTCAAAAGTTGGTCACAAACTCCTTCAAAGTGGGTCCCAATGTCAGATATGATCTCGTTGGGCACCCCGTATCTGCTCATGATGTTCTCTTTGATGAACTAGGCCGCCTTCTTAGAATTCAGTACCTTGTATGATCTGGCTTTTACCCATTTGGTGAAGTAGTCGACTGCGACTAATATGAACTCGTGACCATTGCTCCCTAGCGGATAGATTTTACCGATGACTTCGATTCCCCATGTGGCGAAAGGCCATGGCTAGTCATGCAATAGAGTTCGTGAGGAGGGATGTGATTGAGGTTGGAGAACCGTTGACATTTGTCGCAGCTCTTCCGACGAACCGGATGCGCCTGCTTCCATTGATACCCAATAGTAACCCATACGGAGGATGATCTGTGTCAATGCTCTGGCGTTCATGTGCGGACCGCAGGTTCCGTTGTGAACTTCGTTCATTAGCTCGCTGGCTTTTTCTTTATTTAGACACCGGAGGAGTGGTCCTTGGTGGCACTTCTTGTACAACATATCCCCCAGAAGGACGAAATGGGATGCCAGGCATTTTAGTGCCATCATGTTTTTGGCTTTGATCCCTTCTTTGTATTTTCCATCTAAGGAAGCTTCTCCGTTTTGGAGGTACTAGTAGATTTAATTGTACCAGGGTTCGTCGATTGGTTCATTTTTAACTTCGATCTCACAGCAATAAGCGGGTGTTTCCCGTCTGCCGATTATGAGGGGTTTTACTGATTTCCCCTCGGGAATTTCGACAAGAGATGCTAGGGTAGCCAGGGCATCTGCGAAGCGGTTCCTGTCTCTTGGAAAGTAATGGAAAGAGATATCCTTAAACTGAGCAATGAGCTCCTCCATGTACGTGTAGTACTTCTAGAGGCCAGAATCTATCGTCTTCCATTTGTTGGACACTTGATTGATGATCAATGCTGAGTCTCCGTATACTTCCAGTTCTGAGATGTTGCGCTCAAGAGCAGCTTCTAGGCCGGCTGCGCAAGCTTCATGCTCTGCTGCATTGTTGGTTGCTTCAAAATTCAGTTTGATGGCTATGGGAGTGTGCTCGTCCTTAGGATCAACCAAAAGCATTCCAATACCATTTCCCTTCTTGTTGGCTGCCCCATCGAAGAAGAGTTGACAGCGGTTTGCGCTGTCGAGTGAGAAGATCCCATCATCTGGAAACTGCGGATCAGGACCCTTGAGTTCACTGCTTGGGAAGTCTGCCAGCTGATCTACCATTACTCTGCCCTTTGTTGATTTTCTGACCATGTACTTGATGTCGAATTCAGCCAGATAGAATGACCACTTGGCTAGTCTCATTGACAGAGATGGCTTGTCGAATAGATATCTGACGGGGTCCATCTTGGAGACCAGGAGCACTAAATGTGACTGCATGTGGTGTTTCAGTTTCCCGACTACCCATACCAAGGCGGTACAAGTTTTCTCTAATGTTGAGTAGCTGAGTTCACTTCCCTGGAGCTTTCGGCTTACGAAGTAGATTGCATGCTCAACCTTGGAATCTTTCTGTTCTTGTGCCAACATTGCTCCAATTGACGTGTCTATCACTGTTAGGTACAGGAGGAGTGGTTTATCTTCATGTGGCAGACACAGGATTGGGGGATTCACCAAGTATGTTTTGATTTTCTCGAAAGCTGTCTGGCGCTTGGAGTCCCATTTGATGTCGGCATTCTTCTTCATTAACTTGAACATTGGCTCATAGAGAGATGTTAACTGGTTGATGAAGCGGCTGATGTACTGAAGTCTTCCCATAAAACTTTTCACTTCTGTCAGTGTCTGTGGCGGCTTCATGTCGATGATGGCCTTGATTTTCTTGGGATCGGCTTCGATACCTCTTTCTGTAACCATGTACCCTAGTACTTTGCCTCGCTTGATGCCGAAGGTGCACTTTGCAGGGTTCAATCTCATGGAGTGCTTTCTGAGTCTGTTGAAGAACTTTCTCAAATCTATCATGTGCTGCATGTCTGATCCTCTGGAGTGGATGATCATGTCATTGACATATACTTCGATTTCCTTGTGAATCATGTCATGGAAGAGGGCTGTTGCAGCCCGCTGGTAAGTAGCCCCAGCATTCTTTAAACCGAACGGCATGACCATGTAGCAATATCTCCCCCACAGAGTGGTGAAAGCAGTCTTGGCTTGATCCTCCTCGGACATTTTGATCTGATTATATCCAGCAAACCCATCCACGAAGGACTTTACCTCGAAATTTGTCGTGGTGCGACTAGCATGTCGATGTTGAGCAGTGGGAAATCATCTTTAGGGCTGGCCTTGTTGAGATCTCAGAAATCCACACAGCATCTGACCTTTCCATTGCCCTTGGTGACCGTCAAGATGTTGGAGAGCCAGGTTGGGTACTCAATTACTCTGATGAAGCCGACGCGGAGCATTTTCTCAATTTCTTCTTTCACTTGCAAGGACCACTCTGGCTTGTTCTTGCTCAATTTTTGCTTGATAGGCTTGGATTCTGGATCCAAGGGAATTCTGTGCTCCACGATTGAGGGATCGAGTCCTGGCATGTCCTGATATGAACAGGCGAACACGTCAACATACTCTTTGAGGAGATTTATCAGGGATTCTTTTTCTGCACCGGCGAATAAACTGCCCACTTGTGTCTCTTTAGGCTCTTGCACTAACCCCAGGTTCACCTTAGTCATAACCTCTTCGGCAGCTTGGGCCCGATTTTCCTCTTGGTCTACTACACGCTTGAGAACTTCTTTAATGTATTGTTCGTTTAGTGTGTCTGCTTCTTTATCAAGTGAGTCATTATTAACGTCTTTTAAGTTGTTTGTTAACTTATCAGTTGTTAAAGTGGCAATGAGGGGATAATCCGAAAGGTCAGACTTTTCATTTAATGCGAACAGAAATACATTGTTGGCTACATTATCATAGTCTTCCGGCGTGAGGCCGTTGGACGACTCAGAGGACTGGACTTTGACAAGGACTGACTCAGAGGGTTTGAGACCGGGTTTAGGGAGATGTGGGTGCAGGCCCAGCTTGTCTTCCATTTCTGTCTGGCTTGCCCTTGGTCCGGTGAACGTTACCCATTTTTTCAGTGGCATTGCAGGATGCTTGGATCGAGAGGCTTGGCTTCTGCTGTCCCAATCATGGCGATCATGCTGTTTTCGGAGCCCAGGTCAATCAGGTTTGGCACCTCCATGACTTCTTCAAAAAGACTCTGTAGAGCGGGTCCACTTAGAGTGTCTTCTATGAATTCTGGTTCCTTCTGCTTTGGAGTTACTGTCTCGAATGTGGCCTCGACGGCTGACCCGAACAGTCTGTTTCCCATGAAGAGTGTCTCAAGATGCTCTTCTATGTCTGGGATTCCTTTGAATGTGTACTCATGCTGAACTATGGTGGCAATTGGTCCAAGTAGAGTTGTGATGTCGAGGAACGCTCCCCTTATCGGATTAGCCTTGAGTCCTCTGAAACGCTTGAGGTCCCGTGCTTGCTTTTCCATCCTTTCTGTAGTCTCTGTACTGACTTTCCCTGCTTCTTTCTCATCTTCATCAGTTTCACTTTCGGTCCCCTCAATTCTGCTGTCGGTTCCGCTGTCGGTTCCCTCAGTTCTGCTTTCGGTTCCCTTGTCGGTCCCCTCAGTTCTGCTGTCGGTTCCCTTGATGAAGTAATGAGCGAGGTCGAAACTGTAAGGTTGGAGGTTGGGTGTGCCGTTGGGGGTTCCCCTTTTGCGGGCTGCTGCCTTGGTGCGGGCGAGCCTTTTGTTTTCTTTTATATCAGCTCGTGTTGGCACGTAACCGAGCCCCTGGACTGTAGTTTGGTCCTTGACTTCGATGACTTGGTGTTGGCCTTGTAACCTTTTGGCGAGCCCCAGTCCTGGGATGAAGTTCATGAGTTTCATCATCTTCATGGCGGGAGGGATTTTGTCCCGAAACAGTGGAAGGTCCACGCTGCATATTTAGATCTTGGAGGATTCCAAGGTGAATCTAGTCAATGCCATATCATCATCATGCTTGATCTCTAACACTGGAATGCCGTTGGTGTTGGTCCCCTCGATGGTGACGCTGTCGCCGTAGACTGTTGTTAGCTCGTTGCCTTGCATGAACTTGATACACTGGTGAAGGGTGGATGCCACGCCATTCATTTGATGCAGCCAGGGTCACCCCAGGATGTCTGTGAAAGTGATAGGAATGTCTAACACTTGGAATTCGGTGGGGATCATCCGCTTGCCGAACCAGATATTTAGAGTAGCAACCTCGAGAACTGTACGGGAATTGGAGTCATAGGCCTTGACAGTGTGGATTGAAGGCTTCAGATCTGTTGGCTTGATGTCAAGCCGATCCATCATCTTGGCGGGCAAGACATTCATTTCGGAACCTCCGTCTACCAACACATGGGGAAGGCGACGCTCGTCCAGCTAAACTGTGATGTAGAGCGGCTCATTGTGATCAGCCCCAAATTTTGGCAGGTCCAAATCTGTGAAGGTGATGATGTTGCCGCAGTGGATGTTGCCGATCATCTGAAGTACTTCGTCTGGGGTTGCGTCCACGGGAACCATGGTGCGGGCCAAACTCTCCTCTAGCTTGAGCTTGTGAGGGTATGAAGATGTGAGCAGGGACCAAAGGGAAATGTTCGCCTGGGTCTGTTCGAACATTAGTGCACAGCAGTGGTTGCCAGAACTGGACTGTGCATTGCTGACCCTTCGGGGGAGGTTAGAGAGTTCTTGGTTCAAGTGAACAGTCTCTTTGATCTCTTCACGGTATACCGCACTTCTTTCCTTCTTGCTGAGCATGCTCAGGGCATTCTGGAGTTGGGTTAGGCGATATTCATGGTTTGCTAATTTTCCTCCACTTTTAGCCCAGATCAGCTCTCTTGCAGTAGAGCCTACGTCGAGAGTTAGCGCCTGCGTTTCTTCCCACGTGAGAATAGCCAGTGCTTCCTTGAATTGTATGCGGCAATCTAGATAAGCTTCCATTGGGGAGAGCTTTTTCTTTTGCTTTAACTGAGTGGCGAGTATGTCGGAAGGTGAGTACACGGCTTCCCGAACATCTGCCCATGTAACTGGCTGTTGTCCCAGTTGATCGTTTCTGTAAACGAATGCCGTAGTCTGTGGAATCTCCCTGAGTAGTTGCTGGAGATGTATTTCCATTTTTCTTTTCTTTTTGAATAGACCTTCCTCCTTCAGTTGGCCTTTTAGTTTGAGAGCGGAAATGATCCGTCCCCATCCTCCCAGGACCCTTGGGATTCCGATTTTGTTGACCTCATGACCGGCTAAGAAGAGAATGGTTTCATCATCTTCGTCGCTTTCACAGAGGACTTGCTTTCCTCGGGGAGGTAAGCGCTTGTACTCTTCATGCTGTTTGGCTAGGTATTCCTTGTATTATGCCATTCCATCTCCTAGGTCGTCGGGACCGTTGACCGTCCTCCCTTGCCAGAGGGGGTTTGATGAGAAGTGATGGTAGTCCAGGAAGTTGTCGTGGGCAAAACCTTTGAGGTCAAACTGGTCTAGAGTGGCCTCTAGCTTTCTGTCTGAAGCTACTTGTGACGCTTTAAGGGCTTGGTCCCTGTGAGTCTTCTGAGCTTGGTTCTCGTCCCAGAGACGGTTCTCTTGAGCAGCTAGTTCCAGGAGGGCTTTCCTTGTGAGAGCTAAACAGTCTCCGTAGGTGTGCGCTGTCTGACTAGTGTCTAGAACTGTAATCACATCCAAATTCCCGAATGGTGGAAACACTTGGATTATGTTGACGAAGGAAGTCGAGCTGGGACATTCCATGCGGCCTTCCCTGATCTCAGTTATCAAGAAGTTTGCCCATATCTGTTTGATTAAACCCACGGGGGTATTGAATTCTGCTATGTTGATAGTCTTGTGATCTCGCTGGATCGCCAAGTCTATCGAGCTATTTCGCGGCGGATGCTGAATGCATGGCCGTGATGGCTGGGAGCAGGGTCAAACTTGAGCATGTTGATGCTGAGGTGATCATTCCTTTCTTCGGAAGCTTGATCTGTCTTGTGGGGAAGACTCTCACAGATGTTTTCAGGATGGCTGCTGGAAGCGTTCCCGAGGTTGATCTGATTCGTAGCAGGGTGAGGAGCTTTGTGTCCTTTGCTGATGCCCTTGGCCTTGGCGGCGCTCTTGGCTGTAAGCTTGACTGACGGCACGGGCCGATTGCCGCTAGGGCTGGAAGTCGGAAGTGATGATGAGCTTTGAGCTCGATTGGCCAGGGCCTCATTTACCATGAGCAGGCAGTCGTTGAGGGTAACTTTGGCATTGCAGAATCTGATGATAAGGACCGGATCCTTGGCGTCATTGGGATATCTGGAAAAGATAATGTTGACGAAGTCGTCGTCAGTTACTTGATCAGAGGGGTTCTTTGTCGTGTCAACCAGTTGTTTCCAATTGTCGGATAACAGCCTGTACTGGATGTTGAGCTTGACAATTTACAAGGTATTGGAGCCCTCGTCGTAGGTGACCTCATCGTAAATGGTGTCGTCCTCAAAACTGAGCATATGTATGTAGGGATCTTCCCGCAGATCTGCCGCGTCCTCGACTCCGAAGAGTCCTGATTCGTTGTCGTCAGATGGCTCAACCCAGACGTAAGGACGTCTCGCGTCTTACTGTGACGCTGGAGCTGCTAGAAAAACATCGTGCCCTTCGCTTGAGAAGAGGGGCGCGGCGGGCAATTCCTCGTGTAGGACATCCCAGACTACTGCCATACATTCATCACGAGTGTGACGATGCTTGTTGACCTTTATCACGAAGATTTCTTCCCCTGGCGGGGCCAGAGAGTTAGCTTGGAGGATGCTGACAAATCTCCGAACGGAGATAGGGGTTTGTGTGCCCGCATCATTGCGATGCTCAGGGTTTCTTAGTCTGCATCCAAGTTTCGGAAACGATAGTTGTACTTGATGAATCTGACTGCTTCAGGATCTGCCTGTTCGAGGACGTTGACATAGTTAGCATCTCCGGACTCTGAGGGATTCTGATGAGATTTGCCCCGATAGTCCCTTGGTCGGCTTGAAGGAGGTAACCCCAGTGCCTGGCTGCAGGCACGCTTGGCTGTTGTCTCGGCTTCGTTCCCTATGAGGAAACTGTCCCCTCTGATGACTTCAAGATCTCCTTGCCGGTTAATGAGCTTGAAGCACTGATGGAGAGTGGAGACTATGGCTTTCATGTAGTGTAGCCATGGGCGTCCCAACAGAGTTGTGAATTCGGACGGGATGTCCATCACGTGGAATTTTGCTGGCACCATTTGGGTTTCGAACCAAAGCTCCAGAGTCACCGTCCCCAGGATGGGACGATAAGTGCTGTCGTAGGCTTTGATAGTTCGGGCAGATGAGATCATGTGGCCTTCGTCGATGCGTAGGGCTCGCATCATGCTGAGAGGGAGGACTATGACTGCTGATCCATTGTCTACTAATATCCCGGGGAGAGAGATGGTGTTGAGCCGAAGAGTGATGTACAGAGCTTCATTGTGCCCTGAGGCCCCTTTCGGCAGGTCTTCATCACAGAAGGTGAGCATACTGACATACAGTCGAGAATCGTAGATCTGGTCTCTTTCCGTAGAGGGAGAGTCATCAAGCCATCCGTTTCCTGTCTTCCTCTTGAGAGGTAGCTTGTGGCGGTGGCCGCCCTTGGTTAGTACGTTGATTGAGTGCGAGTGCCAAGTTGACTTTGACTTTCCTTTGCCGGCCCGTGCTCTGAAGGTGGGCAAATTGAACCTTGGCTGATCCTGCGGGTGATTGGGCTTCTGGCTGCTGGCGGTAAGGTTGCCAAGATTTGGGGTATTCTGGTGTCCTGAGGCCTGAACTTTGGCGTCAGCAGGATTTTTCGGCTTTCCCACCCCTGTCTGCTCTAAAGCTGCGTGGCCTGCAGGAAGGGAGGACTGGCTGGAGTAGAATACGTAGTAATCGAACTTCTCGGATGGCTCTCCGAGTGTACCTACTCTGGTGTCTCCAACTTCATATCTTTCTCTCAGTTTCTGTTGAGAAGACTTCTTCTTCTGCTTTCTAGGAGAATTACCCCTGATCATGTCTTGGAACTCGTACTCAAGGCATTCGGAGCAGTCACAAACATCGTAACTGATGTGAACGTCTGATGAAGACCTGGCTGGAAGAGGCGGAGGAACTGGCTCTGCGGCAATCTTCTTTGGCACCCACTCGATGGAGTTCACACTGTTATTGTTCGTAAAAGGGTTTCCAACTGTATTAGGTCCACGGGGATGCTCCAATTTTCCTTCCTCTATCAAATTCTGGATTTCATACCGTAACCCCACACAGTTGTCGATGGTGTGGCCATGATACTGGTGGAAGGCTCAGTATTTGCTTTTATCAGCATTGACTACGGGATTCTTGGGTTTGTAATTTTAAACCGGCTTGAGGAGGCCTTCTTTGATTAACCCTTTCAGCATTTGACTCAGCGGAATGTCCAACTTGTCGAAGTGCACGATAGGCTGCTTCGGGGTGGAGTTGTTGCTTTGCGGGACTGGGTTTCTGTTGCCCGACTGCTGTCCCTGATGAATGTAGTTGACAGACGTATCTTTCCCTTAGCCGGGGGCCGGTGCGGGATTGAATGCATTTCTTGATCTGTATCGTATGGGCACCGTAGCTAGTTTTTTCTTGAGATCCTTCTCGAACTGTGAGCCGGCATTGACCATGGCTCGGAGATCTGGGAAGAAGTGATGGCTGATGAGGGTTCTGATGGACGACCTTAAGCAAGACTTGAAGATCCGCACCTGTTCATCCTTGGAGAGTGGCTCCATAATCTCGGAGAGTTTCCAACTCCACCTCTTGTAGAATTCTTTGACGCTTTCATCTGCTTTCTGTTCGGTGGTTATTAAGTCCTCACGACTTGTTTCCCACTCTAGGTTGGATCTGTACCGCTCTAGGAAGATGTTCTTGATCCGATCCTGCATGGTGATCCGTTGTGCTTGACCCTTAGGAACCATCGTAACGCTGAACTCTTGAGCGTATGCTGGAAGTGATCGGCCATTTGCTGAAGGGTTGCTCCTTTCGCTCTCATGCCGAGAACGTAGGTGTCAACATGCATCTGTGGACATTCGGTTCCGTCGAATCGGTCCATCTCCGGCATTCTGAACTTGGCAGGGAGAGGCGTGACCATTCCCGGATCTGTGGATCTGAGCGTTTCTTGCTTTGAACTGCTTATGTTGGCTTTCAGGTCTTTCATCTATTCGACCATCCAGGCTAGGGCTGGGTCCAGTGGTGGACTTTGAGGCTCGGTGCCGGGTGCTACCCTATGTGTGGCAGTAATTGGAGGTGGGAGGCTTGATATATGTGGATATATGGGGGCCTTTTCTGGACTGTATCGGGGTTTGTCCCCGGTGTTTTGGGGTTCGTGTATAGGCAATGGGTTGAACCCGGGAGGGTATTGGAGGATGTTGACATCCGTTTGGGATGGCCCAACGGTGCGCTGGTTGTACTGAGTGATGGGAGTAGTACTGGCTTGGTCGTATATGATAGGGTTGCTTGAGAGGTGGCAACATGAAGCCTTGGTCGGCTGTTTCCTTGGTTCGAAGGCATCCCGTAAGTTGGCGGGGCTTTATGACACGTACTAAGCCAAAAACCAACGGGGGTCTTGGACGAAGTGTGACACAAAGAGTGCATGGCTTACACGGGCTAGGATGGGCCGTTTGGGACGACCCCGTGCGCGCTCAAAAGGTGTCTAACAGACTAACCGAGCTGCAACTGAACGGTCATCCCGGGTTACGGGTCGTAGTGTGCAGTGTACCGAGGCAGCAAGTGCACGTAGCGTGCGATGTACCGAGGCAGTAGTGCAAGTAGTGTGCGGTCACTAAATTCTTTTTCTGAGTAAAACAGAGATTTTCAGAATGTGTTTTAAAGAATTTATGCCCAGTTCAAAATGTAACATGAAAATCAAGTATGAACGGGAATGCACGAACATGTTATGATTTTAGATGAAAAATGCAACACATTGTTTTTGAAAACCGTTCGAGGTTTAGAACAACACACACAAAAACGAGGAAGGGTAAACGAAAGTTTGACCCACGGAATGCTTTTTGAAAACGACTGTAGTTTTGAAAAAGTTTCCTTGTCCCCAGCGGAGTCGCCAGCTGAAATTACCCGGGATCGCGCGCGGGCTGCGCGGCGAGCGGTTATCTTTCGCGGATGTTTGGGACCTCGCTTTCGAGAAGGAGAGGAGTCGCCACCCGATTTTGTATTTTGAGCCCAAACGTTGAAAAATGGCTTGAAAAAAGGTGTCGTTTTTATTGGTAGCAAAAACTTGGAAAAGGCTTTGAAAATGGGACGTTTTGATTGGTAGACAAAACTTTACAAAAGGCTTTTTAGGACCAGAGATTGTTAGGTTCAGAGGTCACGTTACATTTTGGGAAGAGTAGGTTGAGATCACCTGAAACGCCTCGTATGACGAGTCTTTCTACCTTTCTCGAAATTGTGTGTGTGTGTGTGTGTGTGTTTGCATTTTGAAAATGGGGGCTTGAATGACAAGCTTAATCTTGGTTTGAATGTCAAACGTTAATTTTATGATTCTTGGGAAAAAGCGAGCGTTTGAATGACAAACGTCGGTTTTGGATTTTCTTAGGAAAAGTGGTGCGAATGACGAGTTTGAATCTTTAACTTAAGTGTCAAATGTTGACTTTTAAGAAAAGAGCGTTTGAATGTCAAACGTCGGGTTTTGAAATTAAAGATGATCGTTTGGATGCCAAACGTCACTTTGCGTGTTTTGAAAGAGAGTTCGAATGACGAACTCCGGTTTTGAACCGGGCATTACATTGTTAGCGATTTTGTGAAAAAAAAGCATTAAATGATATGTGATCAACAAATCGTTTTGCGACTCGGACTTTGATATGTAATACTATCACGAGCCAAACGGCTCGGACTTGTAAATGGCAGTATTTAAAATGCAGTATCAACGGAATCAAACGATCCGGACTTTAAAGGTGCTATCAACGAACCAAACGGCTCAGACTTGTAAAGTTGCGTAATTTAAATGACAATCAACGGATCAAACGATTCGGACTTGTAAATGACTATCACGAACCAAACGGTTCGGACTATGAAATTGCGAATCAACGGATCAAACGATCCGGACCGTAAATGACATAAAAGTAAAGAACGGGGTCGGAACGCCATTTTAACCCGAGATTACTTCTCATACGGGAGAGAAGAGGATCTTGGACTAAAATGTATTGGACCCCGTAGACGGTGACGTCTACATTTCAATGACTTTCGACCGAAATGGTTGTAGCGACTAGCGCGTAAACCGAGACGAAACGAGTGTTTAGGGAGAGAGAGTGTTACCTATGGCTAGGGGTTTACTCTTTTGGTTCGGTTGATGTATACGGGATACGGTTTAGTGTTGGAAGGGTGTTTCGAGGTTGTTTAGTTCGTGTTTGGTTGAAAGACGAGGTTTTCACGCAAATCAAGACAAAATGGGGCTCGGGAGGGGGTAGGAAAGCTTCATGCCGTGGACTTTGTGAAAAGAGATAATATTTTTCCTTTTTTGAAATGTTTGACAACCCTCTGTATTTATAGGGTGATTTTGCAGAACAGTCTGGACGGACTTATCCTCAATTTGGGGGGTTTTGTGGTATTTTGGAAAATGGGAGGACTTGTTGGCAATTCTGGTTTGCCTGTAAAACAGTCCGGACGGACTGTGACTCAATCTCAGGGGCATTTTGGTCTTTTTACCTTGAAATCTGATTGATGTTGACTAGAGGACCTTGGCATGTGTGCCACGTGCCCCTGTGACTCACCTAGGCTAGGGTTTTCGTCCCGTTATTCCCGATTTTGTCCGTTTTTTAAATAACTGTCCGGAAAATGTCCGAAATGCCCCCGGAAAGTGTCAAAAAGTGCGTTTTTCAGGAAAAGCTGTACTCTTACGTGTGATAATGTGTGTTGAGTACGCTTTGACGTTGGGATGCACGGGACAGTCCTGGGACGTCTCGTTGGCTTGAGAACGGGGAGTTTAACGGGTTCCGGTTAACCTGGGAAGGGCCAGTTAACGGATTTCGGTTAACTTTTAACGGATTTCGACGATCCGAATTTGGGTACTTACAGATATATAACCTAATTCCTTGATAATGAATTCCACATCGCCGATCGCTCCCCAGGTAATCTGCCAATTCTTAAGCGGCTTGTCGCACAACTTGATCAGCTTGGCGTAATCTTCAGTAGGAGCATCCCCCTTAGTAATTGCATGTATCTGACTGTCCTCTAGCTTGTATAGATTCTCGAACTGGTGCATCATGTCTTCTCCCAATAAAAAGTCTCATTCGTCGGCCACTTCATCTTTAGTTCCCCATAGGTCCCTAGGAAGCCAAGGGATTGGCTCACTTTTGAAAGAATAGGGATCACAGTATTCAAAGATCTCACAGCCCAGATGGCGCGTGCCCTTCTCATCAACCCAAGGCTCAGGGAATATAAAGTATGGGACATCTTCCCCCTCTCTCTGACCAAGTAGCCATTGAGTGTCTTGCTGATGGATATGTTTTCTCCCATACAAAGGATATACTTTTGATGTATTTCTAGTGTCTTTGTAAGTACAGGGGCTGGAGTTGAAATTATGCAGAAAAAGAGGGACAAAAGCTGAATAAAAGCTGAGGGCGACTGCACCCCTAAAAGGGAGCGGCTGCACCCTTTAGGCTAAAGGTGGTGAGCGAACGTGCCAAGAAAGAGAGCGACGACGCGCTGGAAAGACTGCGATTGCGCTGTCGCCTGATTGAAGACGGATCGTGGAAGATTCTCCGGATTGAAAAAGGAATTGGGAATAGTGGCTGCAAATAGGAAGACCCTTCCTCCCTTACTATATAAACAACACTAGAGTAGTTTTGTATCATCTCTTACACTTTAATTTAGGTTTTACAAGTTTGAAGAAGGATTCAAGGATTTAATCAAGGTTTTTGTATTTTATATTTTATGGCCCTTCGCGGCTAAATAATTGGTTCGTGGATTGGGTGATTAACAATTGGATATTTATGCTAAGGTTTTAATTATTCCTATCTATTTATCAATCTTGTTCATCTCAATATTCTTAATGCTATTTTGAGGTTTCAATTGTATGAAAAGATACCTTTGGCCTTAGATTATTAGCACCTACACTCTGAAAGGGACGGCAAAGACATGGTTTATGATGTTTAACACCTAAGATTATTAGCACATGGGATCAATTGAATGATGTGTTTTTACAAAAATATTATCCCCAGCCCACGTTGGCTAACATGAGACAAAAGATTATAGGATTTGCCCAAGATGTAGATGAGCCTTTTCATGAGGCATGGGATTGATTTAAAATGATGCTAGTGCAATGTCCCCATCATAATTTTACTTTGCCCTTGCTAAATCAAACTTTTTATAATTGATATGTTTAATGCTAAAGGCACTTCAATTAGTGTCAATGTTGTGCAACATGCTTGTTCTCTATGCGATTTACATACTCATGATACTAACTTTTTTTCATAGTGGTGCGGATAAGAATTTGGAGTTAGGAGTCAATAAGTCATGGGTTCAAATTGGAGAGAAATTTGACCTTTGTTGTCCTATTTTTTCTTTTCGTAAAAGAGTTGATCAATTCAGATTTTGTCTTTCTTTTTTTGCTTGCACCTAGCCTCTTGAATGCCCTCTTCTTAGTTCAATGAGTCAGATAGGTCAAGGCCACCTTCTAGTCCTCTCCTCGTTTGAGAGGGACAACCTTCACCTCTTCTCTCGCTCCACTTCTGAAATGTCAAGCTGATACAATAGGCCGCGATGCGACGAACTTTGCTTGGAGAACTAGAAGGAACGTGTATCACACGGGCGAAATCTGAGAAACTACCTAGGCTTGGATTGGAAGGAAGGGCTTCGCTTTCCGATCGTGAGGCCAGTTTGGATGAGCGTGGGCAAGTTCGTCGAATTTGTTACTAATGATGAGTAGGTACATGCATTGAATGGGTACAACCCAAGGCCTCCGCAAAACAACCCCGATAGCAACACCTACAATTCGGGGTGGAGGAATCATCCCAACTTCTCATGGGGAGGAAATCAAGATAATTAAATAAACTCCTTCACACTTTACCACCCCAAGGGCAATTAAAGCCCAAGAAAGAGCCTTGAGAAGAGGCCATAGAAAGAATGAGTTTGGATCAGCATCAGGAATCGAGACAACATGATGCCGCGATAAAGAAGTTAGAGGTACAAATAGGGCAACTTCTTGAAGCCCTTCAAATCCACAAGCCCAAAACTTTTCCAACTCAAGGGCAATAAGCTATGGCCATATCCACCCTACGGAATGGCAAAATGGTAAGTCAAGAGGTTAGTTCTCCTTCATCCTCTCCTCCTCCTCCTCCTCCTCCTCCTCCTCCTCCTCCTTCTATTTCTGAAAAAGATGCTGAAAAGAGTACACATGGATTGGGGGGAAATCCCAAAGATATTTACATACCCCCAAGCCATATGTACCACCGGTTCCCTTCCCCAGTCAATTGATGAGACACAAGATAAGCATTAAATGAAGGAGTTAACGGAGATGTTCTCCAAAGTTAGCATTAATCTCCTTTTGCTTAAAGTTATTAAAAACTTTCTTGCCTATGCAAAAAAAATCAAGGAAATAAACTCTAAAAAGCATAGGTACGGAAAAGATGAGATGATAATCATGGGAGAGAGTGCTAGTGATATAGTCCGACAAGACCTCCCACCTAAACAAAAGGATCCCGAAAGTTTCACAATTTTTATTAATTTGGGAGATTCTAAAAAGGTGAAGGCGATGTTAGATCTTGGTGATATCATAAATTTATTACCATACTCCATGTATTTGAAATTGGGATTGTATGAGTTGAAGCCCACCACAATGACCCGCCATCTAGCGGATCACTCTATTAGGAGACCTATGGGTATTGTGGAGGACGTGTTAGTCCAAGTGAGGAGTTTGATTGTCCCCATTGACTTTTTGGTTATGAATATGGTTAATGGAGAGAGTATGTGTAGAGAGTCTCCTATTTTGCTATGTGAATGAACGCTCGCCCGAAAAAAATAAGGAGTCGCCATGCCATTTTTAGAGGAAACATTGAAAACCTTTTTAAGAGACAAAATGGGTTCGGGGGTCAGGTTACGTGTTGGGAAGAACCGAGAGTTCACCCAACACGCCTCGTCCGTAGACGAGTCTTTCTATGTTCAACATTCAAAGCATCCAAATGTGTGTGCAAAGTGTGTAACAAGAATATGTATGAAATGCATTTTAATGCTTTATTTTATTGCTCAACAAAGGGAAATACAACTTGTGAGCCATTGACTATGGGAGGCCACATCCCACTTTACAACGAGGGAGAATAGGGATACAACTAAAATGAACCTGCTGCAGAGGGCTTGTTGTGTCGCGTGACACATGATCTGTTGGGTCAGTTGTGTCGCGTGACACTACAAGACACTTTGCAGAGGTTTTACAAATCAAGCATAGAACGAACACGGATCTATCCAAATCACTTCAAATGAGTGTTGATATTGAGGATCCACACTCTGTTTTGAATGACAAGTGATCTGGATAAACAAACTTACAACAGAAGAATGATCTCTGCAAATGGTCACCATGTTTCGCGTGACACAGGACATGCTTAGCACGATGTGTCGAGTGACGCATGTTTACCATCTGCAGGAACCTTACAAATTGATAAACAGAATCAACAGATACCAAATCCAATCAAATCATCATATCAAATCAATTCAATACAACACGAATCAATACCAGATCGGCCAAAGGAGTGTGAATATGGGAGATCCACACTCCCTTAACAACCAAATTGCAATTACAATTAGATCATATCATGAACATGCAATTGGATCAAGCAAAACACACTTAAACAGAGAGATGGCAGTTGCCACCTGATAATTGAAGCGGATGGAGCTCAATTACTAGGTGGAGGTAGGAAATTGCAGTTAAGCGAGTAGTAAGCGAGAGAGAGAGAGGGGATAGACTTGTTACCCTTGTAGATCCACCACCAATACACCAAGTTAGGTGTATTGGCCTTCAATTCAGCTTTTGGACGTGGAATCGAGCACAGGTGGAGTGCTAACCTTCAGATCCTTAATAGCTTGGGTTATAGAAAGGTAGGTAGGGTGAATTGGATGAGAGGGAGGTAGAATTGAGGTAGGATTGGTTGGGGTTTTGTGTAGAAGGAGGATAGAAAGTGGTTCTGGGGAGATTTTGACAGAGTGACCTTAGGAGGGGAATTGGGGATCCAGAAATGAGAGGCAGAGGGCTCTATTTATAGCTGCTGCTGATGGGCATGAAGTGTCGCACGACTTCACGTATCCACTTTCCATGCTTCGATCGGTCGCACGACTTAAGCAGGCAGTAACTGTTTTTGGCGCCAAAAGCTGCTTCTAGAATATTCTGAATTAATTCCTGAAAAGTCCAAAGTAGTTAATTCCCTGTAGGTTCTTTTGCATGAGCAAAGTACCAAAAGGTACCTCTTTCACGGGAAACTTATGATATGTTTCCGGAAGTCTCGGGATAGGCCGAGAATTTACCAAAACACCCCTTAATGCAATTTTATCACATTAAAATGCACCTAAAAGGGTCGCGAATTGGATTGGCGTACTTACACTATGACTTCCATTCATGGCCACAACTAATACTATAATAAATGTGGAGAATGGGAAATTGTCTATGGTGGTGGCGGGCGAGAGGATTAAGATCCCAGTTGATGGTATGATGAAATACCCCATGGATGATGAGGGGGACTCTTGTGAGTTTATAGATAACATAGAGGAGAGTGATTGTGCTTAACTAGATAGGATGCCAAGTGATGGTGAGAATTCTAGGGATAATGCGCACGTCCATGATATGGTAGTACAACAAGGCCGATGAACACTCTTTGAGTGACAGACCATATCACCCCTAGACCGCTTCTACAAGGAGTCAGTGTCACCATTAAAATATTTCTTCCCTCTAAAATTTGAAATTAATGATTCAAGTGATCAAGTCGAGGAATGCTATTTTTTAATATTTCTGATTCTTTAATGGCTAACATTGATGATCAAAATAGCTCCACAATTTTTTTTAGGAAGATTTTCCTAAAGGTGTGGAGACTAAGGCACCAAATGAGTTTGGGGGAGAGGCCCCCATGAAAAATAAAAATAAGAGAAAGGCCAAGAAAAAGGCCTCTAAAATTTCTTGGGCACTACCGGAGCTCATATAAAATAGTACTTATATGTGGAAAGCGGTGGGTGTTTGTACCCGCGAAAGTATGGGGTGGGCGAAGGGAAGGAAAGCTAAGGCCAAAGATAATATGGCCACCTCCAACTCCAACTAAGATTGGGACTATGGTCGGGCTAACGACCTTAACCAAATGCGGTTATTGGAAGACAACCCAACTAGGTACGTTTTAATTGCTTTATTTTATTTGTTTTGTTGTTTCATGTCATCCTTTGAACCCAATGCATGTTTTAGTTTTCTTTGCTATAAGGACATATCATGTTTTGAGTTTGGGGGTAGATATCTATCCGAGTTAGTGGGTTAATAAGGGAGTGTATATATTGTCACCTTCCAAAAAATAAAATTTTAAATTTTTTTTGTTCTTTTTCATATTTTAGGATATTGGCTAAAGTCGATTATGATTTAATGGTGCTTGAATTTTTAAAATCTTGAGTGTTATTATCAATATGAAGATATGATTACATTGAAACATGTGAAATATGATTGCTCCACCTTTCAATTCCATTAATTTTATTTATTTATTTGATTATTGTTACGAATTTAGGAGACATTTATAGGATCACTTTGGTATTCTCGTGGTCCCTAAAACATGTTTGCATGACTGTCAATAACACATCAATTAGGCTATTCAGGAAGTGATTTTATGGCTAATTTTTAACCCAATTTTTTAGCCTTTAACTTTCTTGTCACTTATAAAAAATTTAGCTAAAACCCCTTTTAAACATAAAAAAAAAATGGAATCTCTCACAAAGTGAGAGGTTATCTTACACCACCATTCGCCTTCATATTGTACCTATAGTATTCTAGCCTTTAAACTTATACACTATTTTCTCATATTTTCAAGAAAGTGAAACTAGGGAATGAATGGAAATTTGTGGGTTATAATTGGGAATTCAAGGGTTGAGTGGTGAGAGATCAATCAAAAGAAAGAAAAAAAAAACATATGAATTTTATTGAAAATAGGGGGTTGTGCAAAGTATTTAATGCATGTATTCTTCGTGATCTACATATATGCAAGCAAAAGAAAAGAAAAAAAAATTCTTAAAAAGCGTTGCTCTCTCTAATGTTGAAGTGGAAAAGTGACCAAAGGAAGGTGATCAACCCCATGTGTGAAAGTATGCAAAACTCTAAGTTTGGGGGTTGAATTATGGGTTGGTATGGTTGAGCGGAGAGTTAAACTCAAAGTGAGGATGTATGTTGAAAACTTTCTAGTTTCACTTACTTGATTTCATATGTCATTATCTTCTTTTGTAACCGTGAACCTAGCCCGCAATTTCCGTGATACATTGCAAGCCATAAAGCCATATTTGATCCCTTAATAGTAGCCAGGTTGACAGTTGTGTTTGAAGATGCATATGGGTGTCCTTGTGCATAAATTTCATCTTATTATCTTTGGTTTAAAGCATGATACAAGTGACCATATAAAACATCTTACTTTGTTAATAATGATCTCTCATATTTCATTTATCTTTTATTATGTGGTGGAGAAGTGTAAGTTAGATACATCCATGTAAATTGTAATCCCATATTCATAATAATCCTTGTAGATTATGTGTGTTGTAAAGATTTGAGACTTGTTGTGCCAACAACCTATTATATGAATTGAAAAATTCAAAAATATTTTCTTTTGTTTTATGTTTTAATTAGTTAATAGTTTTATTTTGTTTTTGTTTTTGTTTTTGTTTTTGTTTTTGTTTTTTTTTGTTTTTGTTTTTGTTTTTGTTTTTGTTTTTGTTTTTGTTTTTGTTTTTGTTTTTGTTTTTGTTTTTGTTTTTGTTTTTGTTTTTGTTTTTGTTTTTGTTTTTGTTTTTGTTTTTGTTTTTGTTTTTGTTTTTGTTTTACTCGATGTCGAGCAAAATATAAGTTTGGGGGTATTTGATGTATGTGTTTTCACCCATCCAAATGATATACTTTTGAACCTAATTTGCGCTCGATTCTTAGGAGGTTTGATGTATTTCTATTGTCTTTGTAAATACAGGGGTGAATGTACGCTCGCCGAAAAATAAATTTTTAGGAGTCGCCATTGAAAACCTTTGAAAAGAGAAAATGGGTTCGGGGGTCAGGTTACGTGTTGGGAAGAATCGAGAGTTCAACCAACACGCCTCGTCCGTAGACGAGTCTTTCTATGTTCAACATTCAAAACATTCAAACGTGTATGCGAATTGTGTGTGACAAAATATGTAATGAATTGCATTTCAATGCTTTGTTTTATTGCTCAAAAGGAAGGATTACAACTTGTGAACCATTTACCATGGGAGGCCACTTTCCAAATTACAAAGAGGCTGAACAGATTACAGTTGGAAAATGACTTCTGCAGAATGGCAACTGGTGTCGCGTGACACAGGATCTGCTTTGCAGGTTGTGTCGCGTGACACAAGTTATCATATGAAGAAGCCTTACAAAATTAAGCACAGGATTGACAGAGATCTACCCAATCACTTCAAATGAGTGTGGATATTGAGGATCCACACTCTATTTTGAGTGACAAATGAATTAGATGAACAAGATTACAACTGAAATGATAGTCTCTGCATAGGGCTAGTTATGTAACACTACACAGGACTGATGAGGTCAGTTGTGTCGCGTGACATAACGTGACTCTCTGCACAGACTTTACGATTCGAAATTCAATTCAACAGAAATCCAATCAGATCCAATCATTACACCAAATCAACTCGGAATATCACAAATCAGCAATAGATTGACCAAGGGGGTGTGGATATGGGGAGATCCACACTCCCTTGGCAAGCAAGTTACAAATCCAATGAAATCACATCATGAACATGAGATTAAACTAAGCAAATGACTTAAACAGAAAGATGGCGATTGCCACTTGATAATCAGAAACGGATGGAGCTTGATTATCAAGTGGAGGAATGGAAATTGCAATGAAACAAGTAAAATAGCAAGATATAAGAGAAGGAAGGAGGAAGGTAGTTGTTACCCTTGTAGATCCACCACCACTACACCAAGTTAGGTGTAATGACCTTCTAATCAGCAGCAGGACGTGGATTTGAGCACAAATGGAGTGCTGATCTTCAGATCTTCAATGGTGTATATGAGGATATGAGAGGAGATGGGTGAATTAGGTGAGAGGGATTGAATTGGTGAGTGTTGGTAGGTGTTTTGTGTATGTTTGGAGAGAGAGAGAGAGATCTTCTGGCGTAATTTGGGCAGAGTGACTTTAGGGAGTGGAAAAGGGATCCTGAAATAAGAGGTGCAGGGCTCTATTTATAGCTACAGATGATAGACCAGTTGTGTCGCACGACTTCCTGCATCCATTTTCCATGGCTCGAGATGTCGCACGACTGAGCATGCCCATAACCGTTTCTGGCACCAATTTGCCCACTTCTGGAACATTCTGAGATAATTCTTTAAAGGTCCAAAGCAATTAATTCCCTATAGGTCCTTCTGTACATAAAAATGACTTAAATGCACTTCCTTCGCGAAAACTTATAAAAAGTTTTCGAAAGTCTCAGAATGGACCGGGAATTTACCAAAACGCCTCTAGTGCAATTTTATTTCATTAAAAGGCACTTATAAAGGGTCGCAAATTGGATTGGCGTACTCACAGAGCCCCTCGGCAACGTCACTTATGGAAGAAGTGAGGTTGTCGACAAGAAGGACCCAATCCCAATGAGCGGCTGGGGATGTGGCTGATGGTGAAAAAAGGTAATTGATGAGATCGGATGGCTGGACCTTTGGAGAAAGGATTCCTACGTATCCCAGGTGGGAATCAAGCCGATCGTATTTCGAAGATGATACTGTTTGAAGGAGTCGGATCATAGGGGAGACCATTTGAAGGTGTCTATACCTAAGAGAGACTATTTGAAGGCGTATAAACCGGAGTGAGACTATTTAAAGGCGTCTAAACCTGAGTGAGACTATTTGAAGGCGTCTAAACCTGAGTGAGACTATTTGTAGGCGTCTAAACCTGAGTGAGACTATTTGAAGGCGTCTAATACCTGAGTGAGACTATTTGAAGGTGTCTAAACCTGAGTGAGACTATTTGCAGGCATCTAAATCTAAGTGAGACTATTTGAAGGCGCCTAAATGCCTAAACCTGAGTGAGACTATTTGAAGGTGCCTAAACCTGAGTGAGACTATTTGAAGGCGCCTAAACCTGAATGAGACTATTTGAAGGCGTTTGAACCTAAGTGAGACTATTTGAAGGCGTCTGAACCTAAGTGAGACTATTTAATGGCGTCTGAACCTAAGTGAGACTGTTTGAAGGCCTCTGAACCTAAGTGAGACTATTTGAAGGTGTCTGAACCTCCGTGAGACTATTTGAAGGCATCTAAACCTGAGTGAGACTATTTGAAGGCGTCTGAACCTAAGTGAGAGATTATTTGAAGCTATCCAAACCTGATAGAGATTATTTGAAGGTATCCAACCTGAAAGAGATTATTTGAAGGTATCCAAACCTGAAAGAGATATTGATGCTTTTAGAAAAGTAATTGACTGAGAAATGCTGTCATACCTGTGTTGTACTTACCCGTAGCTGTCGGAGGGACTGAGGCTACGGCTGATGATGATGAAGAGTTGTAGCTGCCGGAGGGACTTAGGCTACAATTGCAGATGTTCGTGGCTGCCGGAGGGACTTAGACCACTGCTTGTTGATGAAGATTTGGAAAAACTGTAGCTGCCAATGGACTTAGGCTACTGCTGATGAAGGTGTGCCCCTGAGAATGGGCTTTTGATAAAGATCTGCCCATGTGAATGGGCTTTTGATGATGATTCGGTAGGCAGAACAAGCTTTGGCGATGACTTGTCATGCGGAACAGGCTTTGATGTCGCTGATATTGATGAGCATTATTGCTTGGAGATTTGAGGCAGCTGAAGCTCTTTTTGATGAACATTGCTTGGAGACTTAGGCAGCCAAGGCTCTTTCAGATGATTCTGATGAGTCCGAAGATGACGAGACTGATTACGATGATAAAGGCAGAATATGCCACTTGCAGGATTTGAAATCTTTGTCCAGATTGTGATTTAAGGAACAATCCCCATGATCAGATTATGATCACTTATATTGTACCCTGTGGGGAAAAACACAACACTCGAGGCACTTTATATTTATTTGAACATAATTATTGTTAATTTTATGCATTATTAATCTTGATGCACGAGTTCATCTCGACTGGGGATGAAAATGGAGATGAGGATTTTGTATGGCTTGATGAGCAGGTATGTATGTAGCAAATGCCATGGTGGATTGCGATGGTATGACTGTGTATATGTATGATGATATGAAGATGAATGGCGTGATTGTGTATAGGAGTGTATGTGTTGAACCCTCTCCCATGAATTTGAGAAGTGTATGGGTGATGATTGAGGAATGTGTGGATGACATGGTGCAGACTAGGCAGTCGGGGATGCTCCCGGGAGTGTAAATTGCACCAATTGAGCCGGTGATTGATAAGAATAGCAAGCATCAGAGGTAGTGCAGGGAGTGTTCTGGTTTTAAAGAGATAGCTAGGCGAAGCCCTAGTTGATAATGCAAAGTAAACCCGGAGGGAAATCTGGTAAGGAGAGCCTGAGAGAATATCTTAGCAAAGTCCCAGCTTGGAGAGATCCAATGCAGCCTTATTGTAGACAGCATCATCTTATGGCCAAGGAGGCAGCCCATCATTCAAACCGCATTCAATCAGTCACAAGACTCGGGAATGTTTACGCGCAGGGGCACATCTTTCGAAAGGTGGGAATGAATCCCGATTTTGTGTATACACACTCGCTTTAGGTTTGACTCTTTTGAGAGAGTATAAGCATCACAAGGTGTGGAAAAGAGTATGGAAGCCCCTATTGACAGAAAAATAGTGTTTGGCTCTATCTTCCTATGATGTAGGGAGAGAAGACTTGTCGAGACACTTGAAAACTTGTCTTATTCGTGATGATCACAAGGCTGCTTAAAACCCTTTATTGATGTTCATGTTATTCAAACACTAAATCTGACATTAACAATTATTTTGATTAATCACGAGGAGAAAGCCAACTGATATCGAGAATCAAACTCGGAAATATGGAACGAAGGATCTGTGTATTAGGGATGACCCTTGAGGAGACCGGATTTTATGAGATTTGTTTGTGATTTCGATCGGACCAATTCTGGTTACCTACGTTCCCCTCCTGGTGAGGAGCTCAGGTCGCCATAGTTCGGGCTTATCCCGATTGAAAAGAGAAGGAGTGTGAAATTCTAGATTCTGAGGACCTTTGAGGATTTTTTTCTGAGAATTGGAGAATTGAAGAACATGTCCTCCTGGAGTGTCAATGAAAGACACGGATGCGAAGCCCCAGTGGAGCATCCACGGCAAGTGTTTGCGGAGGAGAAATGAAATATGCTCACATGAAGTGTCGAATGAATGGATAAATTTTACACAATCTTTGATGGATGATCTTTCGAACCGAGATGGATTAGGTTCCAATCTAAGCAAGCAATGAAGCATTAATTTGATTTAGATCTTGAAGATGTTAGAATGAAACTGCTATCCGGTAGGAACTGTAGCTGGGTTTCAGGGCTTCGATCGGCCATCGGGTGATTAGGAAAATTGCTTGCATCATGACCTCTTAAAATGAGAGGTCGGCTGGACCTTTTACTGACTGAACCTCTAAAGATGAGAGGTTGGCTTGCAGGGATGTGTTTGGGAAATCTACGGCGGGGAAGATTGATTGCCTCTAAGAATGAGAGGTCAAATTTTGACTTTGGCCAAAGGCACAGGCAATGGTACTGGGAATATCCTCTAAAAGCAAGAGGATGGCTTAGGATTGATTAAGGAAATGGGAATATCCTCTAAAATCGAGAGGATGGCTGGAATTGGTTGAAAGGTGTTGGAAGGTGTTGGCGAGAGGAAGTCCAAGCTATCGAGAACTTTTGTCAATTTGTGAGGATTCGGACTCCTTTTGAATCGTTGGAGAGCTTCTTGAGAAGTCGGGGACTTTTGCTGAATTATGAGGATCGAAAGTCCTTCTTTTGATAATTTGGAAGGCCTCTTGAGGAGTTGAGGATTATATCTGTCCTTCCTTCATGACTTGAATATTTTGTGCACAGCCAATTCTCGAAGCTAGCTTCTTGGCATTGCTTGGACTTCTCTCAGCAAGGAGCAAAGATGATGGCTAAACAGGGTTTCAAAACATGCCGATCTTGAAATGAAAGGGTATTGTTTGGTGAAGGTGAGGTAATGGCTTCCCTAGGGTGAAAGGCTTCAACCGCAATCCCTACCGGATGACCTAAACGAGATTAAGTCTTCATTGCTTGCTTAAGCTTAATTGAGACAAATTAATGCAAATTCATTGAGCAACGGAATGCTGGATATGATAAAAGAGATGTGAGCATATGAGATGCGATATGGGGAGTTGATAAGCCCCAATTTGAGAAAGATATCAGTTGATTTTCTCACTCCGATTAATTGAAATATTAATCATTTCAATGCATTAATGATTGAGCAGCACAAGTGATCACATAGAATAAAACCATTTCAATCAAGTGTAATGTGGTGTGCAAGTGATGTCTCGAGTCTAGCAAGAAGAAACAAAGATTTTTATTACTGCAAAGCAAAAACTGGTCCAACTTGGACTCGACAGACTCATGTCCGAAAGGGACATTCTAGAACCTACGAAGACTGATTGACTTATTCAACCTCGGATGGAAGGAAGAGCACCGTTGATATTGATGGGGCGAGGACCCTTCTCAATCTTTCTGTCATTCACAAATCGTCCTCCTTAGCTTTAGCAATCTGAGCGAGCAATCGGGCCTCCCGCTCACGAGGAAAAGCGGCTTCAAGGGTAGCTCGCAACTTTTCGATGGACACACCATTTACACTCTGCTGACCCATGGGATACGAACTTCCAGACTGGTGGGCCATAATCTTCTCTGCACCAAATATCTCGGATACCGAATCAGATGAACAACCGCTCGAATACTTGAACTGCTTCCGCCTCGGGAATATGGACCAATCGAACATCGGGCACAGGAGCACACACACCCAACTTGTCGTCGCTGCAGGGGTAAAGAGGTTGTATAAGGTGAAGGAGAGGAAATGACCTTGAGATGGTATGGGAGAGGGAAGAATGGGAAAGGAGATGGACTCATGCAACATCTTATTAATGTTCAAGTAAAAATCGGTGTCTTTTAAGTCCTAGAGACGGTTGAAAAAGGGGGAAACCTTTATTTACGCCATCTAGACCTCAGGGAAACCTAGGGACACACCATCCAAAAATACACCAAATATATTGATTAAAAATTAATAATAGGCAATGATACCTAAATAAAATCGAAGCATTTATGGGACGGACGAGCAATCCCAATTTCTCGAGAAATTTGGGCAGCATAACGGGTATTCCTGAAGAATTTCAAGGAAAAATCCGGCATGACCTCTTGTCGGTGCACGTTGACAAAGCGACATGATCTCTCGTTAGAACATTCCGTGGGAATGACATGTTCTTACGTGAAACCATGTTGTGTTGGCAACATGCCCACACATGCTAGGTTTTGGGATAGGTACAAAAGCCTATTATAAATTTTGAAACAATTCGTTTTAGTGTATTTGAAAATTGGGGTGTCAAAAACCAACCGTTGGGTAAGCTGAAAAAGTGTGGCTCCACCTATGATGCACTAGGGGGAAAGGTTTGACATTAGGCGCTCAAGCGTAGGCGACATACATCACCGTCTGCGATGCCGTCAATCGCACCCAAGGGTTCTAGATCTATGTGACGTAGTGTGCGGATGACTATGTTCCTTTATTTGCGAAAATGATTTTTTTTGTATTTTTTTATTATATATTTTTTTTTAATTTGAAAAGGGGTGAATAAAGGGAAAACCACACACATATCAAACCCCACAGAGTAAAATAATCAAATGATCATGAATTTTGACCATGGGGACTGCCCACAATCACAATCTGCACCAAAACTCAAAACCTGCAAAGTGACCACTTATGTCGCGTGACACAGGACTGATGAGGCCAGTTCTGTCGCGTGACATAAGAAGCCCTATATCCAGAATCTGAACAATAAACAGAACTAGCCCCAGCCTCCAAGCACAAGCAAGAGCTCAACACCAAGACTCAGCACACAAAAATGGGACATAAGGAGGAAAAAGGAATAAAACAAAGCAATAAATGCATTTAAGCACATAAAATTTCACACAACAAGGTACACACAAATGAATGAAATGAATGTTGAACAAGCACAAAAGTTTGACCCACTTTTGAAAAACAAGTTTCAAGTCCCCAGCAGAGTCGCCACTGAATGTACGCTCGCCGAAAAATAAATTTTTAGGAGTCGCCACGCCATTTTAAAGGAAACATTGAAAACCTTTGAAAAGAGAAAATGGGTTCGGGGGTCAGGTTACGTGTTGGGAATAACCAATAGTTCACCCAACACGCCTTGTCCGTAGACGAGTCTTTCTATGTTCAACATTCAAAACATTCAAACGTGTGTGCGAATTGTGTGTGACAAAATATGTAATGAAGTGCATTTCAATGCTTTGTTTTATTGCTCAAAAGGAAGGATTACAACTTGTGAACCATTTACCATGGGAGGCCACTTCCCAAATTACAAAGAGACTGAACAGATTACAGTTGGAAAATGACTTCTGCAGAATGGCAACTGGTGTCGCGTGACACAGGATCTGCTTTGCAGGTTGTGTCGCGTGACACAAGTTATCATATGCAGAAGCCTTACAAAATTAAGCACAGGATTAACAGAGATCTACCCAATCATTTCAAATGAGTGTGTATATTGAGGATCCACACTCTATTTTGAGTGACAAATGAATTAGATGAACAAAATTACAACTGAAATGATAGTCTCTGCATAGGGCTAGTTATGTCGCACTACACAGGACTGATGAGGTCAGTTGTGTCGCGTGACATAACGTGACTCTCTGCACAGACTTTACGATTCGAAATTCAATTCAACAGAAATCCAATCAGATCCAATTATTACACCAAATCAACTCAGAATATCATAAATCAGCAACGGATTGACCACGGGGGTGTGGATATGGGGAGATCCACACTCCCTTGGCAAGCAAGTTACAAATCCAATGAAATCACATCATGAACATGAGATTAAACTAAGCAAATGACTTAAACAGAGAGATGGCGATTGCCACTTGATAATCAGAAGCAGATGGAGCTTGATTATCAAGTGGAGGAATGGAAATTGCAATGAAACAAGTAAAATAGCAAGATATAAGAGAAGGAAGGAGGAAGGGAGTTGTTACCCTTGTAGATCCACCACCACTACACCAAGTTAGGTGTAATGGCATTCTAATCAGCTGCAGGTCGCGGATTTGAGCACAAATGGAGTGCTGATCTTCAGATCTTCAATGGTGTATATGATGATATGAGAGGAGATGGGTAAATTAGGTGAGAGGGATTGAATTGGTGAGGGTTGGTAGGTGTTTTATATATGTTTGGGGAGAGAGAGAGAGAGATCTTCTAGCATAATTTGGGCAGAGTAACTTTAGGGAGTGGAAAAGGGATCCTGAAATGAGAGGTGCAGGGCTCTATTTATAGCTACAGATGATAGACCAGTTGTGTCGCACGACTTCCTGCATCCATTTTCCATGGCTCGAGATGTCACCAACTGAGCACGCCCATAACCGTTTCTGGCGCCAATTTGCTTGCTTCTGGAACATTCTGAGATAATTCTTTAAAGGTCCAAATCAATTAATTCCCTATAGGTCCTTCTGTACATAAAAATGACTTAAAAGCACTTCCTTCGCGAAAACTTATAAAAAGTTTCCGGAAGTCTCGGAATGGACCGGGAATTCACCAAAATGCCCCTAGTGCAATTTTATTTCATTAAAAGGCACTTATAAAGGGTCGCGAATTGGATTGGCGTACTCACAAGGGGATGGAGTGAAAATTATGCAGAAAAAGAGGGACAAAAGCTGAATAAAAACTGAGGGCGACCGCACCCCTAAAAGGGAGCGTACACACCCTTTAGGCTGAAGGTGGTGAGCGAATGCGCCAAGAAAGAGAGCGACCGCGCACTAGAAGGAGTGCAGTCACGATGTTTCCGGATTGAAGGCGGATCGTGGAAGGCTTCTCCGGATTGAAAAAGGAATTGGGAATAGTGGCTGCAAATTAGGAAGACCCTTCCTCCCTTACTATATATATAAAACAATACTAGAGTAGTTTTGTATCATCTCTTACACTTTGATTCAGGTTTTACAAGTTTGGAGAAGGATTCAAGTATTTAATTAAGGTTTTTGTATTTTATATTTTATGGCCCTTCGCGACTAAATAATTGGTTCGTGGATTCGGTGATTAACAATTGGATCTTTATAATAATATTTTAATTCTTCCTATCTCTTTCTTATTCTTGTTCATCTCAATATTTTTAATGCTATTTTGAGGTTTCAATTGTATGATAAGATAACTTTGGCATTAGAATTAATTAGGTATAAATTGTTACACTCATGTGTATAGTTTATACATTAACCATTATTGAGAAGATTAGATTTAATTGATTACTTCACGGAAATCAAACGAATCTAGGTTATAATATTCTTATGATTTAATTGGATCTCTTGAATGTTTGTATTAACCTATCGGAAGGTATAAACAAGATAGAGACATTAGGGTTGTAATACGCACATCAACGTCCCAACCCTAATTATTTGTGAACGAACATTTGAATGAGATTGATTCTTTTTACATGATTTGAAATTGTATAAAATAACAATTATTATGATCCACAATCCATGAATCCCTTGCTTTATTGATATCTTTACTTGGTTTTAATTCCTGTTTTCTTAGATTAATTCAACCAATCAAATCAAAACCCCTTTGTTACTTCTTGTACTATTAAACTATACTTGTTCTATAGGAGTCTCTGTGGATTTTCCCCTTGCAATAGTATATTACTACAGTGATAAACTAGTGCACTTGCTAGGTAATTTAATTAGAGGGAGAAATCCTATATCACTTGCGGTAAGAGGACATGTCAGCAGTTCTATAGGAAGTCCCATCCATTGGATTGCGTTGCAAGTCCACTCATTTTCATTACAAACTTCTATCGTATGGATAGTGTCTGATTTCTTGATTTTGAAACCACTGAACAAGTGACCGAAAGCCCTATGCTGTATTTCCAAGATAGGACTAGCAGTTATCATTTCTCCGTGCACTGTTACAATCATGTTGTTGTGCTTCAATTCATGCACTAGTGGAGAGAAGAAGAGACTCCAACTACGCTGTGTAGTCATGGTCGACCTAAGAGTAAATTGAATGAGGCCGGAATATCAATGACTTGGAATTTGACATTCATTGTAATTTGACCCATTTCGTTTGGTAGTGTAATTGATCCAAGAGCAGCTCTTGTAGTACAACCATATCCTCTCACGGTTTGCCCAAATAGGTTCAAGTCTTTAGCTCTAAGTCTAAGAGTGCTTTGGACATTCTTTGGAAAGTGGTTAATTCTCGAACCATTGTCTATCAAAATTCATGGCATATGGTGTCCAAGTATTTTTGCTAAAATGTACAAGGCTGCATGATGGTCTGTTCCGTAAGGGGGCAAGTCCAAAACAGTAAAGGAAATGATATATATTACCGATATATATTTTGTCAATCATTTGGGTGAGCATATCTGGTGTGGTATCATTTGACACTATGGTTTGAGCCAATGCCTTAGATAGTATATCACGATGTTTCTTAGAAGCCCCTATGAGTTCCCAAATTGAGATGTTGGCTTGCATCTTATTTAGTTGAGCAAGAAGAGGATTATCAGGCTCAACAGGTGGTGAAGCCTTTGTTTGCTTAGGGTTCTCTTCTCTCGAATCCTTGTTTATGATCACTCATTCAGATCGAGTTAATAGTTGATAGTTTCTTTTTCGGCTTTCTTTACTGAGATTTTGTCCCAAGACAACATGTAACAGATATAACTATCATTATTAAAATATGGAATGCTCTCTTCCACAAGTGTTATCAGACGAGTAAGATCCTCATCATTTCCTAACTTTATAACGTTCGCACCCACATCATTAGTAAGAGGGTTGTTAACAACTTTAGGAATTCCAATCACCCTCTTATCAATCAAGTAGATTGATCACATCCTTCAAGTGGTAACAAGAGTGGGTGTCATGGCCAGTGGCATAGTGGAACTTACAGAAAAGGTGATGAGCATGGTTATCATGGAGTTCTTTCCTTGGAGGACCGCCCTTTCTTGGTTTAACCTTGCCTTCTTCAACAAGGATGTCAAAGAGACCCTCTTATGTGATTCCCTTATGCTTTTCATAGTGTCTATCCTTCTTCTTTTTATGAGGAAGAGGCACAACAGAGTACTTTTCGGTTCCGGGATGGCTAAATGCGATGGCATTGACCAAAGCATCCTTAGTATTATAGGAAGACCCTTTATTGTAGCGGAAACCATTATCATTCTTGATTTCCTTCTTGTGCTTGATGAGGTCATAAATTCAAATTCTGGATTTGTGAAGCTGAATAAAACTGGAGAAGTAGTTGCCCACTAGTTTGTCTTGAAATTCCTCGCAAAGACATTGGAGGAAGATGTGGATTTGCTCTTCAAGGCTAGGCCTATCAACAATCCCAGTAAGCTTAGCTCTCCAACTTCTAGTGAAATCAGCAAATGACTCATTGTGATATTGTTTAATTTGCTCAAGGTCCCTCTTAGTAGGGCGATAAGTAGAGTTATCTTCAAATTGTTTCTGGAAAGTCCTACTTGTGAGAGATCAATCGAGTCTATTAGGCAAGGGGAATGACATGTACCAACCCTTTGCAGCACCTTCCAAGGTTTTAGAAAAGCATTGGGCTGACATGTGATCATCAACGCCCATTGGTAGCATATCCCATGTGTAAATCTCAATGTGAGCTTTAGGACAAGTGGTACCATTGAATTTGGCTGCATCGGGTGCCTTGTACTTGCGAGGGAGCTTGGAAATAGATTGTCATAGCATGACCAAATCAATTGAATTCATTGAGCTTTTGGTCGCATCAAGGGAGGTGAGCAACTTCTCTAGAATGTCCATGGTAATGTGCTCATTAGCCTTCTTGGTTTCACCCTCACCTTCTTTCTTATAGACCTTATCCTCATCGTCGAAGGAGGAGGATGAGCTTGAATATTAGTTCTTTCTAGACCTTCTACTTTTATTAGTCTTCTTAGTATATGAGACCTCGTCTTTGGAGGAAGCCTTGGTTTTCTTCTCTTCTTTTTTTTAGCCATCTTAAGTTTCATTTCACGAAGTTCCTCAACCATAACTTTCATCTCTTTAGCTTGAGTTTTTCTTTCAACTTCAAACCGATCCATCATATTTTCAGCTAAGGCCCTCTTTTCAATTTTTAACTTAGCCTTTAGGTCTTCCATATCTTGTATAGCTTTTATGAGGGCTACCTTGGTATCATTAACGTCTTTAGTGCTAGGCATTATGTTGGGAGAGTCTAGAACGAATTAGTTGCTTTGACGACGGACCTAGATCGGTAGCAATTGTGTTAAATCCTAATCGAGTCCCAACATGTCGGCTGAATGAAGGCATAAAGGGTTTTTGGCCAAAACACACAAAACAGGACACTGGTACCGCACAAGACAAGGTTGTCTCGCATGAGACAACACCACAAATGACTCTAATATTTTAAGTCCTAATCTGGACGGACGAAGGTAAATCCATTTTGGTAGATTCTACCTAAATCCTGGAATAGTGGATTCGTCACCCTATTCCACATGTATTGTACTCCACAAAATGTGGGCAAAGGTCCAACATTCTCATCGAAATTCACCAATCAAATCCAAACCTAAAGACCTAGTAATCACTTCATTCTTTGCAAGTCAAATCCACATGTAATGGACCTTTGTTGAGGATATTTTTTCATTAGAGACAATTCATTGCGACATAATCTGAAGAGACAATCATTAATTCCTTCATATAGTCAATTTTACATAGCTTTCTCTTGATCAAAGACATAAAGGGACACCAAAGGTCAGCCAACCGGTCAAAAGAGTGTCTTAAAGATGCCTAAATTGAGGCAGTGGTTGATGGATGTGTTTTTACCCATCCAAATTATGTACTTCTAGATCTATTTTATGCTCAATCTTTGGGAGATTTGATGTCTTTTTGAGTGTTTAGGTAAGTATAGGGGCTTGAATGAAAAAGGACATAAAAGGAGGGACTAAAGCTGAAAAAAGACATGGGAGCGACCGCAACCATAAAAGGGAGCGTCCCCACCCTTTAGGCAATAGCTATGGCGCGGCCGCACAAAAATATAGAAACTGAGCACGACCGCACCTTTCATGGGGGTGCAACCGCACCTAACCAACGCGGATTGAGCGCACCCAACGAATTCAAGGTGGATTGAGTGTGGCTTCTCCGGATTTTACAAGGTTTTGGACAGAATTGGGAACTGGGGCTGCATAAGGAATCCCCTTCTTCCTCCCCTAGCATATAAACAACACATAGTTTAGTCTTGTATCATCTATTAATTGATTGTTTAGGTTATAAAAGTTTTGAAGAAGGATATCGAGGATTCAATCCAGGTTTTTATTCTTTTATTTTATGGTCCTTCGCGGCTGAATTATTGGTCGTGGATTGGATGATTAACGATTGGATCTTTATGCTAAGGTTTTAATTCTTCCTACTTCTTTATCATTCATGTTCTTCTCAACATTCTTAAAGATTGTTCTTGAGATTAATTGTATGATTAATATACTATTTGACTCTTGAATTTATTTGGGTATAAACCATTAAACTAGCATGGATGATTTGTACATTGGCCATCATTGAGAAGAATAGATATAATTGATGACCTTGTGGAATCAAATAAATTTAGGTTTCAATTTTCTTATAATTTATTTGAGGATCTAACGGAAGTCAAACAATCTAAAGTTCTTGTGATTTAAATTGGATCTCTTGAATGTTTTTATTGATCTAGTGGAATATATTAACACATAGACAAAATCATTAGGGTTTTAATGTTTCTATTGACCTAGCGGAATATATCAAGCATCCCAACCCTAATCTTTTGTGAACTAATCCTTGAAGGATATTGATCTATTATATCCTCTTGGAAAAAAAAGCATAAAGTGATAATTGTTATGATACCCAATCCATGAATCCCTTGTTATCTTGATTTCTTTCTTGATATTTAATTCTTCCTTTATTAGGATAATTAATCAAACAAATAAAAACCCCTTCTTGATTACTTTAAGCACTATTAAAATATACTTGTTTATCCACGAGTCTCTGTGGATTCGATCCTTGCATGTGTGCATATTACTACAGTGATAACTAGTGCACTTGCTAGGTAAATTATAATTAGAGGGAGAAATCTTCCATCAAGTATTTGGCACCGTTGTCGGGTACTTGTTGTGATTGAACAAGTTAATATTCTTAGTGCATGCTTGGGCGACATTCTTTGATTCCTACCTTAGAGCCATTGAACGACGACATTGATAAACTAGGTAGGCATCTTAAAAAACTGGAATTAAAAGAGGGAAATCCCCTCAAAAGATACCTAGAACTTGGTCCCTCTACCTCCGAGGTAAAGGAATAAATAAAAGTCGAGATGGCAGCACCACCGGCTCAAACTATGCAGTACTTCTTAAGTGCTAAGGTAAACACATCGGTGTCTTGTATTATGCTGTTTGAAGCAGCGGAGAATTTTGAGGTAAAGGGTCAATATTTTGCCATGTTACCTAATTATCAAGGTCTTTCGACTGAAGACCCTTTGACCTTTCTTAGATATAATACTTGGTTGATGATGCTCACACCTAGGAGTATAAACACATGGGATGAATTCCACGATGCGTTTTTACGTAAATATTACCCCCATCCCACATTGGCCACATTTAGATAGAAAATCATTGGATTTACACAAGAAATAAGAAAACCTTTCCATGAGGCTTGGGATAGGTTTAAGATGATTTTGGTCCAATGTCCTCACCATAATTTTCCTCTCCCATTATTGAACCAAACTTTTTATGATGACCTAAATCCTGTAAAGCAGACCATGGTTGATAATGCTATGGGTGGCTTTCTTGGAGCCAAAACCCTGCAAGAGACTCAAGATCTATTTGAGACGTTGAGAGATAACTCCCAACAAAAGATTAATAGAGGGAAGGTTAGAGGAGTGCTTGAATTGGGCACGAATGATGAACTTGCTAGGCAAATAGCTGAATTACATAAAAAGTTTGATATGTCAACTACTCAAGGTGCTTCTCCAAGTACCAATGCTATTCATGATGCTTGTTCTATATGTGGTCTAAATACTCATGCTACTAACTTTTGTCCTAGTAGTACCCAATTTGTTATTGATAATGAGCAGCCACATGCATTAAATGGGTATAACCCAAGGTCTCTGCAAAATAACCCCGACATCAATACTTACAATCTGGGGTGGAGGAATCATCATAACTTCTCATGGGGAAGTAATCAAAATAAACCCCTTCACACTCCTCCACCACAAGGGCAATTTGAGCCAAAGAAAAAGTCGTGGTAAGCGGCCATTGATACAATAAGGGTAGAGCTGCAACAGGCCTCGAGGCAAAATTATGCCTCCATCAAAGAGCTTGAAATTTAGATAGGGCAATTTGCTGAAGCGCTTCAAAGTCACAAGCCCAGAACCTTCCCAAGTCAAAGGCAACAAGTTATGACCATATCCTCCCTGATGGCAAAGTGATAAGTCAAGAGGTAAGTGCTCCTTCATCTTCTTCTTCTCCTCCTCATATTTTCCTAAAAAGATGCTGAAAACAGTACACATGAATTGCCAAAGATGCTTATATACCCCTCAAGACATATGTACCACCGGTGTCATTTCCCGATCGGATAATGGGACTCAAGATTGAGCAACAAATGAAGGAGTTAATGGACATGTTCTACAATATTAATATAAAACTCCCATTGCTTAAAGTGATTAAAAACATTCCTTTCTAAGAAAAAAAATTCAAGGAAATTAATTCTAAAAGGTATAGGTATGGAAAAGATGAAAAATTGATCATGGAAGAGAATGCTAGTGTCATAGTTTGACAAGACCTCTCACCTAAGCAAAAGGATCCTGAAAGTTTCACGATTTCTATTAATATGGGAGATTCTAGTGAGGTGGAGGCGATGTTGTACCTTGATGCTAGTGTCAATTCATTGTCTTACTCCATGTACTTGAAATTGGGCTTGTCGGAGTTAAATCCCACCAAAATGACCCTCTATCTAGTGGATCGTTCTACTAGGAGACCTATGGGTATTGTGGAGGATTTGCTAGTCCAAGGGACTTTGATTGTACCCATTGATTTTATAGTTTTAGACATGGTAAATGGGGAGAAGTGTGGAGAGTTGCCAATTTTGCTAGGACGCCCGTTCATGTCCACAACTAATACTATAATAAATGTGAGGAATGGGAAGTTATCCATGTCGGTGGCAGATGAGAGGGTGGAGATACCGTTAGAGGACATGTTGAAAAGACCCATGGTTGATGAGGGAAATTCTTGTAAGTTTATAGATAAGGAAGAGGCATATATGCAAGAGAGTTTGTGGGAGGAGAATGATTGTGCTCTTTTAGAAAATATGTTAAGTGACAGTAAGAATTCTAGAGATAATGCGGACATCCATGCTATGGCTAGTAACAACAAGGCTGACTAATACTCTTTTGAGTGACGGCCCATATCACCCCCTATACCGCTCCCACAAGGAGTTGGTGTCACCATTTAAATCTTTCTTCCCTCTAAAATCTGAAACAATTGATTCATGTGCTCAAGTAGAGGAATGCTATTTTCTTGATATTTCTGATTCTTTCATTGCTAACATTGATGATCAAGATAACTCCTCTCAATTTTTTGTTGAGGAAGATGTTCCTAGGGGTGCGGAGACCAATGCATCGAATGAGTTTGGGGGAAAGTCCCCCAAAAAGAAAAAATAAAAAGGCTAAGTAAAAAGCCTCAAAGATTCCCTGGGCACCACCGGAGCTCATAAAAAATGATACTTATTTGTGGAAAGCGGTTGGTGTTTGTGCTCGCGAAAGTATGAGGTAGGTCAAAGGAAGAAAAGCAAAGGCAAAAGACAAAATGGCCACCTCCAATCCCAACCAAAATTGAGATTACGGTCGGGCTAACAATCTTAACCAAAGGCTCTTATTGGGAGGCAACTCAACTAGGTATGTTTTATTTGCTTAATTTTATTTGTTTGTTGTGTCATATCATCCTTTTAACCCAAGACATGTTTTTGTTCTATTTGCTATGAGGACATAGCATGTTTTGAGTTTAGGGTAGATATCTATCTGAGATTTTTGGTTTATAGGGGAGTGTATATAGTGTCACCCTTAAAAAAATAGAAAAAATTTAAATTATTGTTCTTTTCATATTTTAGGATGTTAGCAAGAGTTTATAATGATTTGAGTGTGCTTTAATTTTAAAAATCTTAAGTGTTATTATCAATATGGAGATATAACTGTATTGAAACATTTAAAGTATGATTTCTTTACCTTTCACTTCCATTCATATTTTGTTGATCATTGTTACCAACTTAGGAGACCTTTTTAGGATCACTTTGGGATTCTCGAGGTCCCTACAACATGTTTGCATTACTGTCAATAACACATCAATTATGCTATTCGGGAAGTGATTATATGGCTATTTTCTTTGAACTCAATTTGTGAGCCTTTAACTTTCTCGTCACTTATAAAAATGTCCACTAGAACCCATTTTGAGCTTTGAAAAGAATCGAATCTCTCACAATGTGAGAGATTATTTAAGACCGCCATTCGCCTTCTTTTGTACCTACATTATACTACCCTTTAAACTTATACAATATTTTCTCACATTTTCAAGAAAGTGAAACTAAGTAATGAAAGAGAATGGGTAGGTTATATTTGGAAATCAAGGGTTGAGTGGAAAGTGGTCAACAAAATAAAGAAAAGGGTTGTGTATTGTATTGAAAAGAGGGGCTTGTGCAAAGTATTTAATGCATAGTATTTTTCGTGATCTATATGTGCAAAGCAAAGAAAGAAAAAATTGAAGAAAAAAAACTGAAAATGCCTTACCCTCTTATGTTGAAGTGAAAGTGACCAAAGGAAAGAAAGGTAATCAACCCCATGTGTGAAAGTATGCAAAATCATACGTTTGGGGGTTGAATCATGGGTTGGCATGGATGAGCAGAGATATAAACTCAAAGTGAGGATGTATGTGAAGACTTTCTAGTTTTACTTCCTTGACTTCGTATGTCCTTATCTTCTTTGGTAACCGTGAACCTAGCCTGCGATTTTCGTGATATATTACGAGCCATAAAGCTATATTTGATCCCTAAAGAGTAGCTGGGTTGACAGTTGTGTTTAAACATGCATATAAGTATACTTGTGCAGAAATTTCATATTATTATCATTGATTTAGAGCATAACATAAGTGATCATATAAAATATCTTACTTTACTGACAATGATCTCCCCATTATTCATTCATCTTTCATTATGTGGTGGAGAATGGTAAGTTTGATATATCAATGTAAATATAATCCCATGATCATAATAATGCTTGTATATTATGTGTGTTGTAAAGATTTGAGACTTGTTGGCCAACAACCTTTTAGATGAATTGAACATCCTAAAAATATTTTCTTTTGTTTTTAGTTTAGTTATTAGTATTATTTTGTTTTTAGTTTTGTTGTTTTACTCGAGTACGAGTGTTTTACTCGATTACGAGAAAAAGATAAGTTTGGATGTATTTAATGGATGTGTTTTTACCCATCCAAATGATTTAGTTCTAGACCTATTTTATGATCAATCCTTGGGAGATTTGATATCTTTTTGAGTGTTTGTATAAGTGCAGGGGATGGAATGAAAAAGTACAGAAAAGGAGGGACTAAAGCTGAAAAAAACATGGGAGCGACCGTACCCATAAAAGGGAGCGTCCGCACCCATAAAAGGGAGCGTCCGCACCCTTTAGGCAGTAGCTATGGTGAGACCATGCAGGAGGAGGGCGCGATCGTGCGAAAATTACAGAAACTGGGCGCGACCGCACCCATCATGGGGGTGCGATCGCACCCAACAGATTCAAGGCATATTTAGTGTGGCTTCTCCGGATTTTACAGGGTTTTGGACAAAATTGGGAAGTGGGGCTGCATAAGGAATCCCCTTCCTTCCTCCCCTAGTATATAAACAACACCTAGTTTAGTCTTATATCATCTCTTAATTAATAGTTTAGGTTATACAAGTTTTGAAGAAGGATTTGAAGGATTCAATACAGGTTTTTATTCTTTTATTTTATAGTCCTTCGCAGCTAAATTATTGGTTCGTGAATTTGGTGATTAACGATTGGATCCTTATGCTAAGTTTTTAATTTTTCCTACTTCTTTCTCATTTTTGTTATTTTCAACATTCTTAAAGATTGTTCTTGAGATCAATTGTATGATTAATATACTCTTTTACTCTTGAATTTATTTGGGTATAAACCATTGCACTAGCGTGGATGATTTGTACATTGGCCATTGTTTAAAAAAATAGATTTAATTGATAACCTAGCGGAATTCAAATAAATCTAGGTTTCAATGTTTTTATGATTTATTTGAGGATCTAGAGGAAGTGAAACAATCTAAAGTTCTTGTGTTCATGTGATTTAAATTGGATCTCTTAAATGTTTTTATTGACCTAGTGAAATATATTAACAAAGAGAGAAATCATTAGGGTTTTAATATTTGTATTGACCTAGCGGAATATATCAAGATCCCAAACCTATTCTTTTGTGAACTAACCCTTGAATAAGATTGATCTAGTTTATCCTTTTGGAAATAAAGCATAAATTGATAATTGTTATGATCCTTAATTCATAAATCTCTTGTTATCTTGATTCCTTTCTTGCTATTTAATTCTTGCTTTCTTAGGATAATTAATCAAACAAATAAAAACCCCTTCTTGGTTACTTTAAGCAATATTAAAATATACTTATTTATCCACGAGTGTTTGTGAATTCTATCCTTGCATGTGTGTATATTAATATAGTGATAACTAGTGCACTTGATTGATAAATTATAATTATAGGGAGAAATCTTCCATCAGTTGTTTATGCAGGCTTACAGCTCAAGTTCCCCGCAGTGTGACGGTCGTATATGATCGACATACGTCCTTAGTGTGGGACCCCGAATTAATAAATGGTTATGTAGTGCAATGAAAATTAATCATGAGTGCACGTGTGTGAGTCAATTCTAGGCTAAAATCTTGTAAAAAATGCGTTTTTTCATAAGCTTATGAAAAAACGGGTTTTAAAATGACCGTAAACCAGTTGCCTGCGTCTTCTTAAATTGGGGAAATCGGGGGCTTTAGCTTTGAGCTGCTAATTGGGAAGGAAAGGGGAAAATCTAATAACATTCCTCTTCCCCTTTTTGATCGACGGAAGACTTACCTGATGGGGAGGCGTTGCACTTATTTAGGATCCAACATCGTCTCCCCGTCCCTCATCTCCTTAAACGTGTTCTCCATCTCAAACAATTTCTCTCTCTCTCTCTCTCTCTCTCTCTCTCGCTCTCTCTATCTCTATCTTAACAGAAATTATCACCGAAATAATTGACGGCGACTTCTGAGAATGAATCGGTGAATATATAAATGATGACTGATGAGTGGATATGCTGAATCAGTAAATTAAGGGATGCTGTTCCGTTACTTGACTGTTGTTCGTAAAGTCAACGCTGCTACTGTTTTGAAAACGACGTCATACTGATGCTCATAGAGTCACACCAAAGTCGCCTGGACCTTTTAGAAAACCAGTTCACACCCATTAGTTTTTTTTAAAGTTTATGGATAAAAGAGTGTTAGTGGACATCTAAAAAAATGCCAGGGGACATCAAAAAAAGTGATAGCGTCAGAGTAAAAAAATGACAGTGCACGTCTAACAAAATACCGGTGTTAGTGTAAAACAAGTGCCAGTGTTAGTGTAACAAAGTGCCAGTGTTAGTGTAACAGAGTGCCAGTGTGAAGAGTGCTAGTTCATGTATATAAAAGTGCTAGTGTAAAAAGCGCGAGTGCCAGTTTAACAAAGTGCCAGTGTTAGTGTACTGGCACTTTGTTAAACTGGTACTGACACTTTTTACACTGGCACTTTGTTACACATCTACTGGCACTTTGTTTACACTGGCACTTTGTTAAACTGGTACTGACACATTTTTACACTGGCACTTTGTTACACATGCAATGGCACTTTGTCACACTGACACTTTGTTAAACTGGTACTGGCACAAACGGGGAAAACAAAACACGTTTTTCCTAAGTGTCAGGAAAAACGCGTTTTTTGTAAGACCAACTCAAATTCTAGATTAAAAAAATTTTAATCCTCTTTTTAATTCGTCGCCACCTAAATTATTTTAAGGAAATATAGAAAAACCAATTTAATTCAGATTTCGTGGGTTCGGGGTTAAAACATGCAATCAATCAATTAATTTAGGTTAATTAGTGATTTCAGATCGTTATGTTTCGAGACCATCTTCATGATTTGGAGATGCTATAGGCCGATTCTAGGTTTAATGTTGCACTACTCTAAACATCAAATATAATAGATGAGAAAAGAACGAAGAATCAAAGAAAGTTTACCTTATAATTCGAGAACTTCATGGTAGCATAGATAAATGCTTGAATTTCAATCTTCAATCTTCACCAAAGCTTATGGACGGAATATAGGAGATTTGAGAATTATTTTATGAATTCTATCAGGAGAGAACACAGCAAAACGAGTATAAAAAAGGTGTGTGTCTAACCATCCGTATAGATTGCGTATATCAACCGAACCAATCAAAGGCAGGCTGCCTTATATTTATAGGTGAAGATTACTTGTCTACTATTATTAGAAAACACAAGTACGGAAGGAACCAATCACTTTAATGTGAGAGATAATTGTCTAGATGGTTTCAGAATATTAACAAATCATGTAAATCCCGAATTGAGATGTTGACAAGAAAGAGATCGAAGTCGAAAAGGAAAGAAAATCAATCTTTCTGGAGGGATGTCTCGTGCGAGACACGTAGTACGACGAGACATCTAGTCAACTTTTGACTATTTTGTCCCTCTTTAGTATTTTGTTAGTTAGTTAAATGAAAACTAACGAAGTTAGTAAAAAACTTAACGAAACATGATGAAACTGTAGGTCTCATTCCTAAAATCAAAAGGTGATACTAGAGTAGTGTAATCATGAATTAATGTGTTTAGAATGAGGTGCCTGCACATTCATATTGTTGTAGATTAAGAGATGGATTTATTATTGATATTTGGGGTGAGTCTCCGACATATATGAAGTTTCATCTCTTTTCTTATTGTTAATACAATTGATTTTGTTGTTTGATTGAAAAAAAAACACTCACATATATACACAATGATAGAAAAATATTAATTTCATTCGGCACATGAAATCAAGAGATGGCACTTCATAAATGTCAGAACCTCATCTCATACTTCTCATACATGCATGAGAGTTCTTAAAAACAAAAGCAACCCTTTGAAAACAATATGCCACAATAATTGCCTTTTCCAACAAAGTCTAATTCCATAGAATATAAGTCCTGAAAATGATGGTGACGTCTAACCCCTGAACCAAATTTCCATTGAATGCTTTTTTATGAACAATACTTATGCGCCCAAATGCTTCTACATGTATAACTTAGACACTCGCCACCACAGGCATTCAAAAAATCCCTACACTGAAAAAAAAGGCTTTCAAATTGCGGCAAATGAAAGCAATTGGGTTGGCAAAAATGTCCGTTCAAGCATTGCAACAAGAAATACAAAAATTACACAAAGACTCTCAACTCATTGGAGCTCTCGACAAAGGAGAAAAGACAATGGCTCTTGACAAAAGAGAGAAGACAATGACTCAACGAATGAGAGAAAATCTAGATCAAATACTTATTGAATATGAATAAAGGAAGTTGAAAAATGGTGGCGAAGGGTGTTGTTGATGGTGACCATTGTTTAGTGTTAAGGCTTTCTAGAGTGGGAGGAGGGAAATGAAGAGGGAAGAAAAGATAAAGAGAAGAGAGCCCAGTTAGGATGGAGAGACTCATCACCAGTAGTGGAGGTTGATTCCGGCCATAGTTGGGATGGGATGGAGGAGAAAACAGAATGAAGAGAGAAGAAAACGGTTGTAGAGGAGAAATTGTTATATGTAGTAGTATTCACATATAATACTTGGTCATCTCCCATATTGAGTTTATAAAACAACCTTTCATTCATGGTATAAATTCTTGTTCTTCATTTCATATTTTCTTGTGTCTTCTTTATCCCACATGGGATTATTAATAAAACTTGTGGAGCTAAACTTGTTATATAATAGCTAAGTTTGAAGAGTTCCTATAAGCTTGCTTGAGCTTCCCTCTATTATGGGAAAATATCAAAGGTATTCTATGTGCTATGTGATCCTTGTCCAAAGGAGAATGAAAATGATAAAGCAACCGGGGCACAGAAAACCGAGGCTGCTGAAAAAGTGAAGAAATGGAAGTCGGATGACTTCATTTGCCGATTCACCATTCTGCAAGCATTGAACAACACGTTGTTCAACGTGTTCCAAATACACAAGACCGCCGCTGATGTTTGGTTTGCAATCAAACGAAGGTACGTAAATGAAGATGCTGGTAATAAATCTTTTTTGGTCAATAAATTTTTTGAATACAAGATGGTAGACTCGAGGCCTGTCATTGATCAAGTTAATGAACTCAATGACATAGCCATCGAATGTGCCGATGCGGGTGAACCCATTTTTGAGACATTCCAAGTTTCAACCATCATTGGTAAACTTCCACCTTCTTGGAAAGATTACCAAAAGAAATTGAAGCATAAGAAGAAGGCCATCTCTTTAGATGAACTTCTTCAAGGCATCCAAATTGAGACTGAAAGTCTCAAACGTGATGGCTCAATTTCTGAGAAGATTGATGGTGTAAACTATATGGAAAATAAAAATGTTGCCGGAACTTCCAAGGGAAACCAAGGAAAGTTCAAACGGAAAAACAACTTTAAAAATGATGGAAAGGGTAAAGCTAAGAAAAAGCAGAAGAGTTCTTGTTATGTTTGTGAAAAAACAAACCACTTGGCTAAGAACTGCTATTACCGCAAAGGGCAACAGAAAGATGAACAAGTAAATGTAGTTGAGAGAAACTTCATTAGCATGCTTTCCGAAATCTGTCTAGTCAACAATGTCGACTCAGATTGGTGGATTGATTCAGGGGCTACATGTCATGTAACTCCAAATCGAAGCTTGTTCAAAACATATGAAGAAGTGAAAGAGCCAAAAGCAGTTTATATGGGAAATGCTTCTACAAGCGAGGTCTTGGGCATAGGGACCATTATTCTCCCCCTCACTTTGGGAAAGACTCTTACTTTGAAAAATGTGTACCATATTCCCTCTATGAGGAAGAATCTTGTATCCGTTCCTAAATTGGACGAAAATGGCTTTAAGGTAACCTTTTGCGCCCAACAAGTGAATATCACTAAAAATGGGACGTTTGTTGGAAAGGGCTACATTAAAGACCAAATGTATTTATTGAGCATTGATAATAAAATTACCAGTTCTTCTTACTTTGTTGATTCTAATTTTAATGTTGAAAAGCATGATTTTTGGCATTCTAGATTAGGACATATTGGTATGAATGCAATGAGTCGTATGATTAAATATGAGTATATTCCTAAATCTTCGACTATTTATTCTATGAATAATTGTGAATGTTGCGCTCAATCTAAGTTGACTAAAACATCTTTTAAAAGTGTAGTAAGATCAACTAGGTTACTTGAGTTAATTCATACCGATATTTGTGACAACAAAGATATTTTGACTAGAGGTGGAAAACGTTATTTTATTACGTTCATTGATGATTTTTCTAAGTTTGCATATGTGTATTTACTTAGAACAAAAGATGAAGCTTTTGACAAGTTTAAAATTTTCAAAGCCGAAGTTGAAAATCAAATCAATCTAAGGATAAAACGATTAAGATCGAATAGAGGTGGTGAATATTTCCCAAACGAGATGATTTCATTTTGTCAACAAAATGGAATTGTTAGGAAATCTTCAGCATCTAATACTCCACCACAAAATGGAGTAGCCGAGAGGAAAGATCGATCCTTAATGGAGATGGTTAGTGCCATGATTATAAATTCAAAATTACCAATGAGCTATTGGGGAGAGGCACTATTAAGTTCTGTTTACATTTGTAACATAATTGTGAATAAACATATGAAAACTCCATATGAATTATTTAATGGGCGTAAGCCTAATATTTCACATTTAAAGGTATGGGGTTGTGCTGCATATGTTTTAGATGCAACTTTGAAAAGAAATAAACTTGGGAGCAAAGCTGTGAAATCTATATTTATTGGTTATTCTTCAATAAGCAAAGCATATAGATTTATGAGAATTAATGTCAATCGTGTGTTTGAAGCTACGTGTGCTATTTTTTATGAACATTTGAACATAAAAAGTGTAGACAAGGTAGATATAAACCATGAATTGTCAAAAGAACTTGAAGTAGAAAATGCATTAAGTTCACATGATAATGGTGATGCCATTGCTAATGATGAAAATTTAGACAACAATGAAAATGATGAAATAGTTGAGTTAAGGAGAAGCAAAAGACAAAGAATTGAAAAAAACCTTGGTCCTGTCATGTTTACATACTCCCTCCGTCCCAGAACATAATTCACAAACACTGTTTGCACTGGTTTTAAGGAGGGAGTATTATATTGAAAGTGTTGTGAGTGTGAAAATAAAATAGGAAAGAGAATGAGTGGAGAGAATAGTAAATTATAATGGTGTTGTGAGTATTAAAATAATTTAGGAGAGAGAATGAGTGGAGGGAATAGTAAAGATTCCTTTTCATTTTAGGTAAGTTTTAAATGTGTGAAGTAAGTTTTGGGACGCCCAAAAGGGAAAGTGTGAAGATTGTTCCGGGACGGAGGGAGTATATGTTAGAAGAGAATCCTAAAACTTTTCAAGAAGCCATGTCTATGTCTGATTCAGACTTGTGGAAAAGAGCCATGGATGATGAAATCAAATCTATACTTGATAATGAAACATGGACTCTAGTCAATCCTCCTCCTAATACTAAACCTATTGGCTGCAAGTGGGTTTTGAAAAAGAAACTCAAAACTGATGGTACTATTGACAAGTACAAAGCAAGATTAGTAGCCAAAGGTTATAGTAAAAAAGAAGAAATTGACTATTTCGAAACATTTTCACCGGTCACTAAGTTTACATTAATTAGAACTATATTTGCTATAGCATCCGTCTATGGACTAGAGGTTCATCAAATGGATGTTAAAACAGCATTCTTAAATGGAGATTTAGATGAAGAGATCTACATACAACAACCTGAGGGTTATGTCTCTAAAGGAGAAGAACATAAAGTATGTAAATTAAAGAAATCTCTATATGGACTTAAACAAGCACCAATTCAATGATACAAGAAGTTTAAGCAAGAAATTCGAAATTTTGATTTTAAGAGTAGTAAAGTAGAAAGTTGTGTTTTTACTAAAGTTACTCTTAATTATAAAGTTGTTATAACTTTATATGTTGATGACTTGCTAATATTTGGTTCTGATATTAATTGTATTAATGAAACAAAGAACTATTTAAAGAAAGTGTTTGACATGAAGGACTTAGGTCCAGTAGATGTCATTTTGGGGGTTAAGGTGATCAAAAAGGACAAAACTTACATATTAACTCAATCACATTACATTGAGGAAATATTAAAGAAGTTTAATTATTTTGATTGAAAAATAAGTAAAAGTCCTATTGACCCTCATATGAAGTTAGTTCCAAATAAAGGCGAGGCCGTAAATCAAGGAGAATATGCCAAGATAATTGGTAGCATAATGTATGTGGTTAATCATACAAGACCTGATCTTGCATGTGCAATTGGTATACTTAGTAGATTTACAAGTAATCCAAGTGAAGAACATTGGACGGAACTAAAAAGAGTACTAAGGTACTTAAAATTCACAATAAACTATGGCTTACATTACAAGTGTAATTCACCTATACTTGAATGTTATAGTGATGCAAATTGGGCATCAGATGTAACCAACTCCAAATCAACGAGTGGTTGGTTATTTACCATTGGAGGAGCCATATTTGCTTGATCTTCAAAAAGACAAACATGTGTTACTTTGTCTTCTATGGAATCTGAGTACATAGCCATGTCAATGGCTAGTAAAGATTTAATATGGTTTAGAAGATTTCTAAGAACCATACCATTTATTGATTCTAAGAAAGGAGCCACAACTTTGTATTGTGATAATCAAGCTGCCATATTTAATACAAAAAATGAGAGAATATCAAATCATAGCAAACACATTGCTATGAGATATAATCATATTAGAGATATGGTTAAAAAGGGAAAGATAGCACTTGAGTATCTTCCTACAAATCAGATGTTAGCTGATCCACTAACAAAATCTTTATTAGGGGATAAAATTACAAAGGTCATGAGAGAAATTGGACTGTTACCGGTCTAAACAATGTCTTAATTGAAACCAACTTTATCTTAAGGTACAAGTCATAGATTTGTCACCTTATATTTAAAGTTAAAAGGAAATTCAATATTAGACATTGGTGAAATGGAAACTTTGATACATTTCAAGTGCATAACTTAAAAATAGTGGGGGTGTCACTATTCGAAAGTTTCATATCTTACCTATGCACTTTCATTACCACAACAAGACTAGGATGGATTCAAAATCCTTAATAGACTTATAGCTTTCGTAGAATGCATTGTGGACATTCTCGATAAGTATTCGTTATGTAAAGAAGCTGAAATTGTTTAAGGCTCGTCCACTTAATGGGTATTCGTTATGTAAAGAAGCTGAAATTGTTTAGTGTCCTTATATGTAAATAAGTGGGGGATTGTTATATGTAGTAGTATTCACATATAATACTTGGTCATCTCCCATATTGAGTTTATAAAACAACCTTTCATTCATGGTATAAAGTCTTGTTCTTCATTTCATATTTTCTTGTGTCTTCTTTATCCCACATGAAATTACTAATAAAACTTGTGGAGCTAAACTTGTTATATAATAGCTAAGTTTGAAGAGTTCATATAAGCTTGCTTGAGCTTCCCTCTATTATGGAAAAATATCAAGTATGGCTTAAAAGTTTTGAGTATTATATATATATATATATATATATATATATATATATATATATAAAAGAAAGAAATAAATTAATTAATTTAAATATTAAATTAATCTTAATACCGGATCTGGTATTAGGCGGGAGGAAGTAAGTCAGTTTAAATGTTTAGGGTTGTGACTCTTTGAATGGACATTCGCTAAAGAGTATGACTGTTCGGAGAGGCATGCCCGGATCGGCCGTACAAGGCGTAGAGCACGACATGCAAGTATGGAGCGGCCGTGCCAATTTTGGTGACACGCCTGTGCAAAGCATGGAGCGGCCGTGCAACTTTGGTGACACGCCCGTGCAGCTGAGGCACCAGTTCGGAAAAGTTATGTCTTTTCAAGACCACAACACCAACTCTATAAATAGGGCTGGACTCCTTGGAACTGATATATAGAAATAGAAAAATACTTATCTGATTTTACTTCCTGAGTCTTTCTTCTTAACAAATCTATTCTTCGAGTCAAACAGTTAAAACTTCGATTATTGTTCCCGAGTTATTCAAAGGAGAAAATGAGGATTCAGCTACAAATTTTTTAGCTACAAAATTATTTTGTAGTTCAAAGATTTACATTAGCAATGAATTATTTATCCGTAGACAATTCTCTTTGTTTTTGCGACAATATTAATTTTGTAGCCAAATGCTAGACTAAGAAAACAAAACAAAAATATTTGTCGTTGAATGAATTGCTAAAATTTTGGTCTCAGTCAAATTTTTTGGCGCACTAAATTTCCCGCGTGAGTCAAAATGTAAATAAGATTTGGCTACAAAAATATAAATCATATGCTATGAAATTATTGCATAGCCAAAATCACCCTTAAAAATCACCCATAACATTATGTTAAAATCACTCCTAAAATTTAAGTACACTCCATAATACATATATTAATATAGTATTTAATAAATATGCGGGTTAGCTTATCAAATTTAGAAGGTGTCATTAGCCTTCCTCAATTTAAAACCTGTTCATTCCCTAATTCTATAATCGCTCACCCCTTTGAGAATTGTTATTCGCCCCCGCATCATTACTCAATACCCCCGCATTGTTAAGTATACCAATAAAAATAGACATTCAACATTATATGTACCAACATTATTCCCATTTTATCCGTTTCTTTCTACCTTCACTATCTCTCTCTTCCCACACACAAAATTAGGGTTCTTGAAAAGTACAAACATTCCGGCACCACATTGAAGCCCGCCGCAAGTTCTCTAGCTGCTTCTGCACCCAACCCAAATCATTATCTTCCCCAATCACCAACTTCTTCACCCCCTCAGTGAGTGGATTTTTAGTAGCATCGATTTTGTCATGGAATCCAACTGGGTTTTGATATGGTTTTTAGTAAGTGAATTTAGAGAAACCAGAAAGGGGAATTGTCTGATGCCTAATGCAGCAGTAGTAACAAGAATTGTAGAGCAGAGAATTTACATAAACAGCGGAGAATATAAATCTGGAAAAGCAGCTATCATCAGTACCTGCAAAGGAGATGGATCAAGGAAAGGGGTAATGAGTTTGGTTTCGTCCAAAGCAAATTGAACAAACTTCCGATATGAGGAAAGATTGGCTTTCACTAATCTACCCATTGATCTTGAACTTGGACAGGTACAGCAGCTCCGCCTCGCCGGTGTCGGAGTTGGCGGAAGCTTCGGCTTCAGCGTCAGCCTGGTTGAGGAGGTAAAGCACGCCAAGAGATGGAGATGGTTGCGGTTACCAAGAGAAATGATTTGGAGTATCACCGGAGTTCAAAGTTGTCGGAATCTGAAAATGGTGACGATGACCGGAGTAGAAGGCATGGTGGTGGGGCTGACTGATGGGTGGTGGGATGTGAAAAGGTTAATATTGTCATTTCCTTTAATGACATTTTTGTTATAATATTATTGCGGAGGTATTGAGTAATAATGCGGGGGCGAATAACAATTCTCCACCCCTTTTTATAAACAGCGGCTAACAGAACAACGACCAACAGAACTACGCCGACTGAGGCGCGGCGATTGAGAGGCGATGGAGAGACGATTGAGAGACGATCTGGACGGCTTGAGAGTAGACAAAGATGTACGCTCTCAACCGGTTGCAACCCACATCAGCAGCGGCAACCCACATCAGCACAGCAACCGGCTGCAACCTAATTCCCAGGCACGCTCTCAATCGATTCAAGGGGTATGATAAATCTCAATTCTTGTCAAATCTCAATTCTTGTCTTGTACTCCCTCTGTCCCACCTCAAATTCACAGATAGTCTTTTTTACGTTAATTTCGATTGTCTTTGCTGTTTATTGTTTTTAACCTAATCTTATCGAGGTCTTATTTTCCCCTAATTTATATGGGTTTATTTGGTTTATATCTTGCGTTGATCTTAATTTGTGTAAATGTTGTTTGAATCAATTGGTTTTAATGTTAATGGTTTCTAGAGCAATGTTACTAGGTACTACTTATAACTGTCTGATTTACAGTAATTGTTGGTAGACTCTGATATTATGGTATTTGATTTTGATCATGTTGTGAACTCGTGCTATTGATCGAGTTGTATGCTGGTTTTGAGTTTACAGATTACACTATTTGGGTCTGAATTAACTTTCATAGTTGATGTCATTGATGTCTTTTTTTGGGTGGATAGGGGGGAGGGGGAGCCTGTGGTTTTCAAAAATATAAGAATTAACATTCTAGTACACAAGATTTTCAGCATATCATATTCCACTTAAAATGGACAGATACGAGCAGGTTGCTCTATGTTAAACCAACTCGACTAGTTATTGTATAGTAGGATCATTTGTAAAGCTAAATACTCCCTCCGTCCCATAACAAGTGACACAGTTACTGTTCCGCACGGGAATTAAGGAAAAAGTGAAAAGGTTGATGTGTTGTGAGGGTAGATAGTTGAGTAGGAGAGAGAATGAGCGGAGAGAATAGTAAATTATAATGGTGTTGTGAGTATTAAAATAATGTAGGAGAGAGAATGAGTGGAGGGAATAGTAAAGATTCTTTGCCATTTTAGGAAGTGTGACTTATCAGTGGGACGCCCAAAATAGCAAAGTGTGTCACTTGTTGTGGGACGGAGGGAGTATAGTTTATGGAGAAAAAAAAATGCTGCTTCTTCTGGAGAATCAGTTTAAGCATGGTATTTAGTAGATAATGGAGTTGCAAAAAGCATTGCATGATGACCTGAGCTTGAATAAATACTCCCTCCGTCCCAATCTAAGTGTCTTAAAATGGATTCGGCACGAGAATTAAGGAAAGTGATGTAAGAAAGAGAAAAAATTTAAATGTTGTGAGTATGAAAAATTAAATAGGAGAGAGAATGAGTGGATGGAATAGTTAGGAGAGAGAATGTTGTAAGTGTAAAAGTAAAGTAGGAGAGAGAATGAGTGGGTGGAATAGTAAAAAAAAACTTTCCTTTTTTGGGTTGAGATATTTTAAGTGGGACGCCCAAAAAGGAAAGTTGAGACATTTAGATTGGGACGGAGGGAGTATATATTATTCTTACTTGTGAAAAAGTACCATCCAGCCCCACCACTAAAGATCTGCCTTTAAATATCTCATTGTGGTGTAGGGACTGAAATAGGAATAAAAGGTCCCAATTAGTTTTACTACAAGTTAATTCATCTATTCCTTACATGCAATTGCTTTGTACTGAATTCAGGTACTGCCTTTTGGAAATTGGTTTTTGAAGCAATTGGATGATTTGCTTGTTACGATTTTGATTGCTGCAGCTGTTGTTTCTTTCCTATTGGCATTGGTCAATGGAGAGACGGGCTTGACAGCGTTTCTGGAGCCATCTGTAAGATATGATTTTTCCATTCCAGTCAAACTAACATCATTATGTTTATCTATGTGCTAGGAAAAGCTTAGGTTGTAATTGCAATTTTTCTCTCTCATTCCTTATTCTAGCATTGTGCTTGATTCAACAACATAAGCATGTCAATGCTATGCGTACTCATTCGTTCTGAAGTTAGTTTATGCTAGAAAATAATATCCATTGCCAACCGTTCTTCTATATTTGCATGACTAAAAAATCGTCATATTTGGGAACATCATGAGACATGACCAATGAACTCTAGCTCTAATATATGAGTAGGTCTTGTGAAAATATGTTTTGCCTATCACTTGGGAAAAACGGATTTTTAAGCGCATATTTAGGAACATCATAAGACTGACCAATTATCTCTAGCTCTAAAGTATGAGTAGGTCTTGTGAAAAATGTGTTTTGCCTATAAGTGAGGAAAAATGGGTTTTTTAAGCGCGCGGTTAGGTATAAAAACCCGGTAATTCTTCAGGAACATCACAAGACTGACCAATGATCTCTAGCTCTAATGTATGAGTAGGACTTGTGAAAAATCTTTTTTGCCTATCACTTAGGAAAAATGGGTTTCTTAAGCGCGCGGTTAGGCATAAAAACTCGATAATTCTTCGACTCCGCTTCACACAATTACGACAATTCTTCTAATCTGCCAATTAATTGTCATTCGTGATGAAATTTCTGTGATCTGAATTACTTGATGTCACTACTTAATTCCATTACCCACAATTTTTCATACTTTAAATATTTTCTCTACATTTGTTGCTTATGCTAGCTGCCCCAAATAGCCATCACTCTCAATTAGGTTTTGCAGCACCTTGTGACATTATGTGCTTGGGTGAATCAAACCTAAAGTAGAGAAAGAGATGTAAATGTCCTAATTAGGAAGTATTTATGTGTGCTAGTGTTAGTAGTTTTTAGTGCCAGTGGTAGTGTTATAAAGTGCCGATGTTAGTATTAAGAGTTCCAGGGGTAGTGTTTTTGAGTGCTAGTGTTTTTGAGTGTCAAGGGTTGTTTTTTATTGCAGTGTTAGTGTTTAAGAGTACCAACGCTAGTGTAAAAAGAGTGCTGGTGGTAGTGTTAAAGTGCTAGTGGTAGTATTAATGAATGAGTGCCAGTGGTGCTAATAAGTTTCGGTTATTTACAAAAATGACACCGCGCATATTAAAAAAAGGTTCTTCTTATTTACAGAAGGGCCATCACGCATTTCAAAAGAAGTTCCAGCGATTTACAAAAAAATGCCACCTTGCCTTTTAACAACACGTTTTCCCCTGGATAAACCTAATGTATTCCCTTCTTTCTTCTAACAGTGAGGTTAGGGTCCAATTAGGTCATGGCTGGTGATATTGGAGGTGATCACTAGTGCTGTACATTGAAGGTATAAAGATTTAAACCGGAGTGTTTTACTCTTTTTCTCTGGGATTCTTATGGAGGAATGCAGTCATTGCTGCTGGAGACCCTGGTGGACGTTTAGTAAGTCAATTTGGTCGTTGAGTGTGCTCTTCTAGGAAACTATGGAACCACGGCACATAATTCATCCCACCGACCTCACTTGATGTATATCTACCAACCGTGGGAGACAGGGATCCTTTGACGTTGCGTACCGGTGGAGTATAATGTGGTTTTTGCTACTCGACAGAAGTTTGCCACTTGTATATTCAAAGCTGGCCTTTCTTTTTCATACTTCCTTTTCCACCCACGGTTTATTTCTCCAATTTTATCAGCCCCTTGCCAACTTAACTGCTTTCTTTGAAGTGTTGGATGAAAATATCACATTAGTTAATTTGGCTCCTTCATTGTAATAACTACTCATGTATAACTTCCACTAAGATATGGCATTGTAACTAGTAATAAAGGCACACACAGGAGCACATCTTTTTCTTTTGTTTCAAATTTTGTAATTTGTTATATCTGTAAAGAGTACACACACATATAGATAATTGTTATCAATGTGAAGATAGTGGATTGTTATCACCAAGTGCATATATTAGCAGGTAAGAGGTTGTTATGACCTAAGTAAAGGTCTTGAGTTTGAATTGTTTGAAGAGTTTTTAAGTTTAATCCAAAATTTTTGGAAATTTAAAGAAGCGTAGTAACGGGACTTTACAATCAACCTATCCCCCTTCATATAGTATGTGCTGCTTGCTTATGTTGAAATTGGGTCATATATTTAATTTATGCAGCTGTAATGCTGGCAATGTTGCATTACACTAGTATACTACACCAAATGATTCTCACGCTTTGTAGAGCTTATTGCTAGACAAAAGTATTATGCTTGATAGTACTATGGTGTTAAACTGATTAGTGTAATTTAGAGTATTTATTTCTATGCTCTTGTAAGTTGTTTCTATTGTATGAATAGTCAAATTGCTATAATCCATATTCATATACTATGACGTGCTGCTTTACAGGTTATTTTAATGATACTGGCTGCAAATGCCGCGGTTGGAGTAATAACAGAAACAAATGCTGAAAAGGCATTGGAGGTAGGTTGCACAAATATGATGTTCCAGCCATATTACATTACATCATTACATGTATAAGTTATCGTCCAACTACATCATTTATCAAGAACCGGGGACATAGCTCTGCTAGAAGTATGCATGTCAGAAACCTCTCGAATGAACTGAATATAGCTAGAAATTCTGCTTAAGACGTGATACTTAATTTACTTGTACATATATAGTCACAATCATACTGGTCGTTCCAATTACTGATGCTTTATCAGTCACACTTACCTGCTTACTGCTCCCTCTATCCTGTAATAAATGTCGCACTTTATATTTTGGTTTCTCCCAAGATAAATGTTGCATTTCTGAAAATAGAATATGAAGTGTCGTGATCTATCTAGGTTGTCACAGCATATGATGCACACGTATGATTAACATGAACCTGGTAGAAGTGTTTGGAAAAGAATAATGGTAGTAAGGTCTGTTGCTTGTGATACAAATTATATATTCATTTCAAACCCTGTGATTTTCGTATCTGTCTTTGATTTGATTTTTATTCCTCGAGGGACATTGTTGTTGTATTCTTTTTTGGATTAACATGCCGTATTCATCTTCAAAGTGCTTCAGGATATGTTCTTTGAGGAATAATTTAGTATATTTGTTGTAAATTTTAGTCTAGAGATCTACATGCTCAAATTTTATTCCCTCCATCCCAAAAATGAATGTCATGCAAATTTGAAAATGTTTGGACATTCATTTTGGGACCGAGGGAATAGTAATTTTGAATTAGCTCGAAAAAGTACTGAAGTAGTACTAATGGTATGGTTTAAATTTAAGGCTCAACGTATTTTTATGGATTGGTTGTTTTCGTAGGATGAATTTTGCTAGAACCAGTTGAAATAATTATTAGTTGTTGTTTCAGTATGCAGTATTGTGATACAGGATTTCAAAGCTGCATAATTAGCATGTATATGACTTTAAATAATTTACTGCTAAGGGAGATTGACCAAGTAACTTGTAGGAGAACCAAAAACAAAGATTGCTTGCATTGATGGCTAAATCCTGTTTCCGAAACTCATCAAGAGAAGAAACACATTGGGCAGCATTGTCTTTCTGTCCAAAGTTTGGCTTTAGAACACTTGGTGACTTTTTCTTGGCTACAGCTTCTTTTGACATTTATTCTACTAATAGCTTCTTCATTGGTTTTCATGATCAGTTACTCCTTTATATGTTGCTTTTTTTAGTTATTGACTATACTATCTTGTAATTATTTCAGAATGGCTCCAGGAAAATTTGCTAAAGTACCAACCTCAATGGCAAAACTTCATGAAGTAATTCGAGAAAAAAATGTTGGTTCTCTCAAGTGCAGATGGTAGCCCCAAGAAAAATGAGCCTCAAATTCATGGTAAATACAAAATCCTTTGGTTTATATATCTGTTGAGTTCATCAACAACCTGTGTTGCTGCCATTACTTTGGTTATTTCTTTCTATGTTGTATAGGGCCTACTTTTTTTGCCCGGTGTTGGTTGAACCAAAAATCAGCAGTTTTTCATCTGTTATAATACCCTGTATTGCCTCCTAGTTACTTTCGAAACATTATTTTGGTTATTTCTTTCTATGTTGTAAGTTTTATATGTTATATAGCGTGAATGTTATTGCTTGTTGTGATCATCTCCGTGGAATTTTAAGAACTTATTATCTATTTTTTAATATTGCAGCTTATCATTATTATTCTGTACAGTCATTTGGCTAGAGCTACTTCGTAATTACTTATGGAAAGAACATTTATATAGTTGGACATTGAAATAGTGAAGATTTGAGATAGTGAAGATATGTTTTGTCGCTTCAACTACATTGAGATAGTGAAGATATGTTTTTGTCGCTTCAACTGAAATATTAGAGACATGTTTTTTTTGCCTTCGTTATTTGGGAATGTATCGAAAATTTTAATGATAATTAATTATATTTTGATAATGTGTAGTATTTTGATAAATATAGTATTTTTATATATATATTGTTTTTTCTTGGAGCAACAATTAGATTAAAATCACATTTGTAACACAATATTTCGTAGTAATAAAGATGGCTACGCTATGAAAATGTTTCATAGCAAGACAGTAACATTCGGCGACGAAAATATTTTGTAGTAGAAGAATGTTTTTATAACTATGAAAATGTTTCATAGCAAGACAATAACATTCGGCGACGAAAATATTTTGTAGTAGAAGAATGTATTTATAGCTATGAAACAAATTCGTAATAAAATATGAAATTATATACGATAAATATATTTCGTAGTGCAAGACTGGATAATTTGGGACGAATTAATTTCGTCGCTAAAGGAATTCATTTGGCTACAAAAAATAATTGTTGGGAAAACCCTTTAGCGACGATTTTATATTTTGTCACAGAAACTATTTGTCGACGAAATTTATTTTTCATAGCTAAAAAATATACCTATGACTAAGAATATTATTTCGTCGCCAATACTCTTTAGCGACGTCGTGTGGGCGATGAAATTGCGACGAAAACAGGTTCGTTGCCAATACTCTTTAGCTACGAAATCTTAATCTTTTGCTACAAATTTTTTCGTAGCAAAATCTCATTTTTCTTGTAGTTAATGTGTAGGTTTTGTATCCTTGAGGTGAAATTCGTTGAGACCATTACACCATAGTGGGACGAATTAAATACCTTAAAGATAACATCTTTTGATGTGCCTAACCTACTGATTCCTTACCCACAATCGAGTCATATACAACAGAAATAGTACAAACTTTCTAACAATCCAACTTTTATCTTTCAAAAGAAAGCCCTCTTGGCTTGCTTTTGCAGCCCTACCCTACACAATTGCAACTCACATAGTTGCACCTTCATTTCCTCAACGTCTTGTTTCATCATCTTTATTTCCTTCAAAGGGTTGATCCATCCCTTTCCTTGAATCTTACTTACTCTCACAATTGCTTGCGATTTTGTTCTATGATAATCCGATCCTTCCGTTATCGATCTTGTCATATTGACCTGTTCAAGAAGGACAAACCGCGCAGTAATATTTAAAGGTAACCTGTCATTCTTCATAGCGTGCTTTCGTGCATCTTGTGAGAGTTTATGGTATTCCAATGCTCTACATATATCACTTCTTTCCTTCTCTGAAGTGTTCGGGTGTGCCTGCACATTTCAAAAAAAGAGTTCAATAATTTGGATGTGGAAAGAGTTCCACTTTTTGGATGTGCCTTCACAATTCAGACAAGTTGTTTGCTATCTATTATTACTACTTGAAAGAGTTCAATATCTCTGAGTGTGCCTGCTCAGTTCAGAAAAGACGTTTAATATCAAATACTACTAGAAAGAGTTCAACAGTTCTCGTGTGCCTACGCTGTTCAGAGAAGTGTTTACTATCGCAAATCAAAAATTTCTAGAAAGAGATAAATAGTTCTCGTGCACCTACATAGTTCAGAAGATCATAGGTAATAAATAGGACTAGCTAGGAAGAGTTCAATAAGTTCGGGTTCAGAAAAGTCACAATCAGTTTAAAATGCAACTCCCTCCGTGAATGTCCAAAAAAATTCAAATTTGATCTTGATCAAGAGCAAATTTGAAAATTTTTTGAACATTCATTTTGGGCATGATGGAGTACTATAAATAATTTAATGGTTAGAGGATCATACAGAGTTTCATACCTTGAGGTACATATCTATAGCTCTATAGAGGTTATCATCACAGTATCGAGAATCCTTTGGCAATGCTTCCACTAATGCATGAAAAACTTTTGCCCAGAGATTCTTATCTCGTGCCACTAGTGTAAGATACTCGTCCACCAATCTCCCGGCAACCTGTTTTCGTGACATAGGAATATGATTACCATAAATGAAACAAACATAAGCTTCAACCACTCTAACCACAATCCCCACATCGTATACTGCATCACCAAATTCATAATTCTTAACTAAGAGATCTGCAGCCCGGCAACTTTCCAACATGAAGGCCAATCTTTTTTCTATCTTATCAAGTAATTCAACCTTGATTTTTACAATAATACCCATCTTAAGAAGGTGAAGTAAGAAGTTGAAAGTTACGGATTTCTCCTCTTCCGGAAGCAAATTTATCAAACACTGAACTGTGACTCGATGAATCTTGAGTGTAAAAGGTTCGTGGCTCAAATTGTTGAACTTGGGTGTAATTCGAGATAACCACTTTCTAGTCCAGTAAGCTATACAAGAAGCCACTTCCTCCGGTGGTCTTATACCTTTTCTTTTGATCAAGGCAATCACTCCAACGAAATGATCAATTCGCAGGTATGAGAGGTCTTTAAACCACCATATCTGATTACCCTTTAAATTATTTGAGTCAACTCCTTTATATGATGAGAAACCATAGAATTCATCTTGGAGTGAGTCCATGCCAATTTTCCAAGCTATTGAATCTGAGCATCTCTTCAAGATTTCCAATTCCCCGGCTAATGAAGAGATGGATTCACAACTTTTAAGTACACGAAACGTGTCTTTCCATGATGAGAAAATTAGGAAACTCAAAAAGGACTCTGTTTTGGAAATAAGATTTCCTGGTTCAAGATCATCGCTCATTTCCAGAAAATGAGCAGCACAGAACAGAGGGGCGACGTTGGTTGGAGTTAGTTCAATTTTCTTACCATAACAAAATTTCACCACTAACTCAAAGACTTTTGTCCCACCAGGAAAATTTTCGATCTTGAAACTCAGATCGGTGTCCCCCTTCTTGCACTGGAACACCATTCTACTTATATACTCACTTCTTGACACCATTGGTAGCTGAAGAAAGAAATGAATGAAATAATTATTGAAAGCTGCCTAGTTTTGGAAATAGACACTTTATAAACTTGAAATAAAGAAGAAAATGGAAATAATGAAGCTGATAAAGAGTGTAATTAGCAGTTGAAGTGAACCTTATGCAAGAGAAATTTGTTTTCTTCAATTTGTATGCTGAAGTTGTCAGCAGCTCTTGAGAAGGCAGACCTGCATGTGCAATGAATTTCCGTCGGTGCCATTTACAAAAAAAAAAAAATAAAAAAAATGCAAATCATATCTGCTGAAAACAAAATAATTGTGGAAAATATTTACGTGTACAGAGAAGAAAATGAAAGTTGGAGTGACGAGTGAATAAATTAAATTATATACCAGCTGTTGTTCCTTTGATCTATGGATTCTGTGTTTTCTGCAAAAATAGTACAACCGGTACCCTTCTGGTCTAGAACTGACTTATTTCTGTCAAGAACTTCATTGCACATTGTAGCCTTGTTATGTCCCGCAACTGAAAACCAGTATTTCATTATCTTTCTCGTTCTTCTTTTTTTCCTAAATTAACAGGAACACTATTGAAACTCTACACACACGCATATATACACGTAGAGATTTCTCTTGCAGGAATAGTTGCAAAATATTATTTCATCCCAAAAGGAAAAGAAAAGGTAAACAAACAAATGGGAATTACATTGGTCCATTCTCTCACTGTCTAGGTGACCCTGGAGATGGAGAAAGGTATGTATAATTTAAAGAATTTGTATAGATGATATAATGGCTGATAGCTAAAGGCAACAAACTCTCTTAATGGCCTAACTACTTTCAGAATGAAGTTATCCATTTCAATGATAAGGGAACTCCTCTGAATTCTGCAGTCCAATTATGTGATGTTTTATGTTCGTAAGGTTTACATAACTACGTAGATATCAAATATATAGTCCGTTTGTACATTTGAGATTTATAAGAAGGATTATAGAAGCGTATTTGCGGGCTTTTTCTAATGTTTATGTGTTTTTGGAATGCATCTGGAAAATTTGAGAGAAGATGGAGGAATTCTGTATATTACTTCATATCAACAATATTACAAAAAGAGTCCTCCATATATACACCTACAAAGTCTAACCCTAATTGACTAAAGAAGGAAAGAGATAATTAAGGAATAAGATATACACAAATACAATCAGACTCAATCTCCTAGGATATTTGGTATAATCATCCGAATATATGTGAATATATTCGGATATCAACTCCTACACTCCCCCTCAAGTTGGCGCATGAAGATTACGAATGCCCAACTTGCCAACCAAGAACTGAAAACGGACAGATCCAAGAGGTTTGGTGAACAAATCCGCTACTTGATTTGCAGTTGAAATCGAGTGAGTCACAATATCTCCAGAGGCAACTCTTTCTCGAACAAAATAACAATCCATGTCAACACGTTTTGTCCTTTCATGAAACACAGGATTGTTTGCTATGTGACACACCGCTTGATTATCACAAAAAAGGCGAGTGGCTTCGGGCTGTGGTGCCTCGAGTTCCTTTAAAAGCCATCGTAGCCGAATAACCTCACTAACAGTGGTTGTCATGGCTCGATATTCCGCCTCTGCTGACGACCTAGACACAATTGATTGCTTCTTTGTTCGCCAGGAGATTGGAGCTCCTCCTAACGAAACAAAATAACTTGTGCAAGATCGCCTACTCATAGGACATGCACCCCAGTCAGCGTCACAATAGGCGTCAAGCTGCAACTTGCCATGCGTAGGAAGAAATAAACCTTGGCCAGCAGTACCTTTAAGGAAGCGGACCACACGAACGACTGCATCCATATGTGTGCGCCTAGGTTACGAAACAAACTGGCTCAATCTATTGACAGCGAACTGAATATCCGGCCAGGTGACTGTCAAATAAAGCAGTCGACCAACTAACCTGCGATACTGTGAGGCGTCAATGAGGGGGCTGTCATCATCAGTGCTGAGGCGTAGGTTTTGCTCCATAGGAAAATCACTTATCCGTCCTCCTTGACATCCACTGTCCTCAAGAATATCAAGAGTGTACTTCCGTTGGCTAAGTACAATACCCTCTGGCGATCTTGCCACCTCTATCCCCAAGAAATATTTTAAATGCCCGAGGTCCTTGATGCTGAATTTGTCATCCAAGTATTTCTTTACGTCTTCAATCTTGAGAACATTATTCCCAACTAGAAGCACATCATCAACGTAGATGAGAGTAGCAGTATATATGTCACCCCTCTTATAGACAAAAAGATAATGATCTGTCCGTGACTGCCTGAAACCAACCATAAGGAGAGCATTAGTGAACTTCTGGTACCAATTTCGTGATGCTTGTTTAAACCATATATTGACTTCCGAAGTTTGCAAACTCTAGTATCCCCTTCCGTTGCAAAGCCTTGCGGTATTTTTATATACACGTCTTCCTTTAAATCCCCATGAAGAAAGGCATTATTCACGTCCAACTGATGGATTGCCCAATTTTGTTTGGCTGCCACGGCAAGGAGAGTGCGCATAGTGACCATCTTTGCAACCGGAGCGAAGGTATCATGATAATCTATCCCTTCCACCTGTGTGAAACCCTTTGCTACTAAGCGTGCCTTGTATCTTTCTATTTCTCCGTCTGGCTTATATTTTATCTTATAAACCCATTTGGAATCAATAGCCTTTTTATCTTTGGGCAACGTCTCAAGAGACCATGTACCATTAGCTTCCAAGGCTTCTATTCCCCTTTTCATTGCCTCAAGCCATTCCTGGGTTTTCACAGCCTGATGATAATACTTAGGCTCATCACGTGAAGTGATGGCCGTAAGAAAAGCCTTATGAGGTGTAGAAAAACGTTCATAAGAAACATAGTTAGATAGAGGATATACCTTTGAGGTTACTAAGTTGGAATTGGGAGGCGAGTGGTCTATGGAACCTCGTAAGTCAACAACAAAATCCTGGAGATGTTTGGGCTGCTGTTTGGGACGTAAACTTCGCCTATTTCTTGGTGCCAGTTGTTCGTTGACCTATTAAGGAGATGTGGGCACAACTGGTTGCACAACTGGCTGATCATCTGACTGTTCATGTTCTGGCGCTGCAGTGTCCAGTTGTGTGTTCACTTGTGATCTGTCAACTACCTGTACAAGTGACTGCTCAAGTGGTTGTAGCTGCTCTAATTCCGCAATTTCTTCCTCCAAATCTCTATCCCTGGTATTATTCGAAGGAGATATACCTACTTCCGGACTGTGTTGTTTGAAAGGAAAAACATCTTCCACAAACTTAACATCACGGGACGTATAAATCATCTTAGATTCCAAATCAAAAAATCTATAGCCCTTTTGAGAATAAGGATACCCAACAAAGACATAAGGTCTCCCCCTTACATCAAACTTATCTCCCCCTTTTTTGTTATTCTTTGCATAAACCAAACATCCAAAAGTACGAAGATGATCATAAAGAGGTTTCTTTTGAAGTAAGATTTCATAGGGAGTCTTATGATTTAAAAGTTTGGTAGGTAAGCGATTTATTATATAAGATGCAGTCAAAACACACTCCTGCCAAAACTTCTTAGGTAGTCCTGCCTCAAAATGAAGAGCCCTTGCCTTGTCTAAAATATGACGATGCTTACGTTCGACAACTCCATTTTGTTGTGGAGTGTCAGTACAAGACGTCTCAAGAATTATCCCGTGATTAACATAATATTCTAGCATCAATAGGGATTGAAATTCACTCCCATTATCACTTCTAATACGCTTGAATTTCCTATCAAATTGGGTGTTGACCATATTACAGAAAATAGTGAGGTAATAATGGACTTCATATTTATGCTTCATAAAAAAAACCCATACACCCCGACTAAAATCATCAACAATGGTCAAGAAATAATGAGCTCCCGAGAGAGACGGAGTTTTATAGCCACTCCAAATGTCACAATGTATTAAATCAAAACAAAACTAAGTTTGAATACTACTAGAAGGAAAAGGGAGTCTAGTCATTTTGGCTCGAAAACATGAGTCACAATGTTCTTTTCCCTTACTATGATTATCAGAAAACTGAGAACTAAAAATCGAAGAATGTACCAATCTTTTGTGTCATACCCGTGCATCAACTGTTGTCGTCATAGCCACTTGTTTCTTTATGACCGGTTCCAGGTGATATAGACCATCGATGCTCCTACCCATCCCAATCAGAGTCCTCGAAGCTAAGTCATGTATCACACAAAAATCCAATAAAAAATGTGAGGGCACAGTTCAAATCTTTTGTCAGTCGACTAATAGATAAAAGATTGCATTGGAAAGCTGGAATATTTAGAACATGCTGAATATGTGATCCATTCAGAAGTCTCACACTGCCAGTCCCCTTTACTGGTATGACATCACCATTGGGAATTCTAACTGGTTCCTCTGTTCCAGTTCGAACTTGATTTTCTAGCATTGATTCATTGCAAGTTATGTGTTCAGTTGCTCCTGAGTCAATGATCCAAGCATTAATATTATTCTGCTTACCTGCTATATTTGCTGTGGGAAACGAAATTTGCTCGCCCTGTGCTTTGTCTGAAAAGAATTGAATCAATTGCTTGTACTGCTCACCGGTAAACCCAGGAATCGGACAGCCTTCTCCTGCTGCAAGGTGCGTTGTCCCAGTAGCACACTTCTGCTTGTTCTTCTTCTTTTCTGGATATCCTATGATTTTGTAGCAACTTTCAATCATGTAACCCAACCTTCCACAGTGTGTGCATTTTGTCTTTTCTGTCTGTCTAGTTGTTTGCACAACTGGTTGAGCAACTGGCTGAACAACTGTCTCCACAACTCGCTGTCTGCTTCGTGCTTGAAAGGCAGCAGCCTCAATATTTACCTTTCATGCAGTACTGACCTGTTTTTGTTTCTCATCCTGAGAAACCTGATGGTAAGCTGCACCCAAAGTGATCGTCGGTTTCATGCTCAAAATTTGGGTTTTAATTGTCCCAAAACTAGCATCCAAACCCATAATAAACTCATATAAACACTCCTTTTCCCTCATCTCCACAAACTTCTTGGGTGTATCGCATGTGCACCCAGTACACTTGCATTTAGGCAATGGAGCAATGGATTGGATTTCATCCCAAAGACCCTTTATATTTTTGTAATATACCGACACCGAGAGGCTTTCTTGTCTCGTTAGGGTTATGGCTCGCTTTAGCTCATAAGCCCTAGGAGCACTTTCGCTCCCAAAACGTTCCTGCAAGTCCTCCCATATTTCTTGTGCCATCCCTGCATGTTTTACAATGTTTCAAATATCTTTCTCCATACCACTGTTCAACCACCCCTTTACCATATCATTGCATCGTCTCCATAATGCCAATTCTGCCGAACTTTCGTCTGGGATTGGAACCGTTCCATCTACGAATCCAATTTTATTCTTTGCAAAGAGGGCATTACTCATCTCATCAACCCAATCTGCATAATTCCCATCTCGAAGAAGATCACTTACAAAGACTGTGTTTGGACTGTTAGATGCCGAAATAAAATAAGGAGACATAACATCTACCTTGTTTTCGTCGTCTCTAGCCATGGTGAAATGAATAGAGAAAAGGAAGGAAAAATATGTGTATGTGCGGAAGCTTGCTCGATCTTAGATTAACCGAGCTCTGATACCATGATAAATTTGAGAGAATATGGAGGAATTATGTATATTACTTCATATCAACAATATTATAAAAAGAGTCCTCCATATATACACCTATAAAGTCTAACCCTAATTGGCTAAAGAAGGAAAGAGATAATTAAGGAATAAGATATACACAAATACAATCAGACTCAATCTCCTAGGATATTTGGTATAATCATCCGAATATATGTGAATATATTCGGATATCAACTCCTACAACACCTACAACTTAAGATGGCTGATAATTTGGTTGAAATTTCGAAGCCAACTGCCGCATTTAAGGAAAAGGGTACAAATTTTAAGGAGAAATTTCAAGCGGCATCCGGTATTCCTTTCCCTATGAAAAAAAATATGGTCATAATTTTAAGGACAGAACAAAAAATAAGCTCGTCGAATGCAAGGCATTATACTAGCACTTCATGTCAGCGCCTGCAGGTGTGCCTAATTGTGATGGCCCAGATGTAAGTCTGAATGTGAACTGATGCTGCCAAAAAGATCGAATTAGCCCAAATCCAGTGGTCGGTTGTACTCCGGCGATTGAATAGCCTGGAACAGAGAAACAAACACGTAAACTAAGTCGGGGCTTCTCCGGCGAAGGCCCTCCGGCGTGAGAGTAAGTATTTGCTTTGTGAGAGAGAAAAATCAATTTGACAGAGTTTAGAGTCAATAGATAACTTACCAAATAATGTGAATTATGGCTTGTATTTATAGGCATAGCAATATATAATCCATGTTGAATTGTATTGCTAAGAGATAAGATATTAATCCTGAGAGGATTATATCTTTTGAGGAGTCCTTGTTGGACCTAAATTGGTATAAGAGGTGGTTATAATCCTAAAAAGATTATAATTGCTCAATATCCTTATTTGAATAGGACTGGTACAAACTGCAACTCTATCGGTAAGCCGAGATGAACCTTCCTCGTCATATGTAGCCTAGCCGGCATACAATGAGCCTGGGAAAAGAGATATATGTGAAACCTGTCATGCTGATTGATAGCCAAGGAGACCTCCTCCTCATCAAGGGAACTCCAGCTCGGCCTTGGAGGGAGGTCTCCCTCGGTCTTCGAGTTGGGCCTTGGTCATTTCGCCTGCTGGGTCTATGTCGACCTAGCGGAATGACAAGGTGGCTTTGGTACGAGGAAGCCCATTTCAGACTTGATGGATTATGTTTAGGGCTCAATCCTCTTGGGCCTTGCTCGGACTAAGCCCAAGTTCGTATCTCGGTTTATACTGTTCAGTGGCCCCCGACTTTCTAGCTCGACTAATACGAGGAGAAAGTGATCTCGTCCTCGGTTTTATGAGAATACGAACAGGCATCAGGCGGCAAATATCGCTTCAATATCCGTGTCGCTCCATTATTCGCCGGTTAATTGTTCAATGATGGGCGTGGTCCATGATGTCTGACACATCTTGGGAACCCACTACCATATTTAACGCTTGGGGCAAGGACGTCGTTTGACCCGTTTTGATCCATTTCAACTTGGATCTAACCCATTTGTGAGGGTATAAAATCAAAACCCTTCTTTCAATTTCACTTTTTATCACCTTCAACAATTGAGAGCGAAACATCAAGATTCAAGACCCCTTCGTGTTCTTGATTTCGAGTGCCCAGATTCGTCAGAAACGTTTGATTCGCCTGTTCGTTTTCATCCATCTTCAATAGAAACATGTATAATTTCTTCTCCCTTTGCTATTTCTGCCTGTAACTTGTATTTTTTCTGGGTTTTATTGAATTTGATTTCGAGAAACCGCCATTATTGTCCTTTCGAAGCTTTACTTGAGTTTCTGTTCTTGACCATTCTCTTAAACATTCTTGCCCCTTCATTCCTTCTTACAAATGGCCTGTTCTTGGGAAAATAACCCCCGTGCAATCCATAACTACCACAAAGGCAACCTTAGGGTTTACCAAAGGGTGAGGGGGCCATGGTTGTTGGTGCCCTTGATGGAAATAGGGGAGATGTTGACGAGGTATGGATGTCTAAGGGAAGATGTCCGTTATCCAAGCAAGATGAGAATTGACCGAGTTGACGCTGAATCCCAAAATATTGTAGTATTCCATGGATGGGGCAAGATGATGGATCACATCATTCTTTTCTAACTGACGTCGGACCATCTAGATCGTCCCGTCTTAAGTAAGGCTCCCTCCTCGGGCTTATTATAAATGACGAGGAGGGGCAATCTTCCTCTTCCCCGTCTTGGTGCCTTGGAATATCTTGCTGACTTGCTTTCCTTGCTTTTATGCAGATATGACGGGAAGAGGAAGTGAAGCCTCCACGTCGGCCAATATTATCGACGTCTTTGTTGAGGGAGAACAAACTGAGGCCAAGGAGGATCGGGCCGAGGATCTGGCCGAGGTAGGGCTTACACTCCTAGGCCTAGACAAGTTAAGGCCGGTGAGCCAATTTTGGAGGTGTTATACTCGAAGTACGGGATACCGAGGGAGGAGTATAAACTAAGTTATCTCGGTCATCCCACCTTTGAAGACGAGGAAGAGTGGCACCAATTTTATTATAGCCATAAACACGTCCACTTATTGGAGTCATTGATGGTGGCGCATTTGGATAACCACTCATCCTTGTAGTCATGGAGGTCTATGACGGCGCAGTAGGCAGGAGTTGCTCGCCGAGTTACTTTGAAGAGTTTTACTACTTTTCCTACAGGAATTTTGACCAAGGAAGTAAGCGTAGCCAAAGCATCTGCAAACCGGTTTTTGTCTCTGGGGAGGTAGTGGAACGAGACATATTTGAATTGTTGCACCAACTCTTGGAGGTATGCATTGTATCTTTGAAGGGTTGGATCTTGGATCCTCCACTTCTTCAGTGTCTGATTGATGATTAACTAAGAATCTCCATACACCTCGAGTTCAGTCACATTGCGTTCTAGGGCTGCTTCGAGTCCTTCTATACAAGCTTCGTATTCGGCAGTGTTATTAGTGGCGCCAAGTCGAGGCGTATTACTAGCGGAGTATAGATGTCGTCGGGATCTACCAATAACATTCTGATGCCATAACCTTTCTTATTACCTGCGCCATTGAAAAATAATTGCCATTTATTTGCATCCTCTATACTCATGATGTCTTCATCATGGAATCGCGGGTCTTCCCCCTTCACTTCGTCACAAGGAAATTCGGCTAATTGATCTGCGAATACACTCACCCTGATGGATTTCTGAGTGACGTAAGTGATATCATATCCCGCGAGCATGAAATATCACTTGGCCAATCGTGAAGACAGGTCGGATTTGTGAAGGATGTACTTTAGAGGATCCATTCGTGCGATGAGACGAACTGGAAATGCTTCCATATAGTGTTTTAACCTCTACGTTACCCAGATGAGCACATCACAAGACTTATCGAGTGGAGAGTAGTTGACTTCACTGCCCTGGAATCGATGGCTGACAAAGTAAATTGCATTGTTTGTGTGGGAATTTGCGTGTTCTTGAGCAAGCATAGCCCGCAATGCATTGTCAGTAACCGTGAGGTAAAGTTTCAAGGGTTTCTCCTTGTGCGGTGGAATCAGGATGGGTGGGGAAGTTAAGCAGTGCTTTACTTCCTCGAATGCTTCTTGACATTCTTTGGTCCATTCTTGTGGTGCATTTTTCTTAAGTAGCTTGAAGATAGGATCGTACATTGTAGTCAGTTGATTGTTGAATCGACTGATGTATTGGAGTCTGCCCATGAATCCTTTCACCTCTTTCTGTGTTCTTGGTGGTGGCATGTCTATGATAGCCTTTATCTTGGCGGGGTCTGCTTCTATGCCATGTTCGGTGACCATATATCCCATGACTTTTCCTTTGACCACCCCAAATAAGCATTTTGCGGGGTTGAGCCTCATCTTGTGTTGCCTCAGTCTATTGAAGATTTTTCTGGTCAATGAAGTGCTGACCATCTGTCCCTCTGGAGTGGATAATCATGTCGTCCACGTATACCTCTATTTCCTTGTGGATCATATCATGGAATAGTATTGTGACTGCCCTCTGATAGGTATCCCCTGCATTCTTTAGACCAAACGGCATGACCGTATAACAAAATGTTCCCCAAGGTGTGGTGAATGCTGTTTTGTGTTGGTCTTCTTCTGCCATGAGAATTTGGTTGTATCCTGCGAAACCATCCACGAATGTGCAAACTTCATAAGTTTCGATAGCATCGACCAACATGTCTATGTTTGGCAATGGGAAGTCATCTTTAGGGGATGCGTTTTTCAGGTCTCTGAAGTCAACACAAACTCGTATCTTTCCATTTGCTTTGGCCACCTGTACTGTATTGGCTAACCATTTCGGGTATTCAATTACCTTGATAAATCCTACATTCAGGAGATTCATTATCTCTTCTTTCACCTGCATCGACCATTCGGGCTTAATCTTGCGCAGTTTCTGTTTGACTGGTTTTGTGTTAGGTAGCAGCGGTATTTTGTGTTCCACGATTGATTGATTTAACCCTGGCATATCTTTGTAGGACCAAGCGAAGATGTTGACATATTCTCTTAGGAGCTATATTAGGATTTCTATGTCTTCCTCTTTAAAGAAGCTGTCGATCTTGGTCTCTCTAGGATCTTCTATTGTCCCTAGGTTAACCGTTTGCATTTCTTTATTGTCAACAGGGCTTTATTGTCAACAGGTCCATTCTTTCCACAACGACCTACTTGCTTTGCTAATTCATTCAAAATTTGTTTGTTTTCTTGATCTATCTCATCATATGATTCATTATTAACAAGTTTGTTATATTTATTATTATTAGTTAATTCATCATTCACAATGTTAGCAATCTCAGGGTACTCGGAAAGATCAAAGTTTTTATTATGGAGGTAGGGGAATACATGCTCTGCCACCGCCTCAATTTCCTCTTGAGTGAGTTCATTAGAGGCAGATCCTGACTCTAAATTGAAAGTTATAGGGCCTATCTTCCTGGGAGATGGGGAGTATTACCAAGCTTTTTGATCATGAAGTCTTCATCAACAACTGGTACTCCAGTGATGTGCCAGTTTAGAATTGGCTTATCACACTTCTAAATTAACTTTGTGTAATCAATTATTGGAGTGTCCCCCTTGGATATTGCATGGATCTGGCTGTCTTCTAGTCGGCACAGATTTTTAAACTGTTGCAGCATGTCTTCTCCCAACACAAAGTCCCATTCGTTGGTCACTTTAGCTTTTGTACGCCACAAATCTTTAAAGATTAGTGGGACGGGTTCTATTTCATCTGAAGAAGTGTCGCAGTCATTGAAAATTTCGAAGCCTGGATGTTGCTTTCCTTCATCGTCAGTCCATGGTTCTGGAAAGATAAAGTATGGGATATCTTCCCTTTCCCGAACGAAATAGCCATTGAGCGTCTTCCGGTATGGTTTGAGGTTGTGGCCTTTGGTCCTTGAGTTATGGTGACCTCTGTATGCAGTTCCTTCTCACTTGATTTGAGCAAGGGTACACTCTTCTTCTTCTTCACTTTCATCATGAATGGTAAGGACATATCCTAGGCCATGTTTTGTGTGCGGTGGGGGAACAGGCGGTGGCTCTGTTACCCCCTGCAAGTATTTTCCAAGTCCCAAACCAGGAAAGTATCCCTTTGCTTGCATCATTCTTAAAACAGGAAGGTTTCCAGAAAACGAAAGTGCTTTAAAGTAGTCATTCTCGTTGCAAGTCTGGATGAAGTTTATGGTGCTATCCTTCTCAATTTCGAAACCACTGAATAAGTAGTCAGAGGTGATATGTTGTACTTCAACGATAGGGCTGGCGGTAACCATTTCCCCATGTATTATGACTATCGTGCTGTTGTATTTGAATTTGATACACTGGTGTAGGGATGAAGGTACACCTCCTATGTCATGCACCCAAGGGCGGTCAAGTAATAAGTTAAAGGATGCTGGGATGTTAATGTCTTGAAATTCAACATTCATGGTGATCTGTCCCGTTTCTATAGGTATTGTAACTGAGCCCAGAGCAGTTCTAGAATTGCAATCATAACCTCGTACTGTGTGCCCTGATGGTTTGAGGTCCTTGTGGGTGAGACCCAATGATGATAAGGATTTCTTCGAAAGGACGTTAATTGAGGACCCATTGTCGACCAAAATGCGTGGCATTCGGTATCCATTAACCTTAGCAGTTATGTACAGGGCCTCGTGATGATTGTTCTCATATGACGGGATGTCCAAATCAGTGAAAGTGATGACATTGCCAAATTGCACGTGGCCAATCATTTGAGTAAGATCTTCAGGTGTTGCTTCTGAGGAATTGGACATTTGAGTCAAAGCTTTCTTCAACATCTCGTGATGCTTGTGGGATGCTCCTATAAGGTCCCAAACTGAGATGTTTGCTTGTGTCTTCTTTAGCTGGGCTAAGAGGGGATCGTCGGGTTCATTTGACGATGAAGCATTTGTTTGTTTAGGAGTATTTTCTTCTCTTAGGTCTTTGTTGATAATCACCCTACCAGATCGTGTGAGGAGATTGACTATTTTAGGTCCTTTTCTTTTTTGCTCTAAGATTTCATCCCAAGACATCATGTAGCAGAAATAAAATTTATTAAATTCTAGAGAGCTCTCGTCCACAATTATGGCTAGACGAGTAGGATCCTCGGAGCTACTTTCTATCTCAATTAGATTGACATCATTGTTTGGTAGAGGATTGGTGACAACATTGGGAAGCCCTATTTCTCTAGCATCAAACAGATCTTGGATCACATCCTTCAAGTGGAAGCATGAGTTGGTGTCGTGGCCAGTAGTGTTGTGAAACTTGCAGAAGAGATGATGAGCATGATTAGCCGGAAGTTCTTTCTTTGGTGGGCCACCTTCTCTTGGTTTGACCTTTCCTTTCTTGACAAGCACATCGAGAAGTTCTTCTTGAGTGATCCCTTCGAGTTTGTTGTAATGTCTATCCTTTTTCTTCTTTTGTGGTTGAGGTACTGCTGAGTACTTACCATTTCTAGGATGCTTGAAGACTATAGCATTGAAGGAAGCATCCTTGGAGTTAGAAGAGGAAGAGGAGCTCTTGTTGTAGCGGAACCCACTTTCTTTCTTTGCTTCTTTCTTCTATTTGATGAGGTCATCTACTCGTATGCCGGATTTGTGGAGTTTGGCAAAGCTAGGGAAATAGTTACCCGTGAGTTTTTCTTGATACTATTCTCTAAGACATTGAATGAGGATGTGAATTTGCTCGTCTAGGCTTGGCCTATCAACAATTTCGGTCATTTTGGTCCTCCATCTTTTGACGAAGTCTGTAAATGATTCGTTCGAGAGTTGCTTGGTTTGCTCGAGGTCCCTCCTAGTAGTGCGGTAAGTAGAGTTGTACTCGAATTGCTTTTGAAAGGTACGACTGGCAAGTGGCCAATCAAGCCTTGTGGAGAGTGGAAGGGTCATGTACCAATCTTTAGCGGTACCATCAAGAGTTTGTGGGAAGCATTGAGCTAGCAAGTTGTCATCAATACCCATAGGCAGCATGGCCCAAGAGTAGGTTTCCAAATGGGTTTTTGGACAAGTAGTGCCATTGAATTTTGCAATATCGGGTGTTTTGTAATTTCGAGGAAGCTTTGACATGGATTGACGAAGAGTGTCATAGTCAATAGAGAGCGAGGCTCCCTTGCTCACATCGAGGGATGCGAGTTTTTTTTCTAGCATTGCTATGGTAAGGGGTTCGTTTGCTTTCTTGCTTTCCCCCTTGCTTTCCTTCTTGGAAGCATAACTGAAATTACCCGGGATTCGTGCGGTGCGAAGGCGGTTGTCTTTCGCGGAGGGTTGGTGTCTGAGACCTTGCTTTCGGGAAGGAGAGGAGTCGCCACGCGGTTTTTGTATTTTGAGCCCAAACGTTGAGAAACGGCTATTGGTTGAAAATGATGTCGTTTTTATTGGTAGCAAAAACATAGGAAAAAGCTTTGAAAATGGGGAGTCATTTTTATTGGTAGCAAAAATGAGTAAAAATCCTTTTTGAGTACCAGAGATTGTTAGGTTCGGAGGTCACGTTACGTTTCGGGAAGAGTATTTTGAGATCACCCGAAACGCCTCGTATGACGAGTCTTTCTACCTTTCTCGAAAATGTGTGCGCGTGTGTGTGTGTTTGGCATTTTTGGAAATGGGGGCTTGAATGACAAGCTTAATCTTGGTTTGAATGTCAAACGTTGATATGTGATTCTGTTTGAAAAGATGAGCGTTTGAATGACAAACGTCGGTTTTGGAAGTTTTAGGAAAAGTGGCGCGAATACTGATTTTAACTGTTTGTCTTAAGTGTCAAATGTTGACTTTTAAGAAAGGAGAGTTTGAATGTCAAACGTCGGTTTTGAGTTTGAGGATGAGTATTTGGATGCCAAACGTCATTTCGCGCGTTTTGAAAGAGAGTTCGAATGTCGAACTCCGGTTTTGAACCGGGCATGTCATTGTTAGCGATTTTACGGGAAAAAAGCATTAAATGATTTTGAATGTCAAAATTCGGCTTTTAAGTTTGAAGATGAGCGTTTGGATGCCAAACGTCATTTCGCGCGTTTTGAAAGAGAGTTCGAATGTCGAACTCCGGTTTTGAACCTGGCATTACATTGTTAGCGATTTTACGGGAAAAAGGCATTAAATGATATGCGATCAACGAATCGTTTTGCGACTAAGACTTTTGATAAGTAAATACTATCACGATCCAAACGGCTCGGACTTGTAAATGACAGTATTTAAAATGCGATATCGACGAAATCAAACGATCCGGAATTGTAAAGTGCGTTCGACGAGCCAAACAGCTCGGAATTGTAAAGTTGCGTAAAAGTAAATGACGATCGACGGATCAAACGATCCGGAATTATAAATGACAAAAAAGTAAAGGACGTTGGACGGATCAAACGATCCGGAATTGATAAATGACATAAAAAGTAACGGGACGGGGCCGGAATGCCGTTTTAACCCGAGATTACTTCTCTTACGGGAAGAGAAGAGGATCGAGGACTAAAACGTATCGGACCCCGTTAGACGGTGACGTCTACATTTCAACAACGTCGTCCGAAACGGTTGTAGCGATTGGCGCGTAAACCGAGATGGAATGGGAGTTTAGAGAGAGAGAGCTCTACCTATGGCTAGGGTTGGCTCCTTTGGCTCGGGGGGCGTATACGGGATACAGAAAAGTGTTTGGAATGGTGTTTTGAGGTGGTGGGGGTTGTATTTGATCAAAATACGGAGTTTTCACGCGAATTGAGGCAAAACGGGAGCTCAGGAGAGGGTGAAAACCAGTTGGGCCGTGGCTTGAGGGAAAGGGAGGTATTTTGTTGTTAAAATGCTTTGACAGAGGTTTGTATTTATAGGTGAAATTTCAGGATGAGTCCGGACGGACTGAGGTTGAATTTCAGGGGGTTCTGTGAAACTTTGGAAATTGGAGGGACTTGCTGGCAATTCTGGATTGTCTGCAAAAGAGTCCGGCCGGACTTGGACTGCATACCAGGGGTATTTTAGTCTTTTCACACTAATTTTTGATTGATGTTGACGAGGGAGCTGTGGCATGCGTGCCACGTGTTCCATGACTCACTAGGTTCATGGGAGTTCGTGCTGCTATCCCCGGTTTTGTTCCTTTTTTTAAATAACAGTCCGGAAAATGTCCGAAACCCCCCGGAAAGTGCTGGAAAGTGCATTTTTCAGGGAAAGCTGTACTTTTACGTGCGATGACGTGTGTTGACTACGCTTTGACGTTGGGATGCATGGGGCAGTCCCGGGATGTCTCGTTGGCTTGAGAACGGGGAGTGTAACGGGTTTCGGTTAACCTGGAGCGGGCTAGTTAACGGATTTCGGTCAACTTCTAACGGATTTTGACGATCCAGATTTGGGTACTTACAGTTAGCCCCTCAGCGACGTCACTTTCGAAGGAAGTGGGGTCGTTGAAAAAGATAAGGATCCAAATCGGGGGATGCCTTACTTTGAAAGATCTGGGCGGTCAGCTGGCTGGACCCTTAGCGAAAGGATTCCTACGTATCCCGAGCGGGAATCAAGCCGATTGTAGTTCGTAGGTGCAAGAAGCCGCGCGTGGGGACCTTGACCTGAGAGAGACTGTTGTGAGGCGTCTGAACCTGAGTGAAGACTATTGTGAGGCGTCTAAACCTGAGTGAAGACTATTATGAGGCATCTAAACCTGAGATTTCTGAAACCTTTGAGGGCATGTGGTGCCTCAGATCGGGATTACTGATACTTTCGAGGGCATGTGGCGCCTCAGACCGGAGTTCCTGGAACATACGAGGGCGTGTGGTGCCTCAGACCGGAGTTGTTGGGACATAAGAGGGCATGTGGTGCCTCAGACCGAAGATGCGTATATTCTAAGATGAAGGCGTTCGTGCCTTGGGATTGATAAGGCGTTCGTGCCTTGGGTGCTGGACTTACGATGACGGTCAGGTTTATCCACTGGGGATAGGGTGGCAATGATGGGAACGGTTGTGTTAAACTGGCGTTATTAACAACACGGAAGGATTGACGTTCTAACGACGGGGTTAGGAACGGGATGTGGTCTCGGGAGAGACTGACACATTGCTGGGGAAAAGCATCCAGAGTTATGACGGGGTCAGTTAGGAACTGAGGGGGTTGATTGACGTTTCTTCTTAGACGGATGGTTTTAGGATCCTGCTGGGGAGGAATGTTCGGGCTTACGGTGATGGCCGACGAGGGATTGTTGTGCGGGCTTACCTTGATGGCCGCTGAAGTGGGACGATCGGGCTTACGACTGGCGGCCGGAGAAGTGAATGTTGTTGAAAACCAATGGGAATTTTGACGGCGGGAGACGAAACTGTGATTTGATGTCCGAAGACGGGACTGAGCGTTTGAATGTCAAACGTCGGTTTGGGGCGGGAATGTGCGTTTGAATGTCAAACATCTGCTTGAGATTTAACGTCTGGAGACGAGCGTTAGTGAAAATTAACTGAAAATTTAATGTCTGGAGACGGGCGTTAGTGAAAACTAACTGAGAATTTAACGTCTGGAGACGGTCTTTAGTGAAAACTAACCGAGAAAAGAGAGAAGAAAAACCATCCCATTTCTTGAGTTTTGCTCAAATTTGCAAGGGAAAATCGACATGGAGGCCGATTTGGGACCAATGGCTCGTCATGGAAGAACCGATAATGAAAGAACGAGGTTGGTACGGACCATTCGAACCACCGTTCTTCCATTGAATACGGCGGAGTTCTACCCGGCTCGGGAGACTCACAAATCCAAAAGAGGGATCGAAAGACAGGTAAACTTCCTTTAAATTTCATTAATTTTAAGAATGTGCATTCTTTAAATGTTAGGAATTTGACTAGAAATGAGTTAGGGATTTTGGTGCCCGGATTGGGGCTTTTGACTTTGCTATGCGCCTTTGTCGAAATTGACTAGAGTGTAGTTCAATTGACACTTTGGGTAGATGACATAAAAATTTTGGTTGCAAAATTCCATGCCTAGATATGTTTTCCGAAATTAAAGTATGTTTAATTCGGGACGGAGTAAATTTTCGAAATGTTCGAAATGTTTTGAAAGTTCCGACTTCGACGGATTTTCGAGATGTTTGGAAAGTTCCGAATTGGACGGAGTTTTCGAAATGCTTTGAAAGGTCCGGATTCGATGGAGTTTTCGAAGTGTTTTGAAAGTTCCGGATTCGGCGGAGTTTTAGAAGTGTTTTGAAAGTTCCGGATTCGACGGAGTTTTCGAAATGTTTTGAAAGTTCCGAATTCGACGGAGTTTTCGAAATGTTTTTACTTTTTTAGGACCGTTAATATTCCAACCGGGATGGAAATATTTTAGGAAAATGGGAACTATATCTGTGTTGCATCATTTAGATATGCGTTCGTGCACTCTATTGATGTCGCTTTTGTATTAACATATTCTTGCCGTGTTCACCTGCAGGGGCGAGGGATAGTTGACGTTCACAACTTGAAGAGCTGGGGAGCCTTTTAGGCAGTTCGAGCACTGTAGGTGATATTCCCGGAAGAGGCTCGGGATGGAGAGAGGAGTCCACAGCAGTATGTGGTTGACTCCGGTTTGGCTGGATTCATTAGCGCGGTAGCCGCGGTGGCTGTGACGCAGAGGGCGAGGTCCTTGTACGTAGCTCTGAGCGAGTACTGGTGGGACACGACCCACACTTTTCATTTCAGGTGGGGGGAGGCGACTGTGACTCCTTGTGACTTTGCGGCTATCACTGGGTTGCCATTCTGGGGCAACACGCTGGTGTGGGTGGACGGCTATACCCCAGGGCAGTTGTCGGATCTGCTGGGCTTTGACATTACCGATGCCAGGGGCTTAGGTATTCGGTACAGGCCGATGGAGAATCATCTGAGGAGGGGTATCATTGCTTACGGGGAGGGGTCCCCTAGGATGACCGCGGAGCGTCTGGCTCGAGGGTTCATATGGTTTGCCTTGTCGGCGACTCTGTTTCCTACTTCTGACACATCCTGTCATTTCCCGCTGCTTGGCTCGTTGACAGATCTGGACGCCGTGAGGGGGTTCGCATGGGGGGAGGCTGGACTGGCCGAGCTCTACCATGCCTTGGACAGGTTCTCGCGGGGAGAGGAGAACACCTTATGCTTCTTTTCATTTGCTCTAGATGTAAGTTCCCATATTTTTCTCTTCCTTGCCTCATTTTGTACTCGTATGTATCTGCTCTGTAGTTGACATAACTTTCCATGTGCTTGACAGGTGTGGGCCTTGGAGGTGTTCCGCCCGCAGAGATGGGAGATCAAGGAGGCGTATCAGTCCTTGTTTCCTGCCATGTTGATTTGGCAGAAGGAGGCGAAGAAGCCAGTGTCGTCGAGGGAGGGTACTCGGTTGACGTATGAGGAGGTATCTCTGGCCCTGAGCCGAGGGTTTTCTGAGCGGATCCAGCTGACTTGGTGGAACGGATTCATGTTGGAGTGGTCCAGGTGGCTAGAGAGGTCACACGTCGGCGGAAGCTGCTGGTGGGGCTTCACTGTGATGCGATGTATCTGGGGGAGAGGGTGACCCATCAGCATGGTCCGGGGTCCCTTCCTATGGTGCCGGTGGATCCGCCTCCACACATGCAGCATCCTCTGTCGATACCGATGGAGGAGTTGGAGCGGTATAGACAGGGCGTGTTCTATACCGAGTTCATCATAGAGGGTGCCGACTATGACATCTTCGTGAGAATGAGGCTGAGGAGCCCGCAGGTGCTGCACAGGGAGGGCGAGGGCCCTGGATATCCCCGAGACTACCCGCTCCTTAGAGCTAGGCTGGCGTATGAGAGGCTAGATGGTTCTCGCAGGCGGTTGGTGATCCCTATTCCGGAGGAGACGAGGCCTCGGTACAGATTGGACCCCAATGCTACGGTGAGTGCTTTTGATTTTCTGTATTTGGTAGTAGCATTCTGCAAATGTGGCATCTGTGCTGTCTGTTTGTCTTTTGACGACTTTCCTGGTCTGCAGATGTCTGGCCGTACGTAAAATCAGGCCGTGAGACAGTTGGACGGGTGGGCCAACTACGCTAGGAGACTCGTGGAGTTCCTGCGGTGCAATTCCCGGAGGAGTGCGACTGTACATGAGCCGAGGCCGTCTAGGCCGAGAGGTTCGTCTGCCTCCACGACTGGTGGGGCGGACTTTACGCAGGGGTTCGGCCAGTTCTTTGGCGAGACGACGGGGTTTGGAGTTCGTCACCCTTCGTACTCGGGGCACGAACAGGGAGAGTCCTCGAGTTCGCAGGCGCAGAGGCGATCTTTCTCGTATTCCCGCCTGGAGGAATTTGGAGATTATTTGTTCTCGGCGGATCCGGTTGCTGCGGGGCAGTACATTGAGTGCTCGGATGACGAGCAGGACTCTGAATAGTCCTCTTTTGTTGATTTATTTTTAGACAAAATGTGTGTATTGTCCAAAACAATTTGACTTGTACTTGAAAAGGTCCTTTGAGGCGGAACTTGTATTTTGCACATTTATTTAGTGATTACCTTCTTTTATTTTCGACAAATAAGCAAGTAGGTTGATCAAAAATAAATAATGAAATATGCACAAAAATTTGAACTGATCAAAATTTATGTCTATATGCACTGTTATTTAATTAATTGCACTGTTGCACGAGCCCGGTGAGGAAGTGGTGTTGGCAGTGGTTGATTGAAACTAGGGGTGCACGCAGTTTCAAAGAGGCTTGAACAGGATTTAGTTTGGAAATGTTTCCAAATTGAAAGCAGCTGGCTGCAGAGTTGACCCAGTCAACTTGAGAAAGAGTCCGGCCGGACTAAGATTCAATTTCCAGAATCTTTTAAATTGCAGTTCAGCTTTGCAATTTGTGAAGAACTACGCATTTGCTTTGATCACTCAACTGATTTTCTCTCAAAATTCTGAAGGTTTTCTTTGCTTTTTTCATGGCTCCCTTTTCTAAGCTATCGTCTCAGATGCAAGAGCGATACTTGGACCATTTCCAGTCGTGGGTACGGAACCACACGAGGCAAAATAAGGGTTTTTTCGAGGGTTGTTATGGGATGCAATCTGTTTGGGCTTTGAAGGAGCTCATGCCAGATTGGGATCTTTTGAGAGCTGCGGCTCGTTTCTGGGACGTGCGGAGGCATGTGTACAACTTTTCATACAACGAAATCACTCCCACGTTTGAAGATTTCCGGGCCATTTTGGGAGGATCTGAGACGGAACAGCTAGTTCTTCCCTATGCGGGTGGCATGGTCACTGTTGAGAAGTTAGTGTCTCTGCTTGGTATCTCGGCTGAGGAAGCATACGGGATGCTAATATGGAACATAGATTATGTCGACATTTCGGGGCTGCCCGATAAATTTGTCGGTGTTGAGGGGAGCATTTTTGCGTGGGACGCGTTTGCTCTGTGCGCAATTGCTACTTTGTTCACATTCACGTCCCTGGGTGTGTGTGTAGACACCCCATTCTGAACACATCGGGTCATATTTATACCACTCTAAGTCTCGCTTTGAGTCAAGAAGTAGAAATCCACCATTTCGTCATGTTTCGTTAAGTTTTGACTAACTATCGTTAGTTTGGGACTAAACTGCATACGAGATAACGAGGAAAGGACAAGATTGTACACAGGAGCAATATCTCGCCGCGAGATGGCGTGTCTCGCGCGAGATATCCTCCCTCTGCAAAGCATGCGTAGGCGGTTTTTCTCGTCGATTTCAACCTCTTTCCGGGATAAGATTTTATCCATCCGGCCAACCAATAGAGTTTGGGGTCTAGAACCTTCTGAAAGGGTTTTACCTCTCCACCTCTACCTATCCAAACCCTATAAATACTTGGTGACTTCCAAGGATCAAAGGACGACGAATTTTCACAACACACACATATTTTGTTGGTTTCTTTCCCTGAAAGGTTCCTACAAAATCACCCTAAAACTCACCTCAAAGTTTGTTTGTCAACCTTGTTGATAAACAAACATCAAGACCCAAGTCAATGATTGAGGCGAAGCTCTGTCCGTATCGAGAGTCGATTCTAAACTTGAGTCGAAACTCTGCCCAAATCACCTCACGCAAGGTAAACCCCTAAATCCCTTTCTAATTGATTGTTAGAGTGGTATAAATCTATTGAATCTAGGATCGGCCTAGAGCCTCTCCAAATCATGGAGATGGTCTCGAAGCAAACGATCCTACATTCCGTTTAACCCCGTTAAATGGATCTTTTATTGTTTAAAATCTTTTTCTTCTTCCTTTTGAAAACCTCTCTTTTCTTTAGCAAGACCAATCTCTGGATTGGGTGGAATGGATGCTCCTTGACCTACCCATTCCATAACCTAAGCCCCGAACCCAAATCTCTTTCAAAATGGTTTTTCTATGTTTTCCAAACGAATAATATAGGTGGCGACTCAAAAAGATAAAATTCTTCTCACAACGCTACAGTGGCGACTCCGCTGGGGACTTAAAATTAAGAGGCTTAAACTTGCGTCAAAATTAAAAGAGAGGTTTTCAAAAAAAAAAAATTTAGACGAGGCATATCTCGCACGGGATATCATATCTCGCGCGAGATATCGCCTCGGCAATCTGGTTGTTTTCTGGTTTCTCCCGTTCATCTCATAGTCCAAGACGAGAGCCGAACATGCAAGGGGATCCTGCATTTCATTATCTGCAGAGTTCCCACATCTTAAGGCCTCCCTTAAGGTGTAGAACTCGAATCTTTATTTCATTTAAATAATCGATTATTATTTATAAACTGCGTGCGATTGGGTTTTATTTAATTAAAGTCCGGTCCATTGGGGATTCGGGAGTTGTAAATTAATTTATTTATCTCTCTTTATCTCTCTTTATGTGGAACTACGACGGCCTGAGTCTTCCTAAATTGGGAGAAACGTAGGCAACCACTTGGTGCGGCCACTATCTGTTTTTCTTTTTAGTTTTCAAAAAAAAAACTTTCTATTTTACTCTATCACCTAGATTGACTATCACACACGCGCACTCATATTATAACTGTCATTGCACTGCATACCCTCTATAAACCCGGGACCCACACTAAGGACGGATGACGGTAACCACCTAGTCGCAGGTCTCTCCGAAGTTGGACAATCCCACTCCGCGTATTCAATCCACTTAGATTGTCATATCGCGGGGAGCCTAGCCTTCCAGCCCTGCATCGCCACATTTTCATGTAGATTGACTTTTTAGGATCACTCCGTGACCGGTCGGTTTTGACTTGGTGATCTTTACTTGTTTTTGACCAAAACAAAGCCATGTAAAATTGACAATAAAGAAGGACTCGGAAAAGTCCCTTCGGAAAAAGTCTCTTCGGAATGACCCTTTCGAATGTCCCTTCAAAAAAAAAATACATATACATATAATCCTTTGAAAAACGATCTTACATGGCTTTGTTTTACAAAAATCGGATTGATTACTTAGTCGTTAGGTTCTGATAAAGACCTTAGAAACCCCTCAAAACGGATTTTCCGTTCCGACCAAAATTTAGGTCTAAATAAAAATCGACTTTCCGTGTGATTATCTCGCGCAGGACTACATATCTCGCGCGGGATAATGCTTCTGTTTGCTGAAACTGAGCCTGAGCCATTTAAGCCTGCTTCCGACTCGTTGGGGCTAGATTTGATCCTGATATCGTCTCTGCATCTCTTCACGCAAGTTTTCCGAAGCTACTCAACTTCAAGACTCCCAACACAATGTCTACGGAGAAGTACTTCGTCACCAAGAGAGATCTCGAAGAGGAAGATTTGCGAAAGATGACCAAGTCTCTTGTCGCTGAAATGGAGCATGTTGAGGGTTGGAGAGAAGCCTTTGATTTACCTTCCACCCGCATTGCTAGGGATTTCCAAAAGATGGAAAGTGACTCCGATAGTGGACGATCATCCGTGCAAGAGGAGCTAAGTGACATCAAAACACAACTTGCCAAAGCCCTGCAACAAATTAACGACAATGACTCGTGGCATCACATGGAAGAATCCATCCAAGCTGAAAAGACAAAGATACTGATTGAAGAGCTCGAGGAAGTCAAGAACGAACTCGAAACTATGACCCAAAAGTGTATTAACCTTGAAGCCCACATTGAAGATGACATTGATGAGAGGGTCAAGTTTTTCCTCAATACTCTCTACCGTGACCTCAAAGAGCAAATGGAGGAAGAATATCAGTCTCACCACCTCGTCTTTGTGCAACACTACGAGAGCCATATTCGAGACCTCCACAATCAAATGGCCAAGCGGAGGAAGGGAAGGACTTTCTCCGACATCGGAAATATCACTCTCGATCATCTCTTTAGAAGTCTTCACAAGGAAGGAAAATTGAAACCAATGGAAGGCTACCAACCTAAGAGGGAAGGTCGATCTCCACACCTCTATTGCTACTACCATCAATGCCATGGCCATCACACCAATGATTGTTTCAACCTGAAGAATGCAGTCCAAGACTTGATTGACAACGACGCCATCAGAATTTGCCCAAGTGGTGGAATAGTTTGGATGAGTTCATACAAATGAGGAGTCTCTTTTCCTTTCAGTTATTTACTTTTAGTTGCAAAAGAAACGGTTAGTAGTCTAGTTTAGCTTAGTCGGGTACTACTTGCCTAAAGACTTCATTTGTGGGCAAGAGTATCAAGTTTGTTTTTCAATAATAGTTAGTCAGTATTTCCCTTTTCAATTCTGATTACTTCTTTGAGATCGAGAAAGAAAGCACTGTGAATGTCATAGAAACTTGCAACGAAAATGACTACTCCAAGGAACTTTGGTTTTCTGGAAGCCTTCCTGTCTGGAAAATGATGCTAGCTAAAGGATACTTCCCTGGCTTGAGGCTTGGAAAGCACTTACAAGGAATAACGGAACCACCACCGGTTCCCCCACTTCACACAAAGCATGGCCTAGGATACGTCATCTCCATCCACGATGAGGATGACGAAGAAGAGTGGGGCTTCACTCAAATCAAGTGGGAAGGAACCACATACAAAGGCTACGATGACCCAAAGGCCAAGAATTACAACCTCGAGCCATATCGAAAGACACTCAATGGCTACTTCGTTCGAGAAGGGGAAAGTATTCCCTACTTTATCTTTTCAGAACCATGGACTGATGATAAAGGAAAGCGCCAACCGGGCTTTGAAATCTTCAGCGACTGCGATGCTTCTCCAGATGAAACAGAACCCGTCACACTAATCCCTAATGATTTGTGGGGCACGAAGGCAGAAATGACAAGTGAATGGGACTTTGTGTTGGGAGAAGACATGCTGCGACAGTTCCAAGACCTGTGCCGATTAGAAGATAGCCAGATCCATGCAATCTCCAAGGGGGATGCTCCAACTACTGATTACACGAGACTAATACAGAAATGTGATGAGCCAATTCTAAACTGGCACGTCACCGGAGGACCAGTTGTTGATGAAGACTTCATGATCAAAGAGCTTGGCTGCACTCCCCATCCCCGCACGAAGATAGGGCCTGTAACTTTCACATTAGAAGCAGGCTCCACCTCCGATGAACTCACTCAAGAGGAAATCGAGGCGGTGGCCGAACATGTATTCCCTTACTTCCTTAATGAAAACTTTGATCTTTCCGAGTATCCTGAGATTGCTAACGTCGTGAATGATGAATTAACTATTAATAATCAATATAACGAACACGTTAATAATGAATCATACGATGAGATAGATCAAGAAAATGAACAAATCTTAAAAGAATTAGCTAAGCAAGTAGGTCGTTGTGGAAAGAATGGCCCTGTTGACGACGAGGAAATGCAAACGGTTAATCTTGGGACAACAGAAGACCCCAGAGAAACAAAGATCGGCATCTTCTTTAAGGGGGAAGACAGAGAAACCTTGACACGGCTTCTCAGAGAATATGTCAACGTCTTCGCTTGGTCCTACAAGGATATGCCTGGGTTGAATCAGTCAGTTGTAGAACACAAGATACCGCTGCTACCCAATGCCAAGCCAGTCAAACAGAAACTACGCAGAATCAAGCCGAAATGGTCAATGCAAGTGAAAGAGGAAATCATGAAACTCTTGAAGGTAGGGTTCATCAAAGTGATTGAATATCCGGAATGGCTAGCAAACACGGTACAGGTAGCCAAGTCGAACGGAAAAATACGAGTCTGTGTCGATTTCAGAGACTTGAATAAGGCATCCCTTAAAGATGACTTCCCGCTACCAAACATAGACATGTTGGTCGACGCCACAGCTGCGTACGAAGTCCGATCATTCGTCGACGGTTTCGCAGAATATAACCAAATCCTTATGGCAGAGGAGGATTAACACAAAACAGCATTCACCACACCTTGGGGAACATTCTGCTACACGGTCATGCCATTTGGTCTCAAGAACGCTGGGGCTACCTACCAAAGGGCAGTTACGACACTATTCCACGACATGATCCACAAAGAAATAGAGGTATACGTGGACGACATGATTATTCACTCAAAGGGGACAAATGGTCAGCACTTCAGAGATCTCAGAAAATTCTTCAATCGACTGAGACAGCACAGGATGAGGCTCAATCCCGCCAAATGCTCATTCGGAGTGGTCAAAGGAAAAGTCTTAGGAGTACATGGTCACGTAGCGTGGCATAGAAGCGAACCCCGCCAAGATAAGGGCTATCATTGACATGCCTCCACCCGTAACACGTAAAGAAGTAAAGGGATTCATGGGCGAACTTCAATATATCGCCGATTCATCAATCAACTGACTACAATGTGCGATCCCATCTTCAAGCTACTTAAGAAAAATGCACCTCAAGAGTGGACCGAAGAATGTCAAGAAGCATTCGAGGAAGTTAAGCACTACTTAACTTCCCCACCCATCCTGGTTCCACCACACAAGGAGAAGCCCTTGAAATTGTACCTCACAGTTACAGATAATGCATTATGGGCTATGCTCGCTCAATAATAGCCTGCCTCGCACACAGAGAATGCCATCTATTTCATCAGCAGATTCAAGCGGCGAAATCAACTACTCTCCACTCGACAAATCCTTGTTGCCCTTTTTGGGTATCACAAAGGCTAAAGCACTATATGGAAGCCTTCCCTGTTCGTCTCATTGCAAAAATGGATCCACTGAAATATATCCTAGACAAATCAAATTTGTCTTCGAGACTGGCCAAATGGTACTTCATGCTCGCGGGGTATAATATCACTTACGTCACTCAGAAATCCGTCAGGGGGAGTGTATTCGCAGATCAATTGGCCGAATTTCCTTGTGACGAAGTGAAGGGGGAAGACCCGCGATTCCCTGATGAGGACATCATGAGTATAGAAGAAGAAAATAAGTGGCAATTATTTTTCGATGGCACAGCCAAGAAGAGAGGGTTCGGCATCGGAATGTTGTTGGTAGACCCTAACGACATCTATACTCCACTGGCAATACGTCTTGACTTTGACGCCATCAACAACACCGCAGAATAAAAAGCTTGCATAGCGGAGCTTGAGGCAGCCCTAGAGCGCAACGTGACTGAACTCGAGGTATTCGGGGATTCCCAATTAATAATCAATCAGACATTGAAGAAGTGGAGGGTCCAAGATTTAACCCTTCAAAGATACAATGCCCACCTCCAAGAGTTGGCACAACAATTTCAAGATGTCTCATTCCACTACCTCCCCAGAGACAAAAATCGGTTTGCGGACGCATTAGCCACACTTGCTTCTTTGGTCGAAATCCCTAAAGGAAAAGCAGTCAAACCCTTCAAAATAACACGGCGTGCAACCCCTGCATACTACGCCGTTATAGATCTCCATGAATGCAAAGACAAATGGTTATCCGAATGTGCCATTGTTGGGAACTCCGAAGAGAAATTGTGGTACTATGACATTTGGCATTTCATCCTAGATGGAACATCCCACCTGAGACAGACCCAAAGACTCAGATCGCCCTTAAGAGGTTGGCTGCTAATTACGTCGTCACTGCTGGCCGTCTATTCAAGAAACATTCACAAGGAAACCTTCTTTGTGCCACCGAGGAAGAGGCCCGAGAAATAATGGACCATGTTCATCAAGGCATATGCGGAACCCATATGAGCGGAAACATGCTCGCCAAAAAGATCATCAGACAAGGGTACTTTTGGCTAACCATGGAAGCCGACTGTACCAGAATGGTCAAGAAGTGCCACAAGTGTCAGATACACGCCAACCTTCAGCATGCACCGCCTTCCTTGCTGTACCCTATGACTTCTCCTTGGCTGTTCTCTACATGGGGGATAGACGTGATTGGAAAGGTCACACCCGTAGGAGCTAACGGACATTGCTTCGTCCTAGTAGCCATCGACTATTTCACTAAATGGGTTGAGGCCACCTCCTACAAGGTTCTGAATGCAAGAAAGGTCGAAGAATTCTTCAAGCACAACATCATCTGCCGATACGGGGTTCTGCAAGAGATGATATCTGATAATGGGTCACACTTCGAGAAGGAAACCGATCGTCTCCTAACCGAGTACAAAATCACAAGGCATAAGTCATCTCCTTATAGGCCTCAAATAAACGGAGCAGTTGAAGCCGCAAACAAGAAAATCGAAACCATCATCAGAAAAATGGCAGTCACTGGGAAAGACTGGCCCGACAAGTTACCCTTCGCACTATGGGGATACCGCACTTCAGTCGGAACAGCTACAGGAGAGATTCCTATGCCCTCACATTCGGAATGGAAGCTGTCTTGCCAATAGAATTGGAAATACCATCACTATGGGTTCTCCTAGAAAACCAAGTGAACGAAGTCGACTGGCTAGAAAGCAGATACGAGGAGTTAGCCCTGCTAGACGAAAGAAGGCTAAAGGCAGCCGAGCACACCCAAGCTTACCAAAGAAGAATGGCAAGAGCTTTCAACAAAAAGGTCAAGATAAGGAACATCAGAGTAGGTGATCTGGTTCTCCGTGAGCACCGCCCTGGACCTTTCAACCCGTTAGGCAAGTGGGGACCAAGATGGATAGGACCCTACATTGTGAAGAAGATATTCTCTGGGGGAGCCCTTCAGCTGGTGGACTTAGACGGAGATCAACTATCGAAGCCGGTCAACATGGACAAGCTCAAGAAGTACTTCGCGTGACTTGGCCTCCTAAAAAGAAATCGCTCGCTAGGTTGAAATCCCGAAAAGGAAGGCCTAGGAAAAAATCAGAGCTCGCACAAGAAAAGAAGCCCGCTAGATTGAAAACCCGAAGGGGCGGTCTAGGCAAAAGAAAGGGTGTGCATAAAAAAAAAAGGGGGGGGGGCTACCAGCTTGAGATGCTCCCTAAGCCAAATAGTCAACAAAAGAGGACTCCCTTGAGTCATGGCACCGGTCCTATGCAGCTCATCAAGACCATGCAGGGTTTCGCCCAAGATTAGCGGAATAATGTTCCTAGAACGTTTACTAGCCTGCAGAACAATTTCCACCAGTTGAGAGTCAACCAAGCCATCCTTACATGTAAACAGAACATCTCCGAAAAGAGAAAGGGCCAGAAAGTTCCGCTTGTAGACATGAAAAACGTCATCATCCGAATCACCGCTGAAGCGTTCTGGAAAAGAAGAGCAATCAACCCACTTGCGGTGAACCAACTCATAGCAAGTATCAAGGGGGATCCCTAATAATTCATTCAAAGCCTCCGAATGATTCCTGTTGTACTTAGGAACAACAATCTCACCAGTCAAAGGCATATCCAAGATAATGGCAAATTCCTCCACGGTAGGCACCATCTCATTCAAAGAAAAATTGAAAAGATGAATAGAGGGATCTCAAAAACGAGCAGCACCCTGCAAGAGATTCCAATCCAGTTGGAGGTTCTTCAAGGTAAAAAGGATTCTGAATCCGAATTCTGCAATAAACCTATTGCGAGATCGGTTGCGAAATGACCTCACAAAATCTCTTGATGCTTGCTTGAAAGATTCAATCACTTCAGACGACAGAGAAAAATCATCGACAATCATAGACGTTGGGGCAATCTCCTTGGAAGCCATGGATCGCAAGGTTGGAAAGGAAGTCAAGAGTTTCACCCTAACAGAATATCTCTAGATTTTGAAAGGCTAGAATGGGTTACCTGGCAAGGCTACAGGGTGATTTTATAGGGAAAACTGATAAAATCCCGTTCGAAAAAGGAAGAGATCTCTGCCTGGGTAGCGTGTCTCGTGCGAGACACATTATCTCGCGCGAGATATTGCTACGGCAAAACAGCAACAATTCTGCTCCAACAGCCATCTAGCCCCGACTTGACGAAGCAAGTCTTGAAAAACCTGCGTGCACAGTTCATAACATGCAGTAAAGCACCAAGATCAAGCTCAAAATTGTGGCCTGACGGCCATTCCATTCCCAAAAACATGGAAAGTCGAGAAAGTTAATTAACTAACTAATTAGACCTAGGATTAGGGGTTAAGAAAACCATTGTTTTGTGCTACCTACTTGTTTCTAACAGGTACCAAAGAAAAAGAAAAAAAAAATTGTCTGGGCCCACACGGCCAATATGTACAAATCATCAGAAATCAAATGGAGAGAAAGGGAAGGGATCACGCCATCAAGTCGCCCGAACCGCCGGCACCTCCACCATCACCATCACGGGGGCTACCATCCCTCCTCGACCTCTTGGCTCCGCAAGTAGGGGTCACCGCCGAGGACACTATCGAGGCCGCCAAAGAAGCCTTGTGGAACAGCCTCTCGGACAGGTCCGACACCAGGGCCATCAGTCCCGCCATCTTGGTCGCTCCACGGCTATAATCGGCCACGGACATGGTGACCTGAAAACCAAAGAAAAGAAGTGTTCAGATGAAGTCGGACATATACACTTATATGAACGAATACGAGAGATAATACAAACAAAAAAATACCGAGGAGACATCCGGCGGAAGGCGGTAACCCTCAGGAATATGATCCAGAGTCAGGATGTGCCCCACCATTGGCATGCTCCCCATAATGTAAGTATAGCTCAGAGGACCGAAGTCTAGCACGAAGGGCAGAGAACCAGTAGCCTGGGAAGAAGTGCTAGGGGCTGATGAACCTGAGGCAGAAGCAGAGGCGGAGCCATGAGCATGCGATCGCCTATCCCCCACCAGGAGGGTACCCATCAATCGAGGCAGGAACTCCACGTAAGAGGCCCCGGGGATAACATAAGACATCGCCACATCACCCACCAGAAGACTAGCATAATCGTCATCTGGAATGGAGTTGGTGGGATACATCGCCCTCGGTGGATCCGCCGGCACCATATATGGTAGTCTACCCCGGTCATGCTGTGGGAAGACCTGCTCACCAAGGTACATTGTATCTCCCTCCAAAGATGCCAGCATCCTCTGCATCTCAGTAGCATCCCAAGCACGATGCACCTCCGGCTCCAACAGGGTCCATGGATAAAGGCCCAGCCTCTCATACTCAAAAGCGTCAAGCATGGCCCGCGCCTCCGCGACTATCAGGGTCCAATCCTGGTTCTCCTCCTCATCAACGCTCCGATTGGGGTGGCTCCACCTCCTGATATCCGGGAACAAAGGGGTCTGGCTCTCCAACTCAAACCTGTACAGCCCAAGGACAGTATAGCCCCATATCTGCACAAGAAAACAAAATGGATTCAGTATGGAATACAGACAAAGTATACAGATAAAGAACAGAAACAGAACCAAGATCATACCTCCCAGGCATAAGAATACCCTGACAGGGAATCCTTGGTGTTCCGGTACGCCTCGTCCATGGCATGGTAGCAGAAGGCCAGCCCCGATGAGCCCTAATCATATCCACTCACCTCATCCAAATTCACCAACAAACCCAACAGAGAAAGATGAGCCGTAGAAGAATGGTTCGCAAAGATGGTCTCAGAAAGGATATACCAGAGGGTACCCCTTACCAATCGATCAGTAACTGCATTCGGCTTCTCAGCATAGTCCTCAATGTGACGCCGAAGGGGTGTCAACTCAGCAGCAAATCCCTCAACCTTGTTAGGGATGAAACCGATCAGTCCGCTCCACACACGGGCCGACCCGCAGGCTTATAACCCGAAGTCTTCGGCAGGGGATCACCAATGAACTCTAATCCCGTAATAGCAAGAAAATCAGTCGGAGTCATGGTCGCTTCCCCGAAGCGCAAATGAACGGTGAGGGTAGTATCCCACCACCTCTCTCGAATCGCCTGAAGAACTTGGGGAGTCCGCCTTATTCCCCGAAGATTATCAATAAAAGTCAATAGCCCCGTTTGAGCCACCCTATCCCGAACGCGATCAAGATCCTTGATCTTGTCCCATACCGCTCTAGCCATTTTTAGGCTCCCTCGGCAATTCTTCGTCGGCCTATATGACTGCAAAACAGAGAAAAAACAAAAAGGGCAACATTAGAAATCATTTCATGTCAGAAAATTAATGGAATAGAAGAAAATTTTCATTGGGACATTTCATCGAACACTTGGCGTGCGTACAAGAAAAGCTTGCCCAAGGATGCCATTCATGATCCGAATCAGCCTCTCCTACAATCCATGATGTGTAGGAGGCCCATACGCACACAATGCAACAACAATCATCCAAAGAAATGCATAAAATCAGAGCATGCAAGAAAGAACCTAGTTCTAAGCATAGACAAAAAGAAAGGCCATTGATGGAATTCGAATTCAAGGGAAAGGGAGTTCAAACTCAATGCAAGAATCAAGAGTTGAGAAAGAAGCTCTTACCAAACCCTCCCGAACAGCGGTGGAGATATGCGCGTGCCTATCGAAGGTGAGATCATCGCGGGGATAATCCTTCCCTAGCAAATAGCTCCCCAAAATCGGATTCCTTTGTTCTTGAGCTATTGATTATGGAGGGAGGAGGGATTGAGAATTGATTAGGAGGGGAATCACCAAGCAAATCCACGAAAAAATTGCAAAGAAAATGACCTTGGCTAGAGCTAGGGAGGGAATTTTGAAAAAGATATTTTCAAATTAAACAAGAGCTGCTAATTTATATGCCCGACAGAAGAAGTCCCGCGCGGTATACCTTATCTCGCCGCGAGATATACCTTCTGGAATTTTACGAAATTGTCCTCGACAATAAGTGTCTGTGCAACGTCAAAATTCAAAATTTTGACACATTTACCCTTGGAAATGATAAACTAGCAAGGAAACGTTGGAAAATCGGCACCGCAAGTCACGGAGCGAGCCAAACGTGACACCTGCACAATCGCCCGGTACGGCACCAGTCGCCCGAAAACCGAGTGGTCCAAAGATCAACTCAATCCACATGATTCAGAGCCCAGAAAGGTGAATCATCAAATTAAAAGCCCGGTCCAACACCCAAACAGGTGGATCGTCATCATAAAAAGCTTAGTCCAATGCCCAAACAGGTGGATCATCAAAATAAAAGCTCCGTCCAACGCCCAAACAGGTGGATCGTCATCATAAAAAGCTCGGTCCAACGCCCAAACAGGTGGATCGTCAAAAGAAAAGCTCGGTCCAACGCCCAAACAGGTGGATCGTCATCATAAAAGCCCGATTCAACGCCCAAACAGGTGGATCGTCAACAGAAAAAGCCTGATCCAATGCCCAGACAGGTGGATCGTCAAACCAAAAGCCCGATTCAATGCCCAAACAGGTGAATCGTCATCCTCAACAACAAAGCCCGATTCGGAGCCCAGAAAGGCGAATCGTCACAAAACTGACAGGACTCAAAGGATTGGACAGGTGGGCCTTTGTTTTCTAACATATTTCCCACAGGTTCGGAGCCCAGACAGGCGAATCTTCAAACAGAAAGGTATATTCAGAATTGGGTCTTGATTTGATTCCTCAGTATGAATTTATCTTTCAAAAACAAAATCTCCTCGATTTTCAAATAATTTTCAAAATACTTAAAGCAGCCTTTTCGTGTTTTGGAGTCGAACTACGTCGTGGTCTGATTCTCCGATAGAGATACGTAGGAAGTCGTGCGGCCCGACCATCCCGATGTTCAGAATGATGTCTTTTCTATCATCGACATGAATTCTTTCATAAGACTTGTCGACGAGGGGCTCTGTAGACACCCCATTCTGAACACATCGGGTCATATTTATACCACTCTAAGTCTCGCTTTGAGTCAAGAAGTAGAAATCCACCATTTCGTCATGTTTCGTTAAGTTTTGACTAACTATCGTTAGTTTGGGACTAAACTGCATACGAGATAACGAGGAAAGGACAAGATTGTCCACAGGAGCAATATCTCACCGCGAGATGGCGTGTCTCGCGTGAGATATCCTCCCTCTGCAGCATGCAGAAGGCAGTTTTCTCGTCGATTTCAACCTCTTTCCGGGATAAGATTTTATCCATCCGGCCAACCAATAGAGTTTGGGGTCTAGAACCTTCTGAAAGGGTTTTACCTCTCCACCTCTACCTATCCAAACCCTATAAATACTTGGTGACTTCCAAGGATCAAAGGACGACGAATTTTCACAACACACACATATTTTGTTGGTTTCATTCCCTGAAAGGTTCCTACAAAATCACCCTAAAACTCACCTCAAAGATTGTTTGTCAACCTTGTTGATAAACAAACATCAAGACCCAAGTCAAGGATTGAGGTGAAGCTCTGTCCGTATCGAGAATAGATTCTAAACTTGAGTCGAAACTCTGCCCAAATCACCTCACGCAAGGTAAACCCCTAAATCCCTTTCTAATTGATTGTTAGAGTGGTATAAATCTATTGAATCTAGGATCGGCCTAGAGCCTCTCCAAATCATGGAGACGGTCTCGAAGCAAACGATCCTACATTCCGTTTAACCCCGTTAAATGGATCTTTTATTGTTTAAAATCTTTTTCTTCTTCCTTTTGAAAACCTCTCTTTTCTTTAGCAAGACCAATCTCCGGATTGGGTGGAATGGATGCTCCTTGACCTACCCATTCCATAACCTAAGCCCCGAATCCAAATCTCTTTGAAAATGGTTTTTCTATGTTTTCCAAACGAATAATATAGGTGGCGACTCAAAAGATAAATTTCTTCTCACAACGCTACAGTGTGCCATCACAGTGTACTGGACCTAGTGAGGCAGTGCCGGAACGGGGGAGACATCGTGGCTTTGGTTCTGGGTGAGACGTTCCTGTGCATAGGTCGGATGGCGATCGGCAGCCGATACATGTGGGGAGGGAGTCCCGCTATGCTTACCATGTGGTTGAGGGAGAGGTTGCAGATGATGCCCGAGGTGCCAGTGTCTTGTGACGCTTGGTCCTTTTCTCGACGTCCTCTGGTGATAGGGGGCAATCAAGCTGAACTAGAACTCTGGATGGCCAGACTCCGCATGCATCACTTGCGATGGTGGGTTCCTCACTGGAATCTACAGATTTATCAGACCGCTTAGGAGGGTCTTTTGGTTGTCAGAGTATCGGGGTTTCCCAAGATGTCTTTCTACATTCCATCATTAGTGCTGCGACAGTATGGGCTGGAGCAGGTGCCACTGACGGGTTTGGTTCATGCTGCTACCTTTGAGGTCGGATCTCTGCTGATGGAAGATCCTTCGACGTTATTGCTCCTCACACGGCTGTAGCAATACACGTCCTTTCCTGCCAGGGTTCTCTTTTACCGGAGAGGGGGCACTGCTCGCCTACGCAAGATTCGAACCGGTACGAAGAGTGTATGGGGGAGACACAGAGGGCTATCTTGTGGAGACAGAGTGAGCTGTTGGGTCTTGATTACCTTGACAGCTCGACCTTGAGGAGGGCCAAAGCGGGATCTAACCCTCAGAATCATACTGGGGATGACATGGCTGACTATGAGGCCAGTGCTGATCAGGCGGCCGACCAAAGCACGGTCATGATGACTCGAAGAGAGGCTGCTCAAGATAGAGCTAGGGAAAGGGCCGCACTGGGGCGCCATTGTTTGATGGAGGCGTCGGGAAGGGTCCCTGAGCCAGGTAGAAGGACAACGGGAATATTCCCTGTGAAGGTGAAGAATACTCGCCGCGGAAAAGGGAAGGGGAAGAAGGATGAAGGACCAAGTACGGGAGACTAGGTTGACCTTGCTGTCCAGAGTATCCACCCACTGTCATTGCAGACACATTAACTGATTAAGGTATTATTGGTGTTTTGCTAGCGTGTAGCGAGTCAAGAGTTGACTGTGCTTGAACTCATGAAAGATTGTTTTAACCGTAATGAATTTGTATGTTAATTGAAAAGAGTTTTTCGAAACACAAGCGATTGATGCTTATTTGTTTTTTTTTTTGTTTTTTAGACCAAACCAATGATGGCCGCCTACATTCCCCTTTAAAATTGGACTAAGGGGCTCGTGTCACCGTAGTTCGACACTTTAGGTGAATTTGAGAAAACAAAGACAAAAGAAGTGCGACTTGCTTTTTACCTCGGATCATTGTGGGAATGTATCCAATGGGTATTACTCTTTTAGAACTTTAATTTTACTGAGGGGTGGTGTATGGGGAAGGAGAGTTGACTCACGCTCTTCCTCAAACGAAGTATCTGCGGAGCTTGCTTCCATTTATGGGGTTAACGAAAGGGTTCCCGTCCAAATCTGCTAACTTCATGGCTCCTCCAAGAAGATTCTTTGTACCACGAACGGTCCTATCCAGGTAGGCTCGCACTTTCCGAGGGGATTGGTCTGCGTAGGAGGCTATTCCTTTAGCACCAAGTCGCCTTCTCTGATGTCTCGGATCTTGACTTTCTTATCAAATGCTCGGGCATTCTGCCTTGGTAGGCTCGAGTGTGTTCCATGGCTTTCAATCTGCGCTCGTCGAGTAGAGCAAGTTCGTCGTGATGGCTCTGTAGCCATTCGACTTCATTGATCCCGTTTTCCAAGAGGACTCGGAGGGATGGAATTTCCAATTCCACGGGTAACATCGCTTCCATTCCATAGGTAAGTGCGAACGGAGTCTCCCATGTGGCGGTTCTGACTGATGTTCTGTATCCCCAAAGGGCTAGATGTAGCTTTTCGGGCCAGTCCCGACCTCTGGTGGTCATCTTTCTGATTATCATTGCAAGAGTCTTGTTTGCTACCTCTACTGCACCATTGGTTTGTGGTCTGTAGGGAGAAGACTTGTGACATGTGACTCTGAATTCGGTCAATAGTTGGTCACAATTTCCTTCGAAATGGGTCCCATTGTCGAATATGATCTCGTTGGGCACTCCATATCGGCACATGATGTTATCTTTGATGAACTCGGCCACCTTCTTGGAATTCAGTACCTTGTACGATCTGGCTTCTACCCATTTGGTGAAGTAGTCGACTGCAACTAGTATAAACTCATGACCATTGCTTGCTGACGGAGTGATTTTGCCTATGACGTCGATTCCCCATGTGGCGAAACGTCATGGCGTAGTCATGAAATAGAGTTCGTGAGGAGGGATGTGATTGAGGTTGGAGAACCATTGACATTTGTCGCAGCTTCGGACGAACTGGATGTAGTCTGTTTCCATTGATATCCAATAGTATCCCATACGGAGGATGATCTGTGTCAATGCTCGGGTGTTCATGTGCGGACCACAGGTTACGTTGTGAACTTCGTTCATTAGCTCACTGGCTTTTTCTTTATTTACACACCGAAGGAGTGGCCCTTGGTGGCACTTCTTGTACAACATACCCCCCAGAATGATGAAATGGGATGCCAGGCATTTTAATGCCATCATGTTTTTGGCTTTGATCCCTTCTTTGTATTTTCCATCTTCACTTATGAAGGAAGCTTCTCCGATTTGGAGGTACTGGTAGATTTGATTGTACCAGGGTTCGTCGATCGTTTCATTTTTTATTTCGATCTCACAACAATAAGCGGGTGTTTCCTATCTGCCTATTCTGAGGGGTTTTACTGATTTCCCATCGAAAATTTCGACAAGAGAGGCGAGGGTTGCCAGGGCATCTGTGAAGCGGTTCCTGTCTCTTGGCAAATAATGAAAAGAGATGTCCTTGAACTGAGCAATGAGCTCCTCCATGTATGCGTGGTACTTCTGGAGGCCAGAATCTATCGTCTTTCATTTGTTGGACACTTGATTGATGATCAATGCTGAGTCTCCGTATACTTCCAGTTCTGAGATGTTGCGTTCGAGAGCGGCCTCCTGCACCGATCCGCACAGCTTCATATTCTCGCTACATTGTTGGTTGTTTCAAAATTCACTTGATGGCTATGGGAGTGTGCTCGCCCTTGGGATCGATAAGGAGCATTCCGATACCATTTCCTTCTTGTTGGCTGCCCCATCGAAGAAGAGTTGCTGCCGGTTTGCTGCCGCCGAGTAAGAAGATTCCGTCATCCGAAATTGCGGATCGTGACCCTGGGTTCACCGCTTGGGAAGTCCGCCACTGATCCGCCATTACTCGCCCTTTGTTGATTTTCTTCGACCATGTACTTGATGTCGAACTCACCAGAAGAATGACCACTTGGCTAGTCGCATTGATAGGGATAGCTTGTCAAAGAGATATCTGACGGGGTCCATCTTGGAGACCAGAGCACCGAATGTGACCGCATGTAGTGTTTCGGGGCTTCCCCGACTACCCATACCAAGGCGGTACAAGTTTTCTCTAATGCCGAGTAGCCGAGTTCACTTCCTTGAAGCTTCCGGCTTACGAAGTAGATTGCATGCTCAACCTTGGAATCTTTCTCTGTTCTTGTGCCAAAGCATTGATCCGATTGACGTGTCTCAGCATCGTGCAGTGAGAAGTGGCTTGTCTTCATGTGGCGGGCATAGAATTGGGGATTCACCAAGTATGTCTTGATTTTCTCGAAAGCCGTTCCGGCACTCGAGTCCCATTTGATGTCGGCATTCTTCTTCATCGCTTGAACATTGGCTCGGCAGAGAGATGTCAACCGGTTAATGAAGCGACCGATGTATCAAGTCTTCCCATGAAACTTTTACTCGTCAGTGGTCTCGAGGCGCTTCATGTCGACGATGGCCTTCGATTTTCTGGGATCGACTTCGATACCTCTTCGTAACCATGTACCCCAAGATTTCTTTGCCTCGCTTGACGCCGAAGGTGCACTTCGCAGGTTCAATCTCATGGAGTGCTTTCGAGTCTGTTGAAGAACTTTCTCGATCCGTCATGTGCCGCATGTCCGATCCTCCTGGAGTGGATGATCATGTCGTCGACATATACTTCGATTTCTTTATAAATCATGTCATGGAAGAGGGTCAGTTGCAGCCCGCCGGTAAGTAGCCCCAACGTTCTTCAAACCGAACGGCATGACCGTGTAATGCAAGATGTCCCCACGGAGTGGTGAAAGCAAAGCCTTGGCTTGATCTTCCTCGGACATTTTGATCTAATTGTATCCGGCAAACCCATCCACGAAGGACTTTACCTCGAAATTTTCCGTGGTGTCGACTAGCATGTCGACGCTGGGCAAATGGGAAATCATCTTTAGGGTGGCCTTGTTGAGATCCCTAAATCCACACATAGATCTCGACCTTTCCATTGGCCTTGGTGACCGTCACGATGTTGGAGAGCCGTGTCGGGTACTCAATCACTCGATGAAACCAACTCGAGCATTTTCTCAATCTCTTCTTTTACTTGCAAGGACCACTCGCTTCGATCTTGTGCAATTTATGTTCGATGTGCTCGATTCTCGATCCAGGGAATTCTATGCTCCACGATCGAGGGATCGAGTCCCGGCATGTCCCGGTATGACCAGTGCGAACACGTCAACATACTCCCCGAGGAGATTTATCGTGGCTTCTTTCTCTCGCATCGGCGAAGAAACCGCCCACTTGTGTCTCTTTAGGCTCTTGCACCGACCCCAGGTTCACTTTGGTCATAACCTCTTCTAAGCACTGGGCTCCGATTGTCCTCTCGGCCTACTACACGCTTGGAGAACTTCTTTAATGTATTGTTCATTTAATGTGTCTACTTCTTTATCAAGTGATTCGTTATTAACGTCTTTTAAGTTGTTTGTTAACTTATCGCTTGTTAAAGTGGCAATGAGATACTCCGAAAGGTCGATTTTTCATTAGATGCGAACGGAAATACATTGTTGGCTACACTATCATAGTCTTCCTAAGCGTAAGGCCGTTGGACGACTCGCAGGACCGGACTTTAACAAGGACTCGACTCGCAGGGTTCGAGATCGGGTTTAGTGGAGATATGGGTGCAGCCCGCCTTGTCTTCCAATTTTGCCCGCTTGCCCTCGTTCCGGTGAAAGTTACCTAGTTCTTTAGTGGCATTGCCAGGATGCTTCGATGAGGGTTCGGGGTCGAGAGGCTTGGCTTCGCTGTCCCAATCATGGCGATCATGCCGTTTTTGGAGCCTGTGTCAATCGTTTGGCACCTCCATGACTTCTTCAAAAGACTCAGAGCGGGTCCACCGAGAGCGTCTTCTATGAATTCCCGGTTCCTTCGCTTTGGAGTTACTGCCTCAAATGCGGCCTCGAAGGCCGACCCGAACATTCTGCTTCCCATGGAGAGTGCCTCGAGTCGCTCTTCCAAATCTGGGATTCCTTTGAATGTGTACTCATGCTGGACTGTGATGGCAATTGGTCCAGGTACAGTTGTGATGTCGAGGAACGCTCCCCTTATCGAATTAGCCTTGAGTCCTTTGAAACGCTTGAGGTCCCGTGCTAGCTTTTCATTCTTTCGGTAGTCTCTGTGCTGGCTATCTTTGCTTCATTCTAATCTTCATCAGTTCCACTGTCGGTCCCTCGCTCACTGCTTCCGCCTGCTTGGCCCCCTCGCTTCGCGCTGTTCCTCGTTGGTTCCCCCGCTGGCTGCCGTTGTTCCCTTGTCCGTCCCTCGCCCGCTGCGTTGGTTCCCTTGGTGAAGTAATGAGCGAGGTCGAAACCGTAAGGCCTGGAGGTTGGGTGTGCCGTAGGAGGTTCCCCTTTGCGGGCCGTCGCCTTGGTGCGGGCGAGCCTTTGTCTTCCCCGATGTCACCCGGTGTTGGCACATAGCCAAGCCCCCGGACCGTGGTGTGGTCCTCGACTTCGATGACTTGGTGTTGGCCTTGTAACCTTTTGCCGAGCCCTAGCCCCGGGATGAAGTTCATGAGTTTCATCATCTTCATGGCGGAGGAATCTTGTCTTGAAATAGTGGAAGGTCCACGCCGCATATTTGGATTTTGGAGGTCTCCAAAGTGAATCCAAGCATGCCATGTCGTCATCATGCTTCGATTTCTAACACCGGAATGCCGTTGGTGCTGGTCCCCTCGGTGGTGATGTTGTCGCCGTAGATTGTTGTTAGCTCATTGCCTTGCATGAACTTGATACACTGGTGAAGGGTGGATGCCACGCCATTTATCTTGATGCAGCCTGTGGTCGCCCAGATGGCCGTGGAAAGTGATTGGAATGTCCAACACTTGGAATTCGGTGGGATCATCCGCTCGTCAACCGTATATTTAGAGTAGCAACCCCGAGAACCGTATCGGGAAGTAGAGTCATAGGCCTTGACAAAGGTGGATCAAGGCTTCAGATCTCGTGGGCTTGATGTCAAGCAGTCCATCATCTTGGCGGGCAAGACATTCATTCCGGAACCTCCGTCCACCAACACACGGAAGGCGACGCCGTCCACTGGATCGTGATGTAGAGCGGCTCATTGTGGATCAGCCCCAAATTTTGGAAGGTCCAAATCGTGAAGGTGATAATGTTGCCGTAGCGGATGTTGCCGATCATCCGAATTACTTCATCTGGGGGTCAAGTCCACGGGGACCATGGTACGGGCCGACTCTTCCTCTAGCTTCGAGCTTGTGAGGATACGAAGATGTGAGCAGTGGACCAAAGGGAAATGTTCGCCCGGGTCTTCTTGAGCCGAGTGAGGATCGGGTCCTCTTTCACGGAACTTGTGTCTTCGGGCAGGCCGGGTTGCGGTTCTGGCTCCGTTGGCTTTTTAGTGGCCTTAGGTGGTAATGCATGAATTTGACCTGATCGGGTCAGGACGCTGACATCAGGCTTGGTTCCTTCTGAACAAGTCGCTCTAAGATGAGCCATAGTCAGAGGAGGACTCCTCGAAGCATAGGGCCATAAGTCTTCCCTCACTTTGTTGATCAGAGATGCATTTCCTGGGGCTTCGCAGCCTTTCCGGATTCTCGTCCTGTGATATCAAGCTTCGGGGTGCCTCCGTGGGGAGTGTAGTTTATGGATTGCCGCAATGCTCGAACGTCAATGCGTAATGTTGTTACCAGATCGAACAACTTTGGCCGACCCTCCTGGGGGAGGTTGGAGAGTTCCGGTTCATGCGAACCGCCTCCTTGATCTCTTCACGCGTATACCGCGCTCCTTTCCTTCTTGCCGAGCATGCTCAGTGGCATTCTCGGGAGTTGGGTTTGGCGATACTCATGGTTTGCTAATTTTCCTCCACTCTAGCCTGCATCAACCTGCTTTGGCAAGAGAGCCTCGTGTCGAGAGTTAGCGCCCGCATTTCTTCCTATACGAGAATAGCCTGCGTTTCGAACCGCGCACGATGCCTAGATATACTTCCATCGGGGAGAGCTTTCCCTTCTTCTTTATCTCGAGTGGCGGGTATGTCGGAAGGTGAGTACACGGCTTCCCAAACATCTGCCCATGTAACCGGTTGCCGTCCCAGCTTGATCATTTCGTAAAACGAATGCCGCAGCTGTGGAATCTCCCCGAGTAGTTACCGGAGATGTATTCCCATCTTTCTTTTATTTTTGAATAGACCTTCCTCCCTCAGTTGGCCTTTTAGTTTGAGAGCGGAAATGATCCGTCCCCATCCTCCCAGGACCCTTGGGATTCCGGTTTTGTTGACCTTATGCTCGGCTTGGAAGAGAATGGTTTCATCGTCTCCATCGTCGCTTTCATAGACAACTTGCTTTCCTCGAGGAGGTAAGCGCTGGTACTCGTCCTGCGGTGTTATTCCATACCCTAGGTCGTCGAGACCGCTGACCGCCCTCGCTGGCCAGAGGGGGTTGGATGAGAAAAGACGGTAGCCCAGGAAGTTGCCGTGAGCAAAACCCTTGAGGTCGAACTGGTTTAGAGTGGCCTCTAGCTTTCTATCTGAAGCTGCTTGTGACACTTTAAGGGCTTGGTCCCTGTGGGTCTTTTGAGCTTGGTTATCATCCCAGAGATGGTTCTCTTGAGCGGCTAGTTCCATGAGGGCTTTCCTTGCGAGATCTAAACAGTCTCCGTAGGTGCGCACCGTCTGACTAGTGTCTAGAACTGTGATCACATCCAGATCCCCGAATGGCGGAAACACTTGGATTATGTTGACGAAGGAAGTCGGGCTGGGACATTCCATGCGGCCTTCCTTGATCTCGGTTACCAAGAAGTTCGCCCATATCTGCTTGATTGAACCCACGGGGGTGTTGAATTCTGCAATGTTGATAGTCTCGTGATCTCGCTGGATCGCCAAGTCTATCAAAGCTAGCAATTTGCTGGCAGGATGCCTGAATTCGTGGCCGTGATGACTGGGAGCAGGATCGAACTGGAGCATGTTGATGCTAAGGTGATCATTCCCTTCGTCGGAAGATTGATCTGTCTTGCGGGGAAGACTCTTGCAGATATTTTCAGGGTGGCTACTGGAAGCATTCCCGAGGTTGATCCGATTAGTAGCAGGTGAGGAGCTTTGTCTCCTTTGCTGCCCTTCGCCTTGGCGGCGCTTGTGGCCGTAAGCTTGACCGACGGCACGGGCCGGCTGCCACTGGGCCGGTAGCCGGAAGTGATGATGAGCTCGAGCTCGATTGGCCAGGGCCTCGCTACCATGAGCAGTGGCGTCAAGGGTAACTTTGGCGTTGCAGAATCTGATGATAAGGACCGGATCCTTGGTATCATCGGGATATCTGGAAAATATGATGTTGACGAAGTTGTCGTAAGTTACTTGATCAGAGGGGTTCTTTTTCGTGTCAACCAGTTGTTTCCATTCGCCGGATAACCGCCTGTACGGGATGTTGAGCTTGACAATTTCCACGGTATTGGAGCCATGGTCGTAGGTGTAGGTGACATCATCGGAACTGGTGCCGTCCTAAAAACTGATCATATGTATGTAGGGATCTTCCCGTGGATCTGCCCCGTCCTCGACTCCGGAGAGTCCTGATTCGTTGTCGTCTGACGGCTCAACCCAGACATAAGGATGCCTCGCGTCCTGCTGCGCTGCTAGAAAAACATCATGCCCTTCGCTCCAGAAGAGGGGCTCATCGGGCAATTCCTCATGGGGGACATCCCATACGACTGCCATACATTCATCACGAGTGTGACGATGCTTGTTAACCTTTATCACGAAGATTTCCTCGCCTGGCGGGGCCAGAGAGTAGGTTTGAAGGATGCTGACAAATCTCCGATCGGGGACAGGAGGTTTTTGTGCCCGCATCATGGCGATGCTCAGTGTTTCTTTCCAATGTGCTTCCAAGTGTCAGAAATGGCAGTTGAACTTGATGTATCGGACCGCCTGTGGTCTCGCCGCTCGAGGACGTTGACATAGTTAGCATCTCCGGACTCTGAGGGATTCTGATGAGATTTGCCCCGATAGTCCCTTGGTCGACTTGAAGGAGGTAGCCCCGGTGCCTGGCTGTGGGCACGCTTGGCTGTTGTCTCGACTTCGTTCCCTATGAGGAAATTGTCTCCTCTGATGACTTCAAGATCTCCCTGACGGTTAATGAACTTGACGCATTGATGGAGAGTGGAAGCTATGGCTTTCATGTGATGTAGCCAAGGGCGTCCCAACAGAGCTGTGAATTCGGACGGAATGTCCATCACGTGGAATTTTCCTGGCACCATTTGGGTTTTGAACCAGAGCTCCAGAGTCACCGTCCCCAGGATGGGACGAGACGTGCTGTAGTAGGCTTTGATCCGGGCAGACGGAATCATGTGGCCTTTGTCGATGCGTATGGCTTGCATCATGCTGAGAGGGAGGACGTTAACTGCTGATCCGTTGTCCACCAATACTCCGGGGAGAGATATGGTGTTGAGCTTGAGAGTGATGTACAAGGCTTCATTGTGGCCTGAGGTATCTCTCGGCAGGTCTTCGTCACAGAAAGTGAGCATACTGCCATACAGTCGGGAATCGTAGATCTAGTCTCTATCCGGAGAAGGAGAGTCATCAAGCCATCCGTTTCCTGTCTTCCTCTTGCGAGGTAAAGCTTTTGGTGGTGCCTCGGGATTGTGTTGAGGCTGTTTGTGGCGGTCGCCGCCCTTGGTTAGCACGTTGATTGAGTGCGAGTGCCAAGCTGACTTTGATCTTCCTTTACCGGCCCGTGCTCGAAGCCGGGACAAATTGAACTCGTCGATCCCGCGGGGTTAAGCTTCGACCGGGCGCAAGATTACCAAGATCTCGAGGTATTCCTGAGCCCCGAGGCCCGAACTCGTGTCGCCAGGACTTTTGGCTTTCCCACCCTCGTCTACTCTAAAGCAAAGCATGGCCTGGAGGAAGGGAGGACTCGGCCGGAGTAGAGTACGTAGTAATCGAACCTCCCGATGGCTCTCCGAGTGTACCCACACCGGTGTCTCCAGCCTTCATATCTTTCTCTTAGTTTCGTTGAGAAGACTTCTTCTTCTCGCTTCGGGGAATTACCCATGATCATGTCTTGGGACTCGCATACCTGTGCATTCGGAGTGTACCACAAACATCGTGAATCGATGTGGACATTCGATGAGGACCCGACTGGAAGAAGCGGAGGAACTGGCTCTGCGGCAATCTTCTTGGGCACCCATTCAATGGAATTCACACTGTTGTTGTTTGGAAAAGGGTTTTCGACCGTATTGGGTCCACGGGGACGCTCCAATTTTCCTTCCTCTATCAGATTCTGAATTTCGTACCGTAACCCCACGCAGTTGTCGGTGGTATGGCCATGATATCGATGGAAGGCGCAAGATTTGCTCTTGTCGGCGTTGACTACGGGATTCTTGGGTTTGTAGTTTGCAACGGGTTTGAGGAGGCCTTCCTTGATTAACCCTTCCAAAGATCTTACTTAGCGGCATGTCCAACTTGTCGAAGTGTACGGCAGTCGTCAAGTGGAGTTGTTGCTTTGCGGGACCGAGTTTCTGTTGCCCGACTGCTGTCCCTGATGGATGTAGTTGACAGACGTATCTTTCCCTTTGCCGGGGGCCGGTGCGGGATTGAATGCAACTGCTGATCGGTATCTGTATGGCTGTGCAGTAGCCAATATTTCCTTGAGAACATTCTCGAACTGTGAGCCAGCATTGACCATGGCCCGGAGATCCGGGAAGAAGTGATGACTCGATGAGAGTTCTAATGGACGGTCTTAAGCAGACTTGAAGATCCGCATCTGCTCATCCTTGGAGAGTGGCTCCATGATCTCGGAGAGTTTCCAACTCCACCTCTTGTAGAATTCTCCGACGCTTTCATCTGCTTTCTGCTCGGTGGTGATTAAGTCCTCACGACTTGTTTCCCACTCTAAGTTGGATCTGTACCGCTCTAGGAAGATGTTACTGATCTCGATCCTGTGTATGGCGATCTCGCAGTGCTTGAACCTTAGGAACCATCGTAACGCTGAACTCTTGAGCGTATGCTGGAAGTGATCAGCCATTTGCTGGAGGGTTGCTCCTTTCGCTCTCATGCCGAGAACATAGGTGTCGACATGCGTTTGAGGACATTCGGTTCCGTCGAATCGATCCATCTCTCGGCATTCTCGAACTTGGCAGGAGAGGCGTGACCATTCTCGGATCTCGTGGATTTGAGCGTTTCCTCGCTTTGAGCCGCTCATGGTGGCTTTCGTGTCTTTCATCCGTTCGACCATCCAGGCTAAGGTTGGGTCCACTGGTGGACTTTGAGGCTCGGCGCCGGGTGCTATCACGTGAGCGGTAGTGATTGGAGGTGGAAGGCTCGATATATGGGGATATATGGGGGCCTTTTTCTCGACTCAGACGGGGTTTGTCCCCGGTGTTTGGGATTCGTGTATAGGCGATGGGATGAACCCAGAGGGTATTGAAGGATATTGGCATCCGTTTGAGATGGTCCAGCCGGTGCGCCGGTGGTACCGAGTGATGGAGTAGTACCGGCTTGGCCGTATATGGCGTGGTTGCCCCGAGAGGTGGCAACGTGAAGCCTAGGTCGGCCGTTTCCTTGGTTCAAGGCATCCCGTAAGTTGGCGGGGAGGAACCCGGTTGAAGGTTTGAGGAATCCGGCTTCGGGAATCGTCACCCTCGACTAGGACGAAAGTACCGTCTCGACCGGGGATAGCCGCTATACTCGCTCATTCGAAGCCGTACCACGAAATTCCGTCGATCTTCTTCTCGCCTCTTGGAACCTCACAAGCCCGGATGGCTTCTTCCAATGTCATATCTCGTTACGGTGGCGGTCCATCCCCGTCACGATTTCTCGGTGAGCTAGACATGTCGGATATTCCGCCGAGGGAACCGAGGGAACCGAAGAACTGTCTCGACGCCGCCGTAATCGTGATTCTCGGCGAGGCGCCGACCCGGAATTCTGAACCACTTTCTCGCTCACGCAGTGGAACGAAAGGCGTGGTTTAGGCTTCGAAAAGGGTATTTGGCTCAAGGTTTCGGGCTTGTGCAATGTGCGCTACCGATTAATGTTTACTTAAAACGCGTTTTCTCGTAGTCCTAATCGGTTGGAAAAGATCGTGTCTTCTTTTTTTTTCGCAACTAACCTAAGGCTCTAATCGCTGATCTTGTCACTACGTTTATAAGCCCCTCGTTTCCATTTGTTTGTAAATCATCTTCTCGGGACGGACAATTCTGAGCGAGGGTCCTATAAGGCAAGCGAGTTCCACCGACAAAGAAAAAAGTGAACTTAAGGCTAGCTGATCACGCAAACTTCCAACATATGTGACGCACGGGCCACTGTCGAAGTCAACGTCCTTAAGTTAAGGCGGGGATCGTACCAAAATTTCGGCATGACCTCTCCTGACTCGCTTGCGCGAGGGGCCTTAGCTTTTGGCGTTGGCCAAGTTGTGGCTGGCACGGTGCATACGGTGAGGGTTTGGTGACATGGTGTCACATTGAACCTTCGGGTTTATTTTTCGGCAGAGCTCCGCGTCAAAGTCAAGGCTGAAAAGCGCAAGACTTCGGGTCGGGAATGACCTTCGGTCTCAATCTTTCGAGCTTGACTCGTGGCGAAACCCGGCGTAAAAACATACACTTGGGCTTTATGACACGTACTAAGCCAAAAACCAACCGGGGTCTTGGACAAAGTGTGACACAAAGAGTGCATGGCTTACACGGGCTAGGATGGGCTGTTTGGGACGACCCCGTGCGCGCTCGAAAGGTGTCTCGGCACCAACCGAGCCGCAATCGAACGGTCATCCCGGGTTACGGGTTGTAGTGTGTAGTGTACCGAGGCAACAAGTGCACGTGAAGTACGGTGTACCGAGGCAGTAAGTGGGAGTAGTGTGCGGTAACTAAAATTCTTTTTTCTGAGTAAAACAGAGATTTTTCAGAATGTGTCTTAAAGAATTTTATGCGCAGTTCAAAAATGTAGCATGAAAATCAAGTATGAATGGGAATGCACAAACATGTTATGATTTTGAAAATGCTCCAAATGTAATGCCCTTTTGAAAAAAACCGTTTGAGGTTTAAAGTAACACACGCACACATAAACGAGGAAGGTTAAACGAAAGTTTGACCCACGGAAGGCTTTTATGAAAACAACAGTAGTTTTGAAAAAAGTATCCAAGTCCCCAGCGGAAACGCCAATTGAAATTACCCGGGCATTTTTGCGCGGTGCAAAAAGGGCGGTTGTCTTTCGCGGAGGGTTAGTGTCTGAGACTTCGCTTTCGGGAAGGAGAGGATTCGCCATGCGGTTTTTGTATTTTGAGCCCAAACGTTGAGAAACGGCTATTGGTTGAAAATGGTGTCGTTTTTATTGGCAGCAAAAACTTAGGAAAAGGCTTTGAAAATGGGGAGTCATTTTTATTGATAGCAAAACGAGTAAAAAGCTTTTAGTACCAGAGATTGTTAGGTTTGGAGGTCACGTTACGTTTCGAAAAGAGTATATTGAGATCACCCGAAACGCCTCGTATGACGAGTCTTTCTACCTTTCTCGAAAATGTGTGCGTGTGTGTGTGTTTGCATTTTGAAAATGGGGGCTTGAATGACAAGCTTAATCTTTGTTTGAATGTCAAACGTTGATTACATGATTCCTTTTGAAAAGGCGAGCGTTTGAATGACAAACGTCGATTTTGATTTTTTATGAAAATTGGCTCGAATGCCGATTTTAACTGTTTGTCTTAAGTGTCAAATGTTGACTTTTAAGAAAGGAGCGTTTGAATGTCAAACGTCGTATTTTTGAGTTTGAAGATGAGCGTTTGGATGCCAAACGTCATTTCGCGCGTTTTGAAAGAGAGTTCGAATGTCGAACTCCGGTTTTGAATCGGGCGTGTCATTGTTAACGATTTTACGGGAAAAACGTATTAAATGATTTGAGTGTCAAATGGCGGCTTTTAAGTTTGAAGATGAGCGTTTGGATGCCAAACGTCATTTTGCGCGTTTTGAAAGAGAATTCGAATGTCGAACTCCGATTTTGAACCGGGCATTACATTGTTAGCATTTTTACGGGAAAAAGGCATTAAATGATATGCGATCAATGAATCGGGTTGCGACTCGGACTTTGATAAGTAAATACTATCACGATCCAAATGGCTCGGACTTATAAATGACAGTATTTAAAATGCGGTATCGAAGGAATCAAACGATCCGGAATTGTAAATTACGATCGACGAGCCAAACAGCTTGGAATTGTAAAGTTGCGTAAAAGTAAAGAACGATCGACGGATCAAATGATCCAGAATTGGTAAATGACATGAAAGTAAATGACGATCGACGGATCAAACGATCTGGAATTCGTAAATGACATAAAAAGTAACGGAACGGGGCCGGAACGCCGTTTTAACCCGAGATTACTTAACTTACGGGAAGAGAAGAGGAACTAGGGGCTAAAACGTATCGGGCCCCATTAGACAGAGACATGTACATTTCAACAACGTCGTCCAAAACGGTTGTAGCGACTAGCGCGCAAACCGAGACGGAATGAGAGTTTAGAGAGTGTGAGCTACCTATGGCTAGTGTCGGCTCCTTTGGCTCGGGGCATATACGGGATACGAGAAAGTGTTTGGAACGGTGTTTTGAGGTGGCGGGGGTTGTATTTGATCGAAATACGGAATTTTCACGCGAATCAAGGCGAGACGGGGGCGCGGCAAAGGTGAAAACCAGTTTGGGCCATGGCTTTGGGAGGAAAGGGAGTAATTTTTGTGTTATGTTTATGGCTTTGTGTTAGTACCCGGTCCTAGGGCTCAGCAAAAAAAACCGACGGACTGAACCGGACCGATAGAACCGGACTGCATCAATGAAAACTGGACCAATCCAATAGAATTGATTTGGTTCGTCCCAAATTTATATGGAACCGATTATTTGGGTTGGTCCCGATTTTTGAAAAATATATATGGTCCTGGACCGAATCCGACCGGACCGATTATGTATATATATATATATATATATTCATAATTTCTAATTTCCAAAATAAAAATAAAAATATTTGCTGTGTTTCCAGGCTGTCCATAGCGCACCGCACAAGCACATTACAATTTACAAGATATAATATAAGTATATTTACAAAAACCCTATACCTAATTACCTCTATCACTTTCATTCCGCCGTATTCGTCTTATCGTCCTATATTTTTGGTTTCGTGAAAAAAATAGTTAGTTTAGAAAAATATATAGTAGAGTAACTTGTGGAACCGATGGAACCGATGGAACCGGACATGGACCGAACCATTGGACCGAACCAATGTGACTGGTCCTGTAATATAATGGTCTGATCCTGGTCCTGAATTTAGGCAGAACCGAACAATTGATCCGGTTCTATTTTTTTGAAATTTTGATAAAATTCGGATCAATTCGAATCGTGAACACCCCTACCCGGTCCTAAAAAAGGGTATTTTAATCTTGTTCCTAAAAAAAGTGTTTTGGACTGATTAGAGTTGAAAAAACCCTAATTAATCTTTTACATATTTCTCTTTCTCGTGCCGTGATGTAAAAATTACGCTCAGTGAAAAGTGCCGATCGACCCTTCTCATAAAGTGCCGATCGACCCTTCTTTTTAAGGTTCGATCGACCCTTCTTGGAAAGAGCCGATCGACCCTTTTCTTCAGTCCAGGCCCATTTCCCGAGCACTATAAATACGTTCACACTTCTTCACTTTACGAGACAACACACACGTTCTCCGTGGAAAAATTCAAGACTAAACTTGAGTTTTCCATTCCACGCATTTCTCATTAGCGTTTCGAACATTCTTCGAATCTTGCTAGATTCGATCCCAAAGCCTTGCCACAGTTGGTAAGTCTTTTATTTAATATTCCTTTCTTTATTATTATTATTGCCATACTAGATTAAGATAATTTATTTGCATGCCTAATATGTTCTAATTGTGCCTATATACTAGATTTAGGACTATTTTAATATGTTTAAGTATGTATAGCCGATGATGGTCTAGGATTTCACTCAAGAAATCTAATGGATCTAGGAACTATTTCTTTCCATCCTTCTTAGTAATAATCATCCCATGATCAACAATTTCCCAAGGATGAACGTTGATTAGTATACCTTCCGAGGGCCTAAATCAAAGGTTCTAGGGTGTGATCATCAATTAATTCTTTCTCTCCCCTCCTCCTTATGCATGATCCCGCTTCTTCTATCTATTCCTGTAAACACCGCACACAACCAACACCCCACATGCTAGAAAGACCGATCCGTCGGGCAATAGGAGTGATAACATTTCTTCTTCTGTTGTAACTTGACCCCCGAACCCAATCACATGCTTAGCCTTTTTTTAATGCTTTGGGCTATATCAAAGCGGCGTGGCGACTCTCATAAAATTAAACTAATATTTTTAATATGGTTTAAATCGAGTGTCACTTAATGAATATCCCATTTCGGTCCGACTTTCCATAATTATTTATTTTAAACTTCCGAATGCGTGTTGCATCGGAACGGGGTATTCACAAAGGGCGACTACTGGGACTGTTTTGAAACTTTTTCAAACTTAGTGGGTCAGACTTTCATTTTTTGTGGTGTTGTACATTATTTCTCTTTACCCCCTTTCACTTTTAACTGTTGCATTCGCATGCATAAAAGTTAAAAAAATATCTTTCTCTTTTTTCCTTAAAAAGAATTAGAACTTCCACCTCACACTACCACTAGAGTCCGTGTCACACTGCACAGCTACCCCTTAACCCATCGGAGAAGCCAAAGTGTGGGAAGTGTGGTGATCATGTCGCCTCCCTTCCGAGTCTCACTTGGCCATCCATTCATCAGTGCGCTTCGGCTGCACGGTGGAAGCCTAAAGCCTAACTTTGGTGTCACCCACTTTTACTAAGAACACACTCCTTATGCCCGGTTGGTTTGACTAGCTTTTTTCCTATAGACAATTAATATAGTATTCATATTGTGTCAACACGAGTCAATGATGAGTCGAGATCTATTTCCTTTTAAAGGACGTGCCATGAAAGGTAAGTGATCGATCTTGTCCTATCATTGAATTGTCAGACCCACAATGAATATTATAGTAAACGTCTATAGGCGAAGGTTAGTTGTTAGGATCCACCACTTTAGGAATACTAGATAGTTGTGAAAAAGGGGTATCCCTTCCAACCAAAAGTAGGTTCTATAACAATAGAAGGCTTTTTTGTAAATAAAATGCTTAACTATCCCTCAATTTAGGACCTTACAAGGTCCACTCTTCACCTCTTGGACCATTCGCGGTTCGCTCTCTCTAATTTGGACCATCCTAGGTCCACTTTCTCAATCTAGGACCCTCCGAGGTCCACTCTTCATTTCTAGGACCCTCCGAGGTCTACTCTTCATTTCTAGGACCCTCTAAGGTCCACTCTTCATTTCTAGGACCCTCTAAGGTCCACTCTTTGCCTTTTGGACAAGTCGCGGTCCACATCCCTCATCCCTTGGACCATTCGAGGTCCACTTCCTCTACTATGGACTACCATAGGTCCACTCTTTCTATCTTGGACCGTTTAAGGTCCACTCTTCATATCTTAGACCATTCACGGTCCACTCTATCTACTTTGGACCATTAAAGGTCCACTTTCTCAACCTAGGACCCTCTGAGGTCCACTTTTCATTTCTTGGACCAATCGCGGTCCATTCTCTCTATTCTAGACCATCCAAGGTCCCTCCTTCAATCTAGGACCCTTCAAGGTCCACATCCTCTACTACGGACCACCCTAGGTCCATTCTTTCTATCTTGGACCGTCCAAGGTCCACTCCTCATCTCTTGGACCCTTCAAGGTCCACACCCTCTACTACGGACCGCCCTAGGTCTAGTCTCTCTATCTTGGACCGTTTAAGGTCCACTCTTCATCTCTTTAACCCTTCGTGATCCTCTTCCTATACTATGGACCCCTAAGTCCACTCTCTCAATATTGGACCGTTCAGGGTTCACCCCTCTTCTCTTGGACCCTCCGAGGTCCATTTCCTCCACCCTGGGCCATCCAAGGTCCGCTCTCAAGTATTAGATCACCCATGATCTATTCCTCTTCTTTTGGACCCTTCTAGGTCCACTTCCTCTACTATGGACCCCTAAGTCCACTCTCTCAATATTGGACCGTTCAGGGACCCTTCGAGGTCCATTTCCTCCACCCTGGGCCATCCAAGGTCCACTCTCAAGTATTAGATCACCCATGATCTATTCCTCTTCTCTTGAACCCTCTGAGGTCCACTTCCTCTACTTTGGACCATTCAAGGTCCACTCCTCAATTTAGGACCCTTCGAGGTCCACTCTCTCTATCTAGGACCATTAAAGGTCCACCCTTCCACCTGAGACTCTCCGAGGTCCACCCCCCGTCTCTTGGACCATCCATGGTCCACTCCTCTACCTTAGACCACCCGTGGTCTATATCCTTCTACTAGGGACCCTCCGTGGTCCACCTCTCATCTCTCGGACCATCCATGGTCCACTCCTCTACCTTAGACCATCCATGGTCTATATCCTACACTTAGGACCACCTGTCATCTCTCGGACCACTCTTGGTCCATTCTAAGACCCTCCGAGGTCTACTCTTCATCCCTTTGACCATCCATGACCACCCATGGTCTACATCCTTCAAGTTAGGACCTTTCAAAGTTCTACCTCTTATCTCTTGAACCATCCACAGTCTACTCCCTTAGTCTTAAAACTATCTATAGTTTAGATCCTTTATCTCTAGCACCCTTCAGCCAAGAACCCACCTAGATCAAACCTCTCTCGACTCATCTAGATCAAACCACCATCGAGGGCCTACCTAAGACAACTTACCAATCAAGGCCAATTCTCATCCAAGTCCAATTAACTCGTCTAGATCACCCTCACTTATATTTAACCAAGGATCGAGTCATCTTCCTCTTCCTTTTTCACCAAACGGACTCTTTTAAATTCATCCTCTCCCTTTCTCTAAACTTAACCCTGGTTGTATCATCAATTGGGGCCCCCTCGAACTACGGTGACCTGAGACTCGTACCTTAAATGGTAAGGGTTACGTAGGCAACTTCAGCCCGGTCAAACTCTCAAATTGTGGAGATCAACTATTTTCTCAAAGATGCCTTAAGATTAATTATGAGTCTAGTTCAACTCATTGGTTTGACTCTGCCATATGTTCTTACAGAATTCTACATCATGTCTATGGAGAAAAGCATTGAAGCCCTTAAAGAAGTCTCAGACATGAGGTTGGGAGTAATTAACCTCCTCAAAGACATGCATGAAATTGAGCAGCGCCATTTGTCTTACATTCACGAGTACTTGAGAAGAGTTCTTCCTCCTCTTCAATTCCAGAGTCCCTACCATCCACATGCTTGTGGTCCCACTTATGGTCCAGCACATCAAAATTTCTCATTCAGGATGCCTGTTGTGGCCACCAACCAACGAAGGGCACCAATACCCGAGTCACCCCCAAATTCAACCCAAGAGAAGAAGATCAACAAGGAGCATTTTGATGACTTAGGAATGCCTGTGGGTGAGTTCTTCGAAGTTTTGGTGAGAAAGAATTTGATCAAGCCGCTCGAGAATTACAAGCCTGTTAATAAGAGAGCTAACTTGGATACATCCAAGTTTTGCAGATACCACAAGTATGCTGGGCATACCACTGACAGATGTCTGCAATTGAAACGCTTGATTCAAAGATTGATCAACCAAGGAAAAATCCAAGGCCTCATTGATGAAGAAACCCTCGTCCTTTAAAGGAAGATTTAGATTCATTCAGTCTTGTAGGTTCTAGTGTGTCTTTCTTACGTCCACTTTGGGCATTGGTATGTAATGTCCACTTTGGACTGGTTACTTCAATAATAAAAAAGTCTTTCTTTCCTTTCTCTCTAGACTTGAGACATTGTCTCGCATTACTTTCAAGAAGATTGTTTTATTTATAATTATCACTTGATTTCTAATCTCACTAATAAACTCACCGGCTAATAACTCATAACAAAGTAAACAGTTAATATCAAAATAATAAATGCTTTGATTGGAGTGAACAACTCACTGTCCCTTCCTCATATACACCATCTCTATGCACCCTTCTCTCATACACTCTCTCCATACTCCACCATATACTTTTCGTACACTATCTCTAGACCCTCTCCTTGTACATGCCCTCTATGCTTTCTCAAGCATACACTTCCCCAAATACACTCTCCCCCACTTGACCTCCTTTCCATATGGTCAAGAAAAGAACAAAGACCGTTGTTGCCCATCATCAGAGAATAGATGCTCACGCCACTACAATTTAAAGAAAATGCAAGGGGTTTTTCTTATCCTTCACAAGTGCTACATGAATATCAACTTGGGGCTCACTAACCCCCCAATCTCGCGTCTCCTCTGATTTTCCATTTGATCGATAAGCTTTCGTTGAATATGCTCACATATCTTTCTCATGGTCCGAATATATTTTGCCTTACTTAATAAGTCGGTTAAATGAGTTTGCATTTATTTTAAATACTCTTTTAAGAATGCTATCCAGTAGCGATTGAAGCATAAGCCTCTCACCATAGGAAGCCATAACCTTATCCTCACTAAATAATACCCTTTCATTTCAAGATCGACAAGTTTTGAAACCCTAAGGAAAAAGCCCATACTAGGGGCTCCCCTGACTCACAAAGGAAGTAATCACCTCCAAGCTCAAGAAAGGCGGAATGCAAAAGAAACTCATACAAGGGGCTCCCTCGACTCACAAAAGAAGGGACCACCTCCAAGCCCAAGAGGGAAAAGGTAAATGCATCCTAAGGCATACGCTAGGGGCTATCGCGAGCAAACAAATTCGAAGGCTTTTCTCGAGAAGAGGGTGTCAAAAAAAAAACCTCCATCACTCCGAAGTGAACCTCCCATCTCAAAGGTAGTGAAAATGAGACATCGAGTGAAGGTCCTATCGTGATCAAGTTACCTGCTGAAATCACAACAAACTCACGAGAAGAAGCAACAAAGATTCCCTCTTGGACAAATCCCGTAAACCAATTCCAATTCCATCCTCTCACTTTTAGAGGATTCCATCACCACCCTTGACCTTGTCAAAATCAAAGTTAACCTCACTCTTAGAGGTTCTAAAGAAGCGACAACAAGAAAATCCCTTCACCTTAGAGATTCCAAACACATCCCTCAAACCAACCTCTCAGCAAAAGGCCCAGCTGACCTCTCACTTTAAGAGGTCATGTTAAGCATCACCCAATGATCGATCGCAACCCAAAGCCCAGCTACAACCGCTACCGGATGGCATTCTCATTTCCATAAAAGATTATTTAAAAGAAATGCATATTCAAATTTTTGAGTCACTTGTTAGCCTACGTGAGCATATTACGTACTCTCTCCAAGTTTGGGAACTCGTCCTATTCTTGAAATTCGTTCATTCGACTCCTCAAACACTGTCTGCAAAAGTCTCACTGGGGCTTCGCATCCGTGCCTCTCAGCGGCACTCCGGTAAAAGCAAGGAGACACGCGCCAGGGACTACTCCCCTCGGCTTGCGAGAACAGAGGAACAACAAATCTTAACTTGAAAGACAGAAAAATGGAAGGGGCTATAATCAGTCAAGTCCCACTCTTTCTTCCACCCCAATCTTTTTTCTATTTTTCATTCTTTCTCACAAAGAAGATCCCCAGCAGAGCCCGTACGACAATTACCACCGAACAGTCCAGAGCAGCAAGCAACAACGGAACATCCTACTCCTTCTAAAGTCAAGCTAGATTTCACCATCAATCGATCTTCTCTCTCTTATTCCAGCTTCAAATCAAAAAATTCATTATTTGTTTACTTATACAATTGGAACTTGATAAACCAATCAGTGAGGCCCATTCTCGAGCAATCAAAAGATAATTCTAAATAAAATAATTCTTCAAAATGTCTCGACAAGTCTTCTTTTCTACAATCTAGGAAGAGCCAAACACTTACTTTCTGTCAAGCAGGGGCTTCCTTACACTTGTACATATACTCGCATGGTCGTTCGAAAAGTCAAAACCCAAGAACCTTCTCTAAAATCTCTCTCCTTTCAAAGTGTCCCTTTTGTATTTCAATACATTTTCTTTCTTTTACTTTTTGAGTCGACTGAATGATTTAAAAATAGAGACGCTAAGGCACTTTGCTCTAAGCCTTCATCAAACATTGAGGCTCCCCTCAACGGAAATGGGTCGACTATGTGGTTCTTCAGAAAAGGCCAGGGGCTCTAACAAGAATCGGGGCTCCAACGAAGTCATATCTAGCAAGAAAGACATCCCTTGTCATCAAGATCAGCATGTGGCAAACTCTTTGAGTTAGTTAGAAACATAATTAATCATAAGGCCTCCTTATCAAATTAACATACTTTCAAAATGCCATCCTCTTTGGCACCTTGTTTACAAAATCACTCTATGGTCTCCACAAATTTTCAAACTCTTCAAGTCTATCAAAGACGTATCTTTGTGACTCTCAAGATGACTCGGTCCTACCCCTTATCTCTGGACATCAAACTTATCCAATCTCATCTTCTATCATAGACACCTACTCGGCCTCGCCTGGCTTAAACCATAACCTTTCTGCTCATTGCCTTGTTTAGACTTACCACAAATGTAAACCCTAGCTTCGAGCCTAGGAGACAAAACTCCTCTCTAAACCCTAGCTTTAAGCCTAGGTGACAAATACCTCTCTAAACCCTAGCTTTAAGCCTAGGTGACAAATACCCCTCTAAACCCTAGCTTTAAGCCTAGGTGACAAATACCCTCTAAACCCTAGCTTTAAGCCTAGGTGACAAATACCTCTCTAAACCCTAGCTTTAAGCCTAGGTGACAAATACCCCTCTAAACCCTAGCTTTAAGCCTAGGTGACAAATACCTCTCTAAACCCTAGCTTTAAGCCTAGGTGACAAATACCCCTCTAAACCCTAGCTTTAAGCCTAGGTGACAAATACCCCTCTAAACCCTAGCTTTAAGCCTAGGTGAAAAATACCTCTCTAAACCCTAGCTTTAAGCCTAGGTGACAAATACCTCTCAAAACCCTAGCTTCGAGCCTAGGAGACAAAACTCCTCTCTAATCCCTAGCCTCAATAATCCCAATAAATTTAAGGGTGACTTCCTTATACGTCAATTCTAGGGTGACTTCCTTATACGTCAATTTCAAGGGTGACTTCCTTATACGTCAATTCTAGGGTGACTTCCTTATACGTCAATTTCAAGGGTGACTTCCTTATACGTCAATTCTTTGGGTGACTCCCCGGACAGTTAAATCCTTGGGTGACTTCCCGAACAGTCAAATCTTTGGGTGACTCCCCGGACAGTCAAATCTTTGGGTGACTCCCCGAACAGTCAAATCCTTGGGTGACTTTCCGAACAGTCAAATCTTTGGGTGACTCCCCGGACAGTAAAATATTTGGGTGACTCCCCGGACAGTCAAATCCTTGGGTGACTCCCCGGACAGTCAAATCCTTGGGTGACTCCCTGAACAGTCAAATCCTTGGGTGACTCCCCGGACAGTCAAATCTTTGGGTGACTCCCCGAACAGTCAAATCTTTTGGTGACTCCCATGCAGTCACGTATCCTTGGGTGATTCCCACACAGTCACATCTTTGGCTTAAGACACCACACGTCCTCCATTCTTGGGTACTAAACGCCCATTTCTTTCTCTCCCCAACAGAATTCTGAACTACGATTTGGCTTGATTCCTCTTGGGATACGTAGGTAGCCCGATAAGGGTTCAGCCGCTTGACCTACCTGGTCAACTTTCATTTGCGACTCAGCTCGAGTTCAAACATCGAACCCTCAAGCTCATTATTCTACCCCCTGGAATCCCTTTTTTCAGGACGAATCCTATCTTAATCGTCGACCCCACTTGTCTTACAAGAAGCGTCGCCGAGGGGCTACTGTTAGTACCCGGTCCTAAAAAAGAGTATTTTAATCTTGTTCCTAAAAGAAGTGTTTTGGACTGATTAGGGTTGACAAAACCCTAATTAATCTTTTACATATTTCTCTTTCTCACGCCGCTGACGTGAAAATTACGCTCAGTGAAAAGAGCCGATCGACCCTTCTCATAAAGTGCCGATCGACCCTTCTTTTTAAGGTTCGATCGACCCTTCTTGGAAAGAGCCGATCGACCCTTTTCTTCAGTCCAGGCCCATTTCTCGAGCACTATAAATACGTTCACACTTCTTCACTTTACGAGACAACACACACGTTCTCCGTGGAAAAAGTCAAGACTAAACTTGAGTTTTTCATTCCACGCATTTCTCATTAGCGTTTCGAACATTCTTCGAATCTTGCTAGATTCGATCCCAAAGCCTTGCCACAGTTGGTAAGTCTTTTATTTAATATTCCGTTCTTTATTATTATTATTGCCATACTAGATTAAGATAATTTATGTGCATGCCTAATATGTTCTAATTGTGCCTATATACTAGATTTAGGACTATTTTAATATGTTTAAGTATGTATAGCCGATGATGGTCTAGGATTTCACTCAAGAAATCTAATGGATCTAGGAACTATTTCTTTCCTTCCTTCTTAGTAATAATCATCCTATGATCAACAATTCCCCAAGGATGAACGTTGATTAGTGTACCTTCCGAGGGCCTAAATCAAAGGTTCTAGGGTATGATCATCAATTAATTCTTTCTCTCCCCTCTTCCTTATGCATGATCCCGCTTCTTCTATCTATTCATATAAACACCGCACACAACCAACACCCCACATGCTAGAAAGACCGATCCGTCGGGCAATAGGAGTGATAACATTTCTTCTTCTGTTGTAACTTGACCCCCGAACCCAATCACATGCTTAGCCTTTTTTCAATGCTTTGGGCTATATCAAAGAGGCGTGGCGACTCTCATAAAATTAAACTAATATTTTTAATATGGTTTAAATCGAGTGTCACTTAATGAATATCCCATTTCGGTCCGACTTTCCATAATTATTTATTTTAAACTTCCGAATGCGTGTTGCATCGGAACGGGGTATTCACACTTTGACAGCCTCTGTATTTATAGGTAAAATTTCAGGATAAGTCCGGACGGACTGAGGTTGAAAACCAGGGGGTTTTGTGAAACTTTGGAAATTGGAGGGACTTGCTGGCAATTCTGGATTGTCTGCAAAAGAGTCCTACGAACTTGACTCGCATACTAGGGGTATTTTAGTCTTTTCACATTGATTTTTGATTGATGTTGATGAGGGAGCTGTGGCATGCACGCCAAGTGTCCCTGTGACTCACCAGGTTACGGGATTTCGTGCCATTATCCCTGGTTTTGTCCGTTTTTAAAATAACAGTCCGAAAAATGTCCGAAATGCCCCGGAAAGGGCTGGAAGGTGCATTTTTCAGGGAAAGCTGTACTTTTACGTGCGACGACGTGTGTTAAGTACGCTTTGACGTCAGGATGCACGGGGTAGTCCTGGGACGTCTTGTTGACTTGGGAACGGGGAGCTTAACGGGTTCCGGTTAATCTGGAGCGAGCCAGTTAACGGATTTCGGTTAACTTCTAACGGATTTTGGCGATCCGAATTTGGGTACTTACAGCTATCCCGAGCTTGGTAAAAATCGGTCGGATCCATGGGAAGAGCGGTGGTTCACACCGTCCTCTTGAGCCTCTTCCTCTCGTTGTCGGTCCTTCTATGTCGACCCCTTCGCCCTAATCCCGCTTCCATAGCGATAATCTCTTAAAGATTTCAACAAGGATCGAAGAAAAATGGCAAATTTTTCTCTCTTTTCTCTCTTCCTCCCGACAAATCTCTCAAAATTTCTCTCTTTCTCTCTAATGGCCGACGGCTGCCTTTAAATTGGGCCAAATTGAGACATAGGCCATCCGGCCTCTTTTACGTGATGTGCCATTTTGGCCCAAATGCCAATTCAACCCTTCGTCTTTCCGAATTTGACACTTTCCCTCAAAATTTAAACTTTCCCCAACTAGATATTTCTAACGCCCCTCTTTCGAGGTTAAATTCCAGTTAGACATTTCTAACACCCCTCTCCCGAGGTTAAAATTCGGCAGTCATCGTAAGCCCGACCATCTCATTTCAACGGCAATCACTGTAAGCCCGTACAATGAATCACTTCCCCGGCCGTCAATCGTAAGCCCGACCATCCCATCTCAGCGGCAATCAAAGTAAGACCGCACAACAATCCCTCTTCGGCCATCATGGTAAGCCCAAACATTTCTCCCCAGCAAGATCCTAAGACACTCCTTCTAAAAAGAATATCAACCAATCTCCCCAGTTCCTAACCGATTTTGTTAGAACTCTGGACGCTTTTCCCCAGCAATGTGTCATTCTCTCCCGAGAACGCATTTCGTTCCTAACCCCCGATGTTGGAACGTCAATCTTTCCGTGCTGTTAAAAATGCCAGTTTAACACAACCATTCTCATCATCTCCACCATATCCCCAGCAGACAAACCCTGACTGTCATCATAAGTCCAACACCCAAGGCACGAACGCCTTGCAAAATGCAAGACACTTAGGTTCAGACGCCTCCGAACAGTCTCACTTAGGTTCAGATGCCTCCGAACAGTCTTACCCAGGTTCAGACGCCTCCGAATAGTCACACTCAGGTCTAGACACCTTCAAATCAATCTCAACCAGGACGAACTCCTCCTAATCATTCCCCACATGTCGAGGTCCTTACGAAACGCCCTCACACCAATGAACTATGATCGGCTTGATTCCCGCTCGGGATACGTAGTAATCCTTTCACTAAGGGTCCAGCCATCTGGCCGCTCAGGTCTCTCCAAATAAGGCATCCCCCGATTTGGTTCCTTATCTTTTTCAACGACCCCACTTTCTTCAAAAGTGACGTCGCTGAGGGGATACTGTAAGTACCAAAATTCGGATCGTCAAAATCCATTAAAAGTTAACCGGAATCCGTTAACTAGCCCTTTCCAGGTTAACTGAAACCCGTTAAACTCCCCATTCCCGAGTCAACGAGACATCCCAGGACTGCCCCGTACATCCCGACACCAAAGTGTACTCAACACACATTATCACACGTAAAAGTACCACTTTCCTCGAAATATGCAATTTTCGAGACTTTTCGGGGCATTTCGGACATTTTCTAGACAGTTATTTAGAAAACAGTCAAAATTTGGATTAACGGGACAAAAACCCTAGCCTTGGTGACTCACAGGGGCACGTGGCACACATGTACATCCTCCCCCATCCCCATCAATCAAATTCAGGGGTGAAAAGACCAAAATACCCCTAAAACTGATAGTTAGGCCGTCCGGCCTGTTTTACACCAAGAACCAGAATTCTCATCAATTCCTTCCAATTTCCAAAATACCCAAAACCACCCAAATTGAAACATAGGCCGTTCGGCCTGTTATACAATTTTACCCCTATAAATACAAGGGTTGTCATTCTGTAAAGAAAAAAGAGAAAAAAACATTACCCTCTCCACAAAACCCCACGATTCTAGCAGTTTCTACTCCCTCTCGAGCCCCATTTCATCTCGATTTGCGTAAAAACCCCGTTTTCTGACCAAACACGAGCCAAACACTTTCAAAACACCTCTCAAACACTAAATCGTATCCCGTATATGCCATCCGAGCCAAAGAGTCAATCCTTAGCCATAGGTAACACTCTCTCCTTAAAACTCCATTTCGCCTCGATTTACGCGTCAAACGCTATTTTCGATCCGATCAAAACTCTCAAAATGTAGATGTAACGCCGTCTACGGGACTCGATACCTTTTAGTCCCTTATCATCTTCTCTCCCGTAAGAGAAGTAATTTCGGGTTAAAACGGCATTCCAGTCCAGTTTTTACTTTTTCTATCATTTACCGTCCGGATCGTTTGATCTGTTGATTTGCACTTTTACCGTCCGAATCGTTTGGTTCGTGATTGTAATTTGCAAAGTCCGGATCATTTGATCCATTGATATTGTTATTTACTTTACGCAACTTTACAAATTTGAGCCGTTTGGCTCGTCGATTGTATCTTTACTGTTCGGACCGTTCGATTCCGTTGATACCGCACTTTAAATACTGTTATTTATAAGTCCGAGCCATTTGGCTTGTGATAGTATTTACTTATAAAAGTTCGAGTCACAAAATGACTCGTTGATCGCATATCATTTATCGCCTTTTTCATAAAATTGGTAACAATGTAATGCCCGGTTCAAAACCAAAGTTCGTCATTCGAACTCCCTTTTCAAAACAACTCAAAATCAACGTTTGACATTCAAATGCTCATTTCCAACTCAAAATCGACGTTTGTTATTCAAACGCTCATTTCCAACTCAAAATCGACGTTTGACATTCAAACGCTCATTTTCAATTCAAAATCGACGTTTGACATTCAAACGCTTATTTTCGACTCAAAATCAATGTTTGTCATTCAAACTAAAGATTTAAGTTCGTCATTCGAACCCCTCTTTTCAAACTCAAATTCGACGTTTGTCATTCAATCGCTCGTTTTTACCACAAATCAACGTTTGTCATTCAAACCAAGATTAAAGCTTGTCATTCAAGCCCCCTTTTCAAAATGCAACACACACACACACACACACAATTTCGAGAAAGGTAGAAAGACTCGTCATACGAGGCATTTCGAGTGATCTCAATATACTCTTCCCGAAACGTAACGTGACCTCTGAACCTAACAATCTCTGGTCCTAAAAGCCTTTTTTCAAGTTTTGGCTACCAATCAAAATGTCCTTTTTTAAAAATTCTTTTTCAAGTTTTGGCTACCAATAAAAAAGTCCCTTTTTTCAAAGCCTTTTCCAAGTTTAGGCTACCAATCAAAATGACCCCTTTTCAAACCAGCCATTTTCAAAGTTTGGGCTCATAATACAAAAAGGCGTGGCGACTCTCCTTCACTCTTCCCAAGAGAGGTCCCGAGTTTCCCTCGCAAAAGCCGCTCGCCGTGTTCCGCGCGCGATCTAGGTAATTTCAGTCTTGCCAAGTTAATTTTGTACTTCATTTTGAAATCTTCTAAACATTTCAAATGATTCACTTTTGAACTTCATCAGATAGACATATCCATATCTAGATAACTCATCGGTGAATGTTATGAAATATCGGAATCCTCCCCTAGCAATGTTACTCATTGGTCCGCATACATCAGTATGTATTAAGCCCAATAAGTCACTAGCCCTTTCACTACTCTTAGTGTAGGGTGGTTTGGTCATTTTTCCCAATAAACAAAACTCGCATATCTCATATGATTCATAATCATGTGAGTCTAACATACCATCCTTATGGAGTTTAGAGATGTGTTTCTCGTTTATATGACCAAGCCGGCAATACCACATGAACGAGTTGTTCACGTCATTCGGTTTAGACTTCTTATCCATATGATAAATATCTTCAACATTATTTTGTTTCTCATCAATATCAAGAACATAAAGGCATTAAATGAATTTGCAATACCATAAAGCATATCATTTAAATAAATATAAAACTTCTTATTCTCAATAAGAAAATTATATCCTTCATTATCCAAACAAGAAACTGAAATAATATTCCTACTCAAATCCAGAACATAGTAACAATTGTTCAAAACAAGTACTAAGCCACTAGGTAAAGTTACATCATATGTCCCTATGGCTAATGCAGCAACTCTTGCTCCATTCCCGACACGTAGGTCAACTTCACCTTGTTTGAGCAGCTTTCTATTCCTTAGTCCCTGCACATTTAAACAAATATGAGATCCACATCCGGTATCTAATACCCATGAACTAAAAATGGAAAGGAAAATATCTATCACATAGATACCTGAATCAGAAGCAATCACATTGCACTTCTTCGCCTTTAGGCCTTCCTTGTAAGTCTTGCAGTTACGCTTCCAATGACCAACCTCTTGGCAATGGTAGTAAACTGCATCCTTTTGAGATGCCTTGGGAGCCTCTCTGGCAACGAAAACTTTTGCCTTAGGTTTAGCAACACTTGCTTTACCTTTGCCATCTTTCTTGAACCCTTTACCTTTGTTAACCATTAACACATTGTCAGTTCGGGGCTTCTTGATATTCTTCTCTGTGGTCTTAAGCATTGCATGCAATTCCGAGAGATTCTTATCCATGCCAGTCATGTGATAGTACATTATGAAATGACCATAACTTTTAGGCAATGAATTCAATATCAAATCCATAGCGAGTTCCAAACTCATCGGATTTCCAAACCTTTCGAGACGCTCAATGTGATCCTTCATCTTAAGGACATGAGCACCAACCGACTGCCCCTCTTGCATCTTGTATGCAGTTAGGGCCTTTACCACATCATACCTCTCTTGTCTTGCTTGCACTTGGAACATTTCCTTTAAGCACTTCGCAAGATCAAATGTTGTCTTCATGTGCTCAAGGTCCTTCTGAAGAGCCTTAGACATGGTGGCAAGCATAAGGCATTCAACATCTGTAGAATCATCAGTATGTTTCTTATGTGCTTCCTTATATGCCCTAGAAGCATTAGCAGCAGATTGAGGTGGAAGGGGTTCATCAAGAACATACATTTTCTTCTCTTGCCTTAGAACAATTCTTAGGCTTCTGATCCAATCAGAATAGTTTGTACCTTTCTCTTCAAGCTTGTCCTTCTCAAGGATTGATCGCAGTGACAGGGGTTGATTATTGTGTGTAGCCATTCTACAATAAAATATGCAAACAATGAAACACATAAGTATCAACACATTTATCATCTAAGAGCAAATAATGTATTTCATAAATACTCCCACTAAATTATACACCTTCAAATACAAACATGTATCATATAATCATAGTAGGCTAAGATCCATATTTCACTTGATTTTGGTTTAACTGAGTCAATGCCCAAAATCAAGCTATTTAGGTAGAAACATCAATCATATCATATATGACTCTTAGATCTTTTATGAGATTTACTTAGACATCATATGTCAAAAACATGTTTTAATCTCATCTATGCCTTGGGTCAAATCTCATTTGAAAGCACCAATTAAGTCAAAACCTTTTTCAAATGCATGAGGCATGGAATGATCCACCTAACTGAGTCAAAACTACATCAACCATTATCTCATCTTGATCACAAATTAAGATATAATGATGCACCCAACTGAGTCGAAACTACATCAAAATACCCTAAAATTTCACAAGTGTTCTAATCAAGGAATGGCATAAGACTTAAATATTTAAGAAGGTTTTACATGGTAACAAACATCGCATGGTTGTAACATGAAACTTATGTGTACATAATCATGAACATAGGGCTTCACAAATTTACAAACAAACACTTTGATTCAATTTTGAGAATTTATCAATCTACTTTAATCATATTAAACAGACCAATAATCCTATGTAAGAGATTAATCATATTAATCAATTATCAATTATGACCATGGCATATCACATATGATTATTTTCTCAAAATAATACACATAAAATCATGGATCTATTTCATATATCATGGATAGAAATTAATCAAATTAAATCTAGCCTGCCAATTTCAATTCTAATCATGATAAGATAGGGCTCTGATACCACTGTTTGGTTTTGGGATAACAAACGCAACGAAGATTTAACAAAGAACAACAAAACCCTAAGCCCTTGAATCTATCTAGCATGAAGAGATAGAAAAACATGAAATAGAATTACATATCTTGAATGCGATTATGTTACTCAACACAGATCTCAAAATTCATGCTTAGAATTTTGATGTTGAATCTTCTATCTTCCTTGTTCTACCTTGGTGATGAATCAATCAATGGAGATATTCAAGCCTTAGGAGATAAAGCAACCTCCCTCTAATGGTGATTCACACGTGAACGAACTAAGAACACTTATTGTAGGATTTCTAGATGATCTTCTTGATTATTGAATCAATATTCAATAATCAGCCAAAACAATTGAATTATTTGGGTGCCTTTTTGATATTATGATTCTCAATCAATATCAAAATCTAGAGTTTCATAAACCTAGAATTAAGCATAGGTTTATGGCTGCACAAGGTTTATATTTATATCACATATAAATCCCTAATCATATTAGGGTAGGAGTCCTTGTCAAACCAAAACCAAATTGCCAAAGGAATCCGCGTGCTGTCCAAAATTCGCTCAGGGCATGACTCGTGCTCCAGGGCACGACTCGTGCCACGAGCCGTTCCTGGCAATCACGAGTGCCCCAAGCAAAAATCAAGTTGTGACACGACTCGTGACAATTTTTGCACTCGTGCTGATTTTGGGAACGAGTCGTGCCCAACCCCACAAAGTCAAACATTCAACGAGTCAACCCTTGGAAGCCAAAATGCAATTGTACTGCTCCTGTCACTGGTCGTGACCCTTGACACGAGTCATGACCCAGGGCACGAGTCGTGCTCCTGCTCACGAGTCGTGACAGATTCCCAGAATTCCAATTTTCAGCCAGAATCAAATTCGCTCTTTGTGTGTGACCCAAATAGGAATTATATTTATGTTGGTAGTGAGTCGAAACATCGACCTCACAAGACATAAGTGGTTTCTAGCAAACCATTATATCCACCCAATTAATATAACATCAAAGCTTGATTTTCCCGATAGATCAAATGTCACAATCCCTTTGTCTATGATGTCCAATTGAACATGAGTCATGGTCCATGTCAACTCATATTGTTCAATGCTTTCTCGATTTCGAATATGTTGATAATCCAAGTGCATTTGATCTCTATCAAATCTCTTGAGTGTGGCCACACATTTCATCAACACTATTCATCGAGGGGCCCAAACAAACATCTCTCTCAAACAGAGAGGGACAAATCCCATCTTGACTTATCATTCTTCCCTACAAGAATCCAATCATGCTAACATAGCTCTTATTTCTATCCGATTAAAGACAGTGTTAGACTATATTAAACACAACGTTCACCATGTGGAAGACGATGATAATCTCAGGTACGAAGGATTCCAATGACACGACTATCATGAGATTTAATCATGACAACAGACCATGTCATAAATCTCATAAGTAGGTCAAGTCCAATACTTGTTCTCTAGTAAGTATCCATAAGTGTAATGTGTATCTCCATGCATATAATCATCTCCATGATACCAACTTATACTAGTTGTTCATAATAACTAGGGACGCAATTCAATATAATACACATGTAAACATATAATGAACCAAATAAACATACTCTATAATAAATTATAAAGATGATACATAACGGTTTAAGTTACACATAACTAAACGCCTAGGGCATTACACCAACAGATTGTACTGCTGAGTCATCCATGGTCTTCATATTTCGTTTGACACTTTGATTGTATTTTATTTATGCACATCAATAGTTAGCATGGGGGATTTGGGGAGATCAAGTAAGATAAACAAAATTAAAAAAAGTAGAACATCAAAATTATTACTCAATCCCACACATTTTAATTACTAAAGTTCTATATATTGCACATATATAATTATTATAATCATAAAACTATAAAACTGCACACAGTCCATGTCCCCTAACAAGTGAGAACAATAATTAAATGAACAGGATTAAGAAAAAATAAGTAGAATATTGATAGTTGAGGAGGTGTTGGGTATTGTAAGTGCAGAGAAGTAGTGTTATCACAAGTACTGCTAGCACACTCTAAGTGTTACCATACTAAGGTGTTATCACAAGTGCTGATAGTACTTTCACAGTGTTATCACAAGTTCTCATAGCACTTTCACAGTGTTATTAGACACAGTCTAAAATAATAGTTGAACATTTCTTTCACATGATATAGTGTACTAATGTATCAATATACTTGTAAAATATATGTTCGTTGTTAGTATAAAATACAGGTTGTAACAATATTGAGATAGCTAAAGCATGGAAGGAGTCAAAGAAATTTACGCATAAATGGAGATTTATGCATAACTTGTGTAAATTAATGAATCACGTGGGAATACTTGTTAAAAGATGAAGTTGTTGAACATAGAAGAGTACAAGCACAGAAGAGCACGTGGGTACAAGAGACTAAAGCTAAGACTTGGGCTCAAAGAAAAGTTGTTGCCACATTCAAGGAAGTTGACTTATTCTTTAGCCACATGCTCAACCACTCCTCCCACTTAGCCAAACTGTTATATGAAATAGCCTACAAGTATTTGGAATGCTATAAATAGGCAGGTGTGTAGATAAGAGCAACATGTTGAGAAATCACACTCAACTTGCACAAAAGAAGATCAAATACTCCCCGGCTCTATTAGATTCTTCCTCCCACAAATCTTCTTCCACCTTCAAAGTCATTGTACTTGATTGTGTCGTAGCTAGGATAGAATTACGTATTTGATCTTATTAGTTCTAGTACTTCATTGTTATATAGTTAGGGAACATTCGGTTTTATAATCATATTTCATTGTGAATAGAAGATCTCGTCTAAGAGGCACACTCAAGTTATATATTTATATAACTTGAGCAAAAACTATTTATTTTGTTTATTTCCGTTGTAAAACTTGTTTTTACAAACTATTTTTAAACTCTGTTTTGTGTGTTACCGTAAGTGTTATCAGTTGTGTTACCAACCTTTTTTATAACACTTGCAAACAGGCCATTGACAATTTCAATTGGTATCAGAACCTTGCACTTGATACACTAAGTGTTTGGTCCAGTTGTCATGGCTTATAATCCAGCTAATCCTAATCAAAAGAGATTTCCTGTTCTTGATGGGTCGAATTATTCTTACTGGAAGATCCACCTTTGCTCGCATATCAAATCAATTGATCTTCGTGCTTGGCGATCTGTTATCAATGGGTATTCTCTTCCCATGTTACCTTCGGATGAGGATGGTGATGTTCAAATCAAACCTGAATCCAAATGGACCAATGAAGAGAATAATCTAGCTAGTTTCAATGAAAAGGCACTTAATGCGATTTATGAGTGGATAGACATTCATGTTTTTAAACTCATTCAAAACACTCCCACGGCTAAGGAAGCTTGGAATATTTTGCAAAGATTTTATGAAGGATATGATTGTGTGCGTGAAACTAAGATTAGGAGGCTCACTGGCAAATTTGAAAGATTGAGGATGGGTGAAGATGAAAATATTTCTTCATATTTTGAAAAATTATTTGATATTGCAAATGTATGTCAAGTTTTGGATGAACCTTTTACCAACCAACAACTTGTTTCAAAAGCAATTAGAACTTTTCACGAGCGATTCAATATAAAAGTTTCATCTATCGAAGAAGCTCACAATCTTTCTACAATGGATTTCAATACCTTGATGCGTATTTTAAAAACCTTTGAATTAAATCTTGCCGAACAAAGTGAAGTCACTAAAGGCAATAATATTACTTTGAAAATTCAGTCCTCGAATCTACAAAAAGATGAGGAAGAAGAGGTTTTTGAGGAAAATTAAGCGGCAGCAAATAGAGGCTAACCTACATATAAGGCACTAAAGGGCATGACATATAAAATGAAATTAGGGGAAATTACCATTGGGTCCTTCACCCCAAGTGAAAAGATCAATTTAGACAAGGATTTTGGAATTTAATCAACTAGTCCGATAACATAATCAAAATTCCACCTAGTCCTTCACTGCCCAAAATACCCCTTCCCCAAAAATATAAAACCATTTTCTCTCACTTTCTCCCTCTCTCTCTATATATATACTTTTTCTAACTACCCTGCCTCCGGTCATATATGTCCGACACCTCCCACTTTCGGCAACCAACCTTACCGGCGATTTCATCGCCAGCCCCAACCCTTTCCGGCCGCCTCCCACTCCTCCGACAAGACATCAATGCCGGCGAATTTGAGATCTGCCAAATCCCTAACCCTAGCTCCTTCTTCTCTCTTTCGATTTCTCAACACCAACGTTTCTTTTCTATGGATCTGTGACAAAGCGGCCATTTCCGGCCTTCTCAAAATCCGGCAACACTAATCACCTCCGGCCATCTCTCTTGGACTGGACAAACAGAGGAAGAAAAACTGTAACAACTCTAAAATTTATACTCTTTATTTATTTAAAATATGATTTTCCTTAATTAATTAGGTTGGTTATTTAAATTAATTATATGGATTAGAAAATTAAAAACCCAAGTTAATGCCCCTATTAAATCTAGGCTTTAATGTGGGAGTAACTGATGGAACATTTAGGAGCCTATTTAATGGGTTTAATGGCATTTGGGAGCCTATTCAATTGGTTTAATGGCAAGGAGGGAGTGAAGGGCTGCTTGGGGTTATAAAAAGAGAGGGTCATGGCAGTTATTCTTAGCTGTGAATAAGAAATAGAGAGAGAGGAGGCGGCACATAGTAAATTGCCGTGAATAGAGAGGAACGACTGGGAGAAAGCAGCCGTGAGTCTCCAAGGAAGAAGAAGAAACTCTTCTTGGTGTGAAGATCAAATACAAGGTAAACCTATTCCTTTTAGAAATTCTTAAACCCTAAACCCAAGAAAGATTTGAGGCTAAATCTAAGGATGTTTTGTTAACAGAGGTATTGATGAAAACCTAATAAAGATTAGGGTTCTTGGGCATGTTAAGTTAATGGGTTGACCTAGAATTATTCATGCTAAAGTATAAAATAGAAACGAGGGTTTTGTGTGTGTTTTAGTGTGTGCAGTGGTGTGAATGTGTGCCCCAAATTTCTGTGTATTTTGGAAATTCACGCGAGTTTGAAGACATCCGGTTTAATTTGAAAAACGGAGTCGCCACGCCATTTTGATTACCTCAAAACTTTGAAAAAAAGGTTTTATGGGTTCGGAGGTTAAGTTACCCTTTGGGAAGAATGGATCGCGTTCACCCAAGGTGCCTTGCCGGAGCAAGTCTCCCAAAATCCCATTAATCGTGCTTGCTTGCGTGCTTTCTTGTGTGCATGTGTTTGAAAATAGGGAGGGAATGTCCCAAGTCGTCTTCCGGACGTACAAACCATTTGTTGGTTGTCGCTCGGGATTTCTTGGATTTTATGTATTCGGGATTATGATCCCGTCCTCATCTTAGACTTGTGATCATTGCATTTTTAACCTCGGGACTTGCATGATCGAGAGAATGACTCCCTTTATAGTCGAAGATGAGGTTCTTTAATAAGGAATGTCCTTAGCCCATCAATCCTACACTTTAAGACAGTCGAGCTCGTATAGATGCTTCATACTCATCTTAAGTGATAATCGGAGATATAGGGTTCAAGGTTGTCCCTTTCTAAAGAAATCATGAAACCCTTAATGGAAGGAACGATGTAAAGATAAGACCTTTACACCGGTCCGTTCCGAGGTTACTAATGGGGACATGGGGGAATGCATGATAAAAAAAAATGATACTTTTAGTGAAAAGATGACATTTTTGGTGTAAAGGATGTCTTTTGGTTGCAAGGGATGCTTTTTGTGGAAAGAAATGATTTTTGTGCAAAGAATGCATTTTTATGTTGGAAAATAGCATTTAATGTACAAATGATGCATGAAAATGGCAAAGAATGATTTTTTAATGCAAAGATGACACATAGATACTATCTAAATTGCATATAGACATCAGGTTATAGCATAATGGGGGTTAACATCAGATTACAGCTTGAAAATAGGAAGTTTCTGCAAACTGGCTTAGTATGTCGCGTGACATAGGCTGCCTATGTCGCGTGACATAACTAGCCACTTTGCAGAGCTTCATCAGCTGAGATCTACAGAGGTAACAAGGCCTTAAAATAGCCAAGTTACTTCACCAATAGGTCTCAGGGAGCTAGTATTTCAGTGATGAACATTTCAAGAAGGTGTGGATATGAGGAATCCACATTCATCTCGAGTGTTCATGCAAAAACAATGTCAAGCCGGAGCCTTTACATGAAATGTGATGAAATCAGATGTGGATCTATGAAATATGAAGCTAAAGCATGTAACTTTAATCAGAATATCACATTATCAACGCATGTAGCATATAGATCTTATGTATAATGAAGATAGGAAGGGGAAAAGGGTAGAAAATCGTTACCCTTGAAGACCACGACTCCCTATATCAAGTTAGATATAGGGGCCTTCGAAACAAAGAACCTCCGGGACCCGAGGTTCAAGCCTTGGCTCCGTGGGAATCCTTGGTTCTTGGTGTGTGTGAAAAGTGTGTGTGTGGGAAGTGTGTGTGGGATTGATTTGGGAGGATTATTATGGTTTGGGAGGTATGTGAGGAGAGAGGAGGCTTCTGGGCGTATTTCCTATAGAGGGGACCGAGGTGGAAAAGGTGTGTCTAAAATGAGAGGTGAAGGCCTCTATTTATAGGCTGCCTGCATGGGCTTGTTATGTCGCACGACATGATAAGCCATAACCGTTTTCCTTCTAGAAACATGAAAGGTGGCATGGTTCTAGAACTCTTCCTGGCTGGTTATGTCGCACGACATAAGGAACCACTTGCAGTTCCTTCTAGAAACATGCAAGGTGGCAGGTTTCTAGAAGGTTTCATGGCCTATTATGTCGCACGACATAAGTAGCCACATCTGGATTCTTCTAGAAACATGCAAGGTGGCAGTCTTCTAGAAGGGAATTCCTCATGAAATAAAAACGTGTTTCTTTGGCTCCAAGCAGTCTCTTATCCCCTTAAGTGATTTGAAACAGTTCCGGAATTATTCCGGAACTCTAAGAAAGTTCGGGGAATTACCGGAAAACTTGTCGGAATGGCCGGGAAACTTAACCGGAAGGCATGAGCCAGATTTGGGTACTTACAGAAGCCCCTCGGCAACGTCACTTGCAGGGCGAGTGGGGTTGTCGATAGAAAAGGATCCAATCTGGCGAATGCCGAGACGGATTGGGTGACCAAGGTGGTCGAGTGGCTGGACCTTTTATGAAAGGCTACCTACGTATCCCGGATGGGAATCAAGCCAGGCCGTAGTTCGGGATAGATCCGCTGGGGAATGGAGAAGAGAAACTGGTCTCTTGCTGGGGAAGTATAAGAAAATGACCTAGGAGGTCAAGCAATTGATCCTACTGGGGATATGCTAGGAGTGACCAATGTGGCCGATATCTCGAACATTTATGAGGGGTTGCTTCATCACTGATGAGTGACAAAGGAACGGAGTGACCAAAGTGGTCGGATGGCTGGACCTTTTATAAAAGGCTACCTACGTACCCCGGAGGAATCAAGCCTTGATCGTAGTTCAGAATCCACTAGGGAAAGGGGGCGTCATATGTGACAAATTGGCCGAACCTACGAGGCTACCTACGTATCCTGGGAATCAAGCCGGTGTCGTAGTTCGAGCTTTGACTAGATCGAAATGTTATTCTTCCACCTTGGAATAACGGAGATCGAAAGAGAGAGAGCGAAATGTCATTCTTCCACCTTGGAATGACGGAGATCGCGAGAGAGATCGAAATGTTATTCTTCCACCTTGGAATAACGGAGATCGAAAGAGAGAGAGCAAAATGTCATTCTTCCACCTTGGAATGACGGAGATCGCGAGAGAGATCGAAATGTCATTCTTCCACCTTGGAATGACGGAGATCGCGAGAGAGGTCGAAATGTCATTCTTCCACCTTGGAATGACGGAGATCGAAAGAAAGAGCGAAATGTCATTCTTCCACCTTGGAATGACGGAGATCGCGAGAGATGTCGAAATGTTATTCTTCCACCTTGGAATAACGGAGATCGAAAGAAAGAGCGAAATGTCATTCTTCCACCTTGGAATGACGGAGATCGCGAGAGAGAATGCATTTTGTAAAGAAGTAAGAAGGACTCAATGATTTTTGTAAAGAAAGTGGGATGTACCCGATAATTTTGTAAAAGAAGTGAATTAAAAATGCCAAAGGCAAGTAAAATGAGCCACGAGGGGGTAAATTTGTAAAATAAGCCTCGGGGGCACTGGAGGGAAAATTTGATTGAAAATGATTGAAAATGCCAGGGGCACAAAGGGTAAAACAGGCCTACGGGGGACAAAATTGTAAAATGGAGCCTTCAGGGGCAAAACTGTAAAAACAAGCCACAGAGGCTTATTATGTCGCACGACATAATAGGCCCATTTGACAGATTCATTAAAAATACGCACAGTCGCCATTTGAAATTTAATTAGACTTGAAATTGAGAGGGAGGCGACAGTGAGAAGAGAGAGAGCGAACATCAGAGAGGGAGATTCGAGGGAAATCGAGAGAAATCAAACACTTTTAGTTCGATTTCAATTGGAAAATGCCTCCTAGGCTCTACACGACCAAAAGGGGAACTCAGCATGCCAACTTAGCTACTCGAAGAAAGGGGTGCAAAGGAATCAACGGCCGTTTCTTCCTAAGCACCAAGAGGAGATTTCTACCCACAATCGATGAGTATACTTCGGATGTCGGGAAGAAGGAAGAGGTAAGAAACCTAGGGTTTCTTGAAAAAAAAATTTCAATTTGTGAAATCAATTTGAACCGAGTTTTCGATCGCATTTGGAATTTCATATGAATTGGCCTCGTGAACAAGAGTCCGACCTAGGAAGTGTAATGCATAAATGCATGCCATACCTTGATCTATTTTGACTTTTTTTTTTTTTTGAGATGATTTTAAGAAATAGCACGAAATATTAATACTTGTGCCATGTTTTCTTGCGAAATTACGCACCCGTGGCTCTCCGCAGGCGATTGGCGTGCTATGGCGCAGCTTGTCGGGTAGCCAGAGCATATAGACTCGCCTAAGGGCATGATTTATGTTGTTGGGCTAGGGCGATTCTTCGAGATGGCGAAGGCCATTGGAGACACTCAGAGGAGTGTAGATTTGGTGAGGGCTTTCAGAGAGTATTGGTGGGAGACCACACATTCGTTTCACTTCTCTTGGGGTGAGACGACGGTCACTCCGCTGGATTTTGCGATCATCACAGATCGCCCTTTGGCTGTATGAGCCGCTCTACCTAGAGGAGCCTGCACAGGGAGCTGAGCCCCAGCCGATTGCTGATGCTGATTTTATGGGCTTACTTGGCTTCGTTCCCCAGAACAAGAAGGGGAATGGATATGAGTTAGGCGAGCTACATGGCTTGATTGAGGGGCAGAGCAGGGACTACATTGTGGTAGATGATCCCGTTGAGAGCCGGCTGAGAGCCGGGAGATTGGCTAGAGCTTTTGTATGGGTGGGCTTTTCCGACATGTTGTTCATCAACAGCGCATCTACGGCTTTGATTTCACTGTTGGAGCTACTGAGAGCCTGGGATACTGTCGGGAATCTGTCCTGGGGGGAGGCAGGCTTAGCTGAGATGTATTTGGCCCTAGATGACGTCAGCCGAGGGAAGGCGAAGTACTTCACCTGCTTTCATCTGGCTTTCGAGGTATTCTCTCACCTTGATCTCTTTTCTTTTCCGCATTTTATTATATCCCTTGTTTTCCCTGTTTTGACTTCTTCTTCTCCTTTTCAGGCTTGGGCCTTCGAGTACTTTGGCTGTTATGAGTGGCAGATACAGGATGAGTTTCCTGCCACCACTTTTCCTGCTCTTCGTCGGTGGACAAAGAATGCCAGGAAACAAACCCGGACCCCGGAGGGTTCGAGGTGCAGGATCACGGCCTCGTATCATGATACGCTGACATGCCTGAGAGGGATTCCACAGAGGATGAGCTTGTTCCCCTGGACTGGCCGTTACGATGACCTGGATTTGGATCACGATGCGCACTTGACAGAGTGTCGCAAGCTGCTAGTGGGCTTGTCTGGAGACGCCTTGTACTTAGGAGAGAGAGTGTACAGACAGCACGGGCCGAATAAGCATGCTCGGATCCCTGATGATCCTCCAGCTAGGATGTGCCTGCCTCGCCAGTTGGCGAATGTAGATGCTCTGATTGTAGGCTTGGCGGCACATCTTTACACACGGGAGGGGGACTATACTTTGTACGTGGCTAGACATCTTCAGTCCCCACAGACCAGGGTTGGTTATGGCGCTCATAGCGCGGGTGTAAGTGCTCCAATTTGAGCTTGTTAGCATTTTCGTTAGAAAATTAACGAAAGTTATAACATTACTAACATTCCTAACTTTTCTAACAAAGTAAGGGTAAAATGGACATTGCCACTTTAAGTTAAACCAAGAAAAGAATCTCAAAAATCAAAAGAAATTAGAAAAATCCGAATTAAGAAAGTTGAAAAACAGCTTCAGTTTGAATTTTAAAAAGATTATTCTTCCTGTCCAAAAGCCAAAGATCAGAAAGGTATGAACAAAGTGCACGCGTCGATCCTTGTCCGCGCGGATACGTTTGATTCTCACAAAGTGTCCTATAAATTGAACCCTCCTCTCTCAGTTTACACAAGACATTTTGATCACAAAGAACGGTTACGGCGAAATATAGAGAGAAAACAGTGGGAATCTCTAGATTGCCACCATTTTCTCTTGAATCTTTCCCAATCTCACTCCAAACACAAATCCAAACACCAAACCTTGATACTCCTCAAGCCAAACACCAAATCTTGATACTCCTCAAGTCAAATTCCAAGCCTAGGAAGATAGGGTGTCACCATTGGTAAAGCCCTCCTTCTCAAAACCCTAAAATTCTCTTTTGATTTCTTGATCATCTTGTTCTTCTTACTTTGACTTATTTTATGTCTAGTTTAACTTGAGTTTTGACCTAAGATGGTCATCTTGAAGTTCATCTTCATGAATGACCATCTCAAGTGGTCCACATTTTAGATCTTTAGTCAATTCTTTCTCTTTGGTTTCATCTTTACAAAACCCCTTTCCCTTTGCAAAGGACATGTTTAAACCCCATAAATTCCCCAAGGATGACTTGAATATGATAACCACTTAATAAAAAGTAGTGGTATCAAGTCTAGGGATGAAAATGGGGTGAACATAGATGCAAATCCCCCAAAAATCACATTTTCCCTCAAGAACATCTTGCTGTCCAGTAGCATTGTTCTGAGACCTCAGTCCATTTTCCTATTTTTTGGACCCAGTAAAACTTGGAATTGGATGTTGACTACAAAACACTTTTTGTAGCCAACATCCAGATCTTTCCAGACATAATTTTATTTTATTTTTGAGTAAGTAAAACTCCTTTTTCAATTTTTCTTTTAGAGGCCAGTTCATCAGCTTCTGGAAATCCAGATTTCACATCTGAGATTTCTAGAAGGTTTTGACCCCTCAAATTACTTCCAAAATGGAAAGTTCCTTTGCAGAAACCCTATTTAGGGTGTTTTAAGAAACTTTCATTCTCGGACTTTCCCCAGATTCTGAGGTTTTGAAGCCTTTAAGTCCATTTCAAAGTCAAGGGTCAACTGCCTTCTTTCATTCTGGCAGAATTGCTTTTCAAATCCAAAAATCTTTTGAGTGCCAAGACTCGACCCAAAAATCATACCAAAAATCTTGGGGATTGTTCAAAGTCTTATAAAGAGTTCCCTATTTTTGTTTTTCTCAGTTTCAACTCGTTTTGGTCAAAACACACACACACACACACACATACAACAAAGGATTTCAAATGTTTGGAAGACTCGTTTTGCGAGGCGCGTCGGGTGCACACTAACGTCCTTCCCGACGCGTAACATGACCTCCGAACTCGAATCTCTTGATCTCGGGCATTTTTCAAAGTTTTGGCCCTCAAAATTAAAATGGCGTGGCGACTCCGTTTGATTTTCAAAAAAAAATCGGGTACATCACAGTGGCGACTCCGCTGGGGATAGGAATAAGCTTTTTCTAAGAAAAAAATGATATTTGGTATATTGGTGGAAACCATTAAACTTCCCGTTATCGCCTCCTAACACGAGTCGGGGATAAATTGTGGTCTAACAATCCCACGTACCGGTATCATTATTTTCAAAAAAAAAAGAAAAGCTTTTTGAGGGTCAAGCTTCCGTCTCAACATTTGAAAATCCTTTGCTTTGTGTGTGTTGATTTTTGCACAGTTTTCGTGTTTGTTTTTGGCCGCCTAGGAAAAGTCAAAATTTTGACTGTTGGAATAATGTCCCTAACTGTCGGAATTTTTGTGCTTATGTGCTTATGTGTTCATAAAATTTTCAAAAAAAAATTCAAAAAAAAAAATCATGCATCATGCCTTTTTAAGACACATAAAAAAAAATTTCTATTTTTCTCAGAAAAGGAAGATAGACTGCTTGCACACTACGCGCACGTGACCTTACACTGCACACTACGTCCCTAATCCGGGGAAATCCTTGTCGCGGTCCGTTTGGTCTTATTACGCCTCTCGGATGAGCACAGGACTACCCAAACATCCCATGGAGCCTCGTGTCGACCATGCACTTGTCCGTGACACACTTTGTCCGAGACCCGGTTGGTTTTTAGTCCGGTGTGTCATGCCCCTGTCTGTGTATAGACCTTTCCTTTCAAGCCTTTGTCGGCATACCGACTCAATATCTTTCGGGGACCCTAATCAGTCGAAGTTCTGCCGGTTTTCCACCGCAGACTTTGACCAAGATATTGACCGGCGCCTTGACTTCGGCCCGATCGGCACAAATTATACCCCGACTCCCAAGATTGACACCGAGTCATCAAGGATTAATGAATATTCCATGCCTAATTACGGCTTAAATGACGACAAGTCAAGATCGGTTGTGGACGCTTATCGGTCAAATCATGCCGACTTTTCGTCGAGCCCTCGGACATGATCTTGACTTTTGACGTCGCCTTGTCCGTAATTTACATCGAATGCTCGTTAAGACTCGATTACCCGCCGTACTTTTAGGATCGTTTTCTTTCGGTCGGTGGGACCCGCTTGCCCTATAGGACCCTCGCCGGGGCTGTCCACCCGGAGGTCGAAATACGTGGAATACGAGGGGCTTATAGACGTAGTGACGGGGCCCACTGATCCAGAATCGGAGTAGTTTGCGAAAAGAAGAGCAATCTTTTCCAACCGATTAGGTTAATAAAACATGTTTTAAGTAAACATGAACAAATAATCGCATGTTGCATGAGCCCTAAGCCCAAACACCTACCCTCCTTCCATTCCCACACATCTGAACCCTCGTGTCTTTCCCCCGCACTCCGCACAAAGGTTGGTTTCGGGCACCGGTCATACCGTTTAATCAGGTTGGGAAGAGTCAAGCGCATCATCGGCTTCACCGTCTGTTCCGACTCCGAATTTTAGAATGTTCGCATCAACGGTAACGATGGGGACAACGTCACTCCGCCTCCGGGACTCCTCGGACGGAACAACGGTGGAATCGGCTAGCCGAACGGATGAGAGTGCGCCAGAAACACGGTTGAACGGCCTTATGGAGGCTATCAAAAGCCATGGATTGGCCGCCGGTCTCAACCCGGATGGCACCTTCACTGTGGAAGAAGAGGAAGACCACAATCCCGCTCTTGGTCAACCCGACTACTCCTGGGATGCCACCACCGGCCTCCCACGGTACTACCACCCGCAGCCCATGCTCCTCGATCCCTAGGTCGGCCGGCTCCCATTGCAAGACCACTGGATCCATGCGGCTGACGGGACGAGCCGATTCGCAATGCCTCGGTGGGGACAAAGTCGCATGCGGAATGCCTTCCCATGGTTGGGGATACCCCGGAATGCCACAAAGAAATTGGGATCCCGCCTCGGTTTGGGACCAATCAATCCGGACTTTCGCGGCAACGGTTTGGAATGCCACCACGCTTTGGTTCGGGGCAACAGTCGGGAGCCCCTCCTCGAATGATGCTAGCTCGCTTGCTCCTCATACGGCTTCCGCAAACCCATTTCTCACTCGGGGTTCAACGGGTTACCAAGCCTCCATCCCCGTTTCATCGAGAATCACCAGACCACAGTATCCTCTCGGTTATGCATCCTTTCCACAACCGGCCATGCAATTCAACAACCGGGGACGGCAGCCCGCACTTAAGCCTACTTATGGGCCTCACTCCGGAAATCCAAGCCATCCGACTACCTCGCATCCGCCTCTATCTTCTCTGTCGATTGAAACCAACAGCAAGTCGCTGGGTTCTATCCCTTTGCCCAAGCTCCTACCTACACTCCCGTGGTAATTTGGGCCAAGGACGGGTTTTCACCTATGCCCCGGAGTATGGTATTCCTTCCACCAATGCACCACCAACAGGCTAGTCCTCTTCCCGGCTCAAATATCGGCTCAGAATTCCCGCTCCACCTTTGGATCCCCAATTGGCTTGGTTTATGGAGCAACACAAGGAAATGAAAGCACGGATTGCTGAATTGACCGCCAAAAGAACACTCTCTTCGGCCTACGTATCCCGACTCGATTGTCCCCCTGCCTCACAAGTTTGTGATGCCCACTCTGGAATTGTTTGACGGGAGTGCATGCCCTAAAACTCACTTGGACACCTATACTTTAGCAATGAAGGCTAAGGGATGCACAAACCCGGCGGTTGGCCGATTACTTTAGTCTCTCTTTGAAGTCGGGGGCTTTGAAATGGTTTTTCCGATTGCGGCTGAAGCTAGGGCTACTTGGGAACGAGATCACCGTACTTTCACGGATAAGTATAAAGCCAACTTGGAATGGGAGACAAACAGAGTTGACCGCAAACAACAACGATGCAACGCCTAATGAGAATATTGGGGATTTCTATAAGAGGTGGAACTTAAAGCTCGGTGAAATGGCCATTCCTCCCTCGACGAGGAGCAAGCTTAGACATCTTTCGCTCATGCTTGAAGCCGCATTTGAGAGCTTCCCTCGGTCACTTCCCTACGCCGACTTGCGTGCAATGGTTAATTCCGGGCTAAGTTTGAAAAGGCTTAAAATCAGCACGACCGCTGCACTCCGCCCTACTGGATATCGCTCCTCCCTCCAAAACTACTCTCACTTTCGCTAAAGGCAAAGAGGCGATCGGCTACGCGGGACAGATCAGAACAATGCCACTTCCTTTGTTCCCAAGAAGCCCGATGCATCCGAGATCCCGGCTCCAAGACTTGAGAAACTTTGGGATGCCTTTGAGTGATATCCTCGAGGTTTGGTGAGAGAAGGTTTGCTCCGGCCTTTGGAAAATTATCGGCCTAGAAACCCCAACGCTCCTTTGGATACCTCCAAGCATTGTGCCTTTCATCGCACTATGGGCACCCGACGGATGATTGCGTCCCCCGAAAAAGGCCATCCAAGGGTTGATTGAGCAAGGGAGGTTAGAGATGCCCGAAAGACCTAATACTATCAATAACCCGCTCCCTAACAACATGAGTGTCAACATGATCGAGTTTGGTGGTTCAAGCCTTGTGGGCACAATGGAGTTTGACTCGTCCCTTTGCAAGGTCAATGAACCAGTCATCGTAGGCAATGAAGATGGTTGGATTGAGCAAAAAGTTGCCAAGGAAATCCTGATGGAAAGGTCTGCAATAGCTCCCGTCTCCAGCGTCGAAGAATAGATTCATGGTTCAACAAAGAAAGAGCGGCTAGGCTGGAGGCTACCTATCTTTAAAATAGTCTTTTGAGTCAACCTTCGTAGGTTCTAGTACTTTTCTTTCACCTAAGTCCTTCCTGGACATTTGTCGTTGTAGTCCATTTTGGACATAGTGGTTAAGTGTCTAATTTTTAATATAAGTCTTTTTTCTTTTCTTGCTAGACTCGAGACATCACTTGCGTACCCACGTTACACTTAATTGAAATGGTTTTATCCAAAATGATCACTTGTCTTTGCTCAACCACTAATTCTTCGAAAATGATTAATATTTAAACTAATCGGAGTGAGAAAATCAATTGATATCCTTCCCAAATTGGGGCTTACCAACTCCCCATCTTGCATCTCATATGCTCACATCCCTTTCATCATCATCATCTCGTTGCTCGATGAATTTGCATGGATCTTTTCTCATATAAAGCTTAAGCAAGCAATGAAGACTTAATCTCGTTTAGGTCATCCAGTAGGGATTGCGGTTGAAACCTTTCACCCATAGGAAAACCATTACCTCACCCTTACTAAACACTACCCTCTCATTTCAAGATCGGCGTGTTTTGAAACCCGGTTTAGCCATCATTTTTGCTCCATACTGAGAGAAAGTCCAAGCGAGCCCGAGAAGTTAGCTTCGAGAATCGGCGATGCGCAAATTATCTCAAGCCATGAAGGAAGGACAAAGATAATCCTCAACTCCTCAGAAGCTTTCCAAGTCAAAAAAAAAAAAAAAAAAAACAAAAAAAAAAAAAAAAAAAAAACAAAAAAAAAACAAAAAAGAAACAAAAAAAAGAAGGATTTTAAAATCCTCACAATCTCGGATATAATTCCAAGCTCCTCAGGAAGTCTTCCAAAAAAAAAAAAAGAAGAAGAACTCAAAAGTCCCCAACATCTCAAGAAGCTCTCCAATGATCAAAAAGGAGCCTGAATTCTCGCAAGATCGCAAAAAGTTGTCAGTAGCTCGGACTTCCTCTTATCATTACCTTAAACCAATCCCAAGCCATCCTCTCAATTTTAGAGGATACTCCCATCACCATTACCCTTGCCCTTGGCCAAGTCAAAATCTGACCTCTCATTCTTGGAGGCAATCAATCTTCCTCGCCATAGATTTCCCAAACACATCCCCGCGAGCCAACCTCTCATCTTTAGAGGTTCAGTCAGTAAAAGGCCTAGCCGACCTCTCATCTCAAGAGGACATAATCTCCCAAATCACCCGATAGCCAATCGAAGCCCGGAAACCCAACTACAGTCCCTACCGGATAGCAGTTTCATTCTAATATCCTCGATGTCAGGATCAAATTAATGCTTCATTGCTTGCTTAAATTGGAATCTAATCCATTTTGGTTCAAAATTACCGATCAAAGATTGTGCAAATTCAAGTCTGATTCATTCGACATTTCATGTGAGCATATTTCATTTCTCCTCCACAAACACTTGCCGTGGATGTCCCACTGGGGCTTCGCATCCGTGTCTTTCATGAACACTCTAAGGGGATATGTTATTCGAATCTCCAATCCTCAAATTCCCAAAAGAACCTCAAAGTCTTGAATTTTCACACTCATTCTCTCTTCATTCGGGATAAGCCCGAACTACGGCGACCTGAGCTCTTCATGATGGAGGGAACGTAGGCAACCAGAAATGGTCCGGTCGAAATCACAAACAAATCTCAAAAAAAAATCCGGTCTCATCAGGGATCGTCCCTATACACTTTTCGAGCTTGATCCTCGATATCGCTGGTTTTCTCCTTGTGATTAATCAAAATATTTGTTCATATCAGATTTAGGAGTTGAATAACCCGAACATTAACAAAGGGTTTTAAGCGGCCTTGTGATCATCATGAATAAGACAATTTTTCAAGTGTCTCGACAAGTCTTCTCTCTACATCATAGGAAAATAGAGCCAAACATCGTCTTTCCGTCGCCAGGGCTTCCATACACTTTTCCACACCTTGTAACGCTTATACTCTCTCAAAAGAGTCAAACCTAAAGCGAGTGTGTATACACAAAATCGGGATTCATTCCCACTTTTCGAAAGATGTGCCCGCACGTAAACATTCCCGAGTCTTGTCCATTGATCGGTTGACTAAGATCTCCGAAAAGATGGGTGCCTCCTTGGTCACATGATGACTCTGTCCGCAATAGGACCGCTCTGTGTTTCTTCACGCCGGGCTTGCTAAGCGGTCCTCCTGTGTTCTCTGTATCGGCTCTTTAAGATGGGACTTCTATAGTCATCCTTGGGTCCACATTGCGTTCTTCACTACGAGATAGATTCGCCAAGTCACTTCTTCAAAATCCAGGCTTTGCCTACTCAGATCCGGGGCTTTGTCAAGACGGTCTTTTGGACCCGAATTTTATCAAGAAAGAATTTCGGCTTCGTAACTTGGTACACGGCAGCCTCCCGTAGCATCGGAATTCAAGATCGTGGTTTCTCCCGCATTAGCAATTCCATCAAATCATTCTCCTGGATAAGGTTTCGGCCGAGGTCACAGCTCACCCAAATGAAAGAAGCTTCACTCATATCAACGTGCCCTAGAGCCTCGTCACGGTGACCAAGATTGAGAGAGAAAATTCCAATCAAGACCCGGATCCGAATCCAATCTCATCAAAATTGAGGTCCATGTGATACCGCCGACAAAACCTCACCAACAACCGCCGTTTAAATCGCGATCAAGGGTTCTCATCCCCCACATGCTCAAAATCTGCTCCAAACAGTCTCCACACATACATAACCATGCATCCCCACAAAAATCTCCCAAGGGCTCATGTAGCATGCACAAAACTTGAATCAATTGGAAAAATCCTAAGTGTATTGAAGTTCATAAATCATAATTTCCCTGTCAAAAGCTTAGGCTAGGTGCATCTTCGAAAGCAAGTAAATGCATCATCTCACAAACATATGCAAGGATACTCTCACAATCATTTTTGGCTCTATGCATGCATCTGTCATCATGAATGTCATATATGCATCTTCCTCTTCACTAACGAATGCAGGAATTCAAACGTGAAATCAAATCCCCTTTTCGGCAAGGATGATCTTCACCAAAGTCGACCTCCAATGTCCACAAACGGATGAAGACGGCCTCCAAGATCTACAGATTTGGCAAAGACAAGCTCCGACGTCGCAACTTGCTAAAGACGACCCCCAATGTCCACAAATGGATGAAAACAACCCCCAACGAAGACCACCTCCAGTTGTCTAACAAATCGGTCGTGACGCCAAGTTCTCCAATACAAATCGGTCGTGGACGCCAAGTTCTCCAATACAAATCGGTCAAGGACGCCAAATTCTCGTAATGCAAATCGCCGTGACGCCAAGTTCTCAAATACTAATCGGTCAGGGACGCCAAGTTCTCAAATATAATGCGGTCAGAGACACCAAGTTCTCAAAAGCAAGAAGTCCCAATGTGAAGACAAGTTCAACAACTTCTACAAGGTTAACGATCACCAGCAAGATGCAGACTCAACCAAATTCCTCCTTCAGGTCAAAATGCCTCCAAACCATAGGGTGACTTCCCAAAAATAGTCAAACCATAGGGCGACTTCCCCAAAATAGTCAAACCATAGGGTGACTTCCCAAAAACAATGTTACAGGCGACTTCCCAAAAATAGTCAAACCATAGGGTGACTTCCCAAAAATAGTCGGATTACATGTGGCGACTTCCCAAAAATAGTCAAACCATAGGGCGACTTCCCCAAAATAGTCAAACCATAGGGTGACTTCCCAAAAACAGTCAGATTATAGGGCGACTTCCCCAAAATAGTCAAACCATAGGGTGACTTCCCAAAAACAATGACATGTGGCGACTTCCCAAAATAGTCAAACCATAGGGTGACTTCCCAAAAATAGTCGATTACAGGCGACTTCCCAAAAATAGTCAAACCACAGTGGCGACTTCCCAAAAATAGTCAAACCATAGGGTGACTTCCCAAAAATAGTCGGATTACAGGCGACTTCCCAAAAATAGTCAAACCATAGGGCGACTTCCCCAAAATAGTCAAACCATAGGGTGACTTCCCAAAACAATCAGTTATAGGGCGACTTCCCCAAAATAGTCAAACCATAGGGTGACTTCCCAAAAACAGTCAGATTACAGGGCGACTTCCCAAAAATAGTCAAACCATAGGGTGACTTCCCAAAAATAGTCAGATTACAGGGCGACTTCCCAAAAATAGTCAAACCATAGGGCGACTTCCCCAAAATAGTCAAACCATAGGGTGACTTCCCAAAAACAAATGATTACGGGGTGACTTCCCAAAAATAGTCAAACCATAGGGTGACTTCCCAAAAATAGTCGATCTTAGGGTGACTTCCCAAAAATAGTCAGATCTTAGGGCGACTTCCCCAAAATAGTCAAACCATAAGGTGACTTCCCAAAAACAGTCAGATTACAGGGCGACTTCCCAAAAATAGTCAAACCATAGGGTGACTTCCCAAAAATAGTCAGATCTTAGGGTGACTTCCCAAAAATAGTCAGATCTTAGGGCGACTTCCCCAAAATAGTCAAAACCTTAGGGTGACTTCCCAAAAACAGTCAGATTACAGGGCGACTTCCCAAAAATAGTCAAACCATAGGGTGACTTCCCAAAAATAGTCAGATCTTAGGGTGACTTCCCAAAAATAGTCAGATCTTAGGGCGACTTCCCCAAAACAGTCAAAACCTTAGGGTGACTTCCCAAAAACAGTCAGATTACAGGGTGACTTCCCAAAAATAGTCAAACCATAGGGCGACTTCCCAAAAACAGTCAGATTACAGGGCGACTTCCCAAAAATAGTCAAACCATAGGGCGACTTCCCCAAAATAGTCAAACCATAGGGTGACTTCCCAAAAATAGTCAGACCATAGGGTGACTTCCCAAAAACAGTCAAAACCTTAGGGCGACTTCCCCAAAACATCAAAACCTTAGGGTGACTTCCCAAAACAATCGAGACCATAGGGTGACTTCCCCAAAACAATGTACCATAGGGTGACTTCCCAAAAATAGTCAAATCTTAGGGCGACCTTCCTAAAGCAGTAGGGTCGACGACTAAAGATAGTCGAAAGACCCGAACTACGACTGGCTTGATTCCTCTTAAGGATACGTAGGTAGCCTATTAAATAGGTTCAGCCACTCGATCACTTGATCATCCTGCCAAATATGGAGCCTTACTCTTATCGACGACCCCGCTTCCTTCGAAAGCGCCGTCGCCGAGGGGCTACTGTAAGTGCTCCAATTTGAGCTTGTTAGCATTTTCGTTAGAAAATTAACGAAAGTTATAACATTACTAACATTCCTAACTTTTCTAACAAAGTAAGGGTAAAATGGACATTGCCACTTTAAGTTAAACCAAGAAAAGAATCTCAAAAAGCAAAAGAAATTAGAAAAATCCGAATTAAGAAAGTTGAAAAACAGCTTCAGTTTGAATTTTAAAAAGATTATTCTTCCTGTCCAAAAGCCAAGACAGAAGCGGATGAACAAAAGGCACGCGTCGATCCTTGTCCGCGCGGATACGTTTGATTCTCACAGTGTCCTATAAATTGAACCCTCCTCTCTCAGTTTACACAAGACATTTTGATCACAGCAACGAAGTTCTGGCGAAATATAGAGAGAAAACAGTGGGAATCTCTAGATTGCCACCATTTTCTCTTGAATCTTTCCCAATCTCACTCCAAACACAAATCCAAACACCAAACCTTGATACTCCTCAAGCCAAACACCAAATCTTGATACTCCTCAAGTCAAATTCCAAGCCTAGGAAGATAGGGTGTCACCATTGGTAAAGCCCTCCTTCTCAAAACCCTAAAATTCTCTTTTGATTTCTTGATCATCTTGTTCTTCTTACTTTGACTTATTTTATGTCTAGTTTAACTTGAGTTTTGACCTAAGATGGTCATCTTGAAGTTCATCTTCATGAATGACCATCTCAAGTGGTCCACATTTTAGATCTTTAGTCAATTCTTTCTCTTTGGTTTCATCTTTACAAAACCCCCTTTCCCTTTGCAAAGGACATGTTTAAACCCCATAAATTCCCCAAGGATGACTTGAATATGATAACCACTTAATAAAAAGTAGTGGTATCAAGTCTAGGGATGAAAATGGGGTGAACATAGATGCAAATCCCCCAAAAATCACATTTTCCCTCAAGAACATCTTGCTGTCCAGTAGCATTGTTCTGAGACCTCAGTCCATTTTCCTATTTTTTGGACCCAGTAAAACTTGGAATTGGATGTTGACTACAAAACACTTTTTGTAGCCAACATCCAGAGCTTTCCAGAAATAATTTTATTTTATTTTTTGAGTAAGTAAAACTCCTTTTTTCAATTTTTCTTTTAGAGGCCAGTTCATCAGCTTCTGGAAATCCAGATTTCACATCTGAGATTTCTAGAAGGTTTTGACCCCTCAAATTACTTCCAAAATGGAAAGTTCCTTTGCAGAAACCCTATTTAGGGTGTTTTAAGAAACTTTCATTCTCGGACTTTCCCCAGATTCTGAGGTTTTGAAGCCTTTAAGTCCATTTCAAAGTCAAGGGTCAACTGCCTTCTTTCATTCTGGCAGAATTGCTTTTCAAATCCAAAAATCTTTTGAGTGCCAAGACTCAACCCAAAAATCATACCAAAAATCTTGGGGATTGTTCAAAGTCTTATAAAGAGTTCCCTATTTTTGTTTTTCTCAGTTTCAACTCGTTTTGGTCAAAACACACACATACACACACACATACAACAAAGGATTTCAAATGTTTGGAAGACTCGTTTTGCGAGGCGCGTCGGGTGCACACTAACGTCCTTCCCGACGCGTAACATGACCTCCGAACTCGAATCTCTTGATCTCGGGCATTTTTCAAAGTTTTGGCCCTCAAAATTAAAATGGCGTGGCGACTCCGTTTGATTTTCAAAAAAAAATCGGGTACATCACAGCGGGGCCTTCGACTGGCTACATAGCTAGACCTCCTTTGCCCCCGACTTTCATTGATTATCAGGGTGGCGGTCGCATGAGGCGAGCCCATATTGATATGTCACAGACTCATCCTCACCTGGTGCTCCCGCGAGGTTCTAGATCTGTAAGTATTGCTCCTTACGCCTCTTTGGATTGATTGCATCTCCTTCTGTTATCAAGAACTGCATTTTGACACTTATTATGTCTGCTTGTAATGTATCACTCGAGCTTACAGCACTTGACCAGGGCTTATACTGGCGCTGTGGGCATGATTGGCAAGCTCCAGAAAGGCATGAGCTTCTGGAAGGATCAGTGCCGGTCACAGGGTTCAATTGATATCTCCCCACCTGGTCAGCCGAGAAGGAAGAAGAGCCGTTCTGATGACGCAGGCACCAGCGGAGGCATTAGTGGACCGATGCCTCGGACGAAGAGGCCAAATGTGCCTCTTCACAGACCCATTGAGATTGATGATGATGATGAGGATGAGGATGAGGATGGTGGAGCTGAGACGGCCACGGACTATGAGCTTGACTCCACTGTTATCACTGAGCTTGATGATTATTATCGCACGGAGACCATAGCTTATGAGGCACCTTCTGACGATCCCGACGATGAGCCAGAGGAGGCTGAGGATGACGACGAGGATGGAGATGAGGGAGAGGATGATGGAGAGGGTGATGGAGAGGATTCAGAGTAGCCCCCTTCCCCCTTAGACATTTATGACTTTTTGGTTATTGTACCCCTTTTGGGGAAAACACATCTTGTTATTATTTTTTTTTTTTTGCTATGCACATCTTTTGGACTTGGCCTATTTTATTTGATATGTACATTGTTTAGTTCCTTTTGTTGCATGAATGACAATGGCATGGTTTTTGGCTTGACTTGGATGTCTTGGATGGACTTCTGGCTTGAATATGAATGCATGGGTGTACATGGGGTAAAGGACCCTTCCCCTATGCATTTGAGAAGTGGATGGGTGGTATTTGCAGCTATTGACAAGTCGGGGATTGCCCTGGGGAAAACAGGATGCTGCTGATGTCTGATGTCTGATGTGGCTAGTTATGTCGCGCGACCTGGCTTGTTATGTCGCGCGACTTAATAAGCCTGAACTGTGCTTTTCATTGCTTTTTGGGACTGGAATGGCATTGTAGACACAGGTTGGAATTAGATGACCAAAGAGGTCACCTACCTGGTCTCCTTGGGTCAATGGCACAGAGATATTTGGTCCCTTCCTATAAGGATGGAAAACGAGGTGACCTAGGAGGTCAAACAACCAATCCTTCATAGGAATGTGCCAAATCAAAAGAGGTGACCAATATGGTCAGATAGCTAGACTTTTATTGAAGAATGGAGAAAGGAAAAGATGACCAACGTGGTCGGATGGCTGAACCTTTATGAAAGGCTACCTACGTATCCCGGAGGAATCAAGCCTTGATCGTAGTTCAAGCCTCATCTAGACAGTTAGGAACGATGTCTAGGATTTTCGACGTTTTGACAATTAGGAAACTGTCGCCTGGTGTTATCTCGTTATAACGGAAGTAACGAAGGTGCTTTTGGGAGAAAACGTTATCATTAGCAATTGGCACGTTACTTGAGCCTAGGGATGATTTTTTTCTTTTCTTGGAAGCAAGGGATCGTGCGGATATACATATGGAATGTATTCTGGAAAAATATTGAAGACGGGTTTCAAGCAAGTGGGGTCGTATCCCTTGGGAGCGGACTGAACTGCTGTTGTTGCTGAGATGTTGTCAACGCGGACTGGAATTCCCTCTTGGGCTGAGACTGGGTTTAAACCTCGGGTCTCGATGAATGTTCCTTTCTCACACTCTGGCATTTGAAGCTGATGCTGACAGGCTTTTATAACCAAAGCAGATGTTGAAGTGACCAAACCTCTCTTCTAGGGATGGATGTGACTTATCGGAGCCCCGGTCTGAGGAAAAAAAAAACTTTCTGCAAAGCCCCATGTCTTACTAAAGCAAGGAAAGATCCTTTCATTTTACAAAGCCCCGGTTGAATGAACTGAGTAGGCGAAGTGACTTGGCGAAGCCCCAGTCTGGTGACCTAGCAAAAATTCCAATCTGATTGGTACTGCGAACGTGATCCTGGGGTTAATCTGACCAAGACTGAATCCATCTAGAGACCTAGTGAAGAACTCGATGCGAACCCCAAAAATGGCTAAAGAAGCCCCAGTTTAAAGGAATGGCTTGGCAAAGACCCAACTTTGAAGAGTTCCAAGGCAGCCCTAATGCGAATTGTAGCAGAAGAGGGAAAACCTATCCTTTTTTCTTTTTTTTTTTATTTTTTATTTAGTCAATCAGTCAACCTTAAGAAGATGTGAAAGAAAAGATTTTAGAAATGTATACATGCAGGGGCATATTTTTTCGAAAGGTGGGAATAAATCCCGATTTTGTGTTATTTTGATGGCCTTATTCGATGTAAGCACAAAAACTCGCTTTGGGTCTGACTCTTTTGAGAGAGTATAAGCGTAGAAAGGTTGGTAAAAGTGTATGGAAGCCCCTGCTGACAGAAAATCAGTGTTTAGCACTATCTTTCCTAAGATGTAGAAAAGGAAGACTTGTCAAGACATCTGAAAACTTGTTTTATTTACAATGATCACAAGATTGCTTAAAACCCTTTATTGATGTTCGGGTTATTCAACCACTAATCTCGATATGAAGAAAAACATTCTTATTAATCATGAGGAGAAAGTCAACCAATGTCGCGGATCAAGGTTGGCTGGTGTGAAAGAAAGGTTTGTGTATAGGGAGGTCATTGATGAGACCGGGTTTTCTGGGATTTGACTGTGTTTATGGGAAAGGTCATTTGATGAGACCGGGTTTTCTGGAATTTGAATGTGTTTATGGGAAAGGTCATTTGATGAGACCAGGTTTTCAGAAATTTGAATATGCTTATGACCGGACCATTTCTGGTTGCCTACGTTCCCCTCATTGTGAGGAGCTCAGGTCGCCGTAGTTCGGCCTTGGCCGGACTATGTTTGGTTTTGGGAAATGGGATTTGTGGTTCCTCTAGTGAAAAGGCTCAGAGGAAAAGGTTGGATGATGAGGCGTGGGCCTTGGGCTGATTCCTTGACCAAGTCATTTTGGGCGGTTGATTCTGATTTTCATCTTTCATTGGGGGAGAAAGGATTTGCACGTGCCTACAGGCTTATGAAATGCTTCTGGCTTTGCTTCGACCGCCCCATTGTTATCAACAACTTTCATTCTCTGAGCTTTGATTTTTTTTTCTGTCCGTCAAGCTTTTGATTGGCGGTGCTGGGTCCTTGACCTCATTTTTTTTTCTCTTTTTTATGTGCAACCCTGTTTTTTGCCTAGACCGCCTTTTTTGGGATTTTCAGCCTAGCTGGGCATTACTCTTTTTGCACTAAGATTTTTTTCTTCTTTTATTTTTATGTGCAACCCTCGTTTTTGCCTAGACTCCGCCCTTTTTGGGATTTTCAAATTTAGCCGGGTATTACTCTTTTTGCACTGCATTTTTTTTATTTTCTGAAGCACTTGAGGGCCAAGGCGAGCCCCTGCTTGAATTTTTTCTTGACATCCTTGAAGGCAGGCTCCTAGGTTGTTGTCGACACGGGGTCAATCTTTCGAAGCTGAGTGGCCTTTTGTTGTCCCTTGATGTTGCCGCCGTCGTTGACTTGGTCAAGATGAAGGTGGGGGCATGATTGGGAAAGTGTATGGTTTAATGAAGGCCTTTTGTGAGGTAAGGAAAGTGTATGGGGAAGGCATTAGTTGACTTTCTCACACTGATTAATCGGAACGTGAATTATTTCGAGAGATTATTTGTTGAGCAATGCAAGTGATCATCTAAAATAAAACCATTTCATTAAATGTAATGTAAGTGTGCAAATGATGTCTTAAGTCTAGCAAGAAAAGAAGAAGACTTTTTATAGAAAATTGAAGATTTATTACAATGTCCGTAGAGGACTTGATTGAAAGAGAAAAGTACTAGAACCTACGAAGGTTGACTGAGAGACTATTTTCCTTTTCTCTCTTCTCTTTTTTTTTTTAGTCTTACTTAAGGATAGGTAGACCCTAGTCTAGCTACTCTTCGCGGGTTGGACTGCCAGGTAACTTGAGCTTTCCTTCGTAGATCAGCCACTGAATTTCTTTCTTCAGATCCACACACTTGTCTGTCACATGACCAAAATGCTTGTGATACTCGCAGAACTTGGTCCTGTCAACACTACCTGGGTTTCTCGGCTTATAATTCTCGAGAGGTGTGAGAAGGCCTCGTTTCACCAAATCATCGAAAACTTTGCTCATGGGCATCCCAAAATCATCAGGCTGACGTTTCTGACGTTGCACTTCTTGAATTGACCTCTTACCATAACTTTCTGTTTTTGGCCCATGGAGGTTCTCGAGCTTCCCATTTTCTATCAACTTCTGGATCTAATGCCTCAAATAGGTGCAATCATCAGTGTTGTGCCCATGGTATTGATGGAAAAGACAATGCTTGGATTCATCCAACCGAACATGGGGATTCTTGGGCTTCCAATTCTCCAGTGGCTTTATCAGCTTTTCTTTCATCAGCTCTTCCAGAATCTTGCTTAAAGGCATATCCGTATTGCGGAGTTTTCGGGAGACATTGTTGTTCTCAAGACTCGGAGTTCCATTGTCCGATTGGTTCCATTGTTGGGTTTGGCTGAAGGAGGCTACGACACTCTTTCCTTTGTGAGGAACTGGTGCTGACATGGGTACGGTTGCTGTTTGGTGCTGGTGGCATTGGGTTATGCTTGGTGGAGTCATTTCCTTGCCTGGTTCGACATCTGGGGTCAAGGGAGTATTGATACTCATTATGAAGTCAAACTTTTCTTGCATTTGTTTCACTTGCTTCATCAATATTGCCACATGGGGGTCAACGGGGACTCTCGAGTTATTGGAATTGGCAACAGGACTTGTAGTAGCAAACTGACGGCTGAATTCATTAAGTCCGGTAGGTGACAGCTGAAAACTTGGATCATCCTTTGGCAACTCATGGTCGCATTCAGGCGGGTATAGGGGTACCAGAATATAGCCACATATCTCATACTGATTATGTGAAGCAGGAGTATAGACTAGCAGGTATTGCTGAAAATGAGAGACAGGTGGGGTGAAGCCCAATCCGTTCTGAGGAGCTGAGGGCAATGGGGCCCTGATGAGCTGGGATGTTGGAAAGGACTGAGAAGAAGTGGTCCTTGGCAAGGGATAATATGTGGATGGAGGAAGGTATTGGTTATAGGCTAGGGGAGCTGAGATGGCTACTTCTGGAGTCTCATCTTCGACCACTACCAGAGAACCGTTGGACTCAACTGTTACTTGAACTCCATTGCGGCGAAGAGCACCGATGAGCAATGACAGCTGCTCTTCATGAACCTTCTGGGCATTTTCCAAAGCCAGGACTAACTCTTCCTTCCTAAACATCTGATTTCCTGCACCCTCACTGTTTTCTGTCAAATCTGCCATTCTGACTCTCTGAGCTGATGAACTGTCTGAACCTAAGGTTTTCTGAAAAGCCGCTGACCCAGTATTCTAGCCCACTTCTTTCTCGCTGCGGGAAAGGGACAGGCAAGGTTTAGGCTCGGGGATAGGTAAGGTAGGTAAGATTTAGACTTGGAGGTAAGTGTTTAGGCTAAAGGCTCAAGTAACATGCACTTATCGCTTAAGTTTTTACTCAAAACACATTTTCTCCTAATCCTAATTGATCGGAAAAGATGAGACCTTGAAAGGTCAAGATTGAAATTTGGAGATCGGACCGAGGAGGTCTCGATTAAGGATTTGACCATGAAAGGTCGAGATGGGAAATCGGAAATCGGACCGAGGAGGTCTCAATTAGGAATATGACCATGAAAGGCCGGAATAGAAAATCGGAAATCGGACCGAGGAGGTCTCGATTAGGGTTTGATCAGAAATCGGACCGAGGAGATCTCGATTAGGGATTTGACCATGAAAGGTCGGAATAGAAAATCGGAAACCGGACCGAGGAGGTCTCGATTAGGGATATCAGAGATAGGAAAATGCAATTATGATTACATTAATTGTTCAAATTTACTTAAAACAATGTCTTTTATTTATTTCTATTTGGTTGGAAAAGGGGGTTTGCCCTTCTTTTTCGCAACTACTCTAGATCGTGGATCAGTGGGTTCCGTCACTACGTCTATAAGCCCCTCGTATTCCACCTGTATTTCGACCTCCCAGGGTGGACAGCCCCGGGCGAGGGTCCTATAGGGCACGCGGATCCCACTGACCGAGAGTAAAGAACGCTCCTAACGGGTCTAGCGGGTCATAGGACCTTTTAACGCACGAGCGATGCGGATTATGGTCAAGGCAATACCGGGAAAGTCTCGTCTCTCTGCCTTAACGGAGTTTTGGCAGAGTTTCGCTTGAGCGAATGACGTTTTGACTTTCGGTAATGTCCGAGAAGATAATAGGCATGGGTCGGGCGGCAAAAGCCGGATGACACAGTGTCACATTGAACTTCGTTGCATACGCCGGGCGTGAGTTAGAATCGAAGTCAATGCCGGTCAAGATCTTGCCAATTTTTCCTTGTCGGAACTTTAGCAGAGCTTCGCTTGAGCGAAAGATCTTTTGATTTGTTGGCAAAGACTCGGTCTTGACTCTTACGCATTCCGTGCAGGTCAAGGTCAATAGTCAATGTCGGAGTTGAGATCTCGCCAATTTTTCCTTGTTTTTAATTTTGGCAGAGTTCTTCTTCCGTTATGAACTAAGGCTTGACTTTTACGGGGGTATGCAACTGGGCTATATGACACGGACTAGACCAAAAACCAACCAAAAGTCACGGTTTTTTTTTTTTTTTGAAACGTGTGACACGGAATGTGCATTGGTCGACACTGGCTGCCATGGGGAGGTTGGGATGATTCCGTGCGCGCCCGGGAGCATCGTAAGGCTGTCCGTGACTGCAGCTGGAACCACCCTCGGGTTTGAGGGACGTGCGTGCAAAGTGTACAGGATATATCAGGTGCGCATAGTGTGCGGTCTCCTAAAAATGTTCCTTTTTTTAGTTAAAACAGAGATTTTCAGAATGTGTTTTAAAGGAATGATTTTCGGGACGGGGAAAATGCAGTACATAAGCACGTAAATTTTAAGGAGCCCTGATCGATCATGGAGCTGAGTAGCCCCAAGCTGCTAGGACTGCCAGATTAGCCATGATTTTTTCTGGTGGAATTGCCACTGAGGTCGCTCGGTCAGAATCCAATGAGGATTGAGCCGTACGACTGCATGGATCAATTTTCCAGGTTCCACTCCTTTTGCTATTTTTCGGGTTGTTTCCCGTTCAAAGTATGCACATATTCCAAGATGCAAATGATGCAATGCAAGGTAAAGAAAGCAAGCACGATTAATGAAATCAGCGACGGGAGTCTAACCCGCTCAAAGGGAAAAGCTTTCTTATTTTTTTTTTTCAAAAATTTTTTTCGAAAAGGGATACTGGTACGTGGATTGTTAAACCACCGATTATCCCAACTCCCACATCAGGGAGTGTACAGGAAGGGCAAGTGGTTTCCACCTATATACCGAGTATCGATTTTTTGTTTTGAAAATAAAAGCTTTTCTCCTTCAGCTCTCCCCAGCGGAGTCGCCAAACTGTGAATGTGTGCCCCAAATTTCTGTGTATTTTGGAAATTCACGCGAGTTTGAAGACATCCGATTTAATTTGAAAAACGGAGTCGCCACGCCATTTTGATTACCTCAAAACTTTGAAAAAAAGGTTTTATGGGTTCGGAGATTAAGTTACCCCTTGGGAAGAACGGATCGCGTTCACACAAGGTGCCTTGCTGGAGCAAGTCTCCCAAAATCCCATTAATCGTGCTTGCTTGCGTGCTTTCTTGTGTGCATGTGTTTGAAAATAGGGAAGGAATGTCCCAAGTCGTCTTCCGGACGTACAAACCATTTGTTGGTTGTCGCTCGGGATTTCTTGGATTTTATGTATTCGGGATTATGATCCCGTCCTCATCTTAGACTTGTGATCATTGCATTTTTAACCTCGGAACTTGCATGATCGAGAGAATGACTCCCTTTATAGTCGAAGATGAGGTTCTTTAAGAAGGAATGTCCTTAGCCCATCAATCCTACACTTTAAGACAGTCGAGCTCGTATAGATGCTTCATACTCATCTTAAGTGATAATCGGAGATATAGGGTTCAAGGTTGTCCCTTTCTAAAGAAATCATGAAACCCTTAATGGAAGGAACGATGTAAAGATAAGACCTTTACACCGGTCCGTTCCGAGGTTACTAATGGGGACATGGGGGAATGCATGATAAAAAAAATGATACTTTTAGTGAAAAGATGTCATTTTTGGTGTAAAGGATGTCTTTTGGTTGCAAGGGATGCTTTTTGTGGAAAGAAATGATTTTTGTGCAAAGAATGCATTTTTATGTTGGAAAATAGCATTTAATGTACAAATGATGCATGAAAATGGCAAAGAATGATTTTTTAATGCAAAGATGACACATAGATACTATCTAAATTGCATATAGACATCAGGTTATAGCATAATGGGGGTTAACATCAGATTACAGCTTGAAAATAGGAAGTTTCTGCAAACTGGCTTAGTATGTCGCGTGACATAGGCTGCCTATGTCGCGTGACATAACTAGCCACTTTGCAGAGCTTCATCAGCTGAGATCTACAGAGGTAACAAGGCCTTAAAATAGCCAAGTTACTTCACCAATAGGTCTCAGGGAGCTAGTATTTCAGTGATGAACATTTCAAGAAGGTGTGGATATGAGGAATCCACATTCATCTCGAGTGTTCATGCAAAAACAATGTCAAGCCGGAGCCTTTACATGAAATGTGATGAAATCAGATGTGGATCTATGAAATATGAAGCTAAAGCATGTAACTTTAATCAGAATATCACATTATCAACGCATGTAGCATATAGATCTTATGTATAATGAAGATAGGAAGGGGAAAAGGGTAGAAAATCGTTACCCTTGAAGACCACGACTCCCTATATCAAGTTAGATATAGGGGCCTTGAAACAAACAACCTCAGGGGCGAGTTCAAGCCTTGGCTCCGTGGGAATCCTTGGTTCTTGGTGTGTGTGAAAAGTGTGTGTGTGGGAAGTGTATGTGGGATTGATTTGGGAGGATTATTATGGTTTGGGAGGTATGTGAGGAGAGAGGAGGCTTCTGGGCGTATTTCCTATAGAGGGGGACTGAGGGGTGGAAAAGGTGTGTCTAAAATGAGAGGTGAAGGCCTCTATTTATAGGCTGCCTGCATGGGCTTGTTATGTCGCACGACATGATAAGCCATAACTGTTTTCCTTCTAGAAACATGCAAGGTGGCATGGTTCTAGAACTCTTCCTGGCTGGTTATGTCGCACGACATAAGGAGCCACATGCAGTTCCTTCTAGAAACATGCAAGGTGGCAGGTTTCTAGAAGGTTTCATGGCCTATTATGTCGCACGACATAAGTAGCCACATCTGGATTCTTCTAGAAACATGCAAGGTGGCAGTCTTCTAGAATGGAATTCCTCATGAAATAAAAACGTGTTTCTTTGGCTCCAAGTAGTCTCTTATCCCCTTAAGTGATTTGAAACAGTTCCGGAATTATTCCGGAACTCTAAGAAGGTTCGGGGAATTACCGGAAAACTTGTCGGAATTGCCGGGAAACTTAACCGGAAGGCATGAGCCAGATTTGGGTACTTACAAGTGGGTGTTCTGGAGTGTGCAGTTTGTGTGTGTGTGATGTGCGTGTGTGTATGTGGTGCAGGTATGTGTGTTGCTGCTAGATGGGCAGCCTTGTATGCGTGCAGTGTGTGAGTGTGTATGCATTGTAATTACAGCCGTGTGGCTGTATGTGTTTGTATGAGTTTGTGTGTGAGTTAGAGTTAATGGGCTGCTGTTTGTGTTTGGCTCCTGTTTATGTTTGCTGATGTGAGGGTACATGAGTATTGTTGTGTGTGTGTGTTGCTGAAGGTGAAATTAGTGTGTGTAAGTGTAATATCGGAAGTAAGTAAGGGTTGAACCTAGAACCCTAAGGATGATTGATAAACCGACTGGGTAAAAGAACAACCTCTAAGAGAGTTAAAAGATATTAACTCTAAATATTATCAAGTTGTTTAAAGATGAGTTTTGGGTTAAGAAAGTAGGAATTACTTATGCCCTAAGAGAATCTTTTACATGATTGTAGATTCGCGCAAGAAGTAATTGCAAGGAAACGCAAGCGTTTAAGGTAAGGGATTACGTTCCTTAAGTATATTTGAAATTCATCCTTTAATGTAGGATTCCTCATAATTTGTTTCAAGCGTAGCTACTAATGGCCGGTAGCATTTGAACTCCGATGTTGATATAACGTCTTTTGATTATCTTACCCTTGATATATGTTGTTCAATGGGTATCCAAGTGAATTGAAATTGCTTTATGTATTCTTGTACCTGGAATATTATGTGAACCATAACTGTATCTAATTGAAACAGATGCGGTTAGATTAGTCTGATTGAAAAAGACTAATTAAGATAGTCTAGTTTGATTGAAAAGAACTTAGAATTTAAATTGCTACTTGATGAAGTAGTTTGAATATCATGATATATCATGATAAGGGAGCACCCTGAAAAGGTGTAAGGTCTCTTATTCTCTTAACACCCTGAAAAGGTGTGACACCCTAAAAAGGTGTTTGAAACTATGGAATTGACGGACTTATGATAGTGTGATGTACCCGATTTTTTGAAATCAAACGGAGTCGCCACGCCATTTTTGTTTTAAGGGCCAAAACTTTGAAAAACGCCCGAGATCAGAAATTTAGGTTCGGAGGTCACGTTACGCGCCGGGAAGGACGTTAGTGTGCACCCGGCGCGCCTCGCAAAACGAGTCTTCCAAACATTTGAAATCCTTTGTTGTGTATGTGTGTGTGTGTGTGTGTGTGTTTTGACCAAAATGAGTTGAAACTGAGAAAAACAAAAATGGGGAACTCCTTATAAGACTTTGAACAATCCCCAAGATTTTTGGTATGATTTTTGGATTGAGTCTTGGCACTCAAGAGATTTTTGGATTTGAAAAGCAATTCTGCCAGAATGAAAGAAGGCAGTTGACCCTTGACTTTGAAATGGACTTAAAGGCTTCAAAACCTCAGAATCTGGGGAAAGTCCGAGAATAAAAGTTGCTTAAAACACCCTAAATAGGGTTTCTGAAAAGGAAATTTCCATTTTTGAAGTAATTTGAGGGGTCAAAACCTTCTGGAAATCTCAGATGTGAAATCTGGATTTCCAGAAGCTGATGAACTGGCCTCTAAAAGAAAAATTGAAAAAAGGATTTTTACTCACTCAAAAAATAAAATAAAAATATGTCTGGAAATCTCTATATGTTGGCTACAAAAAGTATTTTATAGTCAACACCCAATTCTAAGTTTTATTGGTTCCAAAAAATAGGAAAATGGACTAAGGTCTCAGAACAATGCTACTGGACAGCAAGATGTTCTTGAGGGAAAATGTGATTTTTGGGGGATTTGCATCTATGTTCACCCCATTTTCATCCCTAGACTTGATACCACTACTTTTTGTTAAGTGGTTATCATATTCAAGTCATCCTTGGGGAATTTATGGGGTTTAAACATGTCCTTTGCAAAGGGAAAGGGGATATTTTGTAAAGATGAATTTAAAGAGAAAAAACAACTAAAGATTTAAAATGTGGACCATTTGAGATGGTCATTCATGAAGATGAACTTCAAGATGACCATCTTGGGTCAAAACTTAAGTTAAACTAGACATCAAGTAGATCCAAGTAAGAAGAACAAGATGATCAAGAAGTTAAAAGAGGATTTTAGGGTTTTGAGAAGGAGGGCTTTACCAATGGTGACACCCTATCTTCCTAGGCTTGGAATTTGACTTGAGGAGTATCAAGATTTGGTGTTTGGCTTGAGGAGTATCAAGGTTTGGTGTTTGGATTTGTGTTTGGAGTGAGATTGGGAAATATTCAAGAAAATGGTGGCAATCTAGGGATTCCCAGCCGTTTTCTCTCTATATTTCGCCGAGTTTCGTTCTTTGTGATCCAATTGTGTTGTGTAAACTGAGAGAGGAGGGTTCAATTTATAGGACACTTTGTGAGTGTCAATCATATCCGCGGATAGGGTTCGACGCGTGCCTTGTTCATCTACTGATGTAAGTTTGTTGGGCAGGAGGAATATTTTCGAGAAAATTCAAAGGCGATTCTTTGTTTTCAACTTTCTTAATTCGGATTTTTCCAATTTCTTTTGCTTTTTGAGATTCTTTTCTTGGTTTAACTTTAAATGGCAATGCCCATTTTACCCTTACTTTGTTAGAAAAGTTAGGAGTGTTAGGAATGTTAGTAATGTTATAACTTTCGTTAATTTTCTAACGAAAATGCTAACAAGCTCAAATTGGAGCACTTACAGATAGGGCCATGTTCTCTTTAAGTATGATAACTGTATTTTGAATGTGTACAGTTAAAATTATTGTTGATAGCCTTTCGTTGAAGTATACTTGATTGGTTTCGTTCTTTCGGTCATCTCTCCTTAGTACCCGGAGAGAATTTCGTATGAACTTGCTGAGCATTGTTCGCTCACCCCTTTTCTCTAAATTTTCTCCCAGGTAAGCGGTAGGAGAAGTTGATCGGTCGCAGGGATGGCGGCTGGAATTAGGGTTAGGGTTAGCATTAATCTTTACGTACTTAGCGAGCTAGTGGGTTGTACTAGCCGTTAAGGTTAAAGACCGTTATTTTCCGCATTTTGAATTATGGTTAGATGTCCTAACCGTTAAAATATTTGGATTTGGGAATTTTATTTATGAATGAAATTATGATTATTTATGAAAAGTTGGGGTCGTTACAGTTGGTATCAGAGCTTTGGCTTTAGGTCACATGGGAGACTGTTAGAGCATTAAGCATACTAGAAGAAGTAGTACTTGAGTATAATTGGGCCTACCTAGAAAGTATTTGGGACGGAGGATTCTAGGATAAAATTTCTCAAGAGTCTAACTATGAAATTCTGGAAATTAAGAGATGGTAATTGGAAAGTTAGCATTTTCGAGAAGTTGCTATTTATGGAAACCTTCTATTTCAGAAAACCTTCTAAGTTTGGAAACCTTCTAAGTTTGGAAACTTTCCTTATTAAGAAACTTGCCATTCTGAGGAACTTGCTATTTTTAGAAACTTTCTATTGGAGAACATACTAATTTGGGGAAAGAACCTAGAATAAAATTCCCTTGGAAGTATAACAAGATCCTCCGAGTAATCTAGAGGACAACTCTTAAGTTTAAATGTGAATTGTTATTGATGAAAAGGCTTATAATAATCAAGTGAGAGAGCAAGCTTACCAATGGTATTATGAGCTTAAAGATTTGAAGGCTAATGTACGAGTAGCTGAAGTGTCAAACGAAGGTAACTTAGTGAATGAGAATGCTATGGAAGAAGTAGCTGAGGAAATGATAGGGAGTGAAGCCGCTCCGATTTTGATTGATGATGAGAGTGAGAGTGAGCTGGAATCGAGCCAAGAGGTGGCAACCCCAGTTCGTAGGCCAAGAGGATCCACGAAGAAGGTGCAGATTCCGAATGGAAGACCTAGGAAGATTGTAGCTACATGAATGAGAAGTGGAGTATTATACTATTTTTACTGTTAATTCTAGAAGTGATATAGATTTAGCAAGTTTTAGTTATGATAGAAAGAACTTGAGATATTTATGATTTACGTTTTGAAGTTATGAAGTGAAAACTTTATTTTAGTCAAGTAAGTGATTTCCTTTGACTTATGTGTTTAATGATGTGAATTTTATTGTTCCTTAAGTGTTAAATATGTGTAGTGACCTGGAACAATGGCCTAGTAGCATGGCCCAGGAATGAAAGGTAAAATCTGTTGAAATGACTTGTAGATATAATATGGCTTATTGAAATGGCCAAGTGTTGATTAATTGGCTTATTGAAACGGCCAATGAAGATAAAAATCGGCCTATTGAAATGGCCAAAAGTATGAAATTGTGAACATTGGTCTATTGAAACGACCTAAGGAAATGTATTGGTCTAATGAAGCGACCCATGAGTCTAGTATTGTTGGTCTATTAAAATGACCAGTAGGTCTAGTGAATTGACCTATAATGTATATGTTTAGTCTAATGAAACGACATATGAGTATGAATTAAGGGTCCGTTGAAATGACCTATGAAATTGTGTGGTCTAATGAAATGACAAATAGTCTAGTGAAATGGATTGTGAATTTGTCGATCTATTGAAACGATCGATGGTCTAGTAAATGGACCGATGATGTAATTGAAGTCTGTTGAGACGCCCTAATTTAAGTAAATACTATAAGGTAGCAAGTATGAGTATTAGTAGCGTTGGTCTGTTGAAACGACCAATAAGTCGGTTGAAACGACTTATGAGGGTAATGCTGGTCTATTGAAAAGACCAAGGGTCTAGTGACTTGACCTATGACTTAATTAAATGTTTAGTCTGTTGCGGCAGCCTAGGTTTATAGTATAAAAGTGTTAAACATTTAGTGTTTCTAGTATAGGCATGAGTAATAGTGCCTTGTATTCGCAGTACTGATAATTATCGTAAAGAAGATGGTGTCGCAAGTAAGTACCCAAGTGAGAACTTTAATAATCGAAGAGTTGGGATCAAAAGCGAGGTCCGTGGTCAAGGATCGTGTGCAGAAAGGGAAGCACAAGACTAATGAGTATCGGTACAAAGAGAAGGAATTGAATTTGAAACCTGAAGTGTTAGAAGTATCTTTGGTGATAGATACTCAGACTAATGAGTTGATTCCTATATTGTCTAGGTATAAGAAGTGTCCTTTGACAATAAATGATAGAGCACTCAAGGTTAACCTAATAGAGTTGAAATGAATGAATTTGACATTATTCTGGGAATGGATTGGTTAGCTACCTACCATGCAAAAGTAGACTGTTTCAAGAAAGGAAGTACATTTTAAGTAATCATCTGGAGAGGAGTTCTGTTTTCAAGAATTAAAAAAAAAAGACCGAGAAGTCGATCGGGTCTTATATCAGTAATAAAGGCTCGGAAGATACTAAGGAAAGGATGTGAAGGGTACTTACCCTATATAGGTGAGACGAATAAGAAAGAAGTAAGCATAGAATCTTTAGCAGTGATAAAGGATTTTAAGGATGAGTTACCAGAGGAATTGCCTAGATTACCACCGGAAAGGGAGGTGAGATCTTCCATAGACTTAGTACCAGAGATTGCACCGATATCGGAAGCACCATACAGAATGGCGCCGACCAAACTTAAGGAATTGAAGGAACAACTACAGGAATTCTTGGATAAGGGGTTGATAAGACCGAATGTTTCACCGTGAGATGCACCGGTGTAGTTTGTAAAGAAGAAGGACGGATCGATGAGAATGTGTAACGACTATAGGGAGTTGAATCGAGTGACGGTTAAGGATCAGTATCCGTTGCCGAGGATTGATGATTTGTTTGATCAAATTCGGGGAGCGTGTTAGTTCTCGAAGATAGATTGAGATCAGAATATAATCAGTTGAGAGTAAAGAGATGTTGGGGAGACGGCCTTTATGGCAAGGTACGGTCATTATGAGTTGTTGTTGGTTATGCCGTTTGGGTTAACAAACGCGCCAGCTGCATTTATGGAATTGAGGAATATTATATTTCAGAAATTCTGGGATAAGTGAGTAGTTGTGTTTATGGATGATATCTTGGTATTCTAAGACTAATGAGGAACATAAAGAACATTTGAGGTTAGTTTTACATATTTTGTGGGGACAAAAGTTGTACGCTAAATTCAAGAAGTATGAAGTTTGGCGGGAGAGAGAGTGGTATTCTTAGGGCTTGTGGTATCTAAGGATGGGATTGAAGTGGATCCAATAGAAATAGAGGCTATAGTATATTGGGAGAGACCAACCGCAGTTAGTGAGATAAAAAGTTTCTTGGGGTTAACAGGATACTATGGGAGATTCATTGAAGGACTTTCGAAGTTGTCAGTACAGTTAACAAGGTTAACACAGAAAGGAGCAAGGTTCGTTTAGTCATAAGAATGTGAAAAGAAATTTCAAGGGCTGAAGAGTCGAATTGTGTCCGCACCGGTTCTTACTGTACCAAGAATCAGACGGATTTGTGGTATATAGTGATACTTCATTGAAGGTATTAGGTTGCATGTTGATACAGAATGATAAGGTAGCTTATGCGTCAAGATAATTGAGAACCATGAGAAAAATTACCCGACCTATGATTTGGAGTTAGCAGCTGTTTTTGCTTTGAAGATTTGGAGACATTACTTGTATGGGGTAACTTGTCAGATTTATACGGATCATAAGAGTCTTAAGTATATTTTCACTTAGAAGGAGCTTAACATGAGGCAAAGGAGATTGCTAGAATTACTTAAGGATTATGATTGTACCATTTTGTATCACCCAGGGAAGGCCAATAAGGTGGTCGATGCCTTGAGTAGGAAGAATTGAGGAACCTTAGTGGCGTTGATTTCTAAGGGGGTAAGTACATGGAATAGCATGGAGGTTTCAAGTTTATAAGTGAGAGTTAAAGGGTATTTGGCTCAGATGGGTGTTCAGCCAATACTATTAGACCGAATCAAGGAAACACAAGGAATAGATGAAGAGCTGTGAGGATACATGAGAGTATGGCAAAGGGAAAGGTAATAGACTTTCGTATATAAAACAAGGGGATTTTAGGTATCAATCGAGAATTTGGGTACCTAGTGACAAGGATATAAGAAGAGAGATTCTGCCGAAAGTGCACTGTCGAAAGTTTTTGTACATTCTGAGAGTACTAAGACGTATAAGAACTTAAGGGAATCATTTTGGTAGAAATCATATGAAGGGAGAAGTTAGCAAAGTTATATGTTGACGAGATTGTAAGATTGCATGGGATACCTGTGTCGATAGTGTCCGACCGAGATGCAAGATTCACATCGAAGTTCTGGAAGAGTCTACAGCAGGCATTAGGTACCGAACTAACTATGAGTACAGCATTTCATCCGCAGACGGATGGACAGTCGGAAAGAACTATTCAGACTCTGGAGGATATTCTAAGAGCCACATCATTGGACTGGCAAGGGACTTGGGACGAACACCTGACGTTAGTAGAATTCGCCTACAACAATAGTTTTCACGCAAGTATCGATATGGCACCGTACGAAGCATTGTATGGACGGAAGTGTAGGTCACCTGCATGTTGGGATGAAGTGGGTGAGAGAAAATTGACGGGACCAGAGATTGTTCAGGTAACCGCAGATAAAGTGCAACAGATCAGAAAATGGTTATTAACAGCACAGAGTCGACATAAGTCGTATGCAGATCGCCGACGGCGAGATTTGGAATTTCAGTTGGGGGATCGCGTATTCTTGAAGATTTTGCCAACCAAGGGGGTCATGAGGTTTGGAATTCGCGGGAAGTTAAGCCCGAGGTATGTGGGACCATTCGAAATTTTGGAGCGAGTTGGGTTGGTAGCCTATAAGTTGGCCCTACCACCTGTACTTGCAGGAGTACACAATGTGTTTCATGTCTCTATGTTGAGGAAGTACATCCCCGACCCAAGCCATGTGATTGAGTATAGACAGCTCAGATTCCATGTCGATCTGAGTTATGATGAGCAACCTGTGAAAATTGTGGATCGAAAAGATCAGAATTTGAGAAGGCGGATAATTCCGTACGTGAAAGTGCAATGGAGAAACCACTCAGAAAGAGAAGCGACGTGGGAGCTCGAGAGCGAGATGCGAGAGTCGTATCCCACCCTGTTTTCGGAATGAGTGCGTTTGGTTTGGTGGACCAAACCCTTTTAAGGGGGTAAGAAAGTAACAACTCTAAAATTTATACTCTTTATTTATTTAAAATATGATTTTCCTTAATTAATTAGGTTGGTTATTTAAATTAATTATATGGATTAGAAAATTAAAAACCCAAGTTAATGCCCCTATTAAATCTAGGCTTTAATGTGGGAGTAACTGATGGAACATTTAGGAGCCTATTCAATGGGTTTAATGGCATTTAGGAGCCTATTCAATTGGTTTAATGGCAAGGAGGGAGTGAAGGGGTCAAGCTGGGGTTATAAAAAGAGAGGGTCATGGCAGTTATTCTTAGCTGTGAATAAGAAATAGAGAGAGAGGAGGCGGCACATAGTAAATTGCCGTGAATAGAGAGGAACGACTGGGAGAAAGAAGCCGTGAGTCTCCAAGGAAGAAGAAGAAGAAACTCTTCTTGGTGTGAAGATCAAATACAAGGTAAACCTATTCCTTTTAGAAATTCTTAAACCCTAAACCCAAGAAAGATTTGAGGCTAAATCTAAGGATGTTTTGTTAACAGAGGTATTGATGAAAACCTAATAAAGATTAGGGTTCTTGGGCATGTTAAGTTAATGGGTTGACCTAGAATTATTCAAGCTAAAGTATAAAATAGAAACGAGGGTTTAGTGTGTGTTTTAGTGTGTGCAGTGGGTGTTCTGGAGTGTGCAGTTTGTGTGTGTGTGTGATGTGCGTGTGTGTATGTGGTGCAGGTATGTGTGTTGCTGCTAGATGGGCAGCCTTGTATGCGTGCAGTGTGTGAGTGTGTATGCATTGTAATTACAGCCGTGTGGCTGTATGTGTTTGTATGAGTTTGTGTGTGAGTTAGAGTTAATGGGCTGCTGTTTGTGTTTGGCTCCTGTTTATGTTTGCTGATGTGAGGGTACATGAGTATTGTTGTGTGTGTGTGTGTTGCTGAAGGTGAAATTAGTGTGTCTAAGTGTAATATCGGAAGTAAGTAAGGGTTGAACCTAGAACCCTAAGGATGATTGATAAACCGACTGGGTAAAAGAACAACCTCTAAGAGAGTTAAAAGATATTAACTCTAAATATTATCAAGTTGTTTAAAGATGAGTTTTGGGTTAAGAAAGTAGGAATTACTTATGCCCTAAGAGAATCTTTTACATGATTGTAGATTCGCGCAAGAAGTAATTGCAAGGAAACGCAAGCGTTTAAGGTAAGGGATTACGTTCCTTAAGTATATTTGAAATTCATCCTTTAATGTAGGATTCCTCATAATTTGTTTCAAGCGTAGCTACTAATGGCCGGTAGCATTTGAACTCCGATGTTGATATAACGTCTTTTGATTATCTTACCCTTGATATATGTTGTTCAATGGGTATCCAAGTGAATTGAAATTGCTTTATGTATTCTTGTACCTGGAATATTATGTGAACCATAACTGTATATAATTGAAACAGATGCTGTTAGATTAGTCTGATTGAAAAAGACTAATTAAGATAGTCTAGTTTGATTGAAAAGAACTTAGAATTTAAATTGCTACTTGATGAAGTAGTTTGAATATCATGATATATCATAATAAGGGAGCACCCTGAAAAGGTGTAAGGTCTCTTATTCTCTTAACACCCTGAAAAGGTGTGACACCCTGAAAAGGTGTTTGAAACTATGGAATTGACGGACTTATGATAGGGCCATGTTCTCTTTAAGTATGATAACTGTATTTTGAATGTGTACAGTTAAAATTATTGTTGATAGCCTTTCGTTGAAGTATACTTGATTGGTTTCGTTCTTTCGGTCATCTCTCCTTAGTACCCGGAGAGAATTCCGTATGAACTTGCAGAGCATTGTTCGCTCACCCCTTTTCTCTAAATTTTCTCCCAGGTAAGCGGTAGGAGAAGTTGATCGGTCGCAGGGATGGCGGCTGGAATTAGGGTTAGGGTTAGCATTAATCTTTACGTACTTAGCGAGCTAGTGGGTTGTACTAGCCGTTAAGGTTAAAGACCGTTATTTTCCGCATTTTGAATTATGGTTAGATGTACTAGCCGTTAAAATATTTGGATTTGGGAATTTTATTTATGAATGAAATTATGATTATTTATGAAAAGTTGGGGTCGTTACAAAAACAGAGGAGAAAGAAAACAAAAACAAAAATGATTGGGGAGATCTTGGAACAAAAACAAGCAGAAGAAGCCATTTTTGTTTCTGTATATTGGTGTTGTTGTCTTCTTGTATATTGGTGTTGTTGTCTTCTTCTGTACTCAAAATAACAGCTCATAATTTCTTCTATTTTGGCTCCATGAAAATTCCATTCCAAGAAATTCAATTATCCAAATATTTACTCTCTCACCATTCTCAATGGCCAAACTTCAAGAAAATTTACAATATCCCACTTGTTATTCTCTTTGTAACTTTCTCTCTCTTGAACTTTCTCTCTCCTGAGCTTCTAAACCTTGATTTGTATGTTATGCTCTGACTATCAACAACTCCCTGGGTAATTAAAAAAAGGAGTTCTCACACATACTGATGGGGTTGTGTGAGTTTTTTTAGAGTATTTCCTATGTGGGTGTGGACAAATAAATACTGGTTTGTGGACAAAACATGCAGATTTTTTTTTATAAATTACAAGGCTTCTACCCATTTTTCTTCTAAATTTCTAACCTTCTTTATCCTTTACAATATGTCCGGAAGGGATATTGTCGGCTGAGGAGCTTCTATAACTTCATTAGGCACAATGAACTCACATTTAAAATGCATTCAAGCGTACATTGGGGGTCCATAGAAGCTACCAGTGAATAACCAAAACTTTGAGTGGATATTTTAGGATAGAAGTGTCACGAGTTGAATATATATTTTCAATTTTGATTCATTATTCGAGGTTTTCATAAAAAAATTAAAAATAGAGCCATAAAAGACTAAAAACAACTGTGAACTTAAGTAAAAACAACTGTAAACATAACAAATATGTCAAATAATCTCATAAAATTACAAAAATTGAGGTCATAAAGGACTAAAATAATTGTGAACTTAACAAAAAACAATTGTGAACTTAAGTAAAAACAACTATGAACATAACAAATATGTCAAATAATCTCATAAAATTGCAAAAATAAAGGCCATAAAGGACTAAAATAATTGTGAACTTAACAAAAAACAACTGTAAATTTAACAAAAAACAACTGTGAACTTAACAAAAAATAACTGTGAACTTAACAAATATGTCAAATAATCTCATAAAATTGCAAAAATAAAGGCTATAAAAGACTAAAAACGACTATGAACTTAACTAAAACAATTGTGAACTTAACTAAAAAAATATGTGAATTAAGTAAATAATAGTCATTTTCATGCAGAAATTATGAATTTGGCTAAAACAACTGTGAACTTCTTTTAATTGTTATTGGAACAAATGTAAAAAATAACTGTGAACTTATCAAAAACAACTGTGAACTTGTAACAACTGTGAACTTCTCAAATTTGCTCCAGATTATATGTTGATGCTGCTAGTTTGATTCGTATTGACGATCAGGGCCGGCCTTTAGCACGAGCGAGGTGAGCGCTCGCACAGGGCCGCAAAATTTCAAGAGGCACCAAAAAAAAAAAAAAAACCATTATATACCATTGATCGCTGATCGATCGCCATCGGCTCCTCGTCTTCCTCAATCCTCCTCCTCCATTAAATCAATCGGCTCCAATTATTCACCCTCCCCCACTCCCTCTGTTGCAGCGTTGCTCCTCTCACAGCAATCGCCAATCGATACTCTCTCCGCCATCAAACCCTAGCGGCCTAGCCCAGCGCCAGCGGCCAGCACCTCCAATCCATTGACCTCGTAGTCGTACCACAAGAACCAATTTGTTGATTGGGGATTCGAAATCCACCTCCCACTTGCAGTTGCAGTCCAAGAGCAATTTGTTGATTGGGGATTCGTCAGAGACTCAGAGCAGTTTGTTGATAATTTTCAGATAGGGATAAAATCCCTAAGATTGTTATGGCTAAGTCTTCCTTCAAGCTTGAACACCCTCTAGGTTTGTGATTCTGTTTCTTTTTTGTTTGCCAAGTCTTCTGATTTATTATGATACATCATCATCTGTGTGTGTGTGTGTTTTAGTTTTGTCCAACTCTGATGTATTCTAACTTCTAAGTTAAGTCTTGATCCAATTCCAATTTTGATTCTTTGCTTATGATTTTGGGCTTTTTCTTATCGCAGTATTGGGGGAATATGTGATAGTTTGTTGTGTAGATATTATGATTTTGTGGTTTAGGTGCCGTTACGCAGCGTCATTGAGAATGGTCCATCTGTGATTTCTGGCAGAGTCTTGTTGACCCCGTAGAAGTTTGTTGATGTTGGTGTAATATGATAAGTAATAGCTGGATTGTACATATATCTTACTGATTGGTTGCTAATAGTTTTATAATCAAAACACTATCGACCGAATTAAGGCCAATGTGCATGGGTAAAAAATGTTATTGGAAAAAGCAGGCTTTGATTTCTTAATTATCAATTAGACACGGAGTTTGGGTATAAAATAACTGATAATTGAGGATAATTGCTTCATGGGGGTTCCGTCGTTCTGTTGCTTTGCAGTTTGAAATTACACATGAATACCTGCACTGCTCAATCTGAATTAATTAAGTTTCATCTATATAGAGTAGTATATGAACTTCGACTATTTTCCACAAACTAATGCATTCATGTGACAATATGACACCTGATTCTAGTTTGTCGTTACTTTCACATCTTTTCACCTTCACTTCTTCCGGTCCACCTTCAAGCCTGTGATACTTTGATGCACGCACAAGGCAGTCATGTGCAAAAGATGGAAAGTCAATAGGTAAAAGGGGGAAAGTCAGGAGCCAAGGTTATCAAGCAATAATCAAGGATAAGGATTGACTAGGATAAGGTTTACTATTAATTGTGGAAGTTTGCAATCTCTGGGCAGCTGAATAATAGAATAAACATCAAAGTTTTGAGGCAAAGATTTGATTGAAGATTTTGCTTCGAAGAATGTTAGACGGACAATACTTTTCAAATAAGAAGTTTGATGATTGTAATAGTTTTTGAGATTTTAATATTTTATTGTATGAACATAATTTTAAAATATTGCTATTATAACATATTTTCTTGCATTTTATTTTTTGTAAGTGTTTTTGGGGCCTCATTTTGAACTTTGCACAGGGCCTCAAAATTATGAGAACCGGCCCTGTTGACGATACGAACACAACGGTGGTTTCAGATTTTTTTTTATTTCTAGATCTTAAGATATTTCATTTTAAAGTTTTGAGGGAAAAAAAAAAGAAAGAGAGAGAAAGAAGGCGCAGAGGGGGGATGGGGAATGAACCACATGCGTCCACGTCATTTAAGCGATGACATTTGTGTAATTTTGTCAAATCTAGCAAGGACATGCGTGTCCATTTACAATGGAAGGACCTAGTGGTCGATTTCGAAAATCCTTGTCCTAGGTGGTCGTTTTTGTTAGGGTGAGGGATGATTTGGTAATTGTCCCATGAAATCATGAAATCAAGGAAACAAAAATTAAGCGTGATGTGGTATGCCTGGATTATAAGACTACAATGGCTTACATAATACATATTATAAACCATCGGTAGAACCATTGCTTTTCATTTTTCTATCTACTGTCCACGAAATTTCAGACATGCCACACAACAAAAGAGGATATGGGAGGAGAAAAGATAAGTCAAACATATCCGCAACCCACTTCTCACGCCTCACCCTTCAGATAAAATAAAATAAAAATAGGCACTATTTTCATTTTTATTGTTAGCAAAAGTGATAAACAAAAGTCTTTAATCTTGACTTTTGGTGGGGAGGTGTTTTTCTTTTCTTTACCACTCGGTAAAGGAGAGCATAATGTCCTATAACAATAAGTACATACTCCCTTCGTACCGGTTCACTTGGCATCAAAATGAAAATGAATGGCACAATAACTAAGAAAAAAGAATAAAATAAAAGAAATGTGTGGTAGAAAATGAAGAGAGAGAATGAGTGGGGTAAATAGTAGTGTTGGTTGAATAAATTGAGTGGTGAAAAATGAAGAGAGAGAATGAGTGGGATAAATAGTAGTGTTGGTTGAATAAATTGAGTGGTGAAAAATGAAGAGAGAGAATGAGTGGGATAAATAGTAGTGTTGGTTGAATAAATTGAGTGGTGGAAAATAAAGAGAGAGTAGAATGAATATAAAATTATAAAAAGTTTGCCATTTTGGGTAGTGCCAAGTGAAGTGGGATGGACCAAAATGGAAATTAGTGTCAAGTGAAGTGGAACGGGGGGAGTAGATCCCAAAACCCATAAAATGCGGTTAATTCTGCAATTTAGCTTATACCGTAGTGGTGGTGGTCATAAAGGTTGTATTACATCAGACACTGCCGTTACGAAGCTACTTTAAGCAATAAATTTAGGTTAAATCACTAAATCCTAATGAAAAATTTTAAACTTGTTATTGATTTACCATTATAAATACTATCAATAACAACTTTTAAATATTCATTAGGATAATTAAATTAATCTAAGCACTAGTTTTATATTGACAACAAAAAAGTAGGAAGGTTATTTCAGGACGTAGGGAGTATAACGAAATTGCCAAAATGGATCTCGAAGTCTGTTGAAACTGAAAATGGACTTTGGAAAGACAAAACGAACATAATGAAAAGCATTAATAAAAGTTACCTTCATGAAATCTTCATGAATGACATAATCCCTTACAGCACGGATGGTAGACATACCAGCTTCAGTGCACACATTACGGAGAGCAGCTCCATTAAATCCCTAAACAAGTATCAACTGTTAAACTTTCCTAGAAATCATTCTTTAACTATAAATGAGAAATTAACTCCCTCTTCTACCTCCGTAAGCTTAACAACATCCTCATAATCTATTTATCCGTGTTTGGCAATTCCAGATGCATGGATTTTAAGAATTTCCCTCCTTAATTGCTCATTAGGTAACGAAATCTCTATTTTCCTATCTAAACGGTCAGGGCGAAGAAGCACAGGTCAAGACCATCAGGTCCGTTTGTTGCCATAACCCGATAAACATTGAATAAGGTTTTAGATACAGAGCAATAAAGAATACAAATAGGTACACAAAAATGTAAATTCCTGGATGTAATCTTGCTGGTTCACAAAACTGAGAAACTTAGTTATATTATTGTAATCTTATCAAAGACCTTTCCAAGCTGATCAAATCCGTACAGCTGATTAAATGAAAATCAACAATTGAAAGCCAAGCAATTTAAAACCAACAAAACCAATCAATTAGAAAGGAAGTTAATTCAAAAACAAAAATGGACAATCATTTTGGGTCGTAGGTAGTAGTAACATCAGCATTAGACAATTCAGATAAATAGAACATTCGCCATACATAATTGAATTTATGTCAAAGATCAATACATAATTGAAGTCAAAGATCACTGCAAAGCAAACCATATATCAGGACGCAACTTGTTTGCAAATATTATGTATAAAACCAGTTCTACAAAGAATGAAAAGGCTATTACAAGTATTTTCTTCAATTGAATTACCTTTTTGAATCTCCGAGCACTTATATTCATAGTACTCTGTATTTTTTAAATATATCTTGCTTTCATCTAAATAGCAGTAACTTTTAGTGAAGTCTGCAAATTATATAGTCGTCCAGTAACCAAAATCTTATTACCTTTCTAATGATCCCAATTTCTAGTAAAGGACATGACATGGTAGAGATATGGTTGACAGAGCTAATTTTTGTAATTTACAATATCATTCATTTCATAATAAACAGAAGGTTAATAAATCAATTTTTCATATGTTCTCACCTTCTTACACAACCAATCTTCATAATGTAAAATCAAGAATTGGTAGATATATATTGTAATTAGTATAGCAAGACAAAATTTATGTACTACTTCAAATCAAATGCTTTCTAATTCAGGTTTTATTATCTAGTCTATATAAAGAAAAGATAAACATGGGTTTTCATTGATATAGTACATAGAGTTTACATATCAAAAGATTAGCCTTGCTTGATGGCAACATTTGATCTGGGCTTCCATCCAATGCCTTGAGGTGGTAAGCCAACCGCTTCAACTCTTTTAAAATATCCTTTTCTGAAGAGACAAGTATTTTACAAATAGCTGCAAGATATGATTTTTCAGCAGCATTCTTCTTTGACTGGAACCTTGTCACCTACAAAACAATAGAAGCATTCAAGCCACACTTCACCAAATGATATTAACAAAGTCAACCCCAATAAAGGCTAAACTGAGTTCCAAATCCCAAACTGCTTGTCAGAATTTCTAATAATAAACATTGTGGTCTACATTAAGCTACCAGAGCAAAGTCAATATGCACTCATCCACAAACATCATAATGAATTGTCCCACCAATACACTTTCAATTGTCACTCTTATATATTAAATCATTAATTAATAATTAAACAATCCATTAAAATATAAAAAATCGTCCCAAGTTAATGTTACATTTTGCTGACATACCTCAGCAGCAATACATAAAGCAAGTCCCTCCTCTGTTGTGTAAATGTTTAGATATCTTCAATACGAAAATCATACGAAGGAGATTAAAGCGAGGTATGTCGAAGCAAATCTCCTTAAGACAATATTTCGCTTCCGTAATTGTGCAAACGGATCGATGGCGAATGTCTCCCAAGATACAACGCTTTTTACCAAGAGTTAGTGTGCACTTTAACTAACCTTGACGGGCGAATCAAATTCAGACTTGCTCTTAGTCTTCGAACTTTGAAGAAGGAATGATGAAAGAAATCTTTGAACGGATCAAAAAACTTTGAATGAGGGAGAGAGAGAATTGGATTCTTGTGTTTGACTTGATAACAACTTGGTTGGATTACTTCATGACTGAATGAAGGAATAGGGGTCTATATATAGGGTAGATTGAGTCAGATCAGTTGTGACTGTTTCACAAAAGTCACAACCCTTCAAGCTAGCACCTGTTCGGACATCAATCTGAACAGACAGCAACTGCTCGGCCAAGCACCATTGGTGCCTCGCCCGAGTATAGGCTAGTTGCTCGGCCGAGCACTTTGGTGCCTCGCCTGAGCAAAGTCTAACAAAAGAGTCATGTTGTTGTACAATCATGCTCGGCCGAGGCTTATGCCTTGCTCGGCCGAGTAGTTCATAGAATTTGAACTATCGTGTCATTTGGATTTTAGACTCCTTGTTGACTTTTCAATTCACCCTAATATTCACCCAATAGTCCAACAATCCCCCATATGAATGGAAGAAGTCGACACGGAAAAGAAAGAAGAAGAAGAGCATAGCTGAGAAATAAATGCATCAAGATAGGTGGCTTTCGCTTTGAACCTTCTTTAGTAAGAATCTATCGAGCTTACTTGGCTGATCAGTGTACGTAACGTATTGAACTGTCAGACATTATTGTAAGCTTAAACAATAGACCAAACACATTTAAATCTCATATCAGATTTTGGTTCTCTATTATGTTCATTATTTTGGCCCTGAACTTTCTTGGTTCTGCGAATGCGTTAGAGAATTTGCCTAAGTAAAATTCTCAACGAACCGGCCATGTTCACACTAACATAGGTGATGTGCTATAAAGAGTATCCTACATTACCCCACTTGTACTAATTTACAAGATATAGTCATCATTAAAAGCAATAGCTTAACCTCTACCATTTTGTAGGCAGCACTTTTGCATCATATATAGAAATGGGATGAAGATAAACTTCCAAGTGCTTCTCTCAAATCAATCATGACTTATTTTTCCTATTGAACCTAGTCCGTGGGATTTCCAGTCGCCAGGTTAGGTTTCCATCAAGTTGATTTAGATTTGTTTAGGCTTTAGCCCCATTTCTTCCGATGCACAGTTTATTCTCTCCTTAGATAAACCTTTAGTAAATGGATCCGCTAGGTTATCCTTTGATCGCACGAAATCAATCGATATCGTTCCGTTGGAGAGTAACTGTCTAATGGTGTTATGTCTACGATGTATGTGTCGAGATTTTTCGTTGTATATAAAATTCTCTGCCCTTGCTATAGCTGCTTGATTATCACAGTGTATACATATAGCAGGCATGGGTTTTGGCCAGAGGGGAATATCTTCTAAAAGATGTCTAAGCCATTCGGCTTCTTCACCAGCTTTATCTAAAGCAATAAACTTAGATTCCATCGTTGATCGAGCTATACATTTTTGCTTAGAATATTTCCATGATATGGCACCTCCACCAAGAGTAAATACATAGCCACTAGTAGACTTGGATTCATCTGTATCAGATATCCAATTTGCATCACTATATCCTTCAACTACTGGAGGATAATTGCTATAGTGCAATGAATACTCTCTAGTTCGTTTTATATATCCTAAAACTCTTAATAATGCATTTCAATGCTCATTATTAGGATTACTAGTAAAACGACTTAGCTTACTTACAGCATAAGCTATATCCGGCCTTGTGCACTGCATCAATTACATTAGACTTCCAATGATTTGAGAATACTCTAATTGTTGCTTCGCATTCCCAGTATTCTTATGAAGAACTATATGGGGCAGAAATGGATTATTAGTTTCTTTAATTCCGTGAGAATTAAATCTCTCAATCATTTTATCAACATAATGTGTTTGAGATAAACTAATTCCATTGGAGGTTCTTGAGACTTTCATTCCCAAGATTACATCTGCTTCACCCATATCTTTCATATCAAAGTTAGTGGTAAACATTTTCTTTATTTTATTTATAACCTCAATGTCATGACCAAATATGAGCATGTCATCTACATATAAACAAACAAATACATATGTGTTACCAAATTTCTTTGAATATACACACTTATCACATTCATTTGTGATAAAACCATTCCTAATCATGACATTGTCAAATTTCTCATGCCATTGTTTAGGAGCTTGCTTCAAGCCATACAAGGACTTAACAAGTTTGCATACCTTGTGCTCTTGTCCTTTTACTTTGAAGCCTTCAGGCTGCTCCATGTAAATTTCTTCATTCAAATCACCATTTAAAAATGCAATTTTTACATCCATTTGATGTATATGCAGATTATACAAAGCTGCAATGGCTATTAAGATTCGAATTGAAGTAATTCTTGTAACAGGAGAGTATGTATCAAAGAAGTCAAATCCTTCCATTTGACGATATCCTTTTGCAACAAGACGAGCCTTGTATTTGTCCACGGAACCATCCGGTCTTAAATTCTTTTTGAAAATCCATTTGCATCCTATTGGTTTAGAACCTTTTGAAAGATCAACCACTTGCCAAGTGTTGTTACTTAAAATGAATTCAATCTCACTATTTTACTGACTTCTTTCCGAATGTGGATTCGTAGTCGCTCATGGCTTCCTTAAATGATTGAAGCTCATCTTCAATCATAAAGTTAGAGATAAAATCTGGACCAAACGTTTTAGCAATTTTTGCTCTCTTGCTTCTTCTTGGTTCAACATCTTCATTGTTTTCAGAAGTGCTTTCACATGGTCTCTTAGGAGTATTTCACAAATATCCTTTTTCATAGGGAACACGTCCTCAAAAAATTCAGCGTCACGAGATTCAATTATTGTATTGACATGAATGTCATTTACTTCAAATTTGTGTACTAAGAATCTGTACGCACTGCTATTCATTTCATATCCAATAAATACACAGTCAACGGTCTTAGGTCCTAACTTTGACCGTTTAGGAGGTGGAACGGCAACCTTTGCGAGACACCCCCACACTTTGAGGAATTTATAGGAAGGCTTTCTTCCTTTCCACAATTCATATGGTATAGAACCAGTTTTCTTGTGTGGAATCCTATTCAACACAAAGTTAGCGGATAACACTGCTTCCCCCCACAAGTTTTGTGGTAAACCCAAACTTCCAAGCATACAGTTAACCATATCTTTTATAGTTCTATTTTTCCTCTCAGCAACACCATTTTCTTTGCAGTATAAGTGCAGTTGTTTGATGAATAATACCGAATTTGGAACATAGGTTACTAGATTCCGTTGATTCATATTCACCACCCCTATCGGACCTTAATACTTTAATTGACTTTTCAAGTTGATTTTCAACTTCAGTTTTGTAAGTAATGAAAGCATCCATTGCTTCATCCTTACTACTTAGCAAATAGACATAACAATATCTACTTCGATCGTCAATAAAAGTAACAAAGTATTTCTTACTGCCTCGAGTTGGGACAAACTTTAAATCACATAGATCACTATGGATTAATCTCAACAGTTGGCTAGTCCTTTCAACTGGTTTAAAAGGTTTCTTTGAAAACTTTGCTTCAGCACAAACTTCGCATTTGTGACCTTTCATTGAATCAAGTTTTGGAATAAGTCCTAAACCAACAAGATTTCTCAAAGAAGCACGATTCACATGTCCTAAACGACCATGCCATAAATTAGAAGACTCGCACAAGTAAATAGAATTGTCAATTTTATTTATCACTTGAGGATACAAATATGTGGACTTCTTGTCCACTACAACAGCATTTGCCTTAAATAGGCCATCTAGCAAGTATTCCTTTCCAACATACATTCCTCCCTTAGTAAGTACAAACTTATCAAATTCAAATACAACTTTGAAACCTTTCTTACTAAGTAAAGAACCAGAAATTAAATTCTTTCTTATGTCAGGTACATGCATCACATCGTTGAGAGTAAGCTCCTTTCCCGATGTGAACTTCAAGATCACCTTCCCAATGCCTTCAATCTTGGAAGTTGCAGAATTTCCCATATAGAGAAAATCTTTACACTTCATCTTCTTGTATTCTGCGAACAAGTTTTTGTCGGCACATATGTGACGAGTGGCTCCGGTGTCCACCCATCAATCCTTGATGTTTGACACCAAGTTGGCTTCACATACAATGGTAGACAGACTTAATTCTGAGACACCTACATAAAGAGTATATATTTCAGTCATGTTTGCTTGGGGAGGCTTCTTCTTCTTACTTCGACAATCCTTTGCCCGATGACCGCTTTTCTCACAATTTTAGCAGTCCCCTTTGAACTTGAAGCGTTTGTTGTTGTCATTACTTGAATTCTTCTTAGAAGAGTCATCATGCTTCCTTTTGTTGTTCTTGGGTCGGGATTCTTCCACCATGTTAGCCTTTGCTTCCATGTTTCGTGCATTGGCTTTCTTTTCAGCACTACGATTGTCTTCTTCAATGCGAAGACGAACAAGCAAGTCTTCCATTGACATCTCCTTGCGCTTGTGCTTGAGATAGTTTTTGAAATCTCTCCATGAAGGAGGCAACTTCTCAATCATACATTCAATTTGGAAGGACTCACTCAATTGCATCCCTTCGGCTTCAAGGTTATGCAATAGGACTTGCATCTCTTCTACCTGATTCATTACAATTTTAGAATCATTCATTTTAAAATCCAAAAACTTTGCAACAAAGAACTTCTTTGTTCCAGCATCTTCGGTTTTGTATTTCTTGTCGAGAGAATCCCAAAGTCCTTTTGCAGTTTGAATGGAGTAATACACATTATATAATGTGTTGTCTAGTCCATTCAAAATGTAGTTCCGGCATAGATAATCAGCATGTTTCCATGCATCAATAGCCATTTGTGTAGCCTTGTCTACTACACCTTCCGCCGCTATGGGATATTCTTCACGTAAGAACTTTACTAGTCCAAGCATTGTGAGATAGACTAACATTTTCTGTTGCCAACGTTTGAAATCAGCTCCATTGAACTTTTCCGGTTTCTTGTACTGCGAGGCCGGTGGCATCATAAGTTGATTAGCACTTTAAGTACTCCCTATTTCATTAGGATTCGTTGCAATAGTCTCACTACTGACGGAGTCATTTCCATTAGCCATTTTCTGTTACGAAAACAAAAAATCCAATAAGAAAGAGATGAAGTAGAGAAGATAAAATTCAAAACAAATACCTGAAAATATTTTCTTAAGATTGTTGTGTAAATGTTTAGATATCTTCAATACGAAAATCACACGAAGGAGATTAAAGTGAGGTATGCCGAAACAAATCTCCTTAAGACAATATTTCGCCTCCGTAATTGTGCAAACGGATCGATGACGAATGTCTCCCAAGATACAACGCTTTTTACCAAGAGTTAGTGTGCACTTTAACTAACCTTGACGGGCGAACCAAATTCAGACTTGCTCTTAGTCTTTGAACTTTGAAGAAGGAATGATGAACAAACTCTTTGAATGAATCAAAAAACTTTGAATGAGGGAGAGAGAGAATTGGATTCTTGTGTTTGACTTGATAACAACTTGGTTGGATTACTTCATGACTGAATGAAGGAATAGGGGTCTATATATAGGGTAGATTGAGTCAGATCAGTTGTGACTGTTTCACAAAAGTCACAACCCATCAAGCTAGCACCTGTTCGGACATCAATCTGAACAGACAGCAACTGCTAGGTCGAGCACCATTGGTGCCTCGCCCGAGCATAGGCTAGTTGCTCGGCCGAGCACTTTGGTGCCTCGCCCGAGCAAAGTCTAACAGAAGAGTCATGTTTCTGGAAAATCATGCTCGGCCGAGGCTTATGCCTTGCTCGGCCGAGCAGTTCATAGAATTTGAACTGTCGTGTCTTTTGGATTTTAGACTCCTTGTTGACTTTGCAATTCACCCTAATATTCACCCAATATTCCAACATCCTCTTCATTCCCAAAGCATTTGAAAAACTTTTTGAATAATTCCAATCATCTGGGGTGTTCTTGCTACAATTTTCATTCACATGTTCAGTCTCCTTTGTATACAAAAGAGACTATAACATCTGCAGCACAGATAGTGAAGCATGGACAACGCCTTTCTCATGTTGGATACCAGCAGCAGAGCCACCTGGCCATTTATGCCTGGCCACATTGAGCCCATAACTAGGACAAAAGCCTTACTCACACATTTCTGCATATATACGAAAAGGATGCAGGATGAAATTACAAAGAATCAGATATTGTATCTATATTATTTTAAAGTCAATAAGCTATATTTATCATTGTTAAAATAATCTTGCCTTGTGTTCTGCTGAGAGGAAAGGATAATGATCAAAGAACCGACAAACACTGTTCAACCTAGTTAGGTAAAAAAAGAAAATTAACTTGGACATCCAATATAATAAAGTAATAATCATACTCTCTCCGTCTCATAATAAATGTCGTATTTGACTTGTTAACGTTTTTAAGGAATGTTATTTAATTGTTTGTACATCACTTGTACAATGGTAAAATTGTACTAAAACACTTTTCTTATTCAGAAATGCGACATTTATAGTGGGACAAAACAAATAGGAAAATGAGACATTTATTATGGGATGGAAAGAGTACTAAAAATAAAAAAATCTTCCACAAAAAAATAAATAAATCAATCTTTCTCAACCACATATCTTGGACCACTACTAGCTTTGACTATGACTGAAAAAGCAGGAAAAATAAACACTAATTAGTTTCACAAGATGTCTGCAGCTCCATAGAAACAGAAGATGGGATGATGAAGAAATAACAATCTGAACAAATGCTTTTTATCAGTTTCTCAAATTCAGATGCTAGTGTATCCGGTGAAGAACTTCCATATCTAATAAGACGTGCATTTAAGAAACAAATCCTGATGAACAGGAATTTTGTCAATTGTTTCCCACTATACATAAGCTTTTTCGGTTAGCAATATTAAAAACCCAAAATAGAATGCTAGGATAGATGGAAGGATTAAAAAAGATAATTACATCGTTCATTGTCTAGCGGCCTCAAAACTTCACCAATGATCTGTTCAACAATCTGAAGCGACTTCAAATCATCTTCAGTTCTAGCATATTCCTTCTTTGTACTGCGAAGACTCTCTCTTACTGTAGACATTAAATCATTCCATATAAAAGTCACGCCAAGACAATCAACAGTGCAAGAAAGAAGTATTGGGTAATAAATAGAATGCCAATTCTCAAACCAGACAACATGTTACTCGCAAAAAACACCAACGACACAAGAAGAACCACAATATAAAGGTCAAAGTGGTGGATAGTCCAATTCAGGACCATATCCCTTCAAATATCAATATCCCAGGCATTAACCACTACTATTACTATTACGATTCAGAATAGGAACGCAAACAGGAGCCGCCAGGAGGAAAAATGAGGAAAGATATAAGCAATGATATATCCATTCTCATATAGTTTTGTACCCTCTCTTCCAAAATGAGTGTCCTTTTCAAACGATTAAGATATTTAACTTTAGTGCACATCATAAACCCAAAAAATTAAGATATTTAAGTTCAAAGCACATCATAAACCCAAAAAATTAAGATATTTAACTTCAAGACATTAAACAGTTGAAATTACAAACTGTATATTACATAATTCAGTGAGTTACAAGGAAAATAAAATCACAGCACGTAGCAAAAATAGAACAGTGAAAGAGTTTTTTTAGCAAAAGTAATTAAGAGTTTTAAAAGCGATAAAAAATAACCAATCAAATAAACATGATACATATAGTAGTAAAGCTTAAAACAAGGATGGGTATCAAAGATTTGACATAAACTCACAAAAATCAAACACCAAACACTAAAAATATAGAAAATTTAGTACTTCTAATTGAAGATGTCTAAAGAAGAGAGAGAGAGATTGACACCTCTATTGGGAAGCTGTTCTTGAATTCATATCAAATCAAAGAGAAAAGTATCTTTTTTGTCCTTAAAGCACTTTAAGTTTTACCTTTTCGTCCGTAAATAATTTTTTTACTTAAGAATCTCTAACCTAACGTTTTAAGGATGATGTAGATTCTCAAGTTAACAGGCGTTAATGTCACCGTTAACTTCGTCTGAGTTGGCACCTATCTGGCATCTTCCATCCTACATGGCGATGAGTAAGCATCCACCTCAATATACCTTACCTCACGCACAACGCACATGACTATCTTCCCCCAAATATCAATTTTCAAGGGTGGAAATGTAAATTTTCATTAACAAAACTAACTTTCGTTAACTCCATTGTCTTCTTCAAGCCAAATAACTACCCCACCACCCCTCTCCCAACCCACCACCACAACCACCATCTTTGTCTAAATCTGCAACCATAAGCTACCACCATCACCACTGCCAGATTGTAATCAAATTGTAACCCACAACTTGTTGGTGTTATGCCCTAGGCTTATAGTTATTTTGACTCATAACTAATACCATTATGTAATCGTCTTTACCATTTATAATAGAAATATTTATCTTGAGTATTATATGTTTTACATGTTTATTATAATATTTTGTGTCCCTAGTTATTGTGAATAACTAGTATAAGTTGGTAATGGATAATCATAGAGATGATTATATGCATGGGGATGCATATTACACTTATAGGTACTTGTTAGAGAACAAGGTACTGGACTGGCCCATCTATGAGATTTATGATATGGTCTATGGTCATATATGTCATGATTAAATCTCATGATAGTCGTGTCATTAGAATCCTTAGTACCTGAGATTATCATCGGCTTCCACTTGATGAACGTTGCGTTTGATGTAGTCTAACACTATCTTTAATAGGATAGAAATAAGGGCTATGTTGGCACGACTAGATTCTTGTAGGGAAGAATGATAAGTCAAGATGGGATTTGTCCCTCGTAAAGAGAGATGTATGATTGGGCCCCTCGATGAATTGTGTTGATGAAATGTGTGGCCACACTCAAGAGATTTGATAGAGATCAAATGCACTTGGATTGTCAACATATTTGGAGTCGAGTATACATTGAACAATATAAGTTGACGTGGACCATGACTTATGTTCAATATGACATCGTGTGACAAAGGGATTGTGATAACGATCTATCAAGGAATCAAGCTTTGATATTATATTTAATTGGGTAGACATAATGGCATGCTAGAGACTACTTATGTCTTGTGAATTTGATGTTTCAACTCACTACCAACATAAAATATAATTCCTAAAGGATCACACACAAAGAACGGATTGAAAATGGCTCAAAAATGGAAAAGGAGAGGGGCGATCGAGCGCCCTATGAGGGGGCGATCGGGCCTTTTCTCTGTTCTAAAGGGGCGACCGCGCGGAATGGTAGGGGCGATCACGCCTTTTCTCTGGATAAAGGGGGCGATCGCGCGCCCTGGAGGGGGCGATCGCGCCCTGCCGTTTGTGCAGTTCCATTTTGTCTTTGGATTAGGGCTTTTCTCCTTAAGTGTTAGGGATATTTATAAAGTATAAATAGCCTCTTTTACCTCATCCAAGACAGACGAAATTTAGGGCTTGAGAAACACAAATCTCTTGATTTTGATTATGAATCAAAGATCAAAACACCCTAGATTTAATTCCATATCAGCCATAGATTGTTGAAAAGGGTTTCAACAATCGAGGATCATTTAGCAATCCAACAAGATTCGATCTTGGTTCGTTCGCGTATGGATTACCGATAGAGGGTGATTGCTTTATCACCTAAAGCTTGAAGGCCTAAGTTGTAGATTCATCACAAGGAAGAACAAGGAGGAGATCAAAGTTTCGTTGACGATTCAAATCTGAATTACGATTCGTGTACGAAAAAGAAACTCGCAGCAAAGGTTAGTAAATCTATATTCATAGTTTTAATCTCTTCATATTAGATGGATTCATGGCTAGGGTTTTGTGATTATGTTAAATCTTCCGCTGCGCTTGTAACCCCAAAACCCAACAGTGGTATCAGAGCCACGTTTAATCATGATTAAGTTAAATTGGCATGCTAGATATAATTGGATTATATGCTTTAACATGCTATATGATATAGATTGATGATTTTATGTGTATTGTTTTATGAAACAATTATATGCGAAATAACAAGACTATGATTAATAGTTGATTGATGTAATTGATCTTATACATGAGTTATTGATCTCTTTAATTTGATTAATTAGATTAGTAAATTCTCAAATTGTTTGTTTAGGATTTGATGTTCATAATTAATTTGATTAACATGATTATTTGAATCCTTAAATTTTGAGAATTGAATAATTATGTAATTAATAATTGTTATTTGTTACATGATTATTTGTATTATCCTAAAGTAGGATATTATGTGAAATCCCATGTTCGTGATTATGTACACATAAGTTTCATTTACAACCATGCGATGTTTGTTGCTATATGGAAAAACATTCTCAAATGTTTAAGTTTTATGTCACCCCTTGATTAGAACACTTGTGAAATATTAGAGTATTTTGATGTAGTTTCGACTCAGTTGGGTGCATCATTATATCTTAATATGGATCAAGATAAGATAACGGTTGATGTAGTTTCGACTCAGTTGGGTGCATCGTTCTATGTGTCACATATGTTTGAAAAATGTTAAACTTAATTGGTTCTTTCAAAAGAGTTTTGACCCAAGGCATAAACGAGATTAAAACATGTATTGACATAAGATGTCTAGAACCTCATAAAAGTTCTAAGAGTCATATATGATATGATTGATAAGTGTTATCTACCTAAATAGCTTGATTTTGAGCATTGACTCAGTTAAACCAAAATCAAGTGAAATATGGATCTTAGCCCATTATAATTATATGATACATGCTTGTATTTGAAGGTGTATAATTTAGTGGGAGTATTTGTGAAATACATTATTTGTCTCTTAGATGGTAAATGTTTTGATACTTATATGTGCTCATATTATTTGTATATCTTATTGTAGAATGGCATCTCATAATAATCAACCCTTGTTGCTGTGATCCGTCCTTGAGAAGGACAAGCTCGAAGAGAACGTTACAAACTATTCTGATTGGATCAGAAGCTTAAGAATTGTTCTCAGGCAAGAGAAGACATTGTACGTTCTTGACGAACCTATTCCTGCAGAACCTGCTACCAATGCTGCAAGGGCATAAAAGAAGCAACATAAGAAACATGTTGATGATCCTAATGATGTTGCTTGCCTTATGCTTGCCACCATATGTAAGGCTCTTCAGAAGGACCTTGAGCACATGGAAACAACTTTTGACCTAGCACAGCGCTTAAAGAAAATATTCCAAGTGCAAGCTAGGCAAGAGAGGTATGACGTGGTAAAGGCTCTTAATGCATGCAAGATGCAAGAGGGGGGTCAGTGGGTCCTCATGTCCATAAGACAAAAGGATATATTGAGCACCTTGATAGGCTTGGGTATCCTATGAGTTTGGAACTCGCAACGGATGCGATATTGAATCCATTGCCTAAAAGTTATGGTCATTTCATTATGAACTATAACATGAGTGGAATGGAGAAACATCTGTCAGAATTGCATGCGATGCTTAAGTCTGCAGAGAAAAATATCAAGAAACCTAGTCCCACAAATGTGTTAATGGTTAACAAAGGAAAATGGTTCAAAAAGGAAGGCAAAGTAGGTAAAGCAAAGGTTGCTAAACCTAAGGCAAAAATTGCCAATGCCGAAAAGCGAAGAAGGGAAATACGATTGCTACTGATTTAGGTATCTAATATAATAGATATTTTCCTTTCTACTTCTTATTCTTGGGTATTGGATACCTGTTGGGTATGCATATTTTAACCCTCCTATTTTGTATTAGACTTGATTGATACCATAACCTCCTATCTATTTTAAGGACTTTAGGACCCTATGTAATGAAGCTTAGACTTCAATTTTTTAGCTAAGTCCATTTTATAGAATAGATTAAATTTAGGCTTGAAGACTGGCACAAGACTCATTGAATATAAGGTTGCAGTTCCAAGCAGTTTCAAAACCGCACTTATGAACCGTACATGCAACCGCATGTGGAATTCCTCTTTGAATCTGCTCCTTGAACAACTGCAGTACAACCTCTTGGTGAACCGCACTTGTGCAATTCCAATATTTCAACTGCACTTTGCAACCTCCTGGTGAAACCGCATCACTCCAACTGCTCTACTCCAGGACCGCATCCAATGATTGAAGACTTGAAGTGAACCACTTTTTACCATTGGAATCCACGTCAGCAATATCAAAAGTCAACCACTAAATCTTGTCACGTGATTCAATGTCAGAGAAGATCTGCAAGGATCTTGAAAAGGTGACAGGTGTCCTAACCTCATTGCTTGCAGCTGGAGCCTGATCAGCTTTATCTGCAGCAGCTGTACCAAAGGACAAAAGTGGATATTGTGGACCAATGGGAAAGCATCAAGTACTGTCCTTGCAACAGCTGTGTCCAACGGCTAGTTCATTGGTGCTTGGGTATAAATACCCCTAATCTTCACCATTTGAAGATTGCTTGAAAAAATTGAAAGTGCTGTGTTCATAAGAAGTCAAGCTCGCCCGTAAATTATTCAACCCTTTGAATCTTCATCTTCAACCTTCAAGAAATATTTCCCAGCCCAGAAATCAAGCCTTAACACCATCAAGAATCATTGTGCTCTACATCTCACAGATTTAAAGAGCCTTGATCTTGTTCTCACACACACGCCTCACTAGTTTAATCACATAGATTAATCATTTGAGATACACTGGTTATAGTCTTAGGATTCAATCTTCATAGAATAGATTTTAGATTTGAGTATCGATCTTTGTAACTTGTAATCTCTCATACTCAATAGTAAAATCACTCTTGAAAATCCAAGACTAACCATCTTGGCAGTGAACGTAGATCGTTTATCGATTGAACCACTCCAAATCACGTGTTCTTATATTTCTGCATTTATATTTCTTGTGATTACTAATTATTTTTTATTTTTTATTTTTTATTATTATTATTTTTTTTTATTATTTATTTTTTTTATATATTTTATTTTTTTTTTATTTTTTTTAATTTAATTTTTTTTTTTTCACGATAACATATGAGGATTCATGTTAGCCGACCCCAAATTATTTTGGAAATAAGGCTTTGTTGTTGTTGTTGTTGTTGTTGTTGTTGTTGTGATTACTAATTATTTATCTCTGTCTCTGTTTGATCTTATTTATAGTTATCCATTATTAAGAATTGTGTTTGGAGTTAACATTGTCAAAATCACACGTGTTTGTAAAACTGCACTTATCAAAACCGCATCATCAAACCGCTTTACAAACCGCCTCTCCAAAACCGCTTTGTAACTCTATTATTCTGCTGTGCATTTTACATCTCTACTTGCAGTGTATTATCAACTGCAAGTGGTTTTGTAAGCTTAGAGGTTTTGTTTTTAAAAAAGGGCGAAAATTTTGAAACAGCTATTCACCCTCCCCCCTCTAGCTGTATTTTCACCCTTGTTGCCACCTTTGGGACCAACAAGTGGTATCAGAGCTAACACATTTTAAAACCACTGTTTTTCAAGCTTAACAGCTTGTGTGCTGATTCAATATGGCAAACTCAAAGACAATGACAACTGTTAACTATTCACACATTCCAATCTTGGACGAAGACCACTTTGACATCTGGAAGTGTCGAATGCTTATTCATTTGGAAATAATTGATGAGATGCTGGTGGAGTGCGTAATCAATGGCCCGTTTGTTCCCATGAAGTCCAACATTGATGCAACCACCAATACAGAAACTTCAGAGGTCAAAAAGCCAAAAGATGAGTGGTCGGATGAAGATAAGAGATTAGCTGCCTTGGACAGCAAGGCAAGGCACATCATTTCTGGAACCCTCCCCGTTTCAACTCTTCAGAAAGTGATGTATCTCAAAACTGCAAAGCAGATGTGGGATGCCATAGAGAGCTACCTCGAAGGTGATGACGAATGCAAGGAAAGCAAATTATATGTTGTTGAAAGATCCTACAACAACTTCAACAGAAAATCCAACGAAACCTTGCGTCAAACCTACGACCGCTATGTTGAGGTAGTTAATGCTTGTAGATATCTTGGTAAAACTTTAACCGATAAGGAAATCAATATGACTTTCCTAGCTGCTTTAGGTTCTAGATGGGTTAATAAGGCTACCTCTCTAGAAGACTCTAAAATTTTGAATACTTGGTCGTTAAGTAACTTGTATGCAAATCTTAGAGTCTATGAGCTTAAATTAAATCATATTGAAGAGATTGAAGGGAAAACCAAATCGCTTTTCATGTCCGTCGTGGAACATGAGGAGAAATCATCTACATCCAATCAAACCGCAGATCCTTCCATATCAACCTCATCACTCATTGAGATGGATGATGATGATTTTGCCATGTTTGTGAAAATATTTCAAAAATTTAGAAAATTCTCAAAACCTTTCACAAAAACATTTTCAAAAAGCAAACCTCCTGCAATATTTTCTAGGGCTGCAGATACAAAGAAAAAGAGTGATCTAGTTTGCTACAACTGTAGAAAGCCTGATCACTTTGCATCTGAGTGTCCACAGCCTAAATACGAATACATGAAAAAGAAAACCTCTCCTGCGAAATTTTCTCGTTGCAAGGGAATGGTTGCTGAGGAGGAAGAGAATTCCAAGGAATTAGCAACTTTGATTGAAACAGATTCTGATGATGGAAGTGATGAAGAAACCAAAGAGGTTAATCTCTGCTTAATTGCAGATGCTTCCGATGAGTCAGATGAGTCAATCGAGTTGCAAGATATGGAGGAAGAAGAGGTTTCTACAAAACTTCCAAATTTTAAGTTGGATGAAAATGTCAAACTTACTCCTAGCATTAAGATAGGAAATTGTTCGTATTCACGTCCCATTTTTCCTCCTACAAATGCTCCACCTTCAAAAGCAATTCCAAAGAAGAAAATTTTGAAAAAGGTGATGGAAGAGGTTTCTCCCATGGAACATGAAAGGATGTTCAAGGAAGCAGAAATGATGATCCATAAGTTCTCAAATGTTAAGAAAGCCTTAAGCTTAGCTCATGATGAACTTACTCAGTACAAGACGGAGAAAACTGTGATGAGGTCTGAAATTTCAAATCTTAAGGACTAAATCAAAAGCATGACTCCTCTTGCTGACCAAAACCGCATCCTTGAAACTAAGGTTGCTGCACTTCAACTCCGAAATGATGACCTAGTTGCCCAAAAACTCGATCTCCAAAGGATCATTGATGGGTGGACAAAGTCAATAGTCACCATGGATCAAATTATAGATTCCCAAGTACCAAGTGGAATTAAAGATGGTCTTGGATTTGGATCTGGTGAAGAGGAGAAGTGTGCATCCTGCTGTGAAAAGAATGAGGAAATTTTAAGACTAACTAAAGAAATTTCTAAGGGGAAGCATGCTAATGCTAAGGGTAAAGGACAACAAAATTTTAATTATGTCTACCCGAAAAAGCAATATGGGAAGAAATCTCAGATGAAGGCAAAGGATTCTGAGAGTGTAGCTTCAGAGGAAATGGCTTATGGAGTTGGCCATATTCCTGCTCCAACCGCTTCTGGTGGAACAGGTGGTGCTGGCAACTGTAAGGCTGACCGTGCCTCTTCTTCGACTGCTCCTCCTGCCTTCAAAAGCAAGAAGAGCGTTCCTAGAAAATATGTGGTCAAACCAAAGCCAGTTCCCTTTGTTAAGGCTAAAACTGCGCCTCCCAAACCGCATGCAACTCCTAAGAAAAGTAAGGAGTTAGTAAAACCTCATGATGCTTGTAGCTTTTATAAATGCTCTGTGTGTGATGGTTTAGGTCACAAGGCTGCAGAATGCCTTTTGCGGTTCACATCCAATTCCAGGAAGAGTAAACCTCCTTCTGTCAAACAGGTGTGGGTCGTGAAGGGTTGCTAACTTCAGGACCCAAGGAATAAAGGGGGACCTCGTTCTTAATGTTTACATTTCAGGTCCTCTGCTTAATGGCTGGTCACTCCAAGGATAATGAATGGTATCTTGACAGTGGCTGCTCAAGACATATGACTGGATATAGATCATTACTTGAAGATGTCATTGAAACAAGTGGTTCGTCTGTAACCTTTGGTGACAACAACAAAGGCAAGACCATTGGATATGGTGTAATTAGGAGAGGAAACCTAACCATTGAGAAGGTTTGTCTTGTTGAAGGACTCAAGCACAACCTCCTTTCAATTTCTCAATTCTGCGACAAAGGAATGCTTTGCAACTTCACGTCATCAAATTGCTTTATCAAAGATTGCATTTTCGGAGTCACCCTACTCACAGGGATTCGTAAGAGTAATATTTACATTATTGATCTTAATTCTGCATGTAGTATTACTAATCTCTGTTTTGTAGCTAAAAATGTGAGCGAAAATAGTTGGCTATGGCACAAGAGGTTGAGCCACTTGAACTTCAAGTATCTTGCAAAGATTGGTAGGGAAAACATCGTTCGTGGTTTACCTAAAGTGGCTGACCACCATCCTGAGAAATGCAGTGCATGCTAGCTTGGTAAGCAATCCGCGTCGTCTTTCACCAGCAAGACCGCTCCATCAACTTCAAGGTGCTTACAACTGCTTCACATAGATTTGTTTGGACCCGTAACCACTGCCAGCATTGGAGGAAATAGATATACTTTAGTGGTGGTGGATGATTATTCAAGATATACGTGGGTTGAGATGATGATTTCCAAAGATGATTGCTATGATATTCTCACCGCACTTTTTAGACGGCTCCAAACTCAAAAAGAAGATGACATCGTTAGTGTTCGATCAGATAATGAAACAGAATTTAAGAACAATGGTGTTGCTCAGTATTGTGATAACCATGGGATTGATCACAATTTCTCAACTGCTGGTGTTCCACAACAAAATGGGGTTGTGGAAAGGAAGAACAGGACGTTGATTGAGGCTGGAAAGACAATGATATCTGAAGCCAAGCTGCCTCAGTATTTCTGGGCTGAAGCAATCAACACAGCATGCTTCACTCAGAACCGCTCCCTCATCAACAAAACCTATAACAAGACTCCCTATGATCTTTGGAGAGGAAGAACCCCCAACATTGCTTTCTTCAAGATCTTTGGCTGTAAATGCTTTATCCTCTACAACGGAAGAGAAAATAGAGGTAAATTCGGAGCCAAGGCCGACGAAGGTATTTTTGTTGGGTATGCTAAACACTCAAAAGCTTTTCGTGTTTTTAATAAAACTAGTTTAAAAATAGTTGAGTATGTCCATGTTACTTTCGATGAGCATTCTCTCCTAGAGCCACATTTGGCTCCAAATATTGCTGATGATTTTGCTGAGCCTAATGAAACAGGTGAACCTTCTAGAACCACACCTGAACCTCAACCGCAAAATCCATCACCCTCAACTGACATTCCCTCAAACCGCACATTTGAAACCGCGCCTGAAATTCCTACTACAGATGCAACTCCAAGGGAAGAAGAAGTTGAGAATTCCCCCATCCAGCTTATTGAACCTGTTCGTCAACTTACCTTCCATGACTTCGCTGAAGGATCTAACGATGTTCCAATTGAAGATCTTCAGCAAACCTCAGTCCAACCAGACTTACCCCCGGAGGTTCGTGAAGTCAGCAGTCACCCTCTCTCTAATGTGATTGGTGATTTGTTTTCCGGTGTTCAAACAAGGAGATCGAACTATGATGAGCATACTTCCTTATTATCTCAAGTTGAACCCAAGAAGATTGATGAAGCACTCCAAGATTCCAGTTGGGTCATTGCTATGCAAGAAGAACTCAACCAGTTTGAAAGATGCAAGGTATGGACATTGGTGCCTAGACCTCAGGATCAAGGAGTGATAGGAACTAAGTGGGTGTTTAGGAATAAGATGGACGAGAATGGAAGCATCACTAGGAATAAAGCAAGGTTGGTTGCTCAAGGATATAGGCGAGAAGAAGGAATCGATTATGATGAAACCTTTGCTCCAGTTGCAAGATTGGAAGCTATCAGAATCTTCTTAGCCTATGCCTCTTTCAAGCATTTCAAGTTATATCAAATGGACGTGAAGAGTGCTTTCCTTAACGGTGAACTGCAAGAGACCGTGTATGTTGCCCAATCGCCTGGATTTGAAGACTCCAAATTTCCAAATCATGCCTACAAACTCCAGAAAGCTTTGTATGGAATTAAGCAAGCTCCAAGGGCATGGTATGAGACTCTTTCTAAATTTTTACTAGAAAAAGGATTTAAACGCGGTAAAATTGATACAACTCTTTTTATAGCCAAATACAATGATCATACTTTACTTGTTCAAATATATGTTGATGATATCATTTTTGGTTCTACTAATGAGTTACTTTGTAAGCGTTTCAAGAAGCTAATGAAAAGAAAGTTTGAGATGAGCATGATGTGAGAATTAACATTCTTCCTCGGGCTTCAAATCAAGCAATGCGAAGAAGGTATTTTCCTCAGCCAAGCCAAATACACCAAGGAGTTGATAAAGAAGTTTGGATTAGAAAATGCTAAAGCATATGATACTCCAATGGCCACCGGCAATAAGCTAGATAAGGATCTAAAAGGTAAGAAGGTTGATCAAACTTTATATCGAGGTATGATCGGCTCATTACTTTATTTAACTGCTAGTAGGCCCGATATCATGTTTAGTGTCTGTGTATGTGCACGCTATCAAGCTGATCCTAGAGAAGCACACTTGATTGCAGTCAAGCGTATAATCCGCTATTTATATGGAACCACTAACCTTGGACTTTGGTACTCTAAAGATTCAAACTTCGATCTTGTAGGTTATTCAGATGCAGATTATGCAACTTGTACCATTGACAGGAAAATCACTAGTGGTACTTGTCATTTCCTCGGGAATAGACTAGTTGCTTGAGCCAGCAAGAAGCAAGCATCAGTTTCAGTGTCAACCACAGAGGCTGAGTATATTGCTGCTGGAAGTTGTTGCTGTCAAATCCTCTGGATGAAGCAGCAGTTGGTGGACTATGGAATTGAAGAAGGAAATTGCCCTATCATGTGTGACAACACTTCAACAATTTCAGTCTCCAATAACCCTGTCATGCATTCCAAGACCAAGCATATTGATATCAAGTATCATTTCCTCAAAGACCATGGGGAGAAGATGAATATCCATTTAGAGTATGTGGGGATAGACAACCAGATTGCTGATATCCTCATCAAGGCTCTTGACTCCAAGAGGTTTTCTTTCCTCAGAGGAGAAATGGGTATGCTTGAACTTAAATAAATCCATTCTTTTTATTAGCTAACTTGTGTGTTGAGTATAGGTTGAAATTCCTATGGAGGATTCGAACCTCACCTTTGTTGAACCACGTGTATCAAACCGCAAGCAGTCAACCACCTTTTGCAGCCAACCTCATACTTCCAACCGCTTGCTACAGCTTGACCGCTTGGATCTCAACCGCGTTTCAACCTAGAGTATATTCTATCTATTTACTGCTTCTATTTAATTAAAAAAAAACTTTCAAATTCCTTTTATTTATTTTTCAGTCCTTATTTTTTTAAAGGGTTTATTTGCAAATGTTTTTCCACGAAATTTTAAAATTTGAATGCATTTATTGCAAAGGAAATATTGGCATTAAATGGGTTTCATGTCAGTCGTCATTGGATGATGTGTTGAAGCTGAAAGGGTGCAACATTTGTAATGATTCACCCTGTGGGATAATTGAAACTGTCCCTTCAGTTGCCTAATCCTCACTCTTGCCTATAAATAGAAGTCATTCCCCAACTTTTCAACCCTTTCCAATTGTTCTCTCTGGCATCCATACTCTAAGTGTCAGTTTCTACCAACTCTCTCTCTCTTTCTTTTAAAACCTTCATAAGCTTTAACATCTCAAATCATCAATGGCACCCAAACAACCTTTCTTTGACATGGTATGTTTTCTGAACCTTTATCTTCTTCATTTTCTGCAAAACACTTGTCTTGACTGCCATTGATGAACACTTGAGCTTCGATGAACATGAACTGACTTTTGCCTATATCTACTTCATTTGTTCATCATTTTGCATATAATTTGTTGGGTTTTGTTTGGATTCATGCCTAGATTAAGATTCTATACTTTATTTCATGATCAATGAACATCTAGGACACTGATTTTGAACTTTTCAAGTTTTCAGTTTCGAAAACCCATTTCTAATTTTTGCTATTTCTGGATGATTCTGAGCAAAGTAAGAATTTTTGTTGTTATATTATTGATCTAATGCTCAATGTGATCATTTTGACATATTATTTGCTCATTTTGGTTAACTTTTATTGAATCTTTGTTCTTGGTGTTCTTCGGGTTCTTCATGCATTCATGTGACTGTTCATCTTCTTTTTCAGAAATCTCTTATGTTTTGGATTACCTTGATTTTCTATCATGTTTTTCATACTTAGTAAATTTTTGGAAATTTTGGATCTTACTTGCATGTTTGAACCGCTTCACTCTCAACCGCATGCTATGTTAAAACCGCATGATTATCAACTGCTTATCCTAAGTGTTGTAACCGCATGCTCTTCATGATTGTAATAGCATGCCATGTTTTTCAAAACCGCATATCTATCTTTTGAAACCGCATGCTAGAAAATTACTTAAGTATTACTAAGTATATAGGCTGGAAACCATAACCTTCCCCTCCAAAACACTGCTTGCATGTGTGGGATAACTTTGGATTACAATGCCACGTACTAAGTAAACATACTTTTGTATTTTTCTTAATTGTTTTCCTACCTGTATTCACAATTTCCTTGAGGTTTGAAATTTTTCATTTCCAAAACCGCACTATTGCCAACCGCATATGTGCCCAAACCGCTTGTAAACTGTGACTCTATTAATAGATCTAACTTGAGTGTTTTCTTTGTAGAATTCTCAATACTTTCTACCAGGATGGGAGATAAATGAGCCAGAGCTGAGGTCAGATGCTCTAGGCAGGGAGATGATCAGAAAGATAGAAGCTTCTGGAATTTTGCCTTTATTCAACAAGAAGCAGACCTACACCATTCCCCTCTTTGTGGATCAGTTCTATGCGACCGCGAAGCGTGGAGAAAGAGAGCTAACAGATGGCAAGAAGATCCCATGCTTGACTGGAGTAGTTGAAGGTTTTGAAGTTTCCATTGATTACCTGGACATCAGAAGCACTTATGAATTTCATGTCTCTGGAGCTCCTATTGATGTATCCCAAGAGATTATGGATGCCACCTGCTCAACTCTCACTGGAGACCTTGATTCACTATCTGGGTATTACAAGAAGAAACCCAGGAGAGCTTTTGGAGAATTAATGAGCCATCTGTGCTACTTGGTAGGGAAGTCAGTGTGTGGGAAGACTGGTAACCACAACAACTTCACCTCACAGCAATAGATGTATTGCTGTGCAATTTACAATGGAATCAAGCTACATTGGCCAAAGATTTTAATGAGAGAGCTTTCTAGCAGCATTGATACATATCAATTGAAGATCAAGGATGAGCATATCAGGTGGAGACCTTTTTGCAGACTGCTAATCGCCATCTTCACCAATTACCAGCACCTGGAGGACTTGAGAGCAACTACTCCTGATATATGTATACATTGAGGAAATGAGGAATCCTTTGGGCTCAAGGCTTGTCACAACTTCAGATTTTCCTTTGGAAATGATGATTACAAGTCCCTTTATGATGCTAATACCTTCCAGCCCAAGGAACACTATGTTGAGATGACACCTGCAACCGCAGTCAAAGGTCTGGGCAAAGCTATAAGGAAGGTGTCAAGGAAGAGAAAAGCTGTGGAAGAACCACTTGCAAAGAAGACCAGAACCGCACCTGCTCAACCTCGTGGTGCAGCTGGAGCTGGAACAAGCAAGAAAGGGAAAGAGAAGTTTTCACTTCTGGATGAGATTGAAGAAGAAGAAGAATATGCAACCATTCCACCCTTGGTTGCTAGAGCAAAGAAGGCCAAGCAAACTCAAATAGACTTGGCAAAACTCTCTGATGAGGATCTAACCGCCTTCTACAAAGCTGAAATTGCCAGGATTGAGAAAGAGAGGGCTGAGAAAAGGGCTGCTCATAGCAAATCCAAGGATTCTGAAACCCAACCGCCTCCTCAACCACAACCGCAGTCAACTACTCAACCGCCTCCAACCCAATCACGTATCCAAACTCCACCTCAATCCCCTGACCAATATCACCACTCCTCACAAACAATTCCCAACCGCCTTCTCCTCCTTAACCGCTCCGAGCTGCAACCGCTCAGGGGGAGAAAGCCAAGAAACCAAGACTCAAACAAATGACCAAGAAAAAGACCCCAACCAAAGGACCCAAACGCTTTCTACATCGCGTGGCCCAACAACCTTCTCCTTCTCCACCTCCATCTCATTCCACTTCCCATTCACCTTCTAATTCATCTTCAAATTCCCACTCCCATTCTCCCTCCATAAATGACTCCATTCCCATTCCTGCCTTCTCCCAATGGACATCCAGACCATCTGTTGGCCAAGCAACTTCCATTTCTAACTAAAATAGAACCCCAACTCCTTCACCTCCTCATTCCAACCGCTCCAACTCTCCTCAACTTTCTAACCGATCTAACTCACCTCCTCCCTCCAACCGCGTTCAATCACCTCCTCTCTTTAACCGCAACCCTGCTCAAACCATTTCCAACCGCAATAGATCCCCTACTCCTACACCTGCTAATTCTCCTGTTCCACAGAAATCCCCTTCTGTTGAACTTCATACTTCTCACACCAGTTCCTCTTCTAACTCAAACCCAACCACCTCAAACATTCAAACCACCAATATTCCACCTCCTCCTACAACCGCACCTATTTCAACCGCACCAACTACCTTACCCCAAACACTTCCAATTCCTACCTCAACCACTTTACCATATACAGTCCCAGCAAGCCACATATTCCAAACCCTTCTAACCCATCTACCTCAAACCGCTCCTGCTACTGAATCTCAACCGCCTCCTTCCTTTACCCAAATTCCTTCCACTTCAACCGCACCCCTTCTGATTATTGCCAAATTCTTTCTACCCTTCAACTGATCCAATCCCAACTGATTGTCAACCAAGGCCACATGCTGAAACTCACTGAATCTAACCTTGCATTGGCTGCCTCCAACTCATCCCTTGAAGCCTCCAACCGCTCCCTACATTCCAAAGTGGACTCTCAAGCCACTGAAATGGCCATCCTTAAAGCCCAATTGATTGATGCCATTAAGGGGGAGAGAGGTTCCACAACTCAAACCGCTGAAGCTGTTAAAACCGCAGCTGAAGCATGCTTCCAAAGTTTTAAGCAAGATCTGGCTAGTGCAGTTCTCAGAGCTATGGGTGATGCAGTGTCAAAAACTCAACTTCATGAGATGCTCACCAAGCTGTCAGATGAATTTGTCTCCTCCACCAACTCTGCCCTTGAAACTTTCATGAAAACCATTTCTGACTCACAACCGCAATATTAAGCTTCAACCTCAACCGCCCCATCCCAAGCCGCCCTTGAAGCCTTGGAACTCAAGATCCTGTCTGAGCTGGACTCCCTCAAAGATAGAATTAATGTTGACCTTAACATTGTGGGAGACAGTCTCAAGACCAAAATAAAAACCTTTGATGATGACATCAGTTTTAGATTTGAGAACCTTAAGGCTGGATTCAACTTGAAGCTGGACAATTCCATCAAGGAGTTGAGAACCTCCATAGATGTATCTGTTAATTTGGAGCCCTTGAGAGAAGCTCTCTCCAACCAAACCACAGATATTCAGGGGGAGATTCACACTTTCTACAACACTCTCAACTCCTCCATCGAGCTCTATTCAGGTGAAATCAAGGAGAGTGTTGTTGCCAACACCAGACCTATTAATGCTGTGAATTCAACCACTGCTCAATAAGTGACCGCACTCAGAGCAGTTGAGACTACTCTTGGAAGAAATGCTAAAGAAGTTAGAACTTTAAGGAAAACTCTTCGTGGAGAAAGCTCAGCATTTAGACCTTCCGGACCGCGTGTACCTGAGCAAGAAGTTACTCAACGCCGTGATCAACCGCGCCATCAATCTTCTCAGCGACCACATCAGCATCAGCATCAGCATCAACCGCATCAGCAATAGGACCGCTCTTTACTTGTAATTTTTTCTTCCTTTGCTGAGCTCCTTTTGACATGTTGGACCGCACTCTTTGTATTTTTGTCCAACTTCTTTTGTTTTTTTTGTAACCTTTGTATTTTGCTTTTCTACCTTGTAACTGTAACTGCTCGAGGTAGTAATGAAAAATGCATCATTGGTTCCAAAACTTTGTTCATATCAAACTGCTTGTTTGTAGAACAATGAAACGCTCATGGTTTATAACCTCATTCAAATATTTTCTAACTTAAAATCATATTTTTGAAATGAAGGTTAAACATTCAGTTTAAACCGCACTTTAAACTTAAAACTCATATCTTTTCAAGTGCACTGAATGCATTTATATACTTTCCGTATTGTAAGTTTTCATCTTTCAGATAGTATAGAAATCTATAGCTTAAGCTAAGTGTGTGCATTGACTTGGGACATGAATTACTATGTTAATTCTTATGGACATGTTTTTACCAAGTACAATGTTTGCTTTAGTTATAGTAGGTAATGGCATCAATCAAATAGGGGGAGATTGTTGGGTATGCATATTTTAACCCTCCTATTTTGTATTAGATTTGATTGATACCATAACCTCCTGTCTATTTTAAGGACTTTAGGACCCTATGTAATGAAGCTTAGACTTCAATTTTTTAGCTAAGTCCATTTTATAGAATAGGTTAAAATTAGGCTTGAAGACTGGCACAAGACTCATTGGATATAAGGTTGCAGTTCCAAGCAGTTTCAAAACCGCACTTATAAACCGCACATGCAACCGCATGTGGAATTCCTCTTTGAATCTACTCCTTGAACAACTGTAGTACAACCGCTTGGTGAACCGCACTTGTGCAATTCCAATATTTCCACTGCACTTTGCAACCTCCTGGTGAAACCGCATCACTCCAACCGCTCCACTCCAGGACCGCATCCAATGATTGAAGACTTGAAGTGAACCACTTTTTACCGTTGGAATCCACGTCAGCAATATCAAAAGTCAACCACTAAATCTTGTCACGTGATTCAATGTCAGAGAAGATCTGCAAGGATCTTGAAAAGGTGACAGGTGTCCTAACCTCATTGCTTGCAAACTGAGCCCGATCGCCTTTATCTACAACACTGTACCAAAGGACAAAAGTGGATATTGTGGACCAATGGGAAAGCATCAAGTACTGTCCTTGCAACAGTTGTGTCCAACGGCTAGTTCATTGGTGCTTGGGTATAAATACCCCTAATCTTCACCATTTGAAGATTGCTTGAAAAATTGAAAGTGCTGTGTTCATAAGAAGCTGAAGCTCTGTCCAGAAATTATTCAACCCTTTGAATCTTCATCTTCAACCTTCAAGAAATATTTCTCAGCTCAAAAATCAAGCCTTAACACCATCAAGAATCATTGTGCTCTACATCTCACAGATTTAAAGAGCCTTGATCTTGTTCTCACACACACACCTCACTTGTTTAATCACATAGATTAATCATTTGAGATACACTGGTTATAGTCTTAGGATTCAATCTTCATAGAATAGATTTTAGATTTGAGTATCGATCTTTGTAACTTGTAATCTCTCATACTCAATAGTAAAATCAATCTTGAAAATCCAAGACTAACCATCTTGGTAGTGAACGTAGATCGTTTATCAATTGAACCACTCCAAATCACGTGTTCTTATATTTCTGCCATTATATTTCTTGTGATTACTAATTATTTATCTTTGTCTCTGTTTGATCTTATTTATAGGTATCCATTATTAAGAATTGTGTTTGGAGTTAACATTGTCAAAATCACACGTGTTTGTAAAACTGCACTTATCAAAATCGCATCATCAAACCGCTTTACAAACCGCCTCTCCAAAACCGCTTTGTAACTCTATTATTCCGCTGTGCATTTTACATCTCTACTTGAAATTGTCACGACCAGAATCACAAGTGATATCCAAGGTGATAACAGCACCAACGATAGCACTTGGGATAGCACACACACACTTCGAAAATAAAACAATTTTGAAAAAGAGTTTGCAGCGGAATAAAAACACCAAAATTGTTTTTCTCAAGTTATATAAATATAACTTGAGAGTGCCTCTTAGGCAAGACTTTATAATCACTATAAATGAATTTACAAAGCCAAAAATGTTCCCTATAGCTATAACAATTTTGAGCTCTATGGAACAAGAGATAAAGAATGAAATCCTATCCTAGCCTTCACACAACTTGATACCAATGTAACCAAGTGCGAAATTACAAGGGAGGAAGGATTAAAAGAACCAAACTAAGAACTTTATCTCTAAGCTTTCGAAGGTGTGAATGTGTTGGTGTAAATTGGCATGTCTTGGTCTCTCTTCAAATGAAACCTTCCAAGCTTATTTATAGTCTTCAAATACTTGAAGACTACTCAATTAACAGCCTTGGGTTGCACATTGAGGGAGTGTAGTGGTTGAAGTTGTTCCTTAATTTTAGCTCCCACTTCCTCAAATGTAGCAACCGAGTTGATTAATCCTCAATTCAAGCTTTCACGCCTTGTACTCCCAAGCTTTATCAACCTTGTACTCTTCTATAACTCAGCAACAACTCCTTGACCAAGTCTCCACACGTTTTTAATGTTGTTGCCAAAGTTACGGTTTTATGCATAAAATGCATAAATCATTTCCTTCTAAATTCCACACGTGTCTAGCTCCTTCTTTGATGCTATTGCACTCTGAAATATAAACATAAACCATAGACTATACAGATTATATTAGCACATTAGTCCATTAAATAATAAACAAGAAATATACAACTATATAAATTCCAGTTCAGGAAATAATTTGCGATATCACCTGGAATTTGGGAAATCATCTACGATATCACCTGCAGTTTACACTAACAATCTCCCCCTTAGTTGGATATTTCTTTCCAAACCTAATGTGCTACTGTCCTGTAAGGTTAGTCTATGAATAAATATACAGAGCATAGAAACACAGTATAATATCTCCAATAAAATTAACTCCCCCTTAATCAAGGAGCTAACCCTAAACAATGATTTATCATAATAAACTAATTTATTTCAAACTTTAAAAACTTTTCGAAATAAACTAAGTTAACATAAAAAAACCATAAACCATTGTAGCAAAATATCATCCAAAACTAGCAAAACATCCTAGTAGTTAAAGTTTTAAATAAACCAACTAAAGTGTTTAGCAATTAATATAAACAAACATAAAAGAAAATTATTTAGGGAACCACATCACATCACCAAAATATAAGAAATTGTTTTAGGACCACCACAAAATCAGCCACCAACAAGATAGTGGCAACATTAATCTTCAGGTTTAAAAACCTTCAGATTTCAGTTTTCTTCTTCTTCAAACTCCTCTTCTTCTTCATCTTCCTCCTGATCTCCTTCCCTATCACTTCCACCATCACTTGGGCCAGCACTGGTGGTAGCACCTGCAGTAGCACCAGCTCCAGTAGTTGCAGCAGCAGCAGATCCTCCCCCTGTTTGGGAAGAAATTTCATCAATGAAAGCATCAGTAACCTGCTTTAGCTTAGCCCATCCCTCAGCAAGTTCTCCCATTGCACTTGACTGTTTGTGCAAGAAGTTAATCACTGTAGCCTTTGGGATTGATGGACCAGAGTTGCCCAGTAGATTTATCATGTTGTTCAGAATACTTGCAGCATCAGTTCCTGCAAAAGTATTAGGGGCAGCACCTGGGGAAGCACTTGGGATATCACGTGAGATAGCACTGGGAAGAACAGGGGCTGTTTCATCAGATTTGTTCCAAGGAAGATCTTTTGTATACCTTTTACCCTTTTTCAGTTGTTGATCAATGGTATAATACTCAGGTTCAATGGTGAAAACATCAGAGGCTTCAATGGGCAAGGATTGAAATACTAAAACTTTGAAGATTAGAGAAGGATAGGGGAAAAAGCTAATGTTCACTTCTTTCTTTCTACCCCATGAAGCTAAGTGTTTGAACACTAATCTTCCAAAGTTAATCCTTAAGTTCTTACCCAATCTGTACAACACATTCGCATGCTCCAATGTCACAATAGGTTCATTAGTTGTAGGAAGCCAATTGAAGATGCACAATTTGTGAAGCACAGAATATAGAGAAGTAAGCCTAGAAGCATGAAGTTTCTCCTTTAAAGGCCAAGACTGCAGTTTGTTGTGAGTGAGCAATTTTACCATTTCATCCCTATTAACCCTAATGCTCTCATCATCTAAATTTGGGAGGCCTAAAACCTTGTTAATTAGGGCTGGAGTAAATGAATAAACTTTTCCCCTAACAAATACCTTCCCAAATTTTTCAGAACCTTCATCATCCAAATGAGCATGTAGGTTAGCAAAGAAATTTCTCACCACACTTTCAACAAACACAGATGCATGATTATTAGCCTTAAGAAAATTTTTGTCCTTCAAAAATTGAACCATTCCTTCCTTTTCTAACTGACCCTCATCAATGTGCTTTTCTTTTAACAACCTCTTACTCGAATTATTCAACCAAAATTCCATATTTTCTTTCTTATAAAATTCCAGAGTAAGAAAAGGTTTTGGAAAAGCCTTATCCTCTTCATTTCGAATAATCTCATCACCAGAATTACCACTAGAGGAACGAGTAGGAACAGAGGAGGGGGCAGGTGTTACCTCAGATGATATCTTCTTCTTGGTAGCACCTTTGGTAGCACTCACTGAAGCTTTGCCCTTGCCCTTCTTCTTCTGATAATCAGAGAGAGTTTCCTCTTCATCACCATCCACCCAAGCATCAAAAGAATCCACAGAAGGCTCCTTCTCCTTGTTGGCATCAAAATTCTCGTCACTCACATGGGGTGAGGACACATCTAGGGAGCTTTCTGAGACTTCAACCGGATCAGAGGTGGTATTTGAAGTTGCCTTGGACTTGATTGACCTAATGCGGTTGGAAGACTTCCTCTTTGCAACTTGAGGAGATAGCTTGGATGTTGGAGCTTTCCTCTTCCTCTTTTCTTTTGATTCGGCCGGAATGAGAGTTACTTTGGGAATGCCATGATCGAATGAGGCTGTGGGGACAGAGGCTGGAACAATAGCCATTGTAGGAGGAGAAGAACTTGGTGTAATCATGGGAGATGTTTCCATGGCTACACGAGAAGCAACGGAGGGGGCAATGCTTGGTGAAATGTCCATTTGGTCCGTGTGAGAGGGTTCGGTATTGGCTTTGGATGGAGAAGCCATGGAGAATTTTTTGGAATTTTTGGAGATGGATTTGACCTAGGTTGAGAAAGGGACGAGGACGCTGGAGGGTTTAAGAAAGGGAGTAACGGTTAGAGAGAGAGAGATAATAGGGGAGTTAAAGAAAAATTAGGAAATTAAGAGAGAGAAATGGATGGGGAACAAAAATTAATTTGATTTGACACTTTAAACTTTCCATCCCATCTAAACCTCTAAAAACTCTCACCTTTATCCCTATCCACTCATTTAACATTTAACCCTAACCACACCATTTTTTTTTTAAATAAACCCCAACCAACTTTAAAGGATAAAACACGGTTGAAACAAAATAAATTAAAGAATTTTTTTTTTTTTTAAGTAAAACGTACAAAATAAAAAATGAGTAAATCAAATATTTTGTAACTAAGCCCAAAATATTAAATGCACAAATCAAATCAAATATGGGTTAGTTACTCCACAAAGTTTACCAAAAATAAAGAAAACTTGTTGAAGACGTTTTCAAAATCGTAAACTCTTTAATTAAAAAGACTTTCAGATTTTGAAAAATTAATCAACAATATTTTGAAAATAAATAAAAAAAACTAATATAGCACACACTAATGTGTTAAGGCAATGATGGTAACACGTAGGATAACACATGTGATATAAATCCCCTTGATAAATATTTTCATTTTTAAACACTTCAAGCATAACAAGCTGAGCATTTTTCAAGCACTTCAGGCATAACAAGCTGAGCATTTTTCATGCACTTTAGGCATTATAAGCCTATATATATTTTTAAGTACATTGCTTGTTATAAGGAATCAATACACTTCTTTAAACAAGAAAGCATCGTATTAATGAGCTTCGTGCTTCGAGTTATATTTCAAGTGTAATGATTAAGTGAGTTTATGCCTTTCAAGTAGGGTACACTGTAGTAGCGAACTCCATGTCCCTAATACTTAGCATAAACCACCTCATACATTCTCATTGGCAAGAGTACATCGTTGCAGCGAACACCGTGCCCCGAGCTCGAGAGAATAGTATGGAAACATTGCCTTTGCCTTTTATTTATCAAAAAGAAAAGATTAGTGACTTTGTCACTTTAAGCATATGAAGGGGAATGATATCAAACATGCTAACCTAAGTAATAACCTACCATAACAAAAAGGTCAGTATGTGCCACGGTTAGAACTAAGCTAACCAGATTAAAAGAGAATGAAATCATTTTTTTTTTAAATAAACAGAAAAAATTACACTAATATACAAGTGTTACCCTGAGTGATAACATCACCTGGGGTAGCACAGACAAACAGACTCAGAGATTACAAAGACCAAGAGATCTTTTCAAACTAGAAAATCTCTCGTGGTCTAAGGCCTTGGTAAAGATATCAGCCAGTTGATACTTAGTATCAATATGATCAATGTTAATTAGGCCTTTATCTACCATATCTCTAAGAAAATGATGACGTATATCTATGTGCTTAGTACGGGAATGTTGAACAGGGTTTTTTGAAATGTTGATAGCACTCAGGTTATCACAGTACATAGTCAAAGAATTACTTTCTAGGCCATAATCATCTAGCATATGTTTTAGCCAAATAAGTTGTGAGCAACAACTACCAGCTGCAACATACTCAGACTCAGCCGTGGAAAGAGAAACACAATTTTGTTTACGACTATACCATGAAACTAAATTGTTACCCAAGTAAAAACACCCCCCACTAGTACTCTTCCTATCATCCATATCCCCCGCCCAATCCGAGTCGCTAAAGCCTACCAAATTGGTATTAGTATCCTTACTAAACCAAATCCCTAATTCACTTGTTCCTGAAACATATTTAATTATCTTTTTGACAGAATTAAGGTGTTAGACTTTAGGATTGGCTTGATAACGTGCACAAACACACACGCTGAACATGATATCAGGACGACTAGAAGTGAGATAGAGAAGGCTACCTATCATAGAACGATATAGAGTAGGATCAACATCCTCACCTACTTGGTCTCTACCAAGTTTAAGAGAAGAACACATAGGGATTTTTGAACTTTTTGCTCCTTCCAACCCAAACCGTTTCACTAGGCTTTTTGCATACTTGCTTTGAGAAATGAATATTCCTTCATTTGATTGTTTCACCTGCAAGCCTAGAAAGAATGTTAACTCACCAATCATGCTCATTTCAAATGTTGATGTCATAGCCTCTACAAAATCTTTTAAACACGTTTGAGAAGTAGAGCCATAGACTATGTCATCAACATAGATTTGAACAATGACTGTTTCTTTGCCATGCCTTAGGATAAATAAGGTCCTATCTGCTTCACCTCTTGTAAAACCATATTCAAGTAAGAAAGAGGTTAAGCGACCATACCATGCACGTGGAGCTTGTTTCAAGCCATATAAGGCTTTATCAAGTCTATACACATGGTTTGGTAGATGAGGATCTTCAAATCCTTTTGGTTGTTCAACAAAAACTTCTTCTTTTAAATAACCATTTAAAAAGGCAGCTTTAACATCCATTTGAAACAAGGTAATTTTTAGAAAACAAGCTATAGCCAAGAGGAGTCTTATGGATTCTATTCTAGCAACAGGAGCAAAGGTCTCATCAAAGTCAACACCTTCAATTTGGGTGTAACCTTGAGCAACGAGACGAGCTTTGTTCCTAACAATATTTCCTTGCTCATCTGATTTATTCTTGAAAATCCATTTTGTACCAATTACATTTGTATTAATGGGACGTGGTACTAAACACCAAACTTCATTACGAGCAAATTGTTCAAGTTCCTCTTGCATGGCTTGTATCCAAAAATTATCTTTTAAAGCTTCAGAAATATTTTTGGGTTCTAAAGAAGAAACAAAACAGGAATATTTTACCTTGTGGTATGTGGTGGACATGCACACATACCTTGCCATTTCACGGTTACTAAAATGTCCTTTGTTCCTTGTTCGTACCCCTTCACTTGCTTCTCCAATGATTTGAGATGAAGGATGATCTCTTCTGATCCTAGCTGGTGGATCCCTTCTCAAATCTTCATGTACATGAGCATCATCATCTGACTGTTCATCCTTTTCAGTTGCTGGACTGGTCTTAGGTGATACCGGAGATGCTATCCCTTCAGTGGCAACACTTGGGCCAGCACCTGGGGTATCACTTACTTGATTTTGATCCTCCAGTTCTTCCAGCAATATCAATGGAGATTCCTGTACTCCATCACCTGTAACACTTGCTAAATCATCAAAAACAACGTTAATTGATTCCTGAATGGTTTTTAACCTAAGGTTATAAACCCTATATGCTCGACTGTCCTGAGCATACCCAAGAAATATAGCCTTATCACTTTTAGAGTCAAATTTAGCTAAGTAATCCCGATCATTTAGAACATAACACACACACCCAAATGTATGAAAATAATGAACCTTTGGTATCCTACCATTCAAAATTTCATAAGGTGTCATTCTAGTACCAGGTCTTAGAAAAACTCTATTGGCCGTGTGACAAGCCGTGTTTAAGGCCTCAGCCCAAAATCTTTTTGAAATTCTTTTTGAAAACAACATCACACGTGCCATTTCAAGTAAGGTCCTATTTTTCCTTTCAGCCACCCCATTTTGTTGAGGTGTTTTAGGAGCAGAAAACTCATGTTTAATTCCTTTTAATTCACAAAAAGTAAAGAACAATGAATTATCAAACTCCGTTCCATGATCAGACCTTATTCGCATGATAAGAGCACAAAACATGTTTTTGATTTTAGCATGTAAGATCTTAAACTTTTCAAAAGTTTCTGATTTTTCTTTCAAAAAATATACCCAAGTAAATCTAGAAAAATCATCAACTATTACAAAAGTATATCTCTTACCTCCTAAACTGTCTACCTCCAATGGACCCATTAAATCCATATGCATTAATTGAAAACAGTGTGTTGTCCCAGAATATTCCTCATTATGTTGGGTAGCACTATGGGTAGCACGTGTTTGTTTACCCTTGAGACAATCTTCACATATGATTTTCGTACCTATGTCCAGACTAGGTATATCTCTTATAGCTTCAGCATTAATGAGTTTCACAATGTTTCGAAAATGGACATGACCCAACTTTTGATGCCATAAGGTAGCATCATCAACCCTCACAGAATGACACACTTGTTTATCCTCAACAAGATAACAGTTATTACTTGACCTAGTACCAGTCATAACACAGTTATTGGTACAATAAAAAACTTCACAAGTGTTTTTATTGAATTTCACTTCAAGGTTGTCATCACAAAGTTGGCTAATACTAATTAAATTAGTTACAAGTCCATCAACATGCAAAACATTTTTCAAAGCAGGAAATCCAGGTACATTTAAAATCCCTTTTCCTACTATATTACTCTTGCCACCACCACCATACGTTACACTACCACCTTGAATAGGTTCATATTCTTTTAAAAACATTTTTGTTCCTGTCATGTGACGTGAACAACCACTATCAAAATACCATGAACCTTCAACATTAGTTTTTAAGCCAATGCACACAACATCACATATCAGGTTAGACTTAGGTTTCCATACTTTCCTACCTTGATAATTTTTCTTCTGACTGCCAGTGATATCTGACGTGCTAGGTAGCACTTCAGGTATCACACAGGAACTAGACTGTTTCTTTAGAAGAGTTTTACGATCATTTTTCAAATGTCCAGTAGAGTAACAGTAGTTACATATTTTTACCTTGTCAGAAGACTTATCAGAAGATATTAGTTCAACATGATCTCTTTCTTTTACAAAAACTAACTTATCTTCCTTATTAGCCAAAGTAGATGTAATAGCATTTAAAGACTCTTGAAAACCCATACCTGCCTTGAGTGGTTTGCTCAACCCAAGAATTGCATCTAACTTGGAAGAACTCGTGTTGAGTTTCTTAAATGTTGCCTCGGCAAGAGTAAGCTTGGCCTTGACTTTGTCCAGCTCCACATCCTTCTTTGTGAGTTGAACTTCCAATCTAGTCAAGCCATCAGTCAGGTCTTGAACCTCTTTGGACAGAGAAATCACCTTCTTGTTCTCCTTCTTCCATTCGTCCACCAATTCTTTGCAAAGGTTCTTAAGACCACAAATGAGTTCATCCTTGCTGAACTCCTTACTTTGTTCACCCTCTTGTGAACTACCTGCATCCATGTTAACAGAACCCATAAAACAAACAGCATTTATCAAATTAAAATCTGTATACCTGTTGGATGATATCTCAGGTGCTATCCCACTTTGGATATCACATGGGGTATCACTGACAGAATCCGAGTCACAATTTGTGACCACCATTGCTGTTTGATCTGAATCTTCAGATTGATTGGTCTCCTCATCCTCATTGTCACTGAGTGAAACCCATAGGTTCTTTCCCATCTTCCTTAGAGTGTTAGCACACTCGTTTGAGTAATGACCCCATCCAGAGCAAGCATGACATTGGATTGATTCAAGGTATTTTGGATCAGATCTGAATTGATCTGATAATGCTCTCCTTATGGGATCACCTTTCTGAGTAGATGGAAATATTCTCTTTGGCATTGAATTGTACATCTTGGTTTGTTGCTCTTTAGCCTTCACCTGCATATTTTCTTTGTTAAATTTTCTCACCATTGAGTTATATTTCCTAGCAAGTAAGGCAACACTGGCATCTTCACCTAATTCCTCAAAAATTTCGTCATCCTCATTAGTTGAACCACTAGAGGATTGAACTTTTAAAGCAACACTCTTGCCTTTAGAAGCTTCACTTTGCTCAGCAAGGTTTGACTCAAAATTTTTTAAAATGCTCATTAAGGAATTGATGTCCATAGTAGAAAGGTTGTGAGCCTCTTCTATAGATGAAACCTTTATATTAAAACGCTCAGGGAGAGTTCTAATAGCCTTTGAAACCAATTGTTTGTTTGTAAAAGGTTCACCTAAAAGTTGACACTCATTAGCAATGTCAAACAATTTTTCAAAATAAGAGGAAATGGTATCATTTTCACCCATTCTCAACCTTTCAAATTTGCCGGTAAGACCTCTAAGTTTGTTTTCACGCACACTAGAATCACCTTCACAAAACCTTTGTAAAATATCTCAAGCTTCTTGAGCTATGGAACTATTTTGAATAAGTTTAAAAATATGCATGTCAACCCACTCAAAGATAGCATTAAGAGCTTTCTTATTATAGTTAGCTAGGGTGATCTCTTCATTAGTCCACTCGCCTTCAGGTTTAACCTGAATATCACCATCCTCATCAGGAGGTAAAAGTGGAAGAGAGTACCCATTAACTATAGATCGCCACGCTCGAAGATCAATTGATTTGATATGCGAGCGAAGACGAATTTTTCAATATGCATAATTCGAACCATCTAAAACAGGAAGACATTTTTGGTTTGGATTTGCAGGATCAAAAGCCATGACACCTAGACCAAGCACTTAGTATCGTCAAGTGACCTGCTCTGATACCAATTGAAATTGTCATGGCCAGAATCACAAGTGATATCCAAGGTGATAACAGCACCAATGATAGCACTTGGGATAGCACACACACACTTCGAAAATAAAACAATTTTGAAAAAGAGTTTGCAGCGGAATAAAAACACCAAAATTGTTTTTCTCAAGTTATATAAATATAACTTGAGAGTGCCTCTTAGGCAAGACTTTATAATCACTATAAATGAATTTACAAAGCCGAAAATGTTCCCTATAGCTATAACAATTTTGAGCTCTATGGAACAAGAGATAAAGAACGGAATCCTATCCTAGCTTTCACACAACTTGATACCAATGTAACCAAGTGCGAAATTACAAGGGAGGAAGGATTAAAAGAACTAAACAAAGAACTTTATCTCTAAGCTTTCGAAGGTGTGAATGTGTTGGTGTAAATTGGCATGTCTTGGTCTCTCTTCAAATGAAACCTTCCAAGCTTATTTATAGTCTTCAAATACTTGAAGACTACTCAATTAACAGCCTTGGGGCTGTATATGCACGTTGAGGGAGTGTAGTGGTTGAAGTTGTTCCTTAATTTTAGCTCCCACTTCCTCAAATGTAGCAACCGAGTTGATTAATCCTAAAGCCAAGCTTCCATGCCTTGTACTCCCAAGCTTTATCAACCTTGTACTCTTCTATAACTCAGCAACAACTCCTTGACCAAGTCTCCACACATTTTTAATGTTGTTGCCAAAGTTACGATTTTATGCATAAAATGCACAAATCATTTCTTTCTAAATTCCACACGTTTCTAGCTCCTTCTTTGATACTATTGCACTCTGAAATATAAACATAAACCATAGACTATACAGATTATATTAGCACATTAGTCCATTAAATAATAAACAAGAAATATACAACTATATAAATTTCAGTTCAGGAAATCATTTGCGATATCACCTGGAATTTGAGAAATCATCTACGATATCACCTGCAGTTTACACTAACACTACTTGCAGTGTATTACCAAGATTCTACTTGACGTGCAATCATCAATAAGCCCTGGAATTACTAAAATTTGTTCTCTTGCGGCCATGCTGGCATCCAGCTCATAGGGATAGAAACTGATTATCTCCTCTTGAACACAGCTCCTTAGAGGCACATAAGGAGCTTTTCTTAACTGGAATATTTTGTGCTTAAGGGCAGTGTTGCTCGTTTCCTCAGCAATTACCCCCAACGTCAATCTAGACTGTCTAACATGGGCAGCTTGAACCCAGGAGGAGTCCTCTTGTCGAGTATATCCTTGGCTAGGGTCGAAGAGTGCAGTCATTTTGTTCGACTTTCCTATTGGTTGCTTCCCGATCCGCCTCCATGTTATCTAATCTCCGTTTCAAGTTAAGAAGCTCCCTAACATCCAGGTCGCTTCTTTGGTGGGAGACAGAGTTAGACTTTAGTCTCTCCTCACGGTGGGGCTCTCTTCTTGAGAGAGTCCTCTGCCTTTCATTCCTAGGGGGAGTTGCTTCCCTCCTTTCTCGATGGGGAAATGACCTCTCTCCACTTTGTGGCGACCTATGCTGAGCTCTGTCAACTTCGACCTGCCTTCTCAAAGCTGAGTTGACTTTTTGTTCCCTTTGCTAGTTGAGCCTATCCCTTAGGTCGCCAGTTAGGTCCTATGGATATGTGGGAGGGGGGTAGGCCTTTCACTCCTCCTTTCTTCCCCAGACGGTTTAGGACCTCCGTTAGCCGGCCTATGATATGTGAGAGACGAAGCTACCCTTTGTGATCTTCTATCATCCTTGTTAGGAGACTCAGGCATCTCGAGCAACTCATCTTGTACCTCAAGCAAGCTTTGCAGTATTCTAGCTCGCTCTAACAAAATATCCTTCCTACTAAGGTGAGTAGTTGAGGGACCTGCCATGTCTCGTGCAACTGTTCGACCCGTTTGGACTCTCTTAGGTTGTTGGCTTACCCCTTGGTTGGGCATGGGCCTCTTCTGCCTTCTACCATCTTGCAAACCCGCACCATCAGCCACACTATTAGAGCGAGTGGCCCTTCTAGTAGGATGCCCCGGCGGAGGAGCGGGCAAGTTTGCAGTGCGATTTTTGGCACCTGCATCTGTGTTTCTCCCTACATTTTTGAGCCTTTGCTCACTGGAGGAAGTGGCGGTATGCCCGTCAGACACCATATTTACGATTGCGTGAGGTTTCGAAGTTTTAGCGTTATCGTTTCCCGGCAATGGAACCAAACCGATAACACATGAAACGGTCCAAATTAGGCTTAGTCCAGCAATAGGTTGATCCCCAGCAGATACGACCAGAAACCACGAACAAATGACTAGCCGGGTTGGTCTCCGGCTAAGACCCTCTGGCGTGATGATGAGATAACGTGTTATAAATTTGTAGGAAACTGTATGGAAACGACCTAATCTCAAATAGCTAAGATGACATTACCTTTTAAGGTTGGATGTTGTCTGGTATATATAGTGGTGTTATGGTATCACTTGTGAATCCCTAAAATCAAGGAGATGTTGTGGGCGTAACTGTCTCCGAGAATGTAGGAGGCGGTTACAAATAACGACGTAGACAGACATATGTGTTGGTAGGTCGAGGTCGCTTGAGTATTCGAAGTCGACCTGACTTTGTGCTTTGGCTTGATAGAAATCATATAAGTTGATGATCATATGTCGGACGGAGCTAGGTCGGGACCAATGATGGTCGGACAATGAGCTAGGTCGACTGATCTTTGCCATTGGGCCGTGGGCGTTGTGGTAATTGGACTGGCCCATTCAATATTAGTGTCTTGGTGATGTCTGGAATGTTGGCCTTAGTTTGTTGGGCCTATCCTGTCACTTTTATTCCGTTCACAATATATTCAAACCGATATAAAACAAAATTAGCCAAGTGCTTAAAATAGCCCAGAATTTGAGTTCAAAACCCCAAAATTTTCAACATGTACAACTACCATATTTTTTGAATAAACCTAATTTAAAAAAAAAAACAATTACCCAAATCAAAGCACAATCATCAACAATGAAGAAGGAAAAGCTTTGATGTAAACTTACAATGACGAAATTTGAGTGATGAAATGCTTAGATTTGATGGAGATGGAAAGGTCAATAATTCTCCTACTTCTCCCTTCTACTCGAGACTTAGGTATTTTTGGGTTGAATTTCACAGTCTGTAAGTCGCTAGAAGGGGCAATCTGATTTTTTTAAAGCTCGATACATCATGTAGTGAGTTATTTGTATGAGTGAATTCGCTACATGGTGTAGCGAATTCGTTAATAACAGTTAGTAATTAAAACGCCAATTCCCTAATCCATGTTTTTACTAAACTCGCTACTTGATGTAACGAGTTTCAACGGTCATATTTTTAAACTCGCTACACCATGTAGCTAGTTCCAAAAAAGTGATCATTTTGGAAAATAGTTTCAAAGATAAGTTATTTTGGAAATTATTATTTAAAAAATGAATTATTTCCACTTGTATGTGAACGAAATTTCACTTAAAAATCTAAATTTTTTGTGAAACTGATTTATTCGATTTATGAGGAAAACGAGAACACATTAAATATATTTTTAAATTTTATTTTATCTCAAATGACGTTGTTTATAGCAAATGTCAAAGACTTTCACACTTTCCCCTAATAAATAGAGCCATATTGTAGAGTTGAGCAAAAACATGGTTTTTAATTTTTTCAATTTTTATAAATAATTTTGGAAATAATTTTCATTGTTTGTGAATGGATTAAATATATATTTATTTCATATAATTTTCCTTATTTTTAAATATGAAAATATAGTTATGAATGAAAAAATGGTAACTTCCTCTAATGCCCCTCTGACGAGATTCAAACCCAATACAGGATACATTAGATCTAAAAGTCAATAAACACCCCTCGCCCTCTTATAAATGACTTATAAGACTATTTCATCTCTTATAAGTGACTTATAATAAGACTAATTTATCTCTTACATTGACTTATAAGATAATTTTACATCATAAAAAATCAAAATTTTTAATAATAATAATGGATTAATCTCATAATTTACACATTAAAATTCTTATAGCTGAATTATAAAACCAACTTGCCTCTTATAACTAATTAGTCTCTTATAATTATCTTATAACTGACTTATATAAGACTACTTCATCTCTTATAATTCAGTTATGAGTCAATTCGTCAACAACAAAAAAAATTAAAATTTCAATAATAACGTATTGGTCTTATAATTTACATATTACAATTCTTATAAGTGATTTATAAGACTTTTTCACCTCTTATAATTGACTTATTATAAGACAATTTTTTCAACCAAAAAAAAATCAAAATTTTCAATAATAACAACGAATTAATCTCATAATTTACACATTAAAACTCTTATAGCTGAATTATAAGACCAACTTGCCTGTTATAACTAATTCGTCTCTTATAATTGACTTATAAGACAATTTTTTTCAACAAAAAAATAAAAATTTTCAACGACGATTTAATCTCATAATTTACACATTACAACTCTTATACCTTAGTTATAACAGACTTATAAAACTATTTGATCTCTTATAAGTGACTTATAAGACTTTTTCGTCTTTTATAATTGACTTATAAAACAATTTTCCAACAAAAAATTCAATAGTAACAATGAATTAATCTCATAAGTTATACATTACAACTCTTATAACGGAATTATAAGACCAACTTGCCTTTTATAACTACTTCGTCTATTATAATTGACTTGCAAGACAATTTTTTTTCCAACCAAGACCAAATCTCAGATAAAATACTTATAAAAAGCAAACACAAAATTTGATATCTCTACGTTAACATACACTTAAATTTCTTCTTGTACAACACAAAATCTCTATAGATTTTTCATTTTTCTCTCTTCGTTGCAGAGCTCTTCGTTTGTATCAAGTCATATCAGCAATATCGCCTTCTAATCTTCTAGATTTTATTATACCTTCATTCATCTCGAGTCATTGACTAGAATCGCTAGTCCATGATATAATTCAAGAGGTGAATTTCATTCTAGTTTATCAACATTTTTTTTATCCTTTTTTTTTTTCAAATTCAGATATTAATGTTGTAATTCCATTTCAGAGAGGTACCGTTGTTGAAAAGCTTACTGAAGAAAATGTGAGGGACTGGAATCATATCATGGACCTCCTTTCCATATGTGAAGGTGAGAAAATCATTGATTAACCTCAGCTTAACCTACTACCAATATCTTTGTAATCATTTCATGCTCCTGAAGCTTCCGCTACAAGCTTTACTGATCGTTAAATTGTTTTTGATTGTCGGCCGGGAAGGGCAAAGGGCATATTTGTTACAGTGTCGTCGGAGAAGACGAAAAAGCACGAGAGAAGACGGACCACATAGATCAAATCTGGACAAATCTTGATTTGAGAAATGAAAGAGGGAACATAGAGCGAGGGATGTGCATTTGAAGTGATTCGCCGGAGAAAGGACTCCTTGGTTCTTCGCCGGAGAAGTTCGCCAGAGACGGAGAAGAAAGAGGAAGGGGATCGGTAGAAGGGAGAGAGAAAGAGTATGTTTGAGTGAGGTGTGTTTTTAGAGAGAGAGAGTGAGAGAAGATAAAAAATGAGGAGAGAGAAGCAAGGTTGGGGTTTTATCTATGAGGGGAGTCTAGGGGTGTCTGAAAAATTATAATTTGAATTGAATTAGTTATTTGAGATTTACAAAAAAAAATCTTTAAAAGAAATAAAATTTGGGTAGGTCATCGCTACAAAAGGTAAGCTCTAGTAAACGAAATTTTACTCAAAGGTCATTTTTACTCGTAAGAGCAAGTATTTTGCCCATCAATAATCTCAACCAAGTTGCTTGATCCATTTTTTTCATCAATCTGAAAAAACAAAACAATGAAATATTAGTACCGAAACAAAGTTATATATATGAAGGAATAGATGGAATACAAAGTTTGAGCTTTGTAAACTTTAAAAAAGAAAATGACGGATTATATATATATATATATATATATATATATATATATATATATATATATATATATATATATATATATATATATATATATATATATATATATATACCCCCTAATTGGTATCGTAATCGTAGCTATATATATATATATATATATATATATATATATATATATATATATATATATATATATATATATATATATATACTCCATCCGTCCCATAATACCTTATCCATTTTGCTATTTTAGGCATCTCACTTTAAAGTCACACTTTTCTAAAAAAGAAACTTTTTAATACTTCTTTATTCATGGGACCCACTTGTCATACTCACAACAACTATCCACTTACTATTTTCTACCCCACTTTCTCTCTCCTACCCACTCACAACTCCTACTTTAATAACATTATATATATTCACTCCTTATTTTCCGTTCTCAACAGTTAATGAGTAAGTTAATATGAGACGGATATATATACTCCCTCTGTCCCGCTACAAACTGCACACTTTTTATTATACCTTCATTCATCTCGAGTCATTGACTAGAATCGCTAGTCCATGATATGATTCAAGAGGTGAATTTCATTCTAGTTTATCAACATTTTTTTTATCCTTTTTTTTTCAAATTCAGATATTAATGTTGTAATTCCATTTCAGAGAGGTACCGTTGTTGAAAAGCTTACTGAAGAAAATGTGAGGGACTGGAATCATATCATGGACCTCCTTTCCATATGTGAAGGTGAGAAAATCATTGATTAACCTCAGCTTAACCTACTACCAATATCTTTGTAATCATTTCATGCTCCTGAAGCTTCCGCTATAAGCTTTACTGATCGTTAAATTGTTTTTGATTGTCGGCCGGGAAGGGCAAAGGGCAGATTTGTTACAGTGTCGTCGGAGAAGACGAAAAAGCACGAGAGAAGACGGACCACATAGATCAAATCTGGACAAATCTTGATTTGAGAAATGAAAGAGGGAACATAGAGCGAGGGATGTGCATTTGAAGTGATTCGCCGGAGAAAGGACTCCTTGGTTCTTCGCCGGAGAAGTTCGCCAGAGACGGAGAAGAAAGAGGAAGGGGATCGGTAGAAGGGAGAGAGAAAGAGTGTGTTTGAGTGAGGTGTGTTTTTAGAGAGAGAGAGTGAGAGAATATAAAAAATGAGGAGAGAGAAGCAAGGTTGGGATTTTATCTATGAGGGGAGTCTAGAGGTGTCTGAAAAATTATAATTTGAATTGAATTAGTTATTTGAGATTTACAAAAAAAAAATCTTTAAAAGAAATAAAATTTGAGTAGGTCATCGCTACAAAAGGTAAGCTCTAGTAAACGAAATTTTACTCAAAGGTCATTTTTACTCGTAAGAGCAAGTATTTTGCCCATCAATAATCTCAACCAAGTTGCTTGATCCATTTTTTTCATCAATCTGAAAAAACAAAACAATGAAATATTAGTACCGAAACAAAGTTATATATATGAAGGAATAGATGGAATACAAAGTTTGAGATTTGTAAACTTTAAAAAAGAAAATGACAGATTTTTTGGGTTTCCGTTAAACCACTATAAATTAAATACAAAAAATTATGCTATAGTAAAAGCTACAGTTTCCGATAATTAATTAGGGGTATGGCGGATTATATATATATATATATATATATATATATATATATATATATATATATATATATATATATATATATATATATATATATATATATATATATATATATATATACTTCATCCGTCCCATAACCTTATCTATTTTGCTATTTTAGGCGTCTCACTTTAAAGTCACACTTTCCTAAAAAAGAAACTTTTTAATACTTTTTTATTCATGAGACCCACTTGTCATACTCACAACAACTATCCACTTACTATTCTCTACCCCACTTTCTCTCTCCTACTCACTCACAACTCCTACTTTAATAACATTATATATATTCACTCCTTATTTTTCGTTCTCAACAGTTAATGAGTAAGTTAATATGGGACGGATATATATACTCCCTCTGTTCCGCTACAAACTGCACACTTTTTATTTTGGGCGTCCCATTACAAACTGCACACTTTCTAAAATGACAAAGAATCTTTACTATTCCCTCCACTCATTATCTCTCCTATACTCCCTCCGTCCCGGACCTTGGTGCCTAGTTTGACTTTTCACGTAAATTAAGGAGAGAGTATTATATTGAAAGTGTTGTGAGTGTGAAAATAAAATAGGAGAGAGAATGGGTGGAGGGAATAGTAAATTATAATGGTGTTGTGAGTATTAAAATAATGTAGGAGAGAGAATGAGTGGAGGGAATAGTAAAAATTCCTTTCCATTTTAGGAAATGTGCACGTAGGTTTGAGACGCCCAAAATGGAAAGTGTGCACGTAGGTATGGGGCGGAGGGAGTATTATTTTAATACTCACAACACCATTATAATTTACTATTCCCTCTACTCATTCTCTCTCCTATTTTACTTTTACACTCACAATATTTATATCATTATTTTTTTTCTTAATTTCCGCACAAACAGTAACTACGAATCTTCTACCGGGACGGAGGGAGTATATTGAAAAGTGCATCAAAATATCAGTTACATCAAGTTTCACTTGTTTACTAATGCCCTTTGACTAACACATGTGACAATCCAAGGCCAACCCAAAACCCAGCACTTAAACCTAGGCCCATCTCGTCACAGTTTTTAGGGTTTTATTGTTGTGTACATATATATAGCCGTCGCCTTGTTTCCTTCTCTGTTCGTTCAGATTTCTTGCCGCTCTTCACGAACTGGTCAGTTAATTGAACTGTAATTTCTTTCAGTTAATCTGCTCTCTAGAATTTTTATTTTCATTCAATCAATTATTCGATTTTGAGGAACTGTTTTTGAATTCCATTTACGTTCATATTCGTTGTAAATTTCGATTATTGCATTATATCATTGTAAAATTATACTGTATTTGATATCATTGCAATTCCTTTATTATTTCGAAAATCAACTTAATTGGGCCTTTCATACTTTGATTCTATACACCTTTCACTTTGGATGATCTCTTTCAGTTGTATTTCTTGTTTACTGATTATCCTGTTCTACTTTTGGCCACAGGGAATTGATTTCTGAAGTTCTGATTGTGAAAGTGACATAAAATCATGTCGGGGTATGTTAAAATTGTTATTTTCTTTTTTGTAATTTTCATCTTCTATCCAATATAGCAAGTTCAGTTTTGGGGGCTTTCCGTTGTAATTTCTTAATGTGTTGAATCTTTGGCCTTTATCATCGTATGTATGAAATTATTGAGTAGTGTTTGCCTATGAAGGATAATGTGATGCCATTTAGTCTAGTTTTATGTAAGCCCTTTGAGAATAAGATTATTCATGCTATTCTTCATGTTCATGCCTAAGATGGAATGGTGAACTCTATTTCATATGATAAGAGTAATAATTGATACCCACATTCAATCAAATATTTCTTGCCTTCTGATGGGGTGCAATAAATTTAAATAGTGGATGGAGAGACATGCCTCCATACTGCCTGGATATGACTTGCTTTCTTCGGAAAATATCTCTGTTGGTCTTCTGGGCTACTATGACATTGCACTATATACCCGTATACCAATTATCTGCAAATTTTTGTCACTTGAAATTATTCATGAGTTTCTTTTTTTCCCTTTTCCGTGGTGTTAATCCTAGGTCCCAAGTTTCGCAGATAATCCTCTAAGGCCATTTAGAACTCGTCCATCTGAAATGTGTATAATTGTGTCATCTGAAAGTCTTTTGTGGAGCTTTAACTTCTTCACCTTTCCATCCCCCAAACCAAACTTCCCTGCAGTTCTTGTTTGATACTTCATTTAATTTCAAGATTGTTACAATCAATGTTTGGTGAGGAAAATTAAAACAAGTTTTATCCAATATTTATGTACCTAACTTTCTTATTTATGCACTGGGCCTTACAGAGAAGATGTTGCTGAAACCCCTGTCGCAGCCCCAGCTCCAGTTCCAGCTCCAGCTCTGGGTGAGCCCATGGATACAATGACTGCATTGCAGCTTGTTCTGAGGAAATCATTAGCCCATGGAGGGCTTGCACGAGGCCTCCACGAGGGTGCCAAGGTGATTGAAAAGCATGCTGCTCAGCTTTGTGTGATAGCAGAGGATTGCAACCAGCCAGATTATGTTAAGCTGGTGAAAGCACTTTGTGCAGACCACAATGTCAGTTTGATATCTGTTCCCAGCGCTAAAACTCTTGGTGAATGGGCTGGAGTAAGTTACCATATCTTGGCATTCTCTAATTCACTGCTTATTTCTCTTACCCGTTGAATTTTCGTTCTTAATTAAATTCATAATTTACTCGTGTAGGGTGCAGGTCTGATTTTCCGATAGACCTATCTTTTTCCTATACCAAAATCATAGAATAAGCTTACAAACTTACTATTCAGTTCATCATGGGTGTTTCAATAGGGGCCAGATAATTAAATTGTTACTTTACATTTAGACATTTGAATGGGTTATTGCATACTCCCTCCATCCCGTTGGGAACTACACATATTTTCACTTTGGGTATCCCATTATAAATTACACTTATCCAAAATGGTAACTTTATAATACTTCTTTATTACCCACTTGTTAGACTCACAACAACTATCCACTTACTATTCCCTACCTCACTTTCTCTCTCTTACCTTTTCATACCCACAATTCCTACTCCATTACCAATATTACAACATTTTTCCTTAATCTCCATGCTCAACCCGAAGTGTGATTCCCAACTGGACCAAGGGAGTATATGGAATGGCTGGTTCTTGGTAGTTCATAAAGTGTTACAAGATTTTTATTTTAATTTGGTTTTTGTAGTTTTTTCCATAGAAGTTCCCTATGATATTTGGCATCATTTCCCCCTGGCAGTCATTTGGAAACTGTCACATTTTATATATACAATATATTTGCATTGTTGATATTGTTGTGAGAAGAAATGATGGATTATATTCCTAATCTTCTCTCCTTATCAACACCTATCATGCAGCTATGCAAGATTGACTCGGAGGGGAATGCAAGGAAAGTGGTTGGTTGCTCCTGTGTTGTCGTTAAGGTATGCCTAACTAACACAAACTGCTGCGTTTGTCATGTTCAGTTATGTTGATTTATATTGGCGTTCATTGCTTATACTCGTATTCTTCAATTGATTATTTGCAGGATTATGGGGAAGAAACTGAGGGTCTTCACATAGTTCAAGAGTACGTGAAATCTCATTAGAAAGAAGACAAGGAGCTTTAGTGTTTTGAGCAGCAATCTTTATGAATGTTTTGAACCTTATGTTACCCGACGTTGCACTTCTCTTTCTTTTAAATTTTTCCTTCATTAGTTGAGACGTTCGAGATCTTGATATGTCCTTGATATGTTAATTTGGTTTTCTTATATTACAATCTTGTCTAATTCTCTCCTTCCAAATCCTTTTTCTTTTTGATTATTCCCATTCTCTTAAAGAAAAAAAATCATAGTGCCATTTCCGGATGCAAACAAGTAATGCATCATCCACAAAAACCTGTTTCTGCCAAATGAGATTATATTTTGAACAAAGGGAGAAGTTTATCTAAGTTTACCCATATTTTTCCTTTTTTATGGTGTGGGTTGGTTTTAGTTTGTATGTCATTCTTTCTTGCTGACAGTTCTCTCAGTCCCGAAGCTGCATAAATTCACCTAGTAAAGTTCTCTTAGTCCCTAAGCTGCATAAACAAGTTGACTTCACCTAGTAAAGGGGTGTTCTAGCTTTAACCAGAGAGGTCTCGATTTCCTGCCCTGAGTGGTAGCTCACTTGCTACCATTTTGTACCAAAAATTGGTTCAGCTCGAAGCTGACCATCATGGCAGAAACCCATGCTTGCAGTTAATGGGAGGACAACTGGTTCACGTCAACCTGGGTAACGGCCCTAAAATTTAAACAGCTTAAATATTGAAACTGAAAATATTATTTTTGACCAAAAAAATAATATAGGGGTATATGTTATTTCTTATAATCTCTTAAACATATTACACCTTGAATTTCCAAATGCTTTACAAAATATTCCTTGGGGGGAGGGTTGAGCTTGTGGCCCAATAAAGGGAGGGGATATACAACAACGGAAGATAGTGAAACACATATATCAATTAACACTGTCCATATTTTCAGTTCGTCAGAGAACCAAAAATAATTCTTCCAATTCCAAATGTAGCCTAACTAGAAATATAAAGGAAAGATTATGTTATGACTTGTTCTAAGCTCAAAAGCGGACATTTATAACCATTACAATGGAGGCCGGCCGAACTTAACAGAAAATGAAAGTAAAGAACAATGGGGCCCTGACATAATTATTTTACTTCATTTACAGATCCCGACTTCTGTGGCATTGATTTTTCTGGCAAGGTGCAAACGGTTGCAATGTAGTGGCCATCTTTTGGGGTCTGATTTCATGGTTGTGGGTTTTGGCTCGTTCTCAACACAGAAGAGTAGTAATGTGATTCAAGCTCTTTAAGACTAGCAGCTGCTTCCTCTCCAATTCTACCCAACATTCTATCTGTTTTCTCTGCCTGTTGATTTAATTCCTCTGTTCTTTGCTCTACGTGATCATTAAGTGATGCAAACCCTGAAAATATAGCCGTCTGCTTCAACTCCGACACCAACTTCAGCAAAGAGTCAGCAGCCTGAACCTGTTGGTTATAAGTTACATCAGTCCTCAATATTTTTTTAAATAAAAATAAATAAATAAAAATAACGAAAACTATCTTAGTAATACAATTGAGGCATCTTACCATCCTGGCTGCACGCATCTCCATCATGAAAGCTTCTTGTGAATTCCTAACAGGAGGATCATTAACCTACAAATGAGAAGTAAGCTGTAAGTACTAATGCAGTACTCCCCGAAAAGAAGAGTAGATTGTCAAAAGTCAAGGCAGTAAATTCATTTAATGCATTTAGAAATACATCTCAAAATAATGGAATCATTCTCATTAAACAAAAGTAGACGAACTAAATTTTATGAACAAGAGAAGTCCCTAAGAATAAAACGGAATTCGGCAACCACCAAATTGCAACAATTCCTCCTGCAACAGAATTATAAATTCTCCCAAAAAATAGGCATGTGATCTTACAAGCATAGAACATTGAATGTGAAATACGATGCAAAATTTCAAGACAGACGAAATTTTGTAACATAATAGGGAAAATTACACGTATCAAAGTCAACTACAGAATTCACAAGCAAACGAGCACCATTACATTCAGGAGCAAACATTATTTCCAGGAGTAACTTGTAGCTTTGAGATACATTTGGTGACCCACAAATAACATGGGACACTTTGCTCGCGACAAAACCCATGTCAAACTTTGATAAGGAGTATGGCTCAGTTGTGAAGGGACTTAATTCTGTTCAGAAGTCAGAACTCAACTAAAGAAAGTTGGTTCCTTTAAATTACTTCTTGTTACTTATTTGTAATGTGGATTCTATAGATGCATAGAACTAATGCAATATGTGAGCAGACTCAATGTGCCCATGGCTCGACCCCTGTGTGATGGTCGATATCCTTAGCACGCTCGACTACTACGCCTCGTCATTAGATGCTCGGACTCTTTGGTTTACCCCACCGGACTCGTGTTGACTAGACTAAAATACGAGTGTCCGACACGGGTACGGCGAGGTAAACCAAAGAGTCCGAGCATGGCGTCACTCTCGTCCACATCACCACACTCCATTACAGTCCACTAATCTAGTGGCATCAATGTCAACAATGTACTCAATTATGCACACAAATTTCAAGTAAATACTACTCCGTATACAAAGCTATCAAAAGAGCCGTTCAATGCACTAAGCTTCCATCGAGGGAATTGAGAAGGAATATTGTATGCAATTGTTGTTAATTTGCAACCAAAGTGAGTTTCAGTTATTCAAACATGTGATGTTTGTCACTATAAAACATGCTAACTATTCTGTCAAATTCCAGCTCTTGTCAATGTTGTCAGACAAGCTATAACCTAACTTGAAACTATGGGTAACATAAAATGAAGGTAGAAAAAACTGGCATCCTAGTAACATTTTGTATATTAGCACCAAATTGGAAGAAAGAAGACATACATTTGTACATTTGATAGCTTTCACAAATCCAAGAATATCAAATCTATCCACTTTGCTTATGATTCCCTATGCTTTATTAGATCTCTCTTCTACTACAATAAGGAGGGAGAAGCCAATATACACTATATTCTAGTGGTCAAACCAATCCATAAGAAGTCTTGGAGACATTAACATATATCTTCAAAAACATTGATACTTCCCATTAGCAAAATAAAACTTAAAAAATAAGTACAAAAACATTTAAACCAATCAAAAGCTAAAAAAGGTCTTTCCATGTAAGAGAGTACCCGGGCAACATTGACAACGAAACTGAAATTGTCAACTATACTTCCAATATCATTGTCAACTCTCTGCTGCAAGGACTTCTGCTTTTGGGCTGCAGCAACAGCAGCAGCAGCAGTTGGCCCAGTTCCACCACTTCCAGCACCTCCTTTGTTCATGATTTTCACCACCTGCTTATGGCACCAGAAAATAGAATATAAATTTCTTTATCAATTTTCATACTGAAATTATTTTACACGACATTTGACTCATTCAGAAAGTCAAAGACCCTTGGGTTATGAAAGAAAGATCTATTAAAGATCAAAGAATACAGATAACTGCAACAGGGAGAAAGGCTGGGCAAGATATGACTCTCAAAAGAAGATGCAAAGAACTAACGTTCATAAGCAAATAAACAACAATGTACGCAGGCACATTAATTTTCTACAAGAACAAACATGAAGTAAAGTGTTAGTGAGCAAGAAAATATAAGGATTAGTTAAACAAGAACAAATAAAAAACCTGGGCTATACATTAACATTGACCAAAACTACTAAGAAACCACATTTGAGATTCTCGTTCTCTCCCCCTGAGTGTGTGTGTGTGTGAGAGAGTCTTTATAGAGTAGATAGGGTCATTTCGACCTCTGTGATAAAACGGCAACTTAGCATGCGATCCGAGCTTCTGAACTGACATTTGTTCTATCTAGTTTTTAGTAATGAGTTTCTAGAGGAATAACAGTAGCATCTAAAACTAGATCAGAAAACAGATTATTTATGTTGAGCTAGTATTTTATCAATGCAGTTTGTGTCCGAACATTCTTGTAAGAGTTAATTTGTTTCAAACTGATTTAGCAGTAAAACAATGTAAAACCCTTCTATTCAAGAGGCTTTGTTCACATTAAAAGGAAGCTTCTTCATAATGCAACAATCCAAAATCCCTAAATTTCATTAAACCCTAACTTCTCAAACCTAGGTTATCAAATTAGGATTCACAAGTTTGGCTTGCTTCATAGTAAATCATTTTTTTTTTAATGAAAATTGCATTAAAATTCAATAATTCAGAGATATACGCTGATAAATGCATACAAAGAACACTTGAAATCAAAAAGTAAAAATGAAAATGAAGAAGGAAAAAAAGGTATTGATAAATAGATGCAAAGCTTGACATGAAGCTGAGAAGTAGAGAGAGGGAGAGACCTGTGGGTACTTTTTCGCGTTGATGTCCGATGGCGAGGATAAGGTGATCGGAGGAAACTGGCGGAGGGAGGTAGACGGTGAGAGTAACGACAGAGAGGAGAAGTGGGAAAGAGGTGGAAAACATTACACTTCACACCCCCACAGTTTCATACAGTATTTGTTTGTTGCCCTTATCCTTCTAAGACATTACAGTATTTGATAATGAGCCGTTTGAATTATTAGCAGTAGAAAGTATACTCCGTTCGACCCATACCTACGTGCCTAGTTTTGCCTAGTTTGACTTTTTTTCACGTAAATTAAGGAGAGAGTATTATATTAAAAATGTTGTGAGTGTAAAAATAAAATAGGAGAGAGAATGAGTGGAAAAAATAGTAAATTATAATGGTGTTATGAGTATTAAAATAATGTAGGAAAGAGAATGAGTGGGGGAATAGTAAAGATTCCTTTCCATTTTAGGAAATGTGCACGTAAGTTTGGAACGCCCAAAATGGAAAGTGTGCACCTAAATATGGGACGGAGGGAGTAATAAACAAAGTGATGTACCACCTCCTCTTCTGCCCCTATGTCGATTTTTTTTTTTCTTTTGAGTTTTGAGTAAGAGCAATTTAAATTTTTTTTCGATATTATGTAGCACTCGTTTGTTTTTCATTTTTAGATCTTATTTATCTTGGTGGGAGCAACAAAAATAAAACAATTTAGAATTTATATTTTTTTCTATTCAAATCTGAATATCTCTTATTTTTCATTTAAGTAGCATATTTATATCTATCACTTATTTGTCTTTTAATAATTTTATTTATATATATTTCTTCAATAAACTCGCAATTTCAAAAAATATCCAACCCACACATTAGATTAACAAGCATGCATCCCATCTTTTTACTCCATTCAATGTTATAATCCTAATTTCAATTGTGAATTTAGATGAATGATCAAACATGTTGAGTAATTTAAAAATTAGTATTAAGACGTTACCTTTTATGTATTAAGTCAAATTTAGATGTGAAATCAAATTTCAGAATTTAAGACTAAAAAACAAATGTAACTATATTCATTTAGGGAAGAGGGGGAGTATTTAATGTTTTACTCGGTAATTGAAGCCTTTATGAATTCTTGTTGTATGTTTTTTTGATTTTGTAATGAGTGAATTCATAACAGTGAGAAAAATTAGTGAAAAGAAAATGAACCAAAAGAGCAAGTAAAATGAAATTATGAACCACAAAAGTAAAGACCAAATAGTAAGAGGCCATCTTCTAAAACATTGATCATTATTTAATTATAATAAGAAGCTTGTGAAATTAACAAACTCTTAGTAAACACATTGTTTTTTCACATCTGTATCATCAGCAATTTAACTTCATCATTCTTAAAAACTCAAAAAATGAACCTAAATTTGTCCCAATGGCGCTATGAATCGATGTGTAGTTTGAAAAACCAGTTAGTTAACGTAATCTCTCCGTCTCAAAATAAATTTTCACAAAAATAAATAAATTACTTTATCAACATCATTTTTGAATATTTGTTTTGAGCTAGAGGAAATATTCCGTAACAAATAAACAGAGACATACATAAATGAGTAGCTTTTATGAAAAATTAGTTTTTTTTTTAAAATGTTATAAAAAAGCTAGTTTTTAGAATCGTTCATCACTCTTATTAGTTAGACTTAATGCTTTAAAACTAGTTTTTTTTTTTTATACTCCCTCCGTCCCGGCCGACTTAGGACTTTTTGCCATTTTGGGCATCCCACCCGACTTAGGACGGCCTAAAATGGAAACCTTAAATCACTATTCTCTCCACTCATTATCTCTCCTACATTATTTTAATACTCACAACACCATTATAATTTACTATTCCCTCCACTTATTCTCTCTCCTATTTTTAAATTACACTCACAACATTTACCTTTTTCTTAATCCCCGTGCCATTTCAAAAAATCCTAAGTCGGCCGGAACGGAGAGAGTATTACAAAAAAACTATTTTTTTACAAGATTTTGGCTACAGAGTATTTTGAGGGGTTGGGTGTTGCTATTACAATCTCATAATTTTATGTTATGGGTTTTCTGATATCTTTTTTAAGCCAAAGGCTCATCGGGTTGGTTTATGGGTTTTTTGATTGAATTTATGTGGCTGTGCACAAATAGAAAAAGGGATATGATGACTCCTCTGGCCAATAATAAGTCCAAATAAATGCCCTAAGTAAGTGGAGGAGTCATATGGGTTTGGTGAAGAGAAATTGAATGGAGGTTGTGGTCCATTTATAATAACGATGCAGACTAATGGGCCCTGAAAAGGGTATGGATATCTTTTGCTCTGCAGGCCAGAGAAGCCAATCAGCTCAGCCACAACTTTTGTCACCAACCACACTTTTATAATTTCCCATCTTTTTAAGTCATTTCATGCTTTTAAAAGAAAAAAGATGCAAAATTTAATTACTTTATACTATGTAATATAATAAGTGCTTTAGTTGGGTTATCAAAAATAAGAATATATTTTAATTATTTATATGTTATTTCTCCCATAATAAAATGACATTTAAACTATTTTTCTATTTCAAAATACAATAATTATTTTGAAACTAAAGAAAATAATGTGAAACTTAAAACGAGAAGGATGAAGTATGGTCTTGTAAGTAATGGTGATGCCGAAATGTCTACAATACAAGAATGATTGAACTAAAATTCAAAAAACAGTAAAAGTAAAATGACGTTTTTGCTTCTCATATAAATCCAGATGGCTAAAATCACGTGTTTTTATTCATGGTTTAGCGATGATATCATAACTACGCTACATTTTTATCATGACTAAGCTACATTTCACAAGTTGTGTGTGAAATTCGTGCCAAATTCGAATGAGCAAAGATAGAAGGCATGGAAGTGGGGAAGGAGGATATGGTAACCTAACATAATCCAAGCTGAAAAACATGGATTATAAAATAATTTGATTGCTAAATTTGACACTTTTTATTATTTTAGTCTCTCATGAATACTCCCTCCGTCCAGTTACATACTTCACACTTTCTATTTTGGGCGTCCAATTACATACTTCACACTTTGTTTCTTACCCAAAATGGAAAGTTTTTTTCACTATTCACTCCACTCATTCTCTCTCCTACATTATTTTAATACTCACAACACCATTATAATTTACTATTCCCTCCACTCATTCTCTCTCCTATTTTACTTTTACACTCACAACACTTTCAATATAATAATCCCTCCTTAATATATGTGTGAACAGTAAGTGTGAAACACTTACTTGGACGGAGGGAGTATTTTTTATTAGTTTAGTTTTTTATGTTGACAATTTTCGCCAGCTTGCCCCTTATGACCGTGGAATATTCAAACATACCAAGAATACCCTTGTACTATATATTAATTTGGTCCCTAAACTTGATACTTTTTACCAGTTTAGCTCCTTATGATTTTTTTTATTGGCTTGTCTATTTCATATGATTTTGCTAATTTTTAACATGTGTATATTCAAAAATGGCCTGACAATTAAATTGATGTTGAGTTTTTGAAATTTTATTTATCATATATATCAAAAAATAATTTTTAGTAAAAAAAGAACTTGAATCAATTAGATGACATTGTTAATTTACTAATTGAATTGTTTATATTTCTCAATCTTCGTTAACTCTCTTTCTTTTCCGGACAATAGATTTAAAATAATAATAATAATAATAAGTTAATTTTATTAAATACCTCAACGAGTTAACCTTTTGAAATTGATTAATCGATTCAAAGGAGAAAAAACTATTAAGACTCTTTTGGAGTTAATTAACTAACTCAGGGGCATTTTAAAAATTTATGTGCATTATTTAAAGGTTGAAAATTTATAAAAACATATGAAATGCTTAAATTGAAAAAAAAACAATGTAACAGACAAAAGTAGCAAAAATATTCACGTGGGACCAAAATAATTAAAACAAGCAAGTTTAAGTACCAAACAATAACTTAATCCAGGGGTGGTTTCGGTATTTTTGAAGAGTTCACCAATGAAAGGGCCAAACTTGCAAAAAAAAAAAGCCAACATGAGGGACCAAACTTTTAAAAACTATTCCTGAAGGACCATAAAAAGTGTCAAGGGACCAAATTATTATTTAATCCAGAAAAACATTTATGGAAAGAGATAGAGAAGGTGTGGATGGTGTGAATGAATCTAGAAGAAGAAAGAAATGTGGTATGCCCATGCTAGGTATGGTATGGCTCATCCGTTCAGTTCCAACTTCCTGGGTTATCATCTAAGTTCTTCAACGGGTGAGTCCAAAATTAGCATTTCAACTTAGCATCTTGAGGAAAAAACACTCCTCATACCATAAAGGTCCACTCAAAGGCCGGTTTGACTCAATCCGCTGGTACTATTTCAAATCGAACCAACCTTTTGAAAGTGATAATTAAAAAAAGATAAATAAAAAAGATGCTATTAGTGAAAGTATTTAAAAATAAAATGTAAAGATAAATGAATTTAAAATAGTAAGAGCCGATTTTAAAGTATAAAAGTAAAGTATAAGAGATAATGAGTACGTAAAAATTCTAAGGAGAGAACGCGTTTCTCCATAAGCTATGGAGAAATCCAAGCATCGATCCAGATTTTGAAAGCGATATCCAGAAACTTTTTGTATTGGCCATGACCTCGTCCTCCATTTGCATCTGGATATATCGCCTCAAAGGTTCCTGATATCCGTAACCCTTCAAAAGGATATCCGTAAGCTTATGAAAGTGATATCCGTGAACCTTCAAATGATATCATCCGTAAACTTTCAAAATGTTTCGATATTCATTTGATGGTTTCTGATATACATTTGAAGGTTTTTGGATATCCAAACCTTCAATAAGCAATTCTATTCTCGCCTCTGATTTGGCTTCAAATCTATTTTTCTGGATATCCGCCCAAAGCGCTTCGATATCCGTTCCAAAGCTTCCTGATATCCGTAACTCCTTTGAGACTCGATATCCGTAAATTTTCTTCCTGCTATCGTCAGAGGCCTTCCTACTATTAAAAACGCGCTTCTCCATAGCTACTTTTATAAACGCGTTCCTCCAAACGACCTACTCTAATGAGTAAGATAATATTGTAAAATCTTTTTATTTAGGAAAGTCCAATTTAAAGAGGATGGGCAAAATATCAAAAAGTTCAGTTTGAGAAGTGATGGACGCAAAAAGCTTTCTGTTTTGCTAAAAAAATGACTTCTAATTTACTTTTTTCCAAATTTTTAGAATAATCATTCAAAAAATAAATTTTTAGAATGATTTAAACTGTCATATCTTTTTTTTTTTGAAAGATAAACTGTCATATCTTTAAAAATTATACTTCATTTGTATATATTATTTGTAATATGATAAAATTATATTTAAAATATTTTCTTATTTTTAAATGCAACATTTTAAAAAAAATATTCAAGACTTGTATTATGAGACAAAAGGGGTAGTTCTTTCACTTGGAAAATTTAAGTGGGTGTGAAGGAAATTTGAGAATTTTTTCTAAATGTGTTATTTGTTAAATGATCAAATTGAATATGGGTTTGTTTTTTACTCCATGAGAACATTTAAATTAAATATTTATTTACAAAAAATGGTTGATAGATGAATCAGATATTAAGACTCAAAGTTAGTGGGTTGAAAGTTAAAAATATAATTATCCTATATGGAATGAGAATGTAAAAGATAGCAAATTTAAATACTCCTATACTTTGGAAAAGGGTAATAATGTGTGTCATATATGCTATCTCTTGCGCATGGGTGCACGTGTGGTGCAAATTAAGGTCCGAAATGAGTTTCGGGATACCGAACTCATGTGCGTTCGCGTCGTGCGGACACGAATGTGACTCCAAATAGTCCTACTCGCTCTAGCCCACCTTTTACTATATTTTTAAAATTTCGATTCAGAAATAAATTATTCACATGATCAAGAACAGATTGTAACTGCCACTCAAACTTAATATCAGATTTAATTTCGTTTTTGTAACAACCGAATCAAAAGTAATACGAAATTAAAATGATGTTAATTTCGTAATTAATTATAGTTGTTCATTTTGACAATTTGCGACTATAAAATTGTTTTGGTCAAATTTCAACAATTATATTTTTATGATGGGAAAAGTGACTAAAGTGATATGAATCTAGGTACAATGACTATCAAGTTGAATAGAAATGGACACAAGATGTTTGTTGACTAGGGAAAGCCCTTGAACAACTTGTTTCTCCCGCACAAAACCCCGGAGGGTATGGCTCCCCGCTCGACCGAAAGTTTACTAAGAATTCTCTCGAGATTACAATGCTAAGAGCGTATGAAAAGGGAGCTTAAGCTAGCGAGGAACGTGTGTGAAAATACGTGTGTGTTCCCCCTTTTATACCTCAAAATAAAACTAATTAACAAAAAAGAGGATTATGGGCCTATAAACTCGGAATTAGGGTCGATCCTGAGATATATCCGCACTCGTTCGCTTTGAGGAGGAGATAGTGATTTGCTTTCACAAGAAACGTGGTTGACCTGGTCTTCGCTTTCTTTGGCACGATCCCTATAAAATAGGAATAGCGTTACTGGTCCCAACCTGTAGGAAACCAAGTGGTAAATGGAATAATTCAAGTTGTTAGTATCAAGTTGTTAAGTGTAAGTTGTAAACATGTTGACCGAAAAATGTAGGGCCCAACAATTGCCCCCAAACCTTTTGAATTTAAAAATGAGGAATAGGAAGAGACAAAAGAATTCAAAAAGTTTGCCAAATAAGGAAAAAAGATGACGGTTTTTAAGAGAGAAAAAAGGGATGGTTTTAAGTAGTTTCCCGAGGCAAAAAAGATTTGATCGCTTTTAGAATTCTAACTGTTTTGGTCAAATTTCAACAATTAGATTTGTATGATGGGAAAAGTGACTAAAGTGATATGAATCTAGGTACAATGACTATCAAGTTGAATAGGAATGGACACAAGACATTTGTTGACTAGGAAAGCCCTCGAACAACTTGTTCGCCAAGATAAAACCCCTGGAGGATGTGGCTCCCGCCTCGACCGAAAGTTTACTATGAATTTTCTTGAGATTACAATGCTAAGAGCGTATGAAAAGGGAGCTTAGGCTAGTGTAGTGCGTGTGTGAATTTACAAAGCAGTATGTTCCCTTTTATACCTCAAAATAAAACTAAATAACAATGAGGGCCTACAAACTCTAATCGAGGTTTATCCTCGAGATTTATCCGCACTCATCCGCTGGGAAAGAGATAATCGTTGGCTTGTCAAGAATCGTGGTTGAACCGGCCTGCACGTTCCCTATAAAATAGGAAAAGCGTTATGCGTCCCAACCTGTAAAAACCAAGTTGTAAACGAACAACCCAAGTTGTTAGTACCAAGTTGTTTAGGCGTAAGTTGCAAAACATGTTGACCGAAAATGTAGTGGCCCAACAATTGCCCCCAAACTTTTTGAATTTAAAAAGAAGAATAGAAAGAGACAAAAAGAATTCAAAAGGTTTGCCAAAATAAGAAAGGAACGACGGTTTTAAAAAAGAGACGCGATGGGACGGTTTTCAGGTAGTTTCTCGAGGCAAAAAGGTGTATTTGTTTTAAAAGGTCTCAACCACCTTCAAACCCTTATTTAATAAGTGGTCTCTCTCTCCAACTCTCCCTTTCACCAAATCAAGAACGTCACTTTCTCGTAGGTTTCTAGGAGAAGAGCCAAGGAAGCGAAAAATCGAATAAATAACTACGGTGAGTTTCTTGCCTTCTCTTCAATTTCGTCTTGATTTCTTGTTTTTAAGTTGAAAAAATGGGTCGGAAGAAGGTAGTCAAGGCGTTCGAGAGCGACGAGGGTTTGCCCAAATGATGCCTCAAGGATGGAGGTACTTGCAAACCCTAGTTAGGTTAGGAGAGAGGGATGATTTGGTTGCCGGGTTAGAAGAGTTGACGTATACTGTTGATTTGAGAAGTTTCGGTCCAGAAGGTTTGGTTTTTAGGTCAAAAGTGGTGAGCCTATTCTCGATTTCCAACCACGACATTGCGGATAGAGGGTGGAAAAATAAATTTTTCTTTGCAAGGAAGGACACCTCGGGTCAGGAGGAAGGTGTTTTTTCCAAATGGAGGTTTGAAGGTAGTGAAAATAGCTCCTCTGCTTTACGGAATGCTTCTTAATACTACGGTAGCTAACTCTCAAAATTTCCTTCGCAGAATTCCTAAACCGCTGTCGACTTGTTTCCGCACAAGAAGGGACTAAAGTGAACGTGAATCGCCCTTCTCCAAAGGTGGGTGTAGGCCGATAGATCCTTCAAGGCCTTTCCTGCTGAAGTTTTTTGTTGAGGTGACTCGGAGGCGAAACAGAGGTTGAAGTCGAAGAAGATCTACCCTCAACTCTACCCGAGATGTCCACAGTTCTAAGTCCTTAAATATCTTTGTATTTTTTCACGAGCATTTTGATTGCCTTAATTCCCTCGCTCTTGTTGTAGCTACGCGATCCAAGTCTACCGTAAGTGCCTCGAAGTTGATGGCCGCCGCTAAAGCAAAGAAAGTTGTCAAGAAGGACAACAAACCTCCAACTCCACCGTCCATGGCTTCTAGTTCGATGTGAATGCTTCCAAGAAAAAGGAAGAAGTAAAGAAAAGAAAGTCATTCGATACCGAGGTTTTGGATGAAGGAGAGCTGGGAATAGCAAGGAAGAAATTGAAGGATGCTATAGCCAACTTTGTTGACGAGGTAAATCATGAGAAAGACTCGAGATTTACCTAAGCTTTTTAAGGAATGCCGATATTTCTTTTGCTTAGGTTGCGGATATTATGTGTCCCATTATGGAACAACTTGACGCCGCGAAAATCAAGGCAACAGTGCACGCTTTGAAGTTGAAGAACTCAAGGAGCAAGCCGCAAAGGATGCCGAGGATTTCAAGAAGCTGTGCTTCCAAAATGCCGAGGAGATTGAGAAGTTGAAAAAGATCTCCAAGCCGAAAAGGAGGAGTTGAAAGTTGTTAAAGCCGAAAAGGCGAAGGAGCGTGAAGCCCATGAGAAGGAATTGGATGCCGCGAAGAAGGATTTTACGTTCAATGCCACCAAAGTGGTGTTTGAAGCTAGGATTGGACTCATGGAAGAATATAAGAAGGCCGGGTTTAATGGGATGTGGAAGCAGAGAGAAAGGTTTTGGAGGATTTCGTCGCTGGGTGAGCCAAGAGATGCAGAGGAAGTGAATTCCGGCAGCTTTGGAGGCTCTAGTCGATGATACCGATAAGACCTTGAGTGCCCCGGTGGTGGCTCGTAATGGTCAAGAAGAAAATGCAACAATGGCCGGCAATGGGCCAGAAGTTTGAAGAATGTTTTTAAAACTTTTGGTATTTTGAAAAACAATTTTTTTCGCTTTATTTGTGTACCTTTATTGGTACAACAAATGGGGAGTGTCCCTTTAAAACAATGTTTTTTGGTTTGTAATGGTTCATAAGAACCGAGACAATTTCTTTTGGGGTACTGGTCAGTCTAGTACTCAAGCTTTTTAGGTTTTTAGGGACTTGTTGGCTTATCCAACTTGTCCTTTAACTCGAAAAAATCTTTTGAAAAACATTTAACGGTTTTTAGCAAAGTAAGTTATGTCCCCGAGGGACGCTTGTTTGTTCTTTGGATAACATGTAAATGTTATAAAACCGTAGGTAACATGAAAATGTTACAACCAATAGTTCACAACTTAAAGAAGTGTGAAAACGTGCGCCTGTGCGAAGGTGTCAAAACCTTAATTCGTAAGAAAAGATGTAAATCTTTTAACCAATAGTACCTTTGATCGAGGTAAATCGTTTGAAGGGATAGAGCAAGTATCGCCCGTCCCGGCGTGTCAACAAGCTCTATACCTCGCCAGCCTAGAATTCCAACATGTATCGCCTGCATCGGGCGTGTCAACATGTTGAAATTTTCTTCTTCAGTTCAAACATGTATCAACCGTACGGCGTGTCAACATGCTTGACCTGTCCTCTCTCAGCTCAAACATGTATCTGCCCGTGATCGGGCGTGTCAACATGTTTGTCCTGTTCCAGCCTTAGGTCTCAACAAGTATCGCCCGTACCGGGCGTGTCAACATGTTGAGCCTACTCCGTTTGCTCAAGTTACACCTCGCAAAACAAATTTATGTTAGGCCGGGCGTTAGCATAGCTAACGCCCTCCGACGCTCAAGTCCGCAATGTTTTAATAAGAGTAGAAAAATTGAAATGCGTAATTGAACTTGACATAAATTTAAACCGTACCGAAGAGTCTAGTTATAAATAACTCGGACTTACGTGAAATAAAGTTTCAAGTGGATAGCGCTCCAACTTCTAGGGATTTTGTCTCCACTGGGCCGACAACCGCATGCACCTTTGCCGCCTTCAAGATCGATGAGATATGGGCCTTCCCACTGGGAGCCAAATTTACCCGCATTCAATTCTCTTGTATTTTGAAATACTTTTCTCAAAACTAAATCACCAACCCGGAACCTTCTAACTCGACATTCTTGTCGTAAGACCTAGAAATTCGCCGCCGATAAGCCGCCATCCTTATCTTGGCTAAATCCCCGATCTCATCAATTGTATCTAAATCTTGAGTTAGCAAAAGGTTATTTTCATCTTGAGTCAATAAGCCATACCTTGCCGTGGGACTGTTGCTTCAACCGGAATCACAGCCTTCACCTCCGAATACTAAAGAATAGGGGGTCCTACCTCGTGCTCCTTTAGAAGTAGTTCTATCTCGCCCATAGCACAAGTGGTAATTCTTCAACCCATTTCCCTTCTTCCGGGTCTAGACGCTTCTTCAAGTTGTTGATGATCAACTTGTTGCTTGATTCACTTGGCCGCTTGGCTCGAGGGTGGACAAAGGACATGATTAACTTGATGCCCCAAATGAGCACAAAAATCCCCGGTCTTTTTACTTATGAACCGTGACCCGTTGTCACATACAATCTTTGATGGTACACCAAACCTCAAGCTAATGATATTTTTCTTTAAAAATGAAATTACCTCTTTATCCCTTACTTGCACATAAGCTTCGCCTCGATCCATTTTGAGAAATAATCGGTTAGAGCCAACATGAATACTTTGCCTCCTGGAGCTTGGGGCAACTTGCCTACAATATCCATGCCCCACCGCATGAAAGGCCAAGATGAGACTATAGGATGTAGAGGTTCGGCAGTTGATGCAAGATGTTGCTATGTCTTTGGCAAAGGCGTCACATTTCGCACATAGTTCATGGCATCTCGACGCATGGCCGCCGCAATATCCCGTTCGAGGGCCTTTGATGCAAGTGCCTTTCCTCCTGCATGGTTCCCACATATTCCTTCATGGATTTCCTTAAGTACCAGCTCAACTTGCTCATTATCGACACATCTCAAGTAGTGCCCCGCAAAAGACTTCTTGAACAAGATATTATCTATTACAACGAAAGTTGAAGTTCGAATCTTAAATGACCTAACATTCTTAACATCGTGGGGAATAGTTCCAAGTTGAAGGAACTCAATGACGGGTTGGGTCCAAGAAGGCTTAGCATCTTGTGTCCCAATAGGTGGAGTAACCACTTGAGTTTCTTCAACTTGGTCTATCACCGGGTACTTAACATAAATAATGGGGATATTAGTATGCAACATTGATTTGCAAGTTGAACCCAAGTTGGCCAAGGCGTCTCGCTCTCGTATTTTCTTCTCTCGGGGACCTGTTCCAAAGAGAATGATAGAAATCTCGAAGCTAAAGCTTTAACATGTTGGAGGTACAGAGTCATCTTGGAATGCTTCGCCATATAACCGCCATTAAACCGGTTAGCTAGTAATTGAGAATCAACAAATACATTTAAATGTGTAATATTCAAACTCAAAGCCGTAGTTAAACCCATGATTAGGGCTTCATACTCGGCCTTCATTATTTGTTGCATTAAATTCACAAGATACAACTTGAGGTATGATATCACCTTGAGGGGATTTTAGGACTATTCCCAAACCAGCTCCCTTGGAATTTGAGGCTCCATCTCGTAAATAATGTCCAAAATTTAGGAATAGTTTTACCTTCAAGTTGTTGCACTTCCGCTTCTACCTCAGCCGCAAACTTGGACCGAAGTCGCCTACAAAATCGGCTAGGGCCTCGTGATTTGATGGTCGTTCTTGGCTCGTATGATATGTCATACATGCTCAACTTGATCGACCACTTGGCCAACCTCGCCCGACATCTCCTGAGTCCTTAACACATTCCTCATAGGATAATTAGTTCGACAGCTTATGGAGTGTGTTTCAAAATAATGACGTAATTTGGTAGCAGCAGTAGTTAAGGCTAATATTAATTTTTCAAGATGAGAGTACCTTGTTTCGGCATCTAATAAAGACTTACTCACATAGCAAACAGGATGTTGCTCACCTTGGATTTCCTTCACTAATACCGCACTAACAGTTTCGCACACGGCTAAATATAAATATAGAGGCTCACCATGTTCGGGTTTAGCGAGTAGGGGTGACGTCATCAAATATTCTTTAAGTTGTTTGAAAGCGGCCTCATGTTGGTCGGTCCATTGAAAGAGTTTGTTTTTTCTCAAGACTTCATAGAATAACCTCGCACTTATCGATGATTTGGATATAAATCTATTCAAAGCAAATTTACTCTACCTCGTTAACCTTTGTACGTCCTTGATATTTTTAGGGATTCCAAGTTGAGAATGGCTTTGATTTGTTCGGGACTTGCTTCGATTCCCCTCTTGGTTACCATATATCCCAAGAATTTGCTCGCTTCTAACTCCGAAGTTGCACTTCGCCGGATAGAGCTTCATGTTCAAGGCTTTCAAGATGTTGAATGCCTCAAAGAAGGTGCTCAACATGATCCTCAATGTGTTTGGATTTGACCACCATGTCGTCTATGTAGACCTCCATCGTCTTGCCAAGTTGATCTTTGAACATCTTGTTTACCAACCTTTGGTAGGTTGCCCCCGCATTTTTAAGACCAAACGGCATAGAAATATAGCAATATATACCTTCCTGAGTCATGAATGCCGTATCTTCTTGGTCCGAAGGTTCCATTTGAATTTGTTGATACCCGGAAGATGCATCCATGAACGTCAAGATGTCGGGGCCAGCTGTCTCATCAACAAGAGAATCAATATGAGGGAGAGGGAATGGATCCTTCGGACAGTGCCTTGTTCAAGTCGGTGAAGTCCACGCATACTCGCCACTTGCCATTCTTCTTCTCCACCACTACAACGTTAGCCAACCACTTTGATACCGAACTTCTCTCGATCATCTTGGACTTCAAGCAGCCTTTCAACTTCATCCTTAATGATCCGATTCCGCTCTTGGGCAAACTTCCTTCTTTGACGGACAGACGGATGGTCGGATCGATGTTCAACTTGTGAGTAATAATATCCTTGCTTATCCCCGTCATGTCCTCATGTTTCCAAGCGAAACAAAGATCTCCGGCTTCTCAGAACTCGATCAACTCCTCTTCGATTTCGGACGGTAGGTCTATCCCAACTTGCACTTGGGCCTCGTGGATTTGATGCATCAACAGAACGCTTTTGTATCGTGCTCCACCGCTTCAAGAACATCCCGGGCCTTTTTCTTTAATTGCTATGCTTGCCGAGGGGTCGAGCTTGCTTTCATGTTGATCTTGTAACATTCCTTAGAGACTTGCCGGTTTCCCTTCAACTTGGCAACACCCCAAGGTGTTGGAAACTTGACGCATTGATGGTAAGTCGAGGGCACGGCCTTCATGTTGTGGATCCAAGGCCTTCCCAATATGACATTGTATGAAGAAGAGCATTCGATCACACAAAACCTCTCCATGGAATTCATACCTTCTAGGTAGATGGGCAACTTGATCTCACCGACCGTCCTGTTTCACCTCACCACCGAACCCTACCAAGACGGATGAGTTCTTCACAACTTCGTACAAAGGAATACCCATATCTTCAAGAGCATGAGTAAAGATGATGTTGATCGAACCGCCACCATCGATCAGATCCGCTTGACCACACAATTAGCAATCCGCACTCGAACAACTAGACCATCATGATGAGGGTCCAACGTGTTGTCTTTATCTTCATCTTCAAAAGAAATGACATGACCGTCTCGTGAAGTCGCGGCGCCTTATAGGCAATTCCGATTGATCTTCCTTAGAGCTCTTGGCATGACGCTTGGCGGCAGTAAGTTGTGCCGCAAATATGAGACCCACCGAAATAACATTCACTACCTTGGTGGCCGGAGGTGCAACTTTCTCGGGCCTAGATTGCTCCTCCGAACCAGGTTCTTTGGACTCACTCCCGACCCTCTTCTTGCCCAACAAATCCTTGAGAAGACCCTTGGACAACAAATGAGCAATCTCCTTCCTTAAAGCGAAACAGCTTCTCGGTGGTATGCCCGAAATCTTCATGAAATGCGCACCACTTGGACTTGTCCTTCCAAGTTGTTGATCGGGTCATTCTTCTTAGGCCATCTCGCTTTATCTCCAAGATTTCCCATGGCGCATAAGATTCCTGCAATGTCCACGTAAAAGCGTATTCGAGATTTGTGGATAATCATTATCATCACCTTCCCGATCATCATCTACAAAGCATGAATTCTAGAAGGTTCCGCTTAACAGGGGTTTGCCCGCTGACTTAGGGTGATGGGAGTCCGATCGTCCGTCGAGGGTTCAAATAGAGGAGTAGGAGTCCTCCCAGCTGATTTCCCCATTGCCAAGCTATCTTCCTCCAATCGGATGTAAGGCAAGGCCCCGGTTCTGATTTCTTCAAGTTGTTTCGCAGGGGTCATCACCAACTCGTTGTAAAACAATGAGCTCTTCTTCAAGCTTCTATGCGGAATGCCTCCGTTGCCGTGGACACGTCCAAGTTGGGTATGGTCACCGCTCCTTATTGAACCTCGTGCAAATACTCTTTGAGACTTTCATTAGGCCGTTGTACAATTCTATAAAGATCACTAGTCAACTTGTCAAATGCCCCGTCGCATGAAAACCGATTAATGAACATATTGACAAGTTGAGCATAAGATGAAATAGAGTTGAGAGGAAGCCCCGTTAGCCATTTTAAGGCCGGTCCCGACAAGGTTGAGCCAAAGCCCCCGCAAAACATGCTTCTTTAAACATAGGAGGGATACTTATGATATCCATTGACTCTCGATACAAAGAACACGTGCTCGCCGGATCGGTACTTCCGTCATACTTCTTCATATGAGGGACCGAGAACTTCTTCGGGATCTCCACACCGGCTATCACCGGCACAAAACGAGATTCGTTGTAGCAAGTTGGAGAGACTTGGTGATATGGCAAGTTGACTCCGTGCACGCTTCGGAGTAACTCCTTAATGGTTTGCATTTCCTTAACAAGTTGGTTTTCTCGCGAAAAGAGGAGCATTATTAACTTGAGGTGCAAAAGTATCGAAAGCATTAAAGAAACTTCCCGTTTGCCCCACCGAGGGTGTAGCATAAGTGTAGCAAGATGATAGCGCGGATTGGCTAGCCGATAGGCCGAATCTTGGTTGCTCAATTGGAACGGATGTCACAATCGTGCTTTCCGCCGGGCAAGGTGTTGGACATCGGAATATCTCCAACATGGCTTGGTCCCGTACCTGCACCAAACAAAGATCTAGGAAGTAAAGGTGAAAATGGAGTGGATACTTGAGTCTCCGCTTGCTTCCCTTTACGCGTACTATCAATGGCATTGAAGATCATTGTATTCGTACGCTCCCGATCATCCAACCGATCGCCTATTTTCCTCATCATGTCCGCCATGTTGGACATTATCTCCAAGTTGATGCCTTCGCACTTGGAGGAGGGTTGCCTTGGGCATTGGAAACAGGAAGCGGCCGACTCTGACTGCTGGAAGATGGATTAACCATTTCTACTTAGATAATCAAAGTTTCCCACGGACGGCGCCAAATTGTTTTGGTCAAATTTCAACAATTAGATTTGTATGATGGGAAAAGTGACTAAAGTGATATGAATCTAGGTACAATGACTATCAAGTTGAATAGAAATGGACACAAGACATTTGTTGACTAGGGAAAGCCCTTGAACAACTTGTTCGCCGGCATAAAACCCCGGGAGGATGTGGCTCCTGCCTTGACCGAAAGTTTACTATGAATTTTCTTGAGATTACAATGCTAAGAGCGTATGAAAAGGGAGCTTAGGCTAGTGTAGTGCGTGTGTGAATTTACAGTGTATGTTCCCTTTTATACCTCAAAAATAAAACTAAATAACAATGAGGGCCTACAAACTCGGAATCGAGGTTTATCCTTGGAGATTTATCCGCACTCATCCGTTGGGAAAGAGATAATCGTTGGCTTGCTGAAGAATCGTGGTTGAACTGGTCTTTGGCACGTTCCCTATAAAATAGGAAAAGCGTTATGCGTCCCAACCTGTAAAAACCAAGTTGTAAACAGAACAACCCAAGTTGTTAGTACCAAGTTGTTTAGGCGTAAGTTGCAAAACATGTTGACTGAAAATGTAGGGCCCAACACTAACCACCTTCAACCTTCATAAATAAGTAGTCTCTTTCTCCAACTCTCCCTTTCACCAAATCAAAAACGTTACTTCCGCAGAGGTTTCTAGGAGAAGAACCGAGGAGGACGGTTAGGGCGAAAAATCGAGTAGCGACTTACGGTGAGTTTCTTGTCCCTTCTTCAATTACATCTTTGATTTCTTGTTCTAAGTTGAAAGAAATGGGTCGGAAGAAGGTAGTCACGATTGAGAGTGACGAGGGTTTACCCAAGGGTTTCATAACCCAAAACTTATTGAAGGAACCTGAGAATGAGAAATGTCTAATGCCTAAGGCTAACCTAGAAGTTATTAGGAAGAACCACGCCATGCCTGATTCAACGGCTTACTTCACCCACCCTGATTTGACCTCCGAATGTTATTCTCCCACTTGGGTATGCTTCCCGGAGTATCCCTTTGTTATAGGCTTACGATTCCCTTTTCCCGACTTGATTATGAAGTTCTTCTCCTCTACCAAACTCAACTACGCCCAAATGATGCCTCAAGGGTGGAGGTACTTGCAAACCCTAGTTAGATTAGGAGAGAGGGCTGATTTGGTTGCTGGTTTAGAAGAGTTGGCATATACTGTGTGAAATTGTCACGGCTTGAATCACAAGTGATATCCAAGGTGATAACAGCACCAACGATAGCACTTGGGATGGCACACACACACACTTCGAAAATAAAACAATTTTGTAAAAGAGTTTGCAGCGGAATAAAACACCAAAATTGTTTTTCTCAAGTTATATAAATATAACTTGAGAGTGCCTCTTAGGCAAGACTTTATAATCACTATGAATGAATTTACAAAGCCGAAAGTTCCCTATAGCTATATCTATTTTGAGCTCTATGGAACAAGAGATAAAGAACGGAATCCTATCCTAGCCTTCACACACCTTGATACCAAAGTAATCAAGTGCGAAATTACAAGGGAGAAAGGATTTAAAAAGAACCAAACAAAGAACTTTATCTCTAAGCTTTTCGAAGGTGTGAATGTGATGAAATAATTGGCATGTCTTCAAATAAACCTTCCAAGCTTATTTATAGTCTTCAAATACTTGAAGGCTACTCCAATAACAGCCTTGGGGCTGGTCTTGCACGTGGAGGAAGTATAGGGAGAGTGGGTTAATTTGTTTCCACAATTCTAGCTCCCACTTCCTATTTTGTAGCAATCGAGTTGTTGAATCCTCAAGCCATGCTTCCACGCCTTGTACTCCCTTGCTTTATCATCCTTGTACCTCTTTTATAATTCAGCAACAACCTTTGACAAAGTCCACATACATGTTGTTGTTGAATGCCAAAATTACGAATTAATACATAAAATGTATTAATTCATTTCTTCCAATTTCCACATGTGTCTAGCTCCTACTTTGATGCTATTGCACCCTGAAATACAACCATAAACCATAGACTATACAGACCATATTAGCACGTTAGTCCATTAAATAACAAACAAGAAATATACAACTATATAATTTTCAGTCCAGGAAATCATCTGTGATATCACTTGGGAAATCATCTACGATATCACCTGCAGATTACACTAACAATCTCCCCCTTAGTTGGATATTTCTTTCCAAACTTAATGTGCTCAGCCTGTAGGATAAGTCTATATACAAATGTACAGAGCATAGAACACAGAATAATATCTCCACAAAAATTAACTCCCCCTTAATCAAGGAGCTAATCCTAAACAATGATTTATCATAATAAACTAATTTATTTCAAACTTTAAAAAGTTTTCGAAATAAACTAAGTAACCATTAAAAACCATAACCATTGTAGCAAATATCATCCAAAATTAGCAAAAAAACATCCTAGCAGATTAAGTTATTTAACAAACCACTAAAGTGTTTTAGCAAATATAAACAAAATAAAAGTAAATTGTTTAAGGAACCACCACATCACCAAAATAAAAACATTGTTTGTAGGACCACCACAAAAATAGTCACCCATATGATAGCGGCAACATAAACCTTCAGGTTTATCAACCTTAAGGTTCAAATTTTCTTCTTCTTCAAACTCCTCTTCTTCCTCTCCTTCCTCCCGATCTCCTTCCCTATCACTTCCACCATCACTTGGGCCAAGATCGGTGGTAGCACCCGCAGTAGCACCAGCTCCAAGTTCCAAAGAAGCAGCAGATCCTCCCCCGTTTGGGAAGAAATTTCATCAATAAAAGCATCTCGTTACTTGCTTAAGCTTAGCCCATCCCTCAGAAGTTCTCCTATTGCACTTGACCGTTTGTGCAGCAAGTTGAGAACTCGTAGCCTTTGGGATTGATGGTCCAGAGTTGCCCAAAAGATTCATCATGTTGTGCGTAATACTTGCAGACATCGGTTCCTGCAAAAGTATGAGGGGCAACACCTGGGAAGCACTTGGGGTATCACGTGAGATAGCACTGGAGGAGCAGGGGTTGTTTCATCGATTTGTTCCAAGGAAGATATTTAGTATACCTTTTACCCTTTTTCGCTTGTTGATCAACGGTATAGTACTCGTGTTCAGTGGTAAAAACATCGAGGCTTCAATGGGCAAGGATTGAAATACCAAAACTTTGAAGATTAGAAAAGGATAGGGAAAAAGCTAATGTTCACTTCCTTTTTCTACCCCATGAAGCTAAGTGTTTAAACACTAATCTTCCAAAGTTAATCCTTAAATTTTTACCCAATCTATACAACACATTCGCATGCTCCAATGTCACAATAGGTTCATTAGTTGTAGGAAGCCAATTGAAGATGCACAGCTTGTGTAGTACGTAATAGAGAGAAGATAATCTAGAAGCATGAAGTTTCTCTTTCAAAGGCCAAGACTGCAGCTTGTTGTGAGTGAGCAATTTTACCATTCCATCTCTATTGACCCTAATGCTCTCATCATCTACATTAGGGAGGCCTAAAACTTTGTTAATCGGGCGGGAGTAAAAGAATAGACTCTTCCCCTAACAAACACTTTTCCATATTTAGCGTAGACCCTTCATCATCCAAATGAGCATGAAAATTGGCAAAGAAATTGCGAATAACACTCTCAACAAAAACTGATGCATGATTATTCGCATTAATAAAATTCCTGTCCTTTAAAAACTGAACCACTCCTGCCTTGTCCAACTGACCCTCATCAATGTGCTTCTCTTTTAAAATTCTCTTACTTAGACTATTCAACCAAAGTTCCATATTTTCCTTTTTATAATACTCCAAAGTAAGAAAAGGTTTTGGAAAAGCTTTATCCTCTTCGGTTTGAGTAACCTCATCACCGTAATTATCACTAGAGGAATGTTTAGGAACGTAAGAGGGGGCAAGTGTTACCTCGATGATATCCTCTTCTTGCTAGCACTTCGGTAGCACTCAGCTTGCCCTTGGCCTTCTTTTTCTGAAAATCAGAGAGAGTCTCCTCTTCATCACCATCTACCCAAGCATCAAATGAGTCCACAGAAGGCTCCTTTTCCTTGTTTGCTTCAAAGTTCTCATCACTCACATGGGGTGAGGACACATCAATAGAGCTTTCTGAGACTTCAACTGGATCAAGAGAGGTATTTGAAGTTGCCTTGGACTTGATTGATCTAATGCGGTTGGAAGACCTCCTTTTTGCGATTTGGGGAGACAGCTTGGCAGTTGGGGCTTTCCTCTTCCTTTTTGGCTCGGTAGGGATGAGAGTCACCTTAGGAATGCCTTGATCAAACGAGGCATTGGGGCCAGAGGTAGGAACAATTGCCATTGTTGGTGGAGAAGAGCTTGGAGTGATCATTGGGGAAGTTTCCATGGCCACGCGAGATGCCACGGAAGGAGCAATGCTAGGTGAGATGTCCATTTGGTCCGTGTGAGATGGTTCGGTACTAGCTTTGGATGGAGATGCCATGGAGATATGAGAGAATTTTGGAACGAATTTTTGACCTAGGTTTTTTTTGGGAGAAAAGAAGACGCTGGAAGGAGGGTTTTAGAGAGAGGTGAGGGTAACGGATAGAGAGAGATACGGAGGAGGTTGAGAGAAAATAGGAGAAAAAGATTAAGTGGGGAACAAACTCTTAAATTGATTTGACATCTAAGAGTCCATCTAATCTACCCCTATTTAATCTCTCCTTTAACCCTATCCACATATTTAAACACTAACCCTAACCACACCTTTAAAATAAAATCCCCAAACAACTTAAAAACACGGTTGCAAAAATAATTTTTTTTTTTTTTTTAAGTAAAAACGTAAAGAATAAAAAAAATAGGTAAACTAAATAATTTATAACTAAGCCCAAAACATTATAAGCACAAATAAAAAATATGGGTTAGTTACTTAATTAAGTTTACCAAAAATAAAGGAAACTTGTTGAAGACGTTTTCAAAATCGTAAACTCTTTAATTAAAAAAACTTTCAGATTTTGAGAAATTAATCAACAATATTTCGAAAATAAAATAAAAAACTAATATAGCACACACTAATGTGTTAAGGCAATGATGGCAACACGTAGGATAACACATATGATATAAAACCCCTTGATAAATAATTTTTCAGTTTCAAACACTTGAGGCATAATAAACTTAGCCTTTTTTAGACACTTCAGGCATAACAAGCTGAGCATTTTTCATGCACTTTAGGCATTATATGCATATATATAATTTTTTAAGTACATTGCTTGTTAAACACGTCTCAATACACTTCTTTAAACAAGAAAGCAACGTAGTAACGAGCTCCGTGCTTCAAGTTATATTTCAAGTGTAGAGACCAAGTGATCTATGCCTTTCAAGTAGGGTACACTGTAGTAGCGAACTTCATGTCCCTAATACTTAGCATAAATCACCTCATACCTTCTCATTGGCAAGAGTACATCGTTGCAGCGAACACCGTGCCCCGAGCTCGAGAGAAAAGTATGAAAAAATGCCTTTGCCTTTTATTTATCAAAAAGAAAAGATTAGTGACTTTGTCACTTTAAGCATATGAAGGGGAATGATATCAGACGTGCTAACCTAAATAATAACCTACCATAACAAAAAGGTCAGCATGTGCCATAGCTAGAACTAAGCTAGCTAGATTAAACAAATAATAAAGTATATATTTTTTTTTTAAGTAAATAAGCAAAGAAAGAAAAAAAATACACTAATATACAAGTGTTACCCTAAGTGATAACATCACCTGGGGTAGCACAGACGAACAGACTCAGAGATTACAAAGACCAAGAGATCTTTTCAAACTAGAAAATCTCTCGTGGTCTAAGACCTTGGTAAAGATGTCAGCCTGTTGATACTTAGTATCAATATGATCAATATTAATTAGGCCTTTATCTACCATATCTCTAAGAAAATGATGACGTATGTCAATGTGTTTGGTACGGGAATGTTGAACTGGGTTTTTTAAAATGTTGATAGCACTCAAAGTTATCACAAGACATAGTCAAAGAATTACTCTCTAGGCCATAGTCATCTAACATATGTTTTAGCCAAATAAGTTGTGAACAACAACTACCACCGCCACATACTCGGACTCAGGTGGAGAGAGAAACACAATTTTGTTTACGACTATACCATGAAACTAAATTGTTGCCCAAGTAAAAACACCCCCACTAGTACTCTTCCTATCATCCATATCCCGCCCAATCCGAGTCACTAAAGCCAACCAAATTGGTATTAGTATCCTTACTAAACCAAATCCCTAATTCACTTGTTCCTGAAACATATTTAATTATCTTTTGACAGTAATTAAGGTGAGAGACTTTAGGATTGGCTTGATAACGTGCACAAACACACACGCCTGAACATGATATCAGGACGACTAGAAGTGAGATAGAGAAGGCTACCTATCATTGAACGATAAAGAGTAGGATCAACATCCTCACCTACTTGATCTCTACCAAGTTTGAGAGAAGAACACATGGGGATTTTTGAACTTTTTGCTCCTTCCAACCCAAATCTTTTTACTAGGCTCTTTGCATACTTGCTTTGTGAAATGCATATTCCTTCATTTGATTGTTTCACCTGCAAGCCTAGAAAGAATGTTAACTCTCCAATCATGCTCATTTCAAATGTTGATGTCATAGCCTCTACAAAATCTTTTAAACACGTTTGAGAAGTAGAGCCATAGACTATGTCATCAACATAGATTTGAACAATGACTATTTCTTTGCCATGCCTTAGGATAAATAAGGTCCTATCTGCTTCACCTCTTGTGAATCCATATTCAAGTAAGAAAGAGGTTAAGCGACCATACCATGCACGTGGAGCTTGTTTCAAGCCATATAAAGCTTTATCAAGTCTATATACATGGTTAGGTAGATTAGGATCTTCAAATCCTTTTGGTTGTTCAACAAAAACTTCTTCTTTTAAATAACCATTTAAAAAGGCGGCTTTAACATCCATTTGAAACAAAGTAATTTTTAGAAAACAAGCTATAGCCAAGAGGAGTCTTATGGATTCTATTCTAGCAACGGGAGCAAAGGTCTCATCAAAGTCAACACCTTCAATTTGGGTGTAACCTTGTGCTACGAGACGAGCTTTGTTCCTAACAATATTTCCTTGCTCATCTGATTTGTTTTTGAAAATCCATTTAGTACCAATAACATTTGTATTACTAGGACGTGGTACTAAACACCAAACTTCATTACGAGCAAATTGGTCAAGTTCCTCTTGCATGGCTTGTATCCAAAAATTATCTTTTAAAGCTTCGTAAATATTTTTGGGTTCTAAAGAAGAGACAAAACAGGAATATTTTACCTTGTGGTATGTGGTGGACATACACACATACCTTGCCATTTCACGGTCACTAAAATGTCCTTTGTTCCTTGTTTGTACCCCTTTACTAGCTTCTCCAATAATTTGAGAGGAAGGATGGTCTCTTCGATCCTAGGCTGGTGGATCCCTTCTCAAGTCTTCATGCACATGATCATCATCTCGATTGTTCATTCTTTTCGATTCTTTGGATTGGTCTTGGGTGATACCGAGATGCTATCCCATCGGTGGCAACACTTTGGCCACACAGGGTATCACTTACTTGATTTTGATTCTCTAGTTCTTCCAAAGAATATTAATGGAGATTCCTGTACTCCATCACCTGTAACACTTGCTAAATCATCAAAAACAACGTTAATTGATTCCTGAATGGTTTTTAACCTAAGGTTATAAACCCTATATGCTCGACCGTCCCGAGCATACCCAAGAAATATAGCCTTATCACTTTTAGAGTCAAATTTAGCTAAGTAATCCCGATCATTTAGAACATAACACACACACCCAAATGTATGAAAATAATGAACCTTTGGTATTCTACCATTCAAAATTTCATAAGGTGTCATTCTAGTACCGAGGTCTTAGAAAAACCCTATTGGCCGTGTGACAAGCTGTGTTTATGGCCTCGGCCCAAAATCTTTTTGAAATTCTTTTTGAAAACAACATCACACGTGCCATCTCAAGTAAGATCCTATTTTTCCTTTCAACCACCCCATTTTGTTGAGGTGTTTTAGGAGCGAAAACTCATGTTTAATTCCTTTTAATTCACAAAAAGTAAAGAACAATGAATTATCAAACTCCGTTCCATGATCGGACCTTATTCGCATGATAAGAGCAGAAAACATGTTTTTGATTTTAGCATGTAAGACTTTAAACTTTTCAAAAGTTTCTGATTTTCTTTTAAAAAATATACCCAAGTAAATCTAGAAAAATCATCAACTATTACAAAAGTATATTTTCTTACCTCCTAAACTGTCTACCTCAACTGGACCCATTAAATCCATATGCATTAATTGAAAACAGTGCGTTGTCCCAGAATACTCCTCATTATGTTGGGTAGCACTATGGGTAGCACGTGTTTGTTTTCCTTTTAAACAATCTTCACATATGATTTTTGTACTAATGTCCAGACTAGGTATACCTCTTATAGCTTCAGCATTAATGAGTTTCACAATGTTACGAAAATGGACATGACCCAACTTTTGATGCCATAAGGTAGCATCATCAACCCTCACAGAATGACACACTTGTTTATCCTCAACAAGATAACAGTTATTACTTGACCTAGTACCAGTCATAACACAGTTATTGGTACAATAAAAAACTTCACAAGTGTTTTTATTGAATTTTACTTCAAGGTTGTCATCACAAAGTTGGCTAATACTAATTAAATTAGTTACCAGTCCATCAACATGCAAAACATTTTTCAAAGCAGGAAATCCAGGTACATTTAATACGCCTTTTCCTACTATATTACTCTTGCCACCACCACCATATGTTACACTACCACCTTGAATAGGTTCATATTCCTTTAAAAATATTTTTGTTCCAGTCATATGACGAGAACAACCACTATCAAAATACCATGAACCTTCAACATTAGTTTTTAAGGCAGTGCATACAACATCACATATCAAATTAGACTTAGGTTTCCACACTTTTCTACTTTGATAATTTTTCTTCGATCGACAGTGATATCTCGACATGCTAGGTAGCACTTCGGGTATCACACAGAACCTGACTGTTTCTTTAAGAGAGTTTTACAATTATTTTTCAAATGTCCAGTAGAGTAACAGTAGTTACATATTTTTACCTTGTCGAAGACTTATCGAAGATATTGGTTCAACATGATCTCTTTCTTTAACAAAAATTAACTTATCTTCTGTATTAGACAAAGTAGATGTAATAGCATTTAAAGACTCTTGAAAACCCATACCGCCTTGAGTGGTTTGGACAACCCAAGAATTGCATCTAACTTGGTAGAACTCGTATTGAGTTTCTTGAATGTTGTCTCGGCAAGAGTAAGTTTGCTCTTGACTTTGTCCGGCTCCACATCCTTCTTTGTGAGTTGAACTTCCAATCTAGTCAAGCCATCGGTTAGGTCTTGAACCTCTTTGGACAGAGATCACCTTTTTGTTCTCTTTCTTCCATTCATCCACCAATTCTTTGCAAAGGTTCTTAAGACCACAAATGAGTTCATCCTTGTGAACTCCTTCTCATCTTGTGAACAACCTGCATCCATGTTAACGTAACCCACAAAACAAACGGCATTTATCAAATTTAAATCTGTATACCTGTTGGATGATATCTCAGTGCTATCCCATTTTGGATATCACACGGGGTATCACTGACAGAGTCCGAGTCACGCTTGTGACCACCATTCTTGTTTGATCCGAATCTTCGATTGATTGGTCTCCTCATCCTCATTGTCACCGAGAGAAACCCATAGGTTCTTTCCCATTTTCCTTAGAGTGTTAGCACACTCATTTGAGTAATGACCCCATCCGTGAGCAAGCATGACATTGGATTGATTCAAGGTATTTTGGATCAGATCTGGATTGATCCGATGATGCTCTCCTTATGGGACCACCTTTACGAGTAGATGGAAATGTCCTCTTGGGCATTGAATTGTACACCTTGGCTTGTTGCTCTTTAGCCTTTACTGCACATTTTCTTTGTTAAATTTTCTCACCATTGAGTTATATTTCCTGGTAAGTAAGGCAACACTGGCATCTTCACCTAATTCCTCAAAAATTTCGTCATCCTCATTAGTTGAACCACTAGAGGATTGAACTTTTAAAGCAACACTCTTGCCCTTAGAAGCTTCACTTTGCTCGGAGGTTTGACTCAAAATTTTTTAAAATGCTCATTAAGGAATTGATGTTCATAGTAGAAAGATTATGAGCCTCTTCTATAGATGAAACCTTAATATTAAAACGCTCAGGGAGAGTTCTAATAGCCTTTGAAACCAATTGTTTGTTTGTAAAAGGTTCACCTAAAAGTTGACACTCATTAGCAATATCAAACAATTTTTCAAAATAAGAGGAAATGGTATCACTTTCACCCATTCTCAACCTTTCAAATTTGCCAAGTAAGACCTCTAAGTTTGTTTTCACGCACACTAGAATCACCTTCACAAAACCTTTGTAAAATATCCCAAGCTTCTTGAGTGTGGAACTATTTTGAATAAGTTTAAAAATATGCATGTCAACCCACTCAAAGATAGCATTAAGAGCTTTCTCATTATAGTTAGCTAGAGTGATCTCTTCATTCGTCCACTCACCTTCGGGTTTAACTCGAACATCACCATCCTCATCAGAGGTAAGAGTGGAAGAGAGTACCCATGAACTATAGATCGCCATGCTCGAAGATCAATTGATTTGATATGCGAGCGAAGGCGAATTTTCCAATATGTATAATTCGAACCATCTAAAACAGGAAGACGTTTTTGGTTTGGATTTGCAGGATCAAAAGCCATGATAAAGAGGACCAAACACTTAGTATCGTCAAGTGAGAGGCTCTGATACCAATTGAAATTGTCACGGCTTGAATCACAAGTGATATCCAAGGTGATAACAGCACCAACGATAGCACTTGGGATGGCACACACACACACTTCGAAAATAAAACAATTTTGTAAAAGAGTTTGCAGCGGAATAAAACACCAAAATTGTTTTTCTCAAGTTATATAAATATAACTTGAGAGTGCCTCTTAGGCAAGACTTTATAATCACTATGAATGAATTTACAAAGCCAAAAGTTCCCTATAGCTATATCTATTTTGAGCTCTATGGAACAAGAGATAAAGAACGGAATCCTATCCTAGCCTTCACACACCTTGATACCAAAGTAATCAAGTGCGAAATTACAAGGGAGAAAGGATTTAAAAAGAACCAAACAAAGAACTTTATCTCTAAGCTTTTCGAAGGTGTGAATGTGATGAAATAATTGGCATGTCTTCAAATAAACCTTCCAAGCTTATTTATAGTCTTCAAATACTTGAAGGCTACTCCAATAACAGCCTTGGGGCTGGTCTTGCACGTGGAGGAAGTATAGGGAGAGTGGGTTAATTTGTTTCCACAATTCTAGCTCCCACTTCCTATTTTGTAGCAACCGAGTTGTTGAATCCTCAAGCCATGCTTCCACGCCTTGTACTCCCTTGCTTTATCATCCTTGTACCTCTTTTATAATTCAGCAACAACCTTTGACAAAGTCCACATACATGTTGTTGTTGAATGCCAAAATTACGAATTAATACATAAAATGTATTAATTCATTTCTTCCAATTTCCACATGTGTCTAGCTCCTTCTTTGATGCTATTGCACCCTGAAATACAACCATAAACCATAGACTATACAGACCATATTAGCACGTTAGTCCATTAAATAACAAACTAGAAATATACAACTATATAATTTTCAGTCCAGGAAATCATCTGTGATATCACTTGGGAAATCATCTACGATATCACCTGCAGATTACACTAACACTGTGGATTTAAGGAGTTTTGGTCCAGGAAGGTTTGGTTTTAGGGTCAAAGATGGTGAACCTATACTGATTTCCAATCATGACATTGCTGATAGAGGGTGGAAAAACAAATTTTTCTTTGCAAGGAGGGACACCTTGGGTCAAGATGAAGGTGTTTTTTCCAAATGGAGGTTTCAAGGTAGTGAAAATAGTTCTTTTATTTTACGAAATGCTTCTCAATACTAGGATAACTAACCCTTAAAATTTTTTCTTTGTAGAAGTTTCTAAGTTGTCAGACCTGTTTCCGGAGCAAAAAGGGACACAAGCGAACGTAAACCAGCTTCTTCAGTTGGGTGTATCCGATAGGTCCTTCAAGGCATTCCCTGTCGAGTTTTTCGTTGAGGAGGTTGGAGGTGAAGCAGAGGCTGAAGCAGAGGAAAATCTTCCCCCAACTCTACCTGAGATGTCTACAGGTTTAAGTCCTCATAAATCTTGGTACTCTTTCATGAGTATTACGATTATCTCAATTCCTTGTTTTCTTGTTGTAGCTACACGATCCAAATCCAACGTAAGTGCCGCTGACTTGATGGCCGCCGTTAAGGCAAAGAAAGTTGTCAATAAGGACAATAAACCTCCAACTCCAATGTCCATGGCCTCTAGCTCAGACTTGAATGCTTCCAAGAAAAAGGAAGAAGTGAAGAAAAGGAAGCTATCTGAAACCGAGGCTATGGATGTGAATGAGATTGGTGACATGGGGACAACAAGAAAAAGGTTAAAGGAGGCTATAGCTTGTTTTGTCGACAAGGTAAAATGAGAAAACTTGAACCTTGCCCAAGATTTTTGATGAAAGGCTAATATTTCTTTTGCTTAGGTCGCGGATATCATGGTTCCTATCATGGACCAGCTTGATGCTGTGAAGATCAAGGCAGCTAGGCACAATTATGAAGCTGAGGAATACAAGAAGCAGGCTACCAAGGATGCTGAGGAATACAAGAAGCAGGCTACCAAGTATACTGAGGAAATTGAGAAGTTGAAGAAAAGTCTTGAAGCTGAAAAGAAGGAATTGGAAGCTGCGAAGAAAGACTTCACGTTTAATGCCACCAAAGTGGTGTTTGAGGCTAGGATTGATCTTATGGAAGAATACAAGAACGGGCTAGCTCTGGAGTGGGATGTGGAAGCAGAGAAAAGGGCTTTAGAAGATTTTGTTGGTGAGCCAGTAGACGCAGAGGAGGTGAATTCTGCGGCTTTGGAGGCTCTAGTTGAAGATACTGATAGGACCTTGAGCACCCTAGTGGTTGCTCAGAATGGTCAGGGGGAAAATGCAACACCGGCGGCAGCAGGCCAGGAAGTTTGAAAAACATTTTAAAGTTTTTGGGTATTTTGGATGAAAACAATTTTTGCTTTATTTGTGTACCACTACTGGTACAACAAATGGGGGGAGTGTCCCCAAAAACAAGGTTCTTTTTTAGTTTGTAATGGCTCATAAGAGCCGAGACAATTTATTTGGGGGTACTAGGTTGGTCTAGTACTCCAAGCTTTTTAGGTTTAGGGACTTTTTGGCTTATCCAACTCGTCCTATAGTTTGCAAAAAATATTTTGAAAAACACTTAAGGGTTTTTTAGCAAAGTAACTTATGTCTCTGAGAGACGCTTGTTTGTTCTTTAGATAACATGTAAATGTTATAAACCGAAGGTAACATGAAAATGTTACAACCAATAGTTCACAACTTGAAGAAGTGTGAAAACGTGCGCCTGTGCGAAGGTGTCAAAACCTTAATTCGTAAGAAAAGATGAATATCTTTTAACCATAAGTACCTTTGATCAGAGGTAATTCGTTTGAAGAGATAGAACAAGTATCAGCCGTCCTGGCGTGTCAACAAGTTCTATCCCTCTCCAGCCAGAATTCCAACATGTATCAGCCGTACTGGCGTGTCAACATGTTGAAATTTTCTTCTTCAGGTTCAAACATGTATCAACCGTACTGGCGTGTCAACATGCTTGACCTTTGTCCTCCTCAGGCTCAAACATGTATCAGCCGTACTGGCGTGTCAACATGTTTGTCCTGTTCCAGCTTAGGTCTCAACAAGTATCAGCCGTACTGGCGTGTCAACATGTTGAGCCTACTCCGTTTGCTCAAGTTGCACCTCGCAAAACAAATTCATGTTAGGGTTGGGCGTCAGCATAGCTAACGCCCCTCCGACGCTCAAGTCAGTAGTGTTTTAATAAGAGTAAAAATTTGAAATGCGTAATTGAACTCGACATAAATTTGAACCGTACCTGTGGAGTCTAATTATAAATAACCGGACTTACATGAAATAAAGTTTCAAGTGGATAGCGTTCCAACTTCTAGGGATTCTGTCTCCACTCGGGGTTGACAACCAGTATGCACCTTTGCCCGCTTCAGCATCGATGAGATATGGGCCTTCCCACTTGGGAGCCAGCTTACCTGCATTCAATTCTCTTGTATTTTGAAATACTTTTCTTAAAACTAAATCACCAACCTGGAACCTTCTAACTCTGACATTCTTGTTGTAAGACCTAGCAATTCGCTGCTGATAAGCTGCCATCCTTATCTTGGCTAAATCCCTGATCTCATCAATTGTATCTAAATCTTGAGTTAGCAAGAGGTTATTTTCATCTTGAGTTAATAAGCCATACCTTGCTGTGGGGATTGCCGCTTCAACTGGAATCACAGCTTTAGCTCCGAATACTAAAGAATAGGGAGTCCTACCTGTGGCTCCTTTAGAAGTAGTTCTATCTGCCCATAGCACAAGTGGTAATTCTTCAACCCACTTTCCCTTCTTTTGATCTAGACGCTTTTTCAAGTTGTTGATGATCAACTTGTTGCTTGACTCAGCTTGGCCATTGGCTTGAGGGTGGACAGGTGTGGACATGATTAACTTGATGCCCCAGCGAGCACAAAAAATCCCTGGTCTTTTTACTTATGAACTGTGACCCGTTGTCACATACAATCTCTGATGGTACACCAAACCTGCTAATGATATTTTTCTTTAAAAATGAAATTACCTCTTTATCTCTTACTTGTACATAAGCTTCTGCCTCGATCCATTTCGAGAAATAATCGGTTAGAGCCAACATGAATACTTTGCCTCCTGGAGCTTTGGGCAACTTGCCTACAATATCCATGCCCCACTGCATAAAAGGCCAAGATGAGACTATAGGATGTAGAGGTTCGGCAGGTTGATGCAAGATGTTGCTATGTCTTTGGCAAGCATCACACTTCTGTACGTAGCTCATGGCATCTTGACGCATGGTTGGCCAATAGTATCCCGTCTTGAGGGCCTTGGAGGCTAATGCCTTTCCTCCGGAATGGTTCCCACATATTCCTTCATGGATTTCTTTAAGCACCACTTCAACTTGATCGTTATCGACACATCTCAAGTAGTGTCCTGCAAAAGACTTCTTAAACAAAGACATTATCTATCAAAACGAAAGTCGAAATACGAATCTTAAAAGATCTAACATTCTTAACATCGGGTGGAATAGTTCCAAGTTGAAGAAACTCAATTACAGGTTGGGTCCAAGAAGGTTTAAAATCTTGTGCCCCAGTAGATGGTGTAACCACTTGAATTTCCTCAACTTGGTCTATCACGGTACTTAACATAAATAATGGGTATACTGGAATGCAACATTGATTTGCAAGTTGAACCCAAGTTAGCCAAGGCGTCTCGCTTCTACGTTTTCCTCTCTAGGGACCTGTTCCAAAGAGAATGACGAAATCTCGAAGCTAAAGCCTTAACATGTTGGAGGTACAAAGTCATCTTGGAATGCTTCGCCATATAACTGCCATTAAAGTGGTTAGCTAGCAATTGAGAATCAACAAATACATTTAAATGTGTAATATTCAAACTCAAAGCTGTAATTAAACCCATGATTAGGGCTTCATACTCAGCTTCATTATTCGTTGCACTGAATTCACAAGATACAGCTTGAGGTATGATATCACCTTGAGGGGACTTTAGGACTATTCCCAACCCAATCCCTTTGGAATTTGAAGCTCCATCGGTATACAATGTCCAAAATCTAGGAACAGCTTTTACCTTCAAGTTGTTGCACTTCCGGTTCTACTTCAGCCGCAAACTTGGACCGAAGTCGCCTACGAAATCGGCTAGGGCCTGCGATTTGATGGTCGTTCTTGGCTCATACGAAATGTCATACGTGCTCAACTTGATCGACCACTTGGCCAACTCGCCCGACATCTCCGGCGTTCTCAACACATTTCTTATAGGATAATTAGTTCTAACAGCTTATGGAATGTGTTTCAAAAATAATGACGTAATTTGGTGGCGGCAATAGTTAAGGCTAATATTAATTTTTCAAGATGAGAGTACCTTGTTTCAAAGATCCAATAAAGACTTGCTTACATAGTAAACGAGGATGTTGTTCACCCCGGGTTTCTTTCACCAATACCGCACTAACGGCATTTTCGAGATACGGCTAAGTATAAATAAAGATACTCACCATGTTCGGGTTTGGCGAGTAGGGGTGACGTCATCAAGTATTCTTTAAGTTGTTTGAAGGCGGCCTCGTGTTGGTCACCCATTGAAAAAGTTTGTTTTTTCTTAACACTTCGTAGAATAACCTCGCACTTATCGATGATTTGGATATAAATCTATTCAAAGCCGCTACTCTACCTGTTAACCTTTGTACGTCCTTGATGTTTTTAGGGGATTCCAAGTTGAGAATGGCTTTGATTTGTTCGGGACTTGCTTCGATTCCCTCTTGGTTACCATATACCCCAAGAATTTGCTCGCTTCTAACACCGAAGTTGCACTTCGCCGGATTGAGCTTCATGTTGAAGGCCTTCAAGATGTTGAATGCCTCGAAGGTGCTCCACATGATCCTCAATGTGTTTGGATTTGACCACCATGTCGTCTATGTAGACCTCCATCGTCTTGCCAAGTTGGTCTTTGAACATTTTGTTCACTAACCTTTGATAGGTTGCCCCCGCATTTTTAAGACCAAAGGGCATAGAAATATAACAATATATACCTTCGAGTCATGAATGCCGTATCTTCTTGGTCCGAAGGCTCCATTTGAATTTGTTGATACCCGGAAGATGCATCCATGAATGTCAAGATGTCGTGGCCTACTGTCTCATCAACTAGAGAATCAATATGAGGGAGAGGGAATGGATCCTTTGGGCAGGCCTTGTTCAAGTCGGTGAAGTCCACGCATACTCGCCACTTGCCATTCTTCTTCTCCACCACTACAACGTTAGCCAACCACCTTGGGTACTGAACTTCTCTGATCATCTTGGACTTTAGAAGCCTCTCAACTTCATCCTTTATGATCTGGTTCCGCTCCTGGGCGAACTTCCTTCTTTTTTGACGGACAGGACGGATGGTCGGATCGATGTTCAACTTGTGAGTAATAATATCCTTGCTTATCCCTGTCATGTCCTCATGTTTCCAAGCGAAACAGCATCTCTGGCTTTTCAGGAACTCGATCAACTCCTCTTCGATTTTGGACGGTAGGTCTATCCCAACTTGCACTTGGGCCTCAGGGTTTGATGCATCAACAGGAACGCTTTTTGTATCGTGCTCCACCGCATCAAGAATGTCCTGGGCCTTTTTCTTTAATTGCTATGCTTGCCGAGGGGTCGAGCTTGCTTTCATGTTGATCTTGTAACATTCCTTAGAGACTTGCTGGTTTCCCTTCAACTTGGCAACACCCCAAGGTGTTGGAAACTTGACGCATTGATGGTAAGTCGATGGCACGGCCTTCATGTTGTGGATCCAAGGCCTTCCCAATATGACATTGTACGAGGAAGAGCATTCAATCACACAAAACCTCTCCATGGAATTCATACCTTCTAGGTAGATGGGCAACTTGATCTCTCCGACCGTTTGCTTCACCTCACCACTGAACCCTACCAGTACGGATGAATTATTTACTACTTCGGACAGAGGGATGCCCATATCTTTAAGAGCATGGGTGAAGATGATGTTGACCGAGCTGCCACCATCGATCAGAATCCGCTTGACCACACAATTAGCAATCTACACCTGAACAACTAGACCATCATGATGAGGGTCCAACGTGTTGTCCTTATCTTCATCTTCAAAGGAAATAACATGACCATCGGTGAAGTCACGACGCCTTGAAGGCAATTCTGATTGATCTTCCTTAGAGCTTTTGGCATGACGCTTGGCGGCAGAGTAAGTTGTGCCGCAAATATGAGACCCACCTGAGATAACATTCACTACCTTGGTGGCCGGAGGGGGTGCAACTTTCTCGGGCCTAGATTGCTCCTCTGAACCAGGTTCTTTGGATTCACTCGACCCTCTTCTTGCCCAACAAATCCTTGAGGATACCCTTGGACAATAAATGAGCAATCTCCTTCCTCAAGGCGAAACAGTTCTCGGTGGTGTGCCCAAAATCTTCATGAAACGCGCACCACTTGGACTTGTCCTTCCAAGTTGTTGACTGGTCATTCTTCTTGGGCCATCTTGCTTTATCTCCAAGATTTCCCATGGCGCACAAGATTCCTGCAATGTCCACAGAAAAGCAATATTCAGAAATTTGTGGATAATCATTATCATCACCTTCCTGATCATCATCTACAACATGAATTCTAGAAGGTTCAGTTTTAACAGGGGGTTTGCCCCTGTTGGACTTAGGGTGATGGGAGTCCAATCGTCTGTCAGAGGGTTCAAATAGAGGAGTAGGAGTCCTCCCAGTTGCTTTCCCCATTGCCAAGCTATCTTCCTCCAATCGGATGTAAGGCAAGGCCCTGGTTCTGATTTCTTCAAGTTGTTTCGCAGGGGTCATCACCAACTCGTTGTAAAATAATGAGCTCTTCTTCAAGCCTATGCGGAATGCCTCCGTTGCTGTGGACACGTCCAAGTTGGGTATAGTCACTGCCTCCTTATTGAACCTATGCAAATACTCTTTAAGACTTTCGTTAGGCTGTTGCACAATTCTATAAAGATCACTAGTGAACTTGTCAAATGCCCTGTTGCATGAAAACTGATTAATGAACATATTGACAAGTTGAGCATAAGATGAAATAGAGTTTAGAGGAAGCCCTGTTAGCCATTTTAAGGCCGGCCCTGACAAGGTTGAGCCAAAGCCCCTGCAAAAACATGCTTCTTTAAACATAGGGGGGATACTTATGATATCCATTGACTCTTGATACAGCAACACGTGCTCTGCTGGATCGGTACTCCCATCATACTTCTTCATATGGGGGACTGAGAATTTCTTCGGGATCTCCACACTGGCTATTGCTGGCACAAAACGAGACTCGTTGTAGCAAGTTGGAGAGACTTGGTGATACGGCAAGTTGACTCCAGGCACGCTTCGGAGCAACTCCTTAATGGTTTGCATTTCCTTAACAAGTTGGTTTTCTGCAAAAAGAGGAGCATTATTAACTTGAGGTGCGAAAGTATTGAAAGCATTAAAGAAACTTCCTGTTTGCCCCACTGAGGGTGTAGCATAAGTGTAGCAAGATGATAGCGCGGATTGGCTAGCTGATAGGCCAAATCTTGGTTGCTCAATTGGAATGGATGTCACAATCGTGCTTTCCGCTGGCAAGGTGTTGGACATCGGGATATCTCCGACATGGCTCGGTCCTGTACCTGCACCAAACAAAGATCTAGGAAGTAAAGGTGAAAACGGAGTGGATACTTGAGTCTCCGCTTGCTTCCCTTTACGCAGACTATCAATGGCATTGAATATCATGGTATTCGTACGCTCCTGATCATCCAACCGATCGCCTATTTTCTTCATCATGTCCGCCATGTTGGACATTATCTCCAGATTGACAGCTTCCGCACTTGGAGGAGGGTTGCCTTGGGCATTGGAAACGAGGAAAGCGGCCAGGCTACAGCTAGCTGGAAGATGGATTAACCATTTCTGCTTGAATAATCAAAGTTTCCCACAGACGGCGCCAAATTGTTTTGGTCAAATTTCAACAATTATATTTTTATGATGGGAAAAGTGACTAAAGTGATATGAATCTAGGTACAATGACTATCAAGTTGAATAGAAATGGACACAAGATGTTTGTTGACTAGGGAAAGCCCTTGAACAACTTGTTCTCCGGCACAAAACCCCGGGAGGATATGGCTCCTGCCTTGACCGAAAGTTTACTAAGAATTCTCTCGAGATTACAATGCTAAGAGCGTATGAAAAAGGGAGCTTAAGCTAGTGAGGAACGTGTGTGAAAATACAGTGTGTGTTCCCCCTTTTATACCTCAAAAATAAAACTAATTAACAAAAAAGAGGATTATGGGCCTATAAACTCGGAATTAGGGTTGATCCTTGGAGATATATCCGCACTCGTTCGTTTGAGGAGGAGATAGTGATTTGCTTTGCTGAAGAAACGTGGTTGACCTGGTCTTCGCTTTCTTTGGCACGATCCCTATAAAATAGGAATAGCGTTACTGGTCCCAACCTGTAGGAAACCAAGTGGTAAATGGAATAATTCAAGTTGTTAGTATCAAGTTGTTAAGTGTAAGTTGTAAACATGTTGACCGAAAAATGTAGGGCCCAACAAAAATGGAGTCATCAAACCATTTCGATACACCAAGTTTTTCAGCAACCTCCTCTCTCTCTCTATCTCTCTCTCTTTTTTAATATTGTTACATCTCTTTCTTGGCATCCTTGCATATTTGTATCGTGGTGATACTGTACATGCACACTTGACATTCACCGAAAACTTTTAGTGCAAAGTGCCTCGGTACGCATGTTCTATCCCGTGAGACTCGCTTCAAAGGAAGACTCAAGCGCTATCGGTGTGGGGACGAATAAATATAAAAGAGACTGATTCATCACGACTCGTGATTGTTACTGCCATTTTTAATTTCTTTCTAGTTTATTATTTCAATTTCAATTCCAGTTTCAGTTTATAATTATATTTCAATTTCTGTAATTATATTTTCTTCTCTTATTGTATTTTTGCCAACAAACTTAAGAATTATTCCATTGAGAATGGATACATTTTACATAAATATTGGACTGATTTAGTTGTTTTCTGTTTCAGAAATGGCTAATGAACAGAAAGTGACTGTAAAGGATACCGTGACTGTGACCCAAACTGAAAATGATTCTCAAGGCACGACTGTTGTGACAAATCCTCTATCTGTGCACATCTCAACCTCCCATGATAAAAAGCCAGAAAAGTTTGTTGGCCATGACTTCAAGAGGTGGCAAAAAAAAAGATGCTTTTCTACTTGACCACTCTAAATTTGGCTAAGTATCTGGAAGAAGATACGCTAAATGTGGCCGAAAACAAGACATATGTAAAAACCTTGGTTACGGTTCAAGCTTGGAAGCATGGGGAATTCCTTTGCAAGAACTATGTTCTTAATGGGCTTTTCGATCCTCTCTATAATGTGTTTAGAGAGAAGAAGAATGCTAAGAAATTGTGGAAGTCCTTGGACCAAAGTATAAAATTGAGGATGCGGTAACAAAGAAGTTTATTGTTGCCCATTTCTTTTTATTTTAAGATGGTGGACTAAAAAACTGTGAAGTCTCAAGTGGATGGGTTTCAAATGATTTTGCACGAGATACATTCCGAGGGTATGGTGCTAAGTGAAAATTTTCAAGTAGCGGCAATGATTGAAATGTTACCTCTCACTCGGAATGATTTCAAGAACTATCTAAAGCATAAGCGAAAGGAGATGAACGTTGAAAGGCTTATCCTTCGACTTAGCATTGAGGAAGGCAATAGAGTTGCCGAGAAAAGGTTTATCAAAGTGTGGTCAAAGCCAACGTGGTGGAGTATGGCCAAAGCTACAAAGGCAAAGCAACGGTTGAGCCAAAGTTGGAACAACTAAGACGTTGTTCAATTTGAAGCCTCAAGGAGAGGTATCCAAGAAGAGGTTCACAAGAACTTGCTTCAATTGTGGTGGTGAAGCCACAAGGATTCAAGATGTAGGATGCCAAGAAAGCTCGTGAAGTGAACTTGGTGGAAGACATTGCTAGATATGTGTTCAAGATGCACCTTGCGGCGGTAGTTTCCGAGGGGAATATGGTTGGATCGAATCCAAATTAGTGGTGGATTGACACTGGTGCTACAAAACATGTGTGCTCCAACAAATACATGTTTAGTATTTTTGAAGCAATGGAAAATGGAAAAAAGTTGTTTATGGGGAATTCGACCACTTCCGACATCAAAGGTTAAGAGAAGGTGGTTTTGAAGATGGCATCCGAAAAAGAATTGACTTTCAAAAATGTGTTTTATGTGTCCGATATTCGGAAGAACTTGGTGTCCGACTCGCTTTTAATTAAACATGGTTTTCGTATTGTGTTTGAATCTGATGTTGTCACTTTATCCAAGAATGGAATGTTTGTGGGAAAGAGGTATGTGAATGATGGGATATTTAAGTTTAATGTAATGGTGGTGAAACCTAATATAATGGCTATTAAGCCTAAAATCAATGCAATGAATAATACTTATGTTGCTTGCTTGAGTCTTTCCATTTGTGTCATGGTAGATTAGGACATGTTAATTATGATGCTATTCGTACATTAATTAACTTGAATTGCATACCCAAGTTTAAAATTGATTGCAAACACAAACACAAATGTGAAACTTGTGTAGAAGCAAAATTTACAAAACCTTATTTCCTTTCAATAACTAGAAATAGTGAACCACTCGAGTTAGTTCACACGGACATATGTGACTTCAAATCAACACAATCACGTGGTTTCAATAAGTACTTTGTGACTTTTGTTGGTGATAGCCATATAAAAGTTTACTCTCTACAAAAATGAAGTTGAAAATCAATTAAATCAAAAAATTAAGGTGCTAAGAAGTGATCGTGGTGGGGAATATGAGTCTCCATTTGAGACAATTTGTGCTCAATATGAAATTAAACATATAACCATGGCACCTTATACACCCCAACAAAACGGTGTTGTCGAACGTAAAAATCAGACATTAGAAGAAGCGATGAATGCCATGTTGATAAGTTTGAGGTTATCTTCTAACATGTGGGGAGAAGCCGTGTTGATGGAGGATTTCTCCCTCTAATTAAATTACCTAGCAAGTGAACCAGTTTATCAATATAGTAATATGCTTACTTGCGAGAGTCGAATCCACAGGGACTCGTGTGGAAAAAGTGTATTTTATTAATGTAAAAGTAACAAAAAGGGGTTTTGTTTGTTTGAGCAATTATTAATCTAAAAAACAAGAAATAAATAAAAAGTAAAGAAATCAAGAAAGAAAGGGATTAATGCATTGGGGATCATAACAATTGTCTCTTTATTAAATCATGTAAAAGAATTCAATCTCATTCAAGGGTTCGTTCACAAAATATTTATATTCCGCTGAGTCAATATGAACATTCAAACCCTAATTATTTATCTCTTTGTTAATATCTTACATAAAGTCGATACAAACATTTAAGAATTCAAATTTAAATCATAAGAACATTAAAACCTAGATTCGTTGATTTTCGTGAAGTCATCAATTGAATCTAATCTTCTCAACATTTGTCAATGTATAAATCATCTACGTGAGTGCAACGATTTATATCTAAATAGATTCAAAGGCCAAAAGTATCTTAACATACAATTGAAGTCTAAGAATGATAATTAAGAATGATGAGAAGAACAAAAAATGGGAAAGAGATAGAAAAAATCAAAACCTTAGCATAAAGATCTAATTGTCATTGCCCAATCCACGAATCAAAAATTTAGCCGCGAAGGGCCATTACAATCAAAGAATAAACCTTGAATCTTGTCTTCATAATTGTAAAACCTAATTTAATATACAAAAGATGATAAGAGAGAATAAGGGATACAAAAATATGACTAAAGGTTTTGTATATATAATAGGGTGAGAGAGGAGGGTCAACATTAAGAAACAGAGGTCAAAAATCAAGTCGGAGAAGGAAACTGAAGATTGTTGTTTAGGGGTGGGGGCGGGCGCTCCCCTTTATTGGGGGCGGCCGCACCCAATGGTGCAGTAGGAAATCAAGTTTCTGGAAATTGGGAGCGGGCGCTCCCCTCCCTCGGGTGCGTGCGCTCCCCATGCTTCGTCGACTTGTACCTTTTTCCGCAAACTTTCGAAGGTCATAACTTCTTCATACGTACTCCGATTGAGACGAGCCACATATCGTTGTAAAGCTCTTGACGATTACTATCCAATGGAAAAGAATTATAAGAGATATATCCACTTTTACTTATGGAATTTCTATTATTTCCTCCTTTGCCTCTCCGTTCTCGATCGTTATTTTCGTATCCTTTTTAATCATATTCCGGGACTTTCTCATTCCATTTAATGTACTTATAAACACTCCAAAATCATCAAAAACACCCAAGGTTGAGCACAAAATAGTTCTAAAGATATATCATTTGAATGGGTGAAAACATATCCATCAAATACCCTCAAACTTATCTTTTGCTCGTATTCGAGTAAAACAAAATAGTAAACAAAATAAAACTACTAACTAAACTAAAACAAAGAAAATATATTTGGGATGTTCAAATCATATAATCGATTGTTGGCACAACAAGTCTCAGATCTTTACAACACACTTAATCCACAAGCATTATCATGAAAATGGGATTATATTTACATGGATGCATCTAACTTACAATTCTCCACCACATAATGATAACATAAATGAGATACAAGAGATCATTGTCACCAAGGTAAGATATTTTATGGGGTCACTTGTGTCATGCTCTAAATCAATGATAATAAGATAATGAAATTGCACAAGGACACTCATATTCATGTTTGAACACAACTTTCAACGTGACTACTCTTTAGGGATCAAATAAGACTTTATGGCTTATAATATATCGCGAAAATCGCGGGATAGGTTCACGGCTACAAAAGAAGATAAGTGTTGGGTTTTACGGGTCCATGCGCAGCGGAATTAAGCATTAAAAAACATAAAACCCAATAAGCCCTAGGATCCGTTCTATACGATTAATTTGAATACCTATGAGATAGAATTAAACCAACCTTGAAATGCTCTCCGGTCTTGAGCTATCGAACGATTTGATTATGTGATATCGAATCACAAACTTCGTTCTTCAACTTGCTTGAACTCTAGGCCTTGATCAATGAACGAGCGAAGACCCTCTTTCGGTATCCACACCTTTGAATGAATCCAAGAACAACTTCTTGATGATTGCTAGATCTAAACCTTGAAGAATATTGAGAGTATTTAATTATGAATTTTGCTTGAAAAATTTCGGCTGACCTTTTAGGTCTGACAGAACCCTTGTATTTATACTACAATAGTAGGAATACCTCTCCTAATCGTATTAGGAGAGACGGTCAAACCGCGTGCGGCCTATTATGTCGCGCGGTATATTAAGCCATTGGCTTAATATGTCGCGCGGTATATATAGCCGGATACGAAAACTCTCAACTATTCTTCCTCCAGGTTTAACCAATTCATTCTAGTTGTGTGTGACCCAATAGGATTACATTATGTTGGCAATGAGTTCGATCATATCGAACCTCATAAGACATAAGCGGACTCTAGCAAGCCATTATGTCTACCCAAATAATGCAACGTAAGAGTTCACGTTTCCAATGGTGTACTTCCATTTATCCCTTTGTCTCACGATGTTATATTGAACACAAGTCATGGTCCTTGTCAACTTGTTATTGTTCAATGCTTTCTCGATTCTTGAGTATAATGATAATTCCAATCACATTGGGGTACGGCCATACACTTTCATCATTATCACTCATCGAGGGGCCCAAGCATAACATCTCTCTTCCGAGGGACAAATTCCTTCTTGACTTATCATCCTTCCCATCATGAATCCGATCATGCCAATGATAGTCTTTATAGATATCGTGTTAAGATATCGTTTGACTAAAATCAAACATGACTTTCATCATATGTAAGGTTACGATAATCTTAGGTCTAGGAAATAAATGAAGTAACCGTATGAGATTTAAGTATGACATTTGACCATGACATAAATCTCATGCGGGTCATGTCCAGTCACTTGTTCTCTAACAAGTACCCATAATTTCAATGTGCATCTCTTATGCATATAATCATCACATGATTATCCATTGACAATTATACTAATTTATTCTCTTAATAATTAGGGACAGAGATTATTATAAACAAATATACAAAACATATAATAATCAAATAATAAACATCTCATATAATAATAAATAATGTCAACACATAAGTCTATCAATCATAGGCCTAGGGCATAACACCAACAATAAGGACATACGAAGTCAAGCAAGTGAAACTAGAAAGTCTTCACATACATCCTCACTTAGAATTCAACTCTTCGCTCCATGCCAACCCATTGATTCAACCCCCAAACTTATGATTTTGCATACTTTCACACATGGGGTTGAATACCTTCATTTCTGTTGGTCACTTTGCACTACATTAGAGAGGGCAAGACTTTTTCAGATTTTTCTTTCTTTTATTTTGCTTTTCACATATATATACATCACGAAGATTACCATGCATTAAATACTTTGCACAAGCCCCTCTTTTCAATACAATTTATCACTCCTTTTTCTTCTTTTCATTGACCTCTCACCACTCACCAATTGATTTCCCAAACATAACCCACAAAATCCCATTCATTCCCTAGTTTAACTTTCTTGAAAATGAGATAAAATAGTGTATAAGTGTAAAGGGTAGGATAATGAGGGTATAAAAGAAAGCGAATGGTGGTCTAAGATAACCCCCCCCCCCCATTTTGTGAGAGATTCCATTCTTTTTCAAGCTCAAAAGAGGTTCTAGGGGAAAATTTATAAGTGACTAGAAAGTTAAAGGTTCACAAATTGGGTTCAAAGAAAATAGACATATATCACTTCCCGAATAGCCTAATTGATGTGTTATTGACGATCATGCAAACATGTTCTAGGAACCCCAAGAATGCCAAAGTGATCCTATAAATGTATTGATGGATGTGGTTTTACCCATCCAAAAGATATGTTTCCTAGCTTATTTGGTGCTTGAAACCTTGGGAATTTAATGTGTTTTGTTAGTGTTTTGAAAGTACAGGGGTTAAAGTGCAATTGGGCAGAAAATGGAGGATTTAAGCTTGTTTTGGAAGTTTAGGGACCAAAGTGCAAATCTGGGAAAAGAAGGGACCATACTGCAATTAGGTGAAAACAAGGAATTAAATTGGTTTTATGAAGTTCAGGGGCTAAAGTGCAATTAAATAGGAAAGGAGGGCTGCACCTGGAAACTAGGAAGGCTGGTCGCATTTTGGAAAGCTTGGTCACACCAGCTGGAAGGATGGTCAGCCAAGGCTCAGGAGTGGCCGCACAAGACAGGCAAATGGCCGAGGAAGGCCGAGCGACCGCGCCCAAAAGGGAGGGGTAGCGCCAAAATTATAGAGAAACAGGGCGACCGCGCAGCAGGTGGCCAGGCGACCGTGCCCTTGGCCTGGCCATGGATTAGTGACGGATTTTCAGTGACGGATTCAGTCCATCACAAAATAAAAAGAAGTTTCCAACAGATTTGCAGCAGATCCGTCACTAATTTGCTGCAAATCTGTTGGAAACTTCTTTTTAGTTTGTGACGGACTGAATCCGTCACTGAAAATCCGTCACTAATACATGGCCAGGCCAAGGGCGCGGTCGCCTGGCCACCTGCTGCGCGGTCGCCCTGTTTCTCTATAATTTTGGCGCGGCCGCTCTTTTTTGGGCGCGGTCGCTCGGCCTTCCTCGGCCATCTTCCTGTCTTGTGCGGCCACTCCTGAGCCTTGGCCGGCCATCCTTCTAGCTGGTGCGGGCAAGCTTTCCAAAATGCGGCCAGCCTTCCTAGTTTCCAGCTATAACCCTCCTTTTCCATTTAATTGAACTTTAGCCCCTGAACTTCATAAAACCAATTTAACTCCTTGTTTTCACCTAATTGCAGTTTGGTCCCTTCTTTTCCCAGTTTTGCACTTTGGTCCCTAAACTTTCAAAACAAGATTAAATCCTTCATTTTCTGCCCAATTGCACTTCAACCCCTGTACTTTCAAAACACTAACAAAACACATTAAATTCCCAAGGTTTCGAGAACCAAATAAATTAGGAAACATATCTTTTGGATGGATAAAACAACATCCATCAAATATCCCCAAACTTATCTTTTGCTCGTACTCGAGTAAAACAAAATAAAAACTAATTAACTAATTAAAACAAATAAAATATTTTTGGATTGTTCAATTCATATAATAAGTTGTTGGCACAACAAGTCTCAGATCTTACAACACACATAATCTACAAGCATTATCATGAACTTGGGATTATAATAAGTTATTGGCACAACAAATCTCAGATTTTACAACACACATAATCTACAAGGATTATCATGAACATGGGATTATATTTACATGAATGCATCTAACTTACAATTCTCCACCACAATATGATAAGATGAATGAAATATGAGAGATCAATGTTACCAAAATAAGATATTTTATAGGGTCACTTGTGTCATGCTCTAAATCAATGATACTAAGATAAATTTATGCACAAGGGACACTCATATGCATGTTTAAACAAAACTGTCAACCCGACTATTCTTTAGGGATCAATTATGGCTTATGGCTTGTAACGTATCGCGAAAATCGCGGGCTAGGTTCACGGTTCCAAATGAAGGTAAGGACATACGAAATCAAGTAGTGAAACTAGAGAGTGTAAGAACATGGATTAATATAACATATAAATACTTAATAATATAATGATCAATATTATAACATATGGTATAAAGTATAGAACTCAATATAATATGTAGAATTCCATATTATAAGTATACCATTAAATGATGGGCATAATGGTAATATCTTATATATCAATAGGTGTAGTCCCTAAATGAAGTGCCCCTTGGATTCCTATATAAAGGCCTATCCATCAAGCCTATGAATCACTAGTCATTTACATTCTCATTCAGCCAAAACTCTTCCTAAGTACTTGAAGATCAAAGAGAGTAAAGGGCACTCATCATTTAGAAGATCTACTCCTCCATAAATTAAAGTCTATCTTCTTACTTCATCCTCTTTATTCAAGAACAAGAACAAGACTAAGAACAAACATGGAATCACAAGGTATTTACACGCTTCCGTCTTCTTCTTCTTCTCTTCTTAATCTAGTAATGAGTCGGTTCATATTTAAAGGATCGTAATTGTTCCAACAATTGGTATCAGAGCCTGCTCATAAACTAGATTGAGTTTGAATTTCTTATAAAGTCTTGTGCTTTAATTTGTTCAAGGTTTGTAATCCATGTAAAATTACACTTGTTTTTTGTTCTTGTACATAATACTCATTTTGTCTTAGAGTATTATGTTCATAACTTCATTCTATTTCTGCATTTTGGTTTTACTCAAAAGGCTTTCAATCCTTAATGTAAGATTATCCCATTTTGAACATAGCCACCATCCTTGGATGCGTTGTGAGTTTGTTCATTTGCATAGCCACGCATTTTTTAAATGTGTTGTGAGTATGCGGATCTACTTACTTTGATTGAAAATTGAGTCACCATGGAAATAATGGTAAGATCAAGTTTTAAGAGACACAATGGTTCATACAAGATTACCCCATTTACATAGCCAACATCATGTGTTTGGAGTGTGTAAATCTAGGTCTACTTGTTTGAATCATGTTAATTAAAGTGCAAACTTGTCCCATTTACATAGCCAATAATTATAATGCATTAAAAGGGAAATTTGGTTGGAAAACTGTTCATAAAAGGGTTTGAAAATAGTGACTGTTCGTAATTCTGGGCATTGGGGACGAGTCATCCCGTAGGGGACGAGTCGTGCCCATCAATTTTCTGGAATGGGACCTTTCTGATTCAGGCGTCCCCCTTATAGGGACGAGTCGTCCCCTTAGGGACGAGTCGTGCCCTAAGGGACGAGTCGTCCCCTTTGAAATTCCAGAATAGGGTTGCTTCTGATTCATTCGTCCCTCCTTCATGGACGAAGTCGTCCCTTAGGGACGAGTCGTTCCCTAAGGGACGAGTCGTCCGTAGAGACTTCAGCCTCAAATTTTTTCAGAATTTTGATAATTTATTGATAAAATATGATATCTCGGACACCAAATCACGCTGATTGGCGGTTCTTAGAGTTGTTAAACTTTAAGAATGGACGGGTAGAACATAAGGATATTGTCTTTTATTAATAAATTTTTGTTGTTTTTACCCTTTAAAGTTTCAAATTTACCTTAAGGCCTTAATTTTGATTAATTATATCCTTAACATTTTGAATATAATTGACATGCTTGTTTCCCAAAGAAGACCTTGTTAATTAAATCCAAAATTGTTAAAAGATGAATGTAAATATTAATATGTGATAATATGCTTGTTTCCCAAAGGAGACCTTATTATTGACTAAATATTTACATTCATAAGTAATAATTGAATTAAACTTTAGGTCATTTTAAAAACCTTGAACCATCCCAAAGGAAGGCGGGTGTTTAAAATGAGTAGTTTATTCTTTATTACCGGGGAACAAGTACCTTAAACTTTAGGACACTTCTTGTACTTGATCCGGCCCAAAGGAAGGCAAGTACATGAAATGTGTTGTTTAAGCTATTTGTTTACCCTAAGATAAATCAAATTGTGAGTCAATTCGAAATCCAAAGATTAGTCTTGATGTCATATTGATTATCTTTATTTTGATGGAATTCATTTTGATATAATTAATCATTGTGTAGATTCTTATACATGTTTTGTTTCATTCTTTTGTTCTCTTCATTCGGATTTGATCGTTGCTTCTTCTCGTTACTACACGCCTTAAACTCAATTCCTTCGCTAACCGGGACAAACTTTAAAACTTGGAAAAACAAGATTATTATGGTCTTAGGCCGTTTGGACCTTGACCTCGCATTAAGAGAACAAGCTCCGCCCCTCTAACTCGATAAAAGCACCGCGGAAGACCGCTTAAGTTCGTAGAGGTGGAAGCGTTCTAATCGCGTCGCCCTAAGCATAATTAAGAATGCAAATTCCTGAGACATTTCTGAACATTGTCTCCGAGGATGATGGTGCAAAAGGTTTCCTAGATGCCCTAGAACAACGCTTTGCAAAAAGCGATAAATCGGAAACAAGTGCTACCTTAAGAAAGCTTGTTTCCATGAGGTACAAGGGCACTGGAAACCTAAGGAAATATATAATGGAAATGTTTCATCTATCATCGAAATTAAAAGCACTCAAGTTGGACTTATCGGAAGACTTGCTTGTGCATTTGGCTTTAATTTCTCTTCCTTCACAATTTGGTCATTTTGAAACGACCTATAATTGTCAAAAGGACAAGTGGAATATTAATGAATTAATTTCACATGTCACGGAGGAAGAAGATAGGTTGAAACACACCAAACCCGAAAGTGCACATTATGCATCTACCTCTTCTCGAGGATTAAGAGAAAAGGTAAGGAGATTGCGGTTGCATCAAAGAAGCCTAAGGGATCATCAAATGATCAAAAGGTGAAAAAGTGCTTCTTTTGCAAGGACCCCACTCACATGAAGCCCGACTGCCCTAAGTATCGCCAATGGCGAATTAAGAAAGGTATGTCATTTAGCTTTGTTTGTACCGAAGCTAATTTAGTTTCAATTCCTTCGTATACATGGTGGTTAGACCGGTGCAACTACTCACATAAGTTCATGTATGCAGGTTGCTCGAACTACCGAACGCCCAATGAAGGTGAAAGATTCATCTACATGGGAGCCGGAAAGCCGGTAGAGGTGGAAGGCATAGGGACCTATAGATTATCATTAAGTACCGGATATTATTTAGTTTTGAACAATGTATTTATTATTCCATCATTTAGACGGAATTTAATTTCCGTCACTACATTAGATCGAGAAGGTTATTCTTGCATCTTTGGTAATAATAAATGCAATTTATATTTTGATTCAAAGCTTTTTGGTACTAGTTCTTTGTCTTATATTGATAATCTATATTTACTTGACACAGTCAATTCATTAAATGAGTCCCATAATAATGAAACTAACTCTCGAGGCATAAAACGAAAGTTTTCAAGTAAAAACTCTTATACCTTGTGGCATAGGCGTTTGGGTCATATCTCCAAAAGGAGAATTGACAAGCTTGTGTCCGAGGGAATATTACATAAGCTTGATACTCCGGAAAATAACTTTTGTATTGAATGCCTTAAGGGAAAATTTACAAATAGTACAAACAAAAATGAATCCTTGAGAGCTACAAAAGTCTTAGAACTAATTCATACGGACATATGTGGACCGTTCCCTACCCCTTCATGGAACGGACAAACATATTTCATTACGTTCATAGATGACTTCTCTCGTTATGGATACATTTATTTACTTCATGAAAAGTCTCAATCATTGGACGTTTTCAAGTCTTTTAAAGCCGAAGTTGAAAATCAACTTGAAAAGACTATTAAGAACGTTAGATCCGATCGTGGTGGTGAATACTACGGTCGGAATGACGGTTCGGGAGAACAACGTCCGGGTCCTTTTGCTCGCTATTTGGAAGAGTGTGGGATTGTCCCTCACTACACCATGCCAGGGACACCTAGCATGAATGGTGTAGCCGAGAGACGTAATAGAACCCTTAAGGATATGGTAAGAAGTATGGTTTCTTGTACTTCTTTACCTCACTCATTATGGGGCGATGCTTTGAAAACCGCAACCTACCTTCTTAATAGAGCTCCTTCAAAAGCTACTAACAAAACTCCTTATGAATTATGGACCGGTAAGAAACCGTCCCTTAATCATCTTCATGTTTGGGGTTGTCCAAATTAAGCTAGGCCTTATAGACCTAACGAAGGAAAGTTGGACGCTAAGACAGTTAGTAGTTATTTTGTAGGGTATTCTCAAAGATCTAGGGGATATAAATTCTATGACCCAAAAACTAGAACCTTTTTCGAGACGGGAAATGCTAGGTTCTTTGAGGATGTTGAATTTAGAGGGGAAAATTTGAATAGTAATTTTGAATTTGAAGAAATGGAAGAGGAATTCGTTTCTATACCTCTTCCTATAGTTCCTATCGAAAATCAAGCAGGCTCGAAATTCGACAAGAACATAATATTCAAAATGACGTTAATTTTCCTATTAATGAACAACATGAAAATGTTGATGAGGAAATTCAACACCCTCAAAATCAAGAAGAACCGGTGCCATTAAGAAGATCTAATAGAGCAAGAAGGAGTGCTATACCGGATTATTATGATGTATATCTTACCGAGAATGAGGAACCGTTAGGTTTAGTGGGAGATGAGCCAATCACCTTCCATGAAGCCATTAGTGGTCCAAATTCTCATAAGTGGATTGATGCCATAAATGAAGAGTTGAAATCCATGAATGACAATAACGTTTGGGATCTTGTCCCATTACCTAAGAATGTAAAACCCATCGGATGTAAATGGATCTTTAAGACCAAAAGGAATTCACAAGGTAATGTGGAAAGACATAAGGCTCGTCTTGTCGCTAAAGGGTTTACTCAAAAGGAAGGCATTGATTACAAAGAAACATTTTCACCGGTATCCTCTAAAAATGCTTTTAGGATCATTATGGCTTTAGTGGCACATTTTGACCTTGAGCTTCATCAAATGGATGTAAAGACAGCTTTTCTCAATGGTGACATTGAGGAAACTATCTATATGAAGAAACCAGAAATGGTGACTGATTCGGATCAAACTAGTCAACTAGTTTGTAAACTTAAGAAATCCATTTATGGGCTCAAGCAAGCATCTCGTCAATGGTACTTAAAATTTAACCAAGTTATTCTTTCATTTGGCTTTGAAATGAATCTTGGTGAAGATTGTGTGTACCATAAGTTCAGTGGGAGTAGATTTATATTTTTGGTCTTATATGTGGATGATATTTTACTTGCTAGTAATGATAAGGACCTTTCTTAAGAAAACCAAGAAATTTCTCTCAAACAAATTTGAGATGAAAGATCTTGGAGAAGCTTCTTTTGTATTAGGAATCCAAATACATCGTGATCGCTCACGAGGTATGTTAGGATTATCACAAAAGAGCTATATAGAGAAGGTATTACAAAGGTTTAGCATGGAAAATTGTAAACCACATGACACCCCGGTCTCTAAGGGAGATAAGTTCAGTCTAAATCAATGTCCTAAAAATAATCTTGAATCCAAGTATATGGAAAATATCCCTTACGCATCGGCAAGAAGAAGCCTAATGTATGCTCAAGTCTCGTACTCGCCTGCATCTTGCTTTTATTGTTGGCATGCTTGGGCGATATCAAAGCAATCCGGGAAGAGAACATTGGGTCGCAGCCAAAAGAGTGATGAGATACTTACAAAACACGAAGAACTACATGCTTACATATACAAAGTCGAATCATCTTGAGATCATTGGTTTTTCCGATTCCGACTTTGCTGGATGCCAAGATAGTCGCAAATCGACATCGGGTTATGTCTTCACTTTGGCCAGTGGAGCGATATCTTGGAGAAGTGCCAAGCAAACATTAGTTACTACTTCCACCATGGAAGCCGAGTTTGTTGCTTGCTATGAGGCATCCAATCAAGCTATATGGCTGCGAAAATTCATAGAAGGGCTGCGAATTGTCAAAGGTGTTGAAAGACCGCTTAAGTTATATTGTGACAATCGGGCCGCGGTATTGTACTCCAACAACAACAAGAGTTCATCTAAATCTAAGCATATAGATATTAAATTTCTTGTTGTGAGAGAAAGAGTACAAAATGAACAAATAGAAATAGAACTTATTGGTATAAACTCCATGTTAGCGGATCCATTTACTAAGGCATTATCTCCTTTATTATTTCACGAGCATGTTGCTCATATGGGTGTAATGACTTTTGATAATGCCTAAATCAGTGGGAGTTTTAAATGTTTCTATTTCCTTGTGTTGTTTTCATTTAAATTGATCTCATTTGGTTAAAGTAGGACTAGTTGGAGAATATATATATGCATTCTTCATATATATTCATTAATTTTCCATGCTACATATCTATACTTTATCTATATCATTTAGTTGGATATATATATGTGATTAATGTGGGTTTAGTTGCGAATCAATTACAACGAATGCCCCTTTAGTCCTTATACTTATATGACTAATGGACGGGATTGTTTTCGAATGACAACAAAGTGCACATAAGGGTTGTCATTTGTGTTATAAATATGATTGAAGAAATTTATTAAGTGAAGGTATATGTTATAATAATCCAAGTGGGAGATTGTAAGAACATGGATTAATATAACATATAAATACTTAATAATATAATGATCAATATTATAACATATGGTATAAAGTATAGAACTCAATATAATATGTAGAATTCCATATTATAAGTATACCATTAAATGATGGGCATAATGGTAATATCTTATATATCAATAGGTGTAGTCCCTAAATGAAGTGCCCCTTGGATTCCTATATAAAGGCCTATCCATCAAGCCTATGAATCACTAGTCATTTACATTCTCATTCAGTCAAAACTCTTCCTAAGTACTTGAAGATCAAAGAGAGTAAAGGGCACTCATCATTTAGAAGATCTACTCCTCCATAAATTAAAGTCTATCTTCTTACTTCATCCTCTTTATTCAAGAACAAGAACAAGACTAAGAACAAACATGGAATCACAAGGTATTTACACGCTTCCGTCTTCTTCTTCTTCTCTTCTTAATCTAGTAATGAGTCGGTTCATATTTAAAGGATCGTAATTGTTCCAACAGAGAGTCTTCATCATATATCCTCACTTTGAAATTTATTACTTCTCTCCATGTCAACCCATTGATTCAACTCCCAAACTTATAATTTTGCATACTTTCACACTTGGGGTTGATCACTTTTCTTTTCTTTTTGATCACTTTCCACTTCAACATTAGAGAGGGCAAGGCTTTCTTTTCAGATTTTTTTTTCCTTTTATTTTTTTTCCTTTTTTTTTTGCATATATATGTCACGAAGAATGTGCATTCAATATTTTGCTCAAACCCCTCTTTTCAATACAATTCATAACTCTTTTCTTTCTTTTGATGACCACTTTTGACCCTTGATTTTCCAAATATCACCCGCAATTCCCATTCTTTCCCTAGTTTCACTTTCTTGAAAAGGTGAGAAAATAGTGTATAAGTTAAAAGGGTAGGATAATAAGGGTACAAAAGAAGGCGAATGGTGATCTAAGATAACCTCCCACTTTGTGAGAGATTCCATTCTTTTTAAGGCTCAAAAGGGGTTCTAGCGGAAATTTTTATAAGTGACTAGAAAGTTAAAGGCTCACAAATTGGGTTCAAAGAAAATAACCAAATATTACTTTCCAAATAGCCTAATTGATGTGTTAATTACAGTCATGCAAACATGTTTTAGGAACCCCCCGAGAATGCCAAAGTGATCCTATAAAGGTCACCTAAATTGGTAACAATGATCAAGAAAAATAGCATGGAAGTGAAAGGTGGAGTAATCATACTTTACATGTTTCAATGTAATTATAACCCCACATTGATAATAATACTTAAGATTTTAAAATTAAAGCACTCTCAAATCATCATTGACTTTAGCCAACAATCCAAAATATGAAAAGAACAAAAAATTTTAAATTTTTCTATTTTTTTGGAGGGTGACACTATATACACTCCCCTATAAATCCACAAACTCGGAGAGATATCTACCCCCAAACTCAAACACATGTTATGTCCTCATAGCAAAGAGAACTAAAACATGCCTTGGGTTCAAAGGTTGATATGACACAATAAAACAAATAAATTAAAGTAAATAAAACATACCTACTTGGGTTGCCTATCAATAAGCACATTTGTTTAAGGTCATTAGCCCGATCGTTGTCCACATTTGGACTTCACTTTTCGTCCTTTGGCCCACTTCATGGTTTCGTGGGTCCTTATTATCAGATTATGCCTCATATATATTCCTTTCATCATCAAATCATTTAATGCTTTAGGAAATTTTTGACGTTTTAGCTTTTTGGGCTTCTTCTCTTTCAATCCTTCGCCACTTTCTTCACCCTCAAAAATAGGTGGAGATACAAGAATGATGGAGAAATAATATTTCACACTTTCAATGGGATGGAGAAGATCTTCATTGAGACATTGTTCGTCAATTTGGTCGGGCCCAACCTCATCAACATTAACACCCTCATCATATTTTAATTTCTCTTCCGCCCCTTCTTCTTCACAATCAACATCTTCATCAACAACCACAACATCACTAGCATGAGACGGAGAGAGAATCGGTATTCGTCATTAATGGAAGCGTCCTCCCATTCATAAAGTTCAAGTTGGATAGAACTAGTATCTCGCTCACAACCTCTCAATGCTTCTAATATTTTAGTAACTTGTGCTTCCAACCTATCCATGGTTGCACCTAATTGCTGTTGTTGTTGACAATTTTCCTCCTTCAATCTTGTCAGATCCTCTTCCCATGATTTCTTTTTAGGTTGCGGTGGATCATAATAATGTGGCTCATAATTGTTCCATGCCCGACATGAGTGGTTTTCCCTCCATTGTGTATAACAATTGGAGTAATAATCATATTATGGTTGCCATGGCTGGAACGAACTTCTTTCTTGTACCTATGAAGAATACTCTTGAAAATATGTCCTAGATGGACAATCATTAGTAGCATGAGAGTATAATCCACAACAGGAACATGCATCTTGTATTATATTGGCACTAGGCGAAGCACTTTATGTATTGAACATAGCAATTAATTGTTTTACTTGCCCGACCAACTTCTCATTAGAATTTGATTCATGCATGACCTTTAATTTTTAAACAACTAGAAAAAGAAAGAAAAAGAAAATAATACAAGTGAAATTACCCGAATTCGCGCGAGCGAAGGCGGTTGTCTTTCGCGGGGTGTTGGTGTCTGAGACCTCGCTTCATGGGAAGGAAAATGAGGAGTCGCCACACGGTTTTTGTATTTTGAGCCCAAAACGTTGAGAAACGGCTTTAGTGAAAAGGTGTCGTTTTTATTGGTAGCAAAAACTTAGGAAAAGGCTTTGAAAACGGGGGTCATTTTTATTGGTAGCAAAAACGAGTAAAAGCTTTGAGTATCAGAGATTGTTAGGTTCGGAGGTCACGTTACGTTTCGGGAAGAGTATTACGAGATCACCCGAAACGCCTCGTATGACGAGTCTTTCTACCTTTCTCGAAAATCGTGTGTGTGTGTGTGTTTTGAAATAGGGGCTTGAATGACAAGCTTAATCTTGATTTGAATGTCAAACGTTGATTATGTGACTTTGTTTGAAAAGACGAGCGTTTGAATGACAAACGTCGGTTTTGAGTTTGAAATGAGCGTTTGCATGGCAAACGTCGATTTTGAGTTTGAAATGGAGTTCGAAGGTCGAACTCCGGTTTTGAATCGGGCGAGTCATTGTTAACGATTTTTATGGGAAAAAAACGTATTAAATGATTTTACGATCAACGAATCGGGTTGCGACTCGGACTTTGAAAAGTAAATACTATCACGATCCAAACGGGTCAGACTTGTAAATGACAGAATTTAAATGCGGTATCAACGGAATCGAACGATCCGGAATCGTAAATGACGATCGACAAGCCAAAACGGCTCGGAATTGTAAATGACGATCGACGAGCCAAAACGGCTCGGAGTTGAAAATGATGTTCGACGGATCAAACGGTCCGGAATTGTAAATGACAGAAAAGTAAATGACGATCGACGGATCGATCGATCCGGAATTGTAAATGACATAAAAAGTAAACGGAACGGGGTCGGAACGCCGTTTTAACCCGTGATTACTTCTCTTACGGGAAGAGAAGAGGATCGAGGGGCTAAAACGTATCGGACCCCGTTAGACGGAGGCATCTACATTTCAATAACGTGGTTCAAAACGATTGTAGCGACTGGCGCGTAAACTGAGACGAGACGAGTGATCAGAGAGAGGGAGTTGTACCTATGGCTAGGGTCGACTCCTTTGGCTCGAGAGGTGTATACGGGATACGGAATTTGGTTTGGAACAGTGTTTTAGAGTGGTGAGGGGCGTATTTGATCGAAATACAAAAGTTTCACGCGAATCGAGACGAAACGGGGGCTCGGGAGGGGTGAAACTGATGAGGGCCGTGAGGTAGAGTGATTTTTGGTGTTAAAAATTGTTCTCTTTTGGCTTTGACAGCAACTTCTATTTATAGGTGAATTTTCAGTAGGAGTCCGGCCGGACTTAGACTGAAATCCAGGGGGTTTTGTGGTAGTTTGGAATTTTGAGGGACTTGCTGGCAATTTCTGAAGACTGCAGAGGGAGTTCGGCCGGACTTTGACTGAAATCCAGGGGTATTTTAGTCTTTTCCCTTTGATTTCTGATTGAAGGGTGATGGGAGGGAGGTGGCATGGCTGCCACGTGTCCCATGACTCACCAAATGCGTGGGAGTTCGTTCCCCAATCCCGGTTTTATCCCTTTTTTAAATAGCAGTCCGGAAAATGTCCGAAACGCCCCCAGAAAGTGCCGGAAAGTGCATTTTTCAGGGAAAGCCGTACTTTTACGTGTGATGACACGTGTTAAGTACGCTTCGACGTCGGGATGCTCGGGGCAGTCCCGGGACGTCTCATTGGCATGGCAACGGGGAGCTTAACGAGTTCCGATTAACCTGGAGTGGGCCAGTTAACGGATTTCGGTTAACTTTCTGACGGATTTTGACGATCCGAATTTGGGTACTTACAGTTAGCCCCTCAGCGACGTCTCCTCCGAAGGAGGTGGGGTCGTTGAAAAAGATAAGGATCCAAATCGGGATGCCTTACTTTGAAAGACCTGGGCGGTCAGCTGGCTGGACCCTTAGCGAAAGGATTCCTACGTATACCGAGCGGGAATCAAGCCGATCGTAGTTCGTAGGTGCAAGGGCAGCGCGTGGGGACCTTGACCTGAGCGAGAATCTTAGGAGGCATCTGAACCTGAGTGAGACCATTGCAAGGTACCGAAACCTGAATGGAGACTATTGGGAGGCGTCTGAACCTGGGATTTCTGAAACCTTCGAGGGCGTGTGGCGCCTCAGACCGGAGTTGCGAGGATACGCTTATCCTGAGACGGAGGCGTTCGTGCCTTGGATGTGTAAGTACTCCAATTTGAGTTGTTAGCACTTTTCGATAGAAAATTAACGAAAGTTTTAACATTCCTAACATTTCTAACATTTCTAACATTTCTAACCAACCAAGGGTAAAGTGGGCATTTCCATTTAAAGTTAAACCATGGAAAGGAATCAAAAAAGCAAAAGAAATAAGAAAAATCCGAATTGGGCAAGTTGAAAAACATAAACTGCTGGATTTTTGAATTTTATTCTTCCTGTCCAAAGCCCTCGGTAAATTAATGAACAAGGCACGCCGTCAATCATATCCGCGCGGACATGTTTGTCAATTTCAGAGGGCTATAAATTGAACCCTCCTCTCTCGGTTACACAACACAATTTGATCACGGCATCGAAACTACGGCGAAATATAGAGAGAAAACAAAGTGGGAATCCTTAGATTGCGACCATTTTCTCTCCAATCTTTCCCAAATCTCACTCACTCACAAACACTTCAAATCACTCTCATACATACTCTCATACATACACCAATCCAAGCTCAAATCACCCTATAGGAGGAGGATTAGAGAGAAAACATAGAGGACTTCATTGTTATCTACTTGTTTTCTCTTTAACCAACTCAAATCATCAACCCTACACACCCTCAAACACTCTCATATTCAAGCCTTAAACACTCTCACATTCAAGCCTTCAAACACAAAACACAAGGAAGATAGGTATAACCTCCCTCTCCTTACCCTAAAATTCATCCATGCATGCATTTTCAAGCTACAAAATGTAGTTTATTCATCTTCTTGCTTTAGATCCAAGAAGATCACCATGGAAGTTTATTCATCTTCTTGCTTTAGATCCAAGAAAAAAAAAGGAAAAAAAAAAAAAAGAAGATCACCATGGAAGTTCATCTCCATGGATGATCTTCTACAAGGATCTACATTATTTTCAAAGTGTTCTTACTTTCTTGCAAAGAAAACACATTTTCAAAACCCTAAAAATCATTTTCATACATCAAATCTCATTTTCAAAGGATAAAATTCCCCTTCCCAAGCAAATGAAGTGCTTAGTCCTAATGTACCCCAAGGATGGTTTGATATAGTTGATTCACCACTAAAATGTCAAGTGATCACTAATCAAAACCTAGGGAAATGGGGACAAGCATGGATGCAAAACCCCCTTTAAAATCATATTTTCTTTCTTGAGAAGTTGCTGTCCAGTAGCAATTTCCTCAGACCTCAGTCCATGGTATAATTTTTTGGACATAGATAAACTTGGAATTTGGTGTTGACTACAAAATACTTTTTGTAGCCAACATCCAGATCTTTCCATACATATTTTTACTTTATTTTTTGTGTGAGTAAAACTCCTTTTTTCAAATTTTCTTTTAAAGGTCAGTTCATCAGTCTCTGGAAATCCAGATTTCAGATCTGAGATTTCCAGAAGGTTTTGACCCATCAAATCATCTCCAAAATGAAAAGTTCTTTTACAGAAACCTTTTTTAAGGTGTTTTGAACATTTTTCATTCCCGGATTTTTCCCAGATTCTGGAGTTTTCAAGCCCTAAAGTCCATTTCAAAGTCAAGGGTCAACTGCCTTTTTCATTCTGGCAGAAATGGTTTTCAACTTCCAAAAATCTTTTGAGTTCCAAATCTCAACCCAAAAATCACCCAAAAAATCATGGGATCAGTTTAAAGCCTTAAAAAGAGTTCCCAATTTTTACTCACCTCAGTTTCAACTTATTTTGGCCAAAACACACACACACACACACACACACACACACACAACAAAGGATTTTGAATGTTTGGAAGACTCGTTTTTACGAGGCGTTCCGGGTGCACACTAACGTCCTTCCCGGCGCGTAACGTGACCTCCGAACTCGAATCTCTTGATCTCGGGCTTTTTTTCAAAGTTTTGGCCCTCAAAATAAAAATGGCGTGGCGACTCCGTTTCGTTGATTTTTTCAAATAAAAATGGGAAAATTTTCGGATACACATCATCACAGGATGCTGGGCTTACGTTGACTGCCAGGTTTATCCTGCTGGGGATAGGGTAACAATGATGGGAACGGTTGTGTTAAACTGGCGTTATTAACAACTCGGAAGGATCGACGTTTCTTCTTTAGAATCCTGCTGGGGATGAGCGTTCGGGCTTACCTTGATGGCCGAAGAGGGATTGTTTTGCGGGCTTACCTTGATGGTCGCTGAGGTGGAACGATCGGGCTCACGACTGGCGGCCGGGGAAGTAAACGATGGTGAAAACCACTAGAAATTTTAACGTCGGGAGACGGAATTGTAACTGGAATTTTCGGAGACATGATTGAGCGTTTGAATGTCAAACATCAACTGGGAATTGAATTTAACGTCTGGAGACGGAAATGTAACTGGAATTTCCGGAGACATGATTGAGCGTTTGAATGTCAAACGTCAATTGGGGATTTAACGTCTGGAGATGGACGCGAGCGTTTGAATGTCAAACGTCGACTGGGAATTTAACGTCTGGAGACGAATATGTAACTGGAATGTCCGGAGACATGATTGAGCGTTTGAACTTAACTGGGGATTTAACGTCTGGAGACGGACGCGAGCGTTTGAATGTCAAACGTCAACTGGGAATTTAACGTCTGGAGACGAATATGTAACTGGAATGTCCGGAGACATGATTGAGCGTTTGAACGTCAAACGTCAACTGGGGATTTAACGTCTGGAGACGGACGCGAGCGTTTGAATGTCAAACGTCGACTGGGAATTTAACGTCTGGAGACAAGCGTTAGTGAAAACTAACTGGGAATTTAACGTCTGGAGACGAGCGTTAGTGAAAACTAACTGGGAATTTAACGTCTGGAGACGGGCGTTAGTGAAAACTAACTGGGAATTTAACGTCTGGAGACGAGCGTTAGTGAAAACTAACTGAGAATTTAACGTCTGGAGACGAGTGTTAGTGAAAACTAACTGGAAATTTAACGTCTAGAGACGAGCGTTAGTGAAAACTAACTGAGAATTTCACGTCTGGAGATGAGCGTTAGTGAAAACTAACTGGGAATTTATCCTCGGGGGATAGGATGTTAGAAATGTCTAACTGGGGGGAAATTTTACACTTTTGGGGGCCAAAAGGGTAAAATTGGAACTGTCCAAAGTTGAGGGGCTGAATTGGAAGGAATCTTTTTAATTGCAGCAAGAGTCCGGCCGGACTTGGACTGAGTTTGACCAGGTTCAAATCAGCTCCAAGTCCGACGCAAACCCAACCATTTTCTCCATGATTTCCGACGGGAAGGAGAGAAAAAGAGAGAAAAACTCAACCAAATTGTGAGATTTGCTCAGATTTGTGAAGGAAAATTGCTATGGAAGGTGATTGGGAACCAATGGCTCGTCATGGTGTGATGATGTGCCCGCCGCCAAAATTTTTCCTTTTCGAAAAATAGGTTTAACTTTGAAATTTTTCGTTTCTTTGAAAAACCTATCGAAAAAGACCGGAGTCGCCACGCCATTTTTGTTTTAAGGGCCAAAACTTTGAAAAATGCCCGAGGTTAGAGATTTGGGTTCGGAGGTCACGTTACATGCCGGGAAGGACGTTAGTGTGCACCCGGAATGCCTCGTAAAACGAGTCTTCCAAGCTAAAAATCATTTGTGTGTATGTGTGTGTGTGTTTTGGCCAAAATAAGTTGAAACTCAGAAAAGTAAAAATTGGGAATTCTTTATTAGACTTTGGACAGATCCCATGATTTTTGGTGTGATTTTTGGGTTGAGTTTTGGTACTCAAAAGATTTTTGGAAGTTGAAGAACACTTCTGCCAGAATGAAAAAGGCAGTGGACACTTGATTTTGAAATGGATTTAAGGGCTTTAAAACTTCATAATCTGAGAAAACTCAGAGAATTAAAGTTGTTCCAGACACCTTAAATAATATTTCTGTGAAAGAATTTTCCATTTTGGAGAAGATTTGAGGACCCAAAACCTTCTTGAAATCTCAGATATGAGATCTGGACTCCCAGAGACTGGTGATCTGACCTTCAAAAGAAAATTTGAAAAAGGGAGTTTTACTCACATAAAAAATAAAGTAAAAATATGTCTGGAAATATCTGGATGTTTGCTACAAAAAGTGTTTTGTAGTCAACACCAAATTCTAAGTTTATCTGTGTCCAAAAATTTAGACCATGGACTGGGGTCTTAGAAAATTGCTACTGGACAGCAATTTCTCAAGAAGGAAAATGTGATTTAAAAGGGGGTTTGGCATCCATGCTTGTCCCCATTTCCCTAGGTTTTGATTAGTGATCACTTGACATTTTAGTGGTGAATCAACTATATCAAACCATCCTTGGGGTACATTAGGACTAAGCACTTCATTTGCTTGGGAAGGGAAATTTTATCCTTTGAAAATGAGATTTGATGTATGAAAATGATTTTTAGGGTTTTGAAAATGTGTTTTCTTTGCAATAAAGTAAGAATACTTTGAAAATAATATTGATCCTTGTAGAATATCATCCATGGAGATGAACTTCCATGGTGATCTTCTTGGATCTAAGACAAGAAGATGAATGAACTACATTTTGTAGCTTGTAAATGCATGTATGGATGAATTTTAGGGTAAGGAGAGGGAGGTTATACCTATCTTCCTTGTGTTTTGTGTTTGAAGGCTTGAATATAAGAGTGTTTAAGGCTTGAATATGAGAGTGTTTGAGTGAGTGTGATTTTGGTTGAATAGTTGAGAAAAAGGTGACAATTCTATGGAATTCTCACTGTTTTCTCTCTATTTTCGCCAAAGTGCAGTTGAGGAAATGTGTTCTTCTCCCTTATTTTTGAGACTGGAGGGCTCAATTTATAGCCCTCTGAAAAATGCAAACATGTCCGCGTGAATTGGGTTGACAGCGTGCACTGTTCATTAAATGCTGCTTCAGGCTTTGGACACAAGGAATAATCTTTTGAAAATTCAAATTAAACAGCCAGTTTTTGTTCCAACCATTTCTATTTTTGGTTTTTCTTATTTCTTTTGCTTTTTTGATTCCTTTCCTTGGTTTATCCTTAAATAACAATGCCCACTTTGCCCTTGCTTTGCTAGAAATGTTAGAAATTGTTAGAAATGTTATAACTTTCGTTAATTTTCTAACGAAAATTCTAACAAGCTCAAATTGGAGCACTTACAGTAGCCCCTCGGCGACGGCGCTTTCGAAGGAAGCGGGGTCTTCGATAAGAGTAAGGCTCCATATTTGGCGGGATGATCAAGTGATCGAATGGCTGAACCTATTTAATAGGCTACCTACGTATCCTTAAGGGGAATCAAGCCAGTCGTAGTTCGGATCTTTGACCTCTGGAGATGATGGCGTTTTAGGTGCCTCGAACCTGATGAGCGAGTTCTGCAGTCGGTTGCTGGAGAGAAACTCTGCTGGGGATAAGAGATGACCATTTTGGTCGGATGGCTGAAATTGTATATCCGCTCTGTTGGGGATAGGAATGACCATTTTCGGTCGGATGGCTATCCGCTCTGCTGGGGATAGGAATGACCATTTTCGGTCGGATGGCTGAACCTAACGATAGGCTACCTACGTATCCTTAAGAGGAATCAAGCCAGTCGTAGTTCGGGTCTTTGACCCTAGAGATGATGGCGTTTTAGGTGCCTCGAACCTTGATGATGGCGTTTTAGGTGCCTCGAACCTTGAAGATGGCGTTTTAGGTGCCTCGAACCTTGAAGATGGCGTTTTAGGTGCCTCGAACCTTGAAGATGGCGTTTTAGGTGCCTCGAACCTTGATGATGGCGTTTTAGGTGCCTCGAACCTTGATGTGAAATGGCCTTTCGGTGGACTTTGTCTGCTGCCGAAGGAGAGGGTGACCATTTTGGTCGAGGGGCTGGACCTAAAGATAGGCTACCTACGTATCCCTAGTGGGAATCAAGCCCTTTCGTAGTTCGAGATTTACTCGAGATTCCGTTGGCTTTTGGGATTCCGTTGACTTTGCTGGGGATTTTGTTAGCCTTTGCTGGGGAAAAATCAGACGTATTCTTCGGGGAAATCGGTCTTACGTTTTACTGCCGGGAATGATTTTGATGAAAGATACGGGATTTCGTTATCTTTCTCGGAGAGATCGGACTTACGTTTTACTGCCGGGGAATGATTTTGATGAAAGATACAGGATTCCGTTATCTTTCTCGGGGAGATCGGACTTACGTTTTACTGCCGTGGATGATTTTGATGAAAGATACGGGATTCCGTTATCTTTCTCGGGGAGATCGGACTTACGTTTTACTGCCGTTGACTCCTTGTATGAATGTATGAATGTAGGATCTTTTGGGATGATGGATGATATGCATGTATGCATTTTTTTTTTGAAAATGGGACGGAGTTTTTACTTCCGTTGAAATTTTGTTTTTATGAATGAATTGGGATTTGCTGAAAACTGTCTTTTTTGAGAAAAATGGGGCTAGGTTCATTGCATGCCGTTATGCTGCCGAATTTTCTTCAAATTTTTGTGTTGCGTGATGCATGTATATGCTTTGCAATTTTATTTTTTTGACATTTTCTTTTTTTTTTTGTTTTATTTGCAGGGTGGAAACAACTACGTGACGGAGCAGTTGAATAAGATGAAGACTCGAGGATCAGTGGAGTCTGTAGTTGACCTGTGGGACCGGCTTCTGAATGCGGGCCGAGGAGCTTTGATGAGTCCGAGACAGATTGTCGTTGAGACCGGACTTTGGGAGTTCATTGAGTGCTTGAGGGGGTTGGTTAAGTTCCCTAAGAGCAAGGGCCTAATGTTTGCTTTGGCACAGCATTGGTGGGATGCGACCCACACGTTTCACTTCTTCTGGGGCGAGGCTACGGTTACGCCTTCCGACTACGCTGCGATCACGGGTCTGTCCTTTAATGGACGCAGCATTGAGTGGCGGGACGGCTACAGCGATGTGGACCTGCAGGTTCTTATGGGCTTTACCCCCATTCCCAAAAAGGGGATGGGGATGGAGTATGCCGTGGTTTATGGGAAGATTGTGGAGATCATCGGGAGCTTCGAGGCTGGGGATGAGAGGATAGGCGCTGAGCAGATTGCTAGGGCCTTTTTATGGTTTGCTTTTTCGAGCACTCTTTTTGGACACGCCGAGGGGACGGCGGTGTTTGCTTTGCTGAGGAGTTTGGAGGATGTGGAGATGGCTGGAGATGTTTCTTGGGGAGAGGCCGGGCTGGCAGAGCTTTACTTTGCTCTTGATAGATACAAATTCAAGGTCGCGAGCTCCTTATACTGCTTCGAGTTTGCTCAGGAGGTATAAGCTTTCTTTTTGCTTTCCCCTTTTTTCTTGAGCACACACTTTTCTTTTGCACTGGATTGATTTGATCTTTACCTTTTTGCAGGCATGGGCTCTGGAGTTTTTCCATGTCACGATGTGGCGACAGACGACGGAGTACGTCGGGGCGTATCCAGCCATGCGTTCCTGGTCCAAGTTTGCCCGGGAGAAGAAGGGCTCCAGGGGGCGCACGACCCTCAGGTACTCGGATTGCCTTCCTTTGACGGGGGCTGAGACGGATGAGGGGATGATATTCTATCCCTGGGATCGTTTCGAGGTGGCGCAGCTGAAGGGCGCTGAGATATGGACTGTGCAGCGGAGGATTCTGAGAGGTCTGACTTGCGATGTCTATTATCTGGGAGAGAGGGTGACGCGCCAGCATGGCGTGAATTCGCCTTTGTTGACACCGATGAAGCCTCCTGCCAATATGATGTACCCGAGTGATAGATCCGCGACCTGGGATGATTACCGAGCCGGCCAGCACTTCTCGGCATTTGTGGCGATCGAGCCATATCCAGTATTTGTCTTGAGGAGGCTGAGGATGCCCCAGGTTCTTGATAGAGAGGGGTTAGGGGTCCCGCAGTACCCTCAGACGGATTTTTCATATGTCCAGGATGGGGTCCGATTGAGGGTGCAAATCCCTAAGCCTGAGCGGCTTCCACGAGCTTTCCGGCCTCGTCCGAGTATGAAGGTATGGCTTTTCCTTCCCACCTCTTTTCTTGCTTCTGTCTTTTCTTTTCTTTCCTGTCATCATTTTTTGCTTCAACTGTTTCTGACGCTTTTGCTTTTGTGCAGTTTTCGGAGGTGGTCGTGGAGAGGCTGACGAAGCAGGTGATCGGGGCTAAGAGATTTATCAGGAGGATGGTTGCTTGCGGGGCTCCTCAGGCTAGAGCGAGGCGACCACGGCCGGCGCCTGTCAGGCGGGAGGCTTCCCCTATTCCTTCAGAGACTTCTTCCGAGACTCCTCTTTCTCCTCTCCTTGATCCTCGCGCGGTACTACCTTCGGACCACGTCATTCTCGGAGATCCTTACGGGCAGGGACACGTCTGGCAGCATGGTGGATCTTCTTCGCACGTCCAGGAGTCTGACGCCTTCACCTTCGGATATGATTTCTTCGCAGATCTTGGCTTGCCCTATCAGAGCGTGCCGGTTGGTCCTGACGAGCCTTCTTCCGGGGACGAGGACGATGATTCTGAGCCTGAGATTTTCATGGCTACAGAGGAGGCGGGCCCGAGCCGCAAGAGGGACCGGGGGAAGGGCCCAGCCACCGAGGACTCTGACTGACGATCCTTCGAGACTGATTTTTTTTTTTTGAGATTGATTTTCTGAGATTGTATTTAGACAGATACAGTTTATTTTTCTATGCACATTTTTTTTTTGCTCTTTTCTTCTTTTCTCTTTTTTTTGGGATGTAATAATTTAGGATTATTGTTACCTACTTTTTTTTTGATTGATTTTTTTTTTTGCACACTCCCTTTATTTTTGGAATGTAATAATTTAGGATTTTATTTTATGAATGCAATGCAGTATGAATGCAATGTTGCATGAGCCTTGGTTTTTTGGTAAGGGTGTAGATGTTTGGTGCATGGACTGGTTTGACAAAGCTTTGGGCCGGGACAAAATATTCCTTTGGTACGGCTTGACTGCAAAGATTTTTCTGATGGGAGACAATCATGTCCGCGCGGATAGGACCTGCATCTGACATTGTCCTTTAATTTTGCTTCAGATCTGGTCTCACTTTATTTCAAATTCAAATACCTTCTTCAACCACCAGTTCAAACAGCCATTTTCGGGGAGAAGGAGAGAAAATCCATGGAAAACCTTAGAAAAACTCCATCAAAATTGTCCCAAGAATCCCAAATGTCATTCTTCAACAAATTCAAGGATTGGTCCCGGGAGATTATGCATGAGAGGAGGTCATTCTTTGAAGAAAGGTACAAGGTGAAGTGTTTATGGTCCCTCAAAGAATTGGTTCCGGATTATGAGCTTTTGAGAGCTTCTTCATCATTTTGGGATACTAGAAGGCATGTTTTTTGCTTTTCTTACAACGAGGTTGTTCCGACCGTGGAAGAATTTTGGGCTTTGCTTGGCGGTCCGGAGGTGGAAGAGATTGCGGTTCCTTTGCCCGGAGGGGCCTCTTTTGTTGATAGATTGTGCAACCTCCTTCATCTTTTCCCGAAGGAAGCACAAGGTATGATCTGTAGTCCCGATCACTTTGATATTTCCGGTCTCCCTGATAGATTTAGGGGCTTAGGCTTGCTTGATGATGCCTATTGGGATGCCTTTGCACTTTGCATGTTCGGGACCTTGTTCATGGTCTATTCTTTTGGGATCTGTCATTGGTCCCTGCTGGATGTAGTCGTTCATTGTCGCTTGGGCAGAGATGTTGTACCTCTGATCCTGGGGGAGACTTTTCATGCTCTCGATAGGCTGGCAACTGGGAGACGGTATATGCACGGGGGCAGCCCGTTCCTCTTGACCCTGTGGCTGATGGAGCGTTTGGGGGTTCTTCGGGAAACTTCTGATATGATCAAGCCTTGGACATTCGCCAGGAGAGGGGTTGCTGTAGATTTTGATGATCAGGGCTCATGGGAGCGTTGGATGGCTGGTTGCCGGACAGAAGATATCAGATGGTCAGTGCCTTGTTGGCAGGTGGAGACTCGCAGAGTACTTCAGGACGGATCTCCCGTGGTTATGCTTCCAGGGCTTTCTCAGTCCAGCTTCTATATTCCGTCCTTGGTTCTGAGACAGTTCGGCTTAGAGCAGGTACCTTTGGAGGACTTTGATGATATAGCCACCAGGGTGGTGGCTCCTGTTTCTATGGATAATCCTTCGGTGTTTTCCTTTCTTTCCCGAGCATGGAGGTATGACGTCTTTCCTCCTCGGGTTATCCTCAGGCGTCCGAGACCTGTGTTCTTGACCACTTGGTACCTGGATTGGTACGAGAGGCATTTTGGAGAGACTCAGATGGCTATTTTGAGGCGGCGTGAGGCCATTGTGGGTGCGGAGGACCTGACAGTTTCCGAGAGGAGGAGGGCCGAGGCGAGGGCCAACCCTCATGACAGGAGCGGAGACGCTGTGACCGACTATGAGGCTTATGTCAAGAGACAGGAGAGGAGGACTCCTATGCTACCAGCTAGGCTACAGGAGATGAGAGATGATGCTAGGGCTACCAAGGCCCTGACAGAGGCTGGTTTGATAGATCCTGTTCCTATACCAGAGCTCGGTAGGAGGAAGACCGACATTTTTCCTGTTCAGAAGAAGAAGACTCGAAGGGGGAAGAAGAGGGGAGAGGCCAGTTCGAGTGGCATGGAGTGACTCTGAGGTTTCCGAGTATCCCTTTCTTGTCATGGCAGACACATTAGTTTGATTATGTATCTTAATTTCTTTTAGCAGGTTGCCAGTTGTAGGAATGAATCGGGCTTAGACTCATCAAAAAGTTTTTAACTTGTAATGAATATTTGAATTGCTTCAGAGTTTTTCGAGACGCTTTCATGGTCTGATCAGTTGTATTGATGTCAGAGTATGACTTTTATTCGTGCTTTAGACCGAATCGTTTTCGGCTACCTACGTTCCCCTCATTTTGAGGAGCTCAGGTCTTCGTAGTTCAACCTGGTTTTTTTATTGTTTTTTTTTTGTTTGTTGTTTTTTTTTGTTTTTTGTTTGTTTTTTTTTGTGCAACCCTGTTTTTTACCTAGGCCGCCCTTTTCGGGTTTTCAACCTAGTTGGGTATTACTCTTTTGGCACTCTTTTTTTTTTGTTTCTTTTTTTTGTTTTACGCGTAGTATTTGCGCAGCTTGTCACCATTCACTGGGTGTACAAAGGGATTTCCATCGAGGTCTGCAAGTTGCATGGCTCCTCCGGAGAAGATCTTCTGGACGACGTATGGCCCAACCTGCATGTGCTCCCATTTGCCGAGGGGGTTGATACGGACTGGGGGCTTCTCTTTCAAAACGAGATCACCTTCTCGGATCTCCCGATGCTTCACTTTCTTGTCGAAGGCTCTGGCCATTCTCCCTTGGTAGGCTCGGATGTGTTCCATGGCCTTCAATCGGCGTTCATCTAGCAGGGCCAATTCATCATGGCGACTCTGGAGCCATTCGACCTCGTTGATCTGGCTTTCCAACAACACACGGAGTGAGGGGATTTCTAGCTCGATTGGGAGTACGGCTTCCATTCCGTATGTGAGGGCAAACGGTGTTTCCCCAGTTGCCGTTCTGACTGATGTTCTGTAGCCCCAGAGTGCCAGGTGTAGCTTCTCGGGCCAATCTCTGCCTCGGACAGCCATTTTTCGGATGATGTTTTCCAAAGTCTTGTTTGCTGCCTCGACGGCTCCGTTGGTTTGGGGCCTGTAGGGAGATGACTTGTGACGGGTTATTCTGAATTCTGCCAGCAGTCTTTCACATTCCCCTTCGAAGTGGGATCCATTATCTGAGATGATTTCGGCTGGCAACCCGTATCGGCATATGATGTTCTCTTTGATGAAGAGGGCTACTTTCCTTGAGTTGAGGATTTTGTAGGATTTTGTAAGGCATCCTTTCCAGTTCCTTCGAAGAAATCACCAATCTGCGTCTCTTTAGGCTCTTCCGCAGTTCCCAGATTCACACTCGTCAAAATCTCTTCGGCAGCTTGGGCTCGATTTTCCTCTTTCCGGATAACCTGCTTAAAGATTTTTTTTGTTTGATTTTTTTTGTTTAATGTGTCTGCTTCTTTATCTAATGAATTATTATCAAATGTTTTTTATTTATTAATTAATTCATCATTAGTTAAAGTGGCAATCAAGGGATACTCAGAAAGGTTCGTCATTTCATTAGGAACGAAAAGGAAGTACAACATTTGCTACAGACTCGTAGTCTTCAGGCGTAGGGTCGTCGGACGACTCTAGAGACTCGACCTTAACAATGAAAGACTTGGAGGACTTTTCCTAGATTGACACAAAGGGATGGGAGACCAATCCAGGCTTGGTGATCATTTCTTCTTTGGTCGCGGACGGGCCTGAGAGAGTTTCCCGATTCTTTAATGGCATCGCTGTCAGGGGCGTCATGACTCGGGAATTGTACTGTGCTCCTTCCTCGATCATCGCTACCATTTCTTTGACTGAGCTGAAATCAATCAGGTCTGGCACCTGGACCTCTTCTTCGAACAACTGCTGCATAATCGGACCATCCCAATCATCTGAAGGGAATTCTGCGGCCTTAGCTTTCGGCACGGTCAATTCAAACTCAGGTTTCGGACCTTCCTGGTGTGAATACCCCGTCCCGATGCAACACGCATTCGGAAGTTTGAAACAAATAATCATATAATGTCGAATCGAAATGGGATATTCATTTAGTGACACTCGCTTTAAACCATATTAAAATATTAGTTTAAATTTTGAGAGTCGCCACGCCACTTTGATATAGCCCAAAGCTTTGGAAAAAGGCTAAACAGTTAATTGGGTTCGGGGGTCAAGTTACAACAGAAGAAGAAACGCTATCACTCCTATTGCCCGACGGATCGGTCTTTCTAGCATATGGGGGTGTTGGTTGTGTGCGGTGTTTACAGGAATAGATAGAAGAAACGGGATCATGCATAAGGAGGAGGGGAGAGAAAGAATTAATTGATGATCACACCCTAGAACCTTTGAGTTAGGCCCTCGAAAGGTGCACTAATCAACATTCATCCTTGGGGAATTGTTGATCATGGGATAATTATTACTAAGGTGGAAAATAAGAAATAGTTCCTAGATCCATTGGGTTTTCTTGGGTGAAACCTTAGATCATCCTCGGCTATGCATATTTAAATATATTAAAAAAGGTCCTAAATCTAGCATAAAGGCACAATTAAAATATAATAAGCATGCAAATATTATTATAATATGGCGATAATAATAATAATAGGGAACGAAAATATTAATAAGAGCTTTACCAATTGTAGCAAGACTTTGGGATCGAATCTAGGGCGATTCGAAGAACGTGGGGAGAGATATAGAAAAATCAAGTGTAGTCTTGAATTTCCGGAATAAAATGTGTGTCGAAAACTGATACCGGGCACACCTATTTATAGTGCTTCGGTAATTGGGCTGGACCAGAGGAAGGGTCGATCGGCCTTAAATATAAGAGTCGATCGGCACAGAAAAGAAGGGTCGATCGGCCCTAAGTTTTAGGTTCGATCGGCACAGAAAAGAAGGTTCGATCGGCCATTTAAAGGATAAGGGCCGATCGGCACTATCTCCTGGCGTACTTTCCACGCGTACGGCCGACGGCGGAGGGGACAGAATAATGAATAGATTTTTAGGGTTTTGTTTTAATTAACCGGGCCAAGATATTTGAAATACCTTTTTTAGGACCGGGTACTAACAGTAGCCCCTCGGCGATGCTTCTTGTAAGACAAGTGGGGTCGACGATAAAAAATAGGATCCGTCCTGAAAAAAGGGATTTCAGGAGGTGAAACGATGATCTTGCGGATGTGAGGTTTGGACTCGAGCTGAGTCGCAAATGGAAGATGACCAGGTAGGTCGAGCGACTGGACCCACGTCGGGCTACCTACGTATCCCAAGAGGAATCAAGCCAAGTCGTAGTTCGAAAGAGTGAGCGTTTAGTACCCAAGAATGGCGGACGTGTGGCGTCTCAAACCGAAGATATGATTGTGTGGGAATCACCCGAAAAATATGTGACTGCATGGAGTCATCTAGAATATGGGGACGTGACTGCGCGAAAGTCACTGGAATGTGAAGACGTGACTGCGCGAAAGTCACTGGAATGTGAAGACGTGACCGCGCGAAAGTCACTGGAATGTGAAGACGTGACCGCGTGAAAGTCACTGGAATGTGAAGACGTGACTGCGTGAAAGTCACTGGAATGTGAAGACGTGACTGCGTGAAAGTCACTTGGGTAACTATGCGGGAGTCACCCAAAAATTGTGAGAGTATGACTATGAGGGAGTTACCCGGAAAATTGGAATTTTAACTGTGTAGGAGTCACCCTGGAAAAATAGGAATTTGAGTTTGTGAGAGTTACCCTGAAAAATAAGGATTTGACTTTGTGGGAGTCACCCCGAAAAATAAGGATTTGACTTTGTGGGAGTCACCCCGAAAAATAAGGATTTGACTTTGTGGGAGTCACCCCGAAAAATAAGGAATTTGACTTTGTGGGAGTCACCCCGAAAAATAAGGATTTGACTTTGTGGGAGTCACCCCGAAAAATAAGGAATTTGACTTTGTGGGAGTCACCCCGAAAAATAAGGAATTTGACTTTGTGGGAGTCGCCCCGAAAAATAAGGATTTGAATTTGTGGGAGTCACCCCGAAAAATAAGGAATTTGAATTATAAATAATAAAACAAAAAAGATTTTGAGTTATATAAAAATAAAAGGAGTAAGAGTTTTTTGAAAAACGGGGGGTATTAAATATCTGGTCAACCGCTTGAACCGAGGAGACGCGTGTCGAGGCAGGGAAGAGAAAGGGTCGATCGGCCCTTCCTCCTGATTGGCCAAGGACAGATTGACGCGGATCCGCATCGCCAAGATGGAATCCTGACCGCTCGTTGATCAAAAGAAACACAAAACAAAGGGCCGATCGGCCCTTCATCTTATTGGTCAGTTTCTCGGCCGATCGGCCTTTAAATCCGCTGTCTTCTTTTCCCTTTTTACGCTTCTTCTTCTCCGTCGATTCTGAAAGCTTTTTCTCGCCGGAAGAATTGCTTGAGTTCCTCCATTGATTTGCGTTGAATTTTGCTAAGGTTTTGCCATGGATCCAGACGCTGCCGCCTTGGAATTCTTGCTCAATCGACCGGATAATCCATCCTTGGGCTCATATACCGGTGGTATGGGCGATGCTTTCTTTGGCTATGGCGGAGGGGTTGGTGCTAGTGGCCATGGTGCCGGTGGCAGCTACGGTTCTGGCGGTTTTGGGGGCGATTATGGCAACATGGGTGGTGGTTTTGATGGTGGTTATGGAGGTTATGGTGGTGGTGATGATGGCAGCCATGGCGGCAGTCATGGTGGTCACGACGGCAGTTACGGCGGCAGTCACGGCGGCGGTGGCGGCGGCAGTCATGGCGGCAGCGGTGGCGGTCACGGCGGCAATGGCGGTGGTAACGGCGGCGATGATGATGAAGAGGAAGGTGATCCTGACGCCGGGGAGAGCGATAGGAGTGATGCTGGCGGGGACGTTGAGGCTAGGAGGTGGCGGGCTTCGCGCAATTATCGACCATCGAGGCTGCATTTTCTGTTGCACAACCAGTCTGACTTTTATCCGGGTTTGGAATTTCACAGGTCCACGGGACTTCGATCCCGTGTCGGGATGAAGGTATAAAATAATTTTATTTGGCAATAAAATAATTTATGCATGTACAAAGTGTTTATTATTTTAAATGCGAGTAATGACACATACCTGTGCTGTGTTTACCTGCAGGGGAAGAAGATGAAGGGACGCAGCTCCCTTAAGGCGGTCGGAGAGTTGTGGGCGGCCTTGCCGGCCGGTGAGGGTGGTCCTCGGGAGCGAGTACAGAGCTTGGGGTTGGCCCCCTTTTTTGACATGGTCCTGTAGATGGGCTAGACCAGGAAGTGCACTGCGGTGGTGAAGGCGTGTCGGGAGTTTTGGTGGGACACGACACATACCTTCCATTTGAGTTGGGGGGAGGCCACGATCACTCCTACAGACTTCGCCGTTCTTACCGGCTTGAGGTTCACAGACATAGCACTGCCTTTTGATGATACTCTTCATGCCGATCCGGCTCGTCAGGTCCAGTTGTTTGGCGCTAGCTTAGGCTCGAGCAGAAATTTTGGTGTTGATGCGGGGAAGTTGTACAGGCTGGTTAGGGCTGCTATTGATCGGTATAGGGCTGGCCAGTACGGGCTTGACGCACTTGTCCGGGGATTCCTTTGGTACGGATTCTCAGTGGCGCTCTTTCCCAACTCGGGCCCAGTATGCCGATTTTCTTTGTTGGGTGCCTTAGTGGACTTGGATCTGGTACGAGACATCTCCTGGGGAGGTGCTGGCTTGGCCGAGCTGTATCGAGCCCTGGATACTGTCTCGAGGTCTAATACCTCTTCTTTTGACGCTTTTCAGTTTGTTCTGGAGGTATGCCAACTTTTATCATTTTCATTGTCCTCTTACTTGTTACTTGTCTTTCTGTCTTTATAAATATCTGCTTTCCGTGTCTTTTGCAGGCATGGGTCTATGAGATTTTTGGCGTCCCGCCGTTCACTTTGCGGGATCAGACTCGGGATGTGCCCGTCTTACGCTACTGGAGGAAGGAGAATCGGATTGAGGGGTTCCCGAAGACGATCCGTGAGTCTGAGCTGAGGGCTGTTTTTGATGGTCCCAGTAGGCCCGAGTTTTTGCTCTACCCATGGACTCCTGAGGCCTCAGAGACGGTTGGTGCTGTTCGAGATGTGACTGCTTCCCGCAGATTATTGGTTGGCTTGCTTGCTGATGAGATGTACTTGGGTGAGCGGGTGACGAGGCATCATTATGCGTGGGCTCCGCTTTATGCGCCCCAACATCCTCCCAGGAACATGTGGTATCCGAACCGATTGGCGAGGAGGGCGGAGTATCTGCTTGGGGTCCCTGCTTATCAGTTCCGGCTTGATATGGGCTATGTGGAATTTGTGGAGCTTTTTCTGAGATCACCGCAGGTGGTGAGGCAGACTGCTGAGGCTGCCGAGGCTGCCGGTATGGGGGTGCAGGGCTTAGTTATCCCCGAGCCGATGGGTGCTGGACATCCCGAGATTGTAGATATGCCTCCATTTCCCGACCATTTCTTTGTGCATATGGCTGACGGGGAGGTGAGGGTAGACTTGACACCCACAGAGGCTGACGAGGTCGAGGGTGCTCAGCTTCCTCCAGGCGGTGCCGGCGGGGTATACCTCTTACTTTTCCTTCTTATGCATCGATCATTATGTTTTAGCCATGGTGTAACTCTCGCGCTTGATCTTGCAGGTTACCCGGGATTCTTACGTGCGTGCTGTGAGGCAGACCAATGTACTGAGCCGTCTGCTGAGGAGTGTGGTGCAGGCACTTTCTTGCCAATCCCGGAGGTCAGTGGACGTGGATCCGGCGCATAGGAGATAGCGATCCCATGAAGAGGGTAGCTCGACATCCAGATTTTCTCGTGGTCACGCTTTGACCTCCCGTCGGGGTCATTAGGACTTTTTATTTTGTAGTACCTGTAGGAAAAAAGTAGGAAAGAAGCATGCAGACTCTAATTTTATGCTGACTCACTGATGTAATGCAAATGCTTTATGTACTGGTTTATGGGTTTAATATAAAATTTAGCACTTTCTATTTTATGAACATTTTCTATTTATGGATATTATCTATTTTTGTACACTGCATTGAATAAATAGGGACAATATTGTAACAAAATAAAACATGTGAAGCCTTAGAGTCCTTGAGCTGCTGAAGCTGCGCCGTACTTGGGGAAGCAAAAGGGTCGATCGGCACAAAATTAAAGGTTCGATCGGCCCATAAACAAAGGTTCGATCGGCCTTATGTTGGGAGGCAGTTTTTTCTTCCTGGAAAGGTGCCGATCGGCCCTATGCTATCCTTTTACTGCACGGATTGCCTCAGTCCTTTTCCTGTACGGAGTCCAATACCAATACCTATATATTCCCTTGCAACCGACGGGTATAAGCACACTCTTTCTTTTCTTTGCCTTTTCCACTGCTATTTCTTTCTTTTCTTGCCGTGAACAACCATGAACTCCCATCCTTCCGTTTTGATGGAGAAGCAAAGCAGTTTTGAGAGTGATTTGGCTGTTTGGGTATCCAAGGTACCTCGCTCCGTTCGTCATGCCTTTGACAAACGCTTTGGGGTAAAGTGCATTTGGTCCCTTTTGCCCATGCATCCCAACTGGAACCTCTTACACGCAGCAGCTGCCTTCTGGGATGCATCCAATCATGTCTTCAATTTTTCCTACAACGAGATTACACCCACCTACGAAGATTTTCTTGTTTCCTGGTGGAGGAGACGATGTCGGTTTGATAGCGGTTCCTCAGATCGAGTTCCGTTGGTGACAAGGGTGGCTAAATTTCTGCGCATCCTGATTTACTGTGGCTAGAGGTTTAGTTGAGGGGTGTGGATATAGATATATGTGATTTGCCTGGGAGGTTTGCTCATGGTGATGACTTTGACCTGCATTTTGCTTTGGATTGCTTGGCCTTTTGCTTGTTTTCCAAGGTCCTATTCTCTCCTTACGTGGGGTAGCTACCGCTGGGATGTCTTGATATGGTTGATCGTGCCCGTTCGGGAGGAGTATCGCCCGGTTCTCTTGGGCGAGACACTTCATGGTATATCTCGTATAGCTAGGGGTGCTCCACTCATGACTAGAGGCAAGGCCAAATTATCGACCACATGGCTCGAGGATCGGCTTTTGTTCTAGAGATTCCCTTCGAGTGTTAAGCCTTGGTTTCACGGTTGCAGGAGGAAGGTTGGTCCGCTTCCCGCTTATCGAGCGGGAGTGGAAGATGTACTTGGTGAGATGGATACAGAGCAGATTCTGGTGGCGAGTACAAAGATTGGGGTCTCTCTTCATTCGAGAGCCTTCAACTCTCGGGCAATGCTCGATTCACAGGACCAGCCTTCAAATGGAGACCACCACTTTTTACTATGCAGAGCGGGTACTTTGCCAATATGGCATGGAGCAGTCCGTCCTCAAACTTGGGGATCTTTCAGCTTGATGATTCTGCCAAGGTTCTTCCAATGGACGTTGGTGTTTCGGCCTGATGGTAGGCTTACGGAGTTCTCATGGGATGCCACAAGTTTATCTTGCACAGCACTGGACCCTTAGCACTCATCTGTCACATGCTTATTTAACATGGTATGAAGAAAACTTGGGACCGATGAAGGAGATTTTATATGATTTGAGACGGAGATTGGATCCCTAACATATCTTTCGAGCCGTTTCTCGTAGACAGAGAAGCTTTGGAGACTTCTTCAGACAAAGTGGAAGAGCATCCTCCCAAGAAGATTGAGCGGAAGTTGAAGGATAAGGCGATCGAAGATGTTCCCCCATCGAAGAAAAAGTATTCGCCTTACTTTAAGAGAGAGGCCAAGAAGAAACCGACTCGACGAGCTGCCAAGAAGAAGAAGGATCTGAGATGAGGGGCCTAGCGCAAGGAGTAGACCTATATGTCCGAGTATCCACCTACACATGCAGACACATTAGTTATTTAGTTTGTCTTTTAATTTTTTTAGTTTCTTTTGCAAGTTATGTAGTCATTAGTATAGTCGAGCTTAGACTCATCAAATAAGTGTAATCACGCATTGATTGTGGGAATGAAAAAGTTTATTGCTTTAGTAAAAACAGACCGGATCTTTATTTATTTTTTGGACCGCGCCGATTAAGGCTGCCTACATTCCCCTTTTACAATGAGAACCAAGGGGCTCAGGTCGTCGTAGTTCATTTTCGTCAAGCTACTAATTTTAGAAAGGGAAGATAGAAGCGGGACAATTTTTATATATATATTTTTTTTGTTTGCTCTAACTTTTGCCTAGACCGCCCTTTACGGGTTTTCAATCTAGCGAGCTTTTGCTCTAATTTTTGCCTAGACCGCCCTTTGCGGGTTTTCAATCTAGCGAGCTTTTGAACGCACCCTTTTCTTTTTATTGCTAGACTGCCCTTTTTACGGGTTTTCAATCTAGCGGGCTTCTTTTTTTGCGTTTTTTTTTTTTTTTTTTATTTGAGGGGGAGAATTTAATCATAGTAGCGCCTCGAGCTTGGGATTGACGGGCTCTTGAATTCGTTGCCATCCAAATCTTGCCATTTTAACTCGCTCCACCTTCGAAAATATCTTCTTGATCACATACGGGCCGGTCCATGTGGGGGCCCACTTCCCGAGAGGGTTGAACTTATTGGGAAGTCGCTGTTTCAAGACCAAATCTCCTTCCTTAATGTCTAAGGGCTGCACCTTCTTGTTGAAAGCTCTTGCTGTCCGTCTTTGGTAGGCTCGGATGTGTTCCATGGCTTTGAGTCTACACTCGTCAAGTGTGGCCAACTGATCGTATCGGCTGCGGAGCCATTCAACTTTTGCTACTTGATTCTCTAGTAAGATCCTCAAAGACGGGACTTCCAGTTCAACCGGGAGCACTGCCTCCATCCCATACGTCAGAGCAAAAGGAGTTTCACCTGTAGCGGTACGGACGGAAGTTCTATATCCCCAAAGTGCCAATGGTACTTTCCACGCATACGGCCGACGGCGGAGGGGACAGAATAATGAATAGATTTTTAGGGTTTTTATTTAGAGGGGGGAGAATTTAATCATAGTAGCGTCTGAGCTTGCTGAGATTGACGGGCTCCTTGAATTCGTTGCCATCCAAATCTGCCATTTTAACTGCTCCACCTTAAAATATCTTCTTGATCACATACGGGCCGGTCCATGTGGGGGCCCACTTCCCGAGAGGGTTGAACTTATTGGGAAGTCGCTGTTTCAAGACCAAATCTCCTTCCTTAATGTCTAAGGGCTGCACCTTCTTGTTGAAAGCTCTTGCCGTCCGTCTTTGGTAGGCCTGGATGTGTTCCATGGCTTTGAGCCTACGCTCGCTGCTGCCAACCGATCGTACCTGGCCGCGGAGCCATTCAACTTCTGCTACTTGATTCTCTAGTAAGATCCTCAAAGACGGGACTTCCAGCTCGACTGGGGGAGCACCGCTCCATCCCATACGTCGTAGCAAAAGGAGTTTCACCTCGTAGCGGTACTGACGGAAGTTCTATATCCCCAAAGTGCCAATGGTAATTTCTCGCCGCCCCTACCTCGAATTGCCGTTTTTCGATTATCTCGCTCAATCGTCTTGTTAGCCGCAAGCTGACCGCCCGTCGTCCGAGGCCTATAAGGGGAGGACTTGTGTCGGGTAATCTTGAACTCTGCCAGTAATCTGTCACAATCTCCACCAAAGTGAGACCCATTGTCCGAGATGATCTCATTCGGTACCCCATATCTCGCATATGATATCCTCCTTAATGAACCGTGCCACCTTCTTGGAAGTCAACACCTTGTAAGACTTTGCCTCAATCCACTTGGTGAAGTAATCGACTACTAATACAAAACAATGCCCATTGCTTCCTAGTGTAATCTTGCCAATCACGTCAATTCCCATGTCGCAAATGGCCAAGGGGTTACCATGTTGCACAACTCGTGAGGGGGTACATGGTTCGATTGGAACACATTTGGCATTTGGGACATTTCCGCACAAACCGGATGCGCCCGCTTTCTATAGTGATCCAATAATAACCCAACCGTGTGATTTTCTGCCTCAACATTCTGGCGTTCATGTGCGGACCGCATAAGCCATCGTGTACCTCTTCCATGATCGTTTCTGCCCGTTTTGCATTTACACAGAGCAATATGAGACCATCGTAATGCCTTTTGTATAAGGTATCATCTAGTAGAACAAACTGTCCGGCCAATCGCTTCAATGCCTGTAAGCTTTTGGCTTTCACGTCTCCTAGAAAAGATACGTCACCCTTCTTGAGATACTCATAAATCTGTGTGTACCACTGATCCTTGTTTTCCTCGGTGTCAACTTGAATCTCGCAGCAGTAGGCTTCGCAGCAGTAAGCGGGGTTCTCTCTCCGACCAACTACGAATGGTTTTACGTACATTCCGTGAGGGATTTCGACCAAAGAAGCAAGAGTAGCTAAAGCGTCAGCGAACCTATTCCTGTCTCTGGGTAGGTAATGGAATGTCACTTCTCTGAATTGTCTGACTAGCTCGTCCATGTAAGTCTGATACTGTTGCAGGTAGGGATCAACGTTCTTCCACTTCTTGGATGTCTGATTGATAATCAAGGCTGAGTCTCCATATACCTCCAACTCTTTCACATTACGCTCTAAGGCTGCTTCTAAACCAGCTATGCAAGCCTCATATTCAGCTGCGTTGTTGGTGGTTGTAAAATTCAGCTTGATGGCGATGGGGGTGTGCTCATCCTTGGGATCAACCAAAAGGATTCACACTCCATTGCCTCTCTTGTTTGTAGCCCCATCAAAGAATAGTTGCCATCTCTCTTCTGTATCCAGGCTAAAAATCCCCTCGTCTGGAAACTCTGGTTCAAGCCCCTGTTCTTCTGTACTAGGAAACTCTGCTAAATGATCTGCCATGGCTCGCCCTTTAACTGCTTTTCTTGGCACATAGGTGATGTCGAATTCTCCCAGAAATACTGACCATTTGGCTAACCTCATGGACAGAGAAGGCTTGTCGAACAAATACTTAATTGGATCCATCTTTGACACCAGTAGAATTGGATGTGCCGACAAGTAGTGCTTGAGCTTATTAACCACCCAAACTAGCCCGGTGCAAGTCTTTTCCAACGCTGAGTAGTTTAGCTCACTCCCCTGCAGCTTTCGGCTAACGAAATAAACAGCGTTCTCCACTCGAGAATCCTTGGCTTCTCAGGCCAAAGATAGCCCCAACGCCGTATCGATTCATCGTTAGGTACAAGAGCAATGGTTTCTCCGAATGCGGGGGACGAAGGATAGGGGGATTGACCAAATATTTCTTGATTTCCTCGAAGGCCTCTTGACACTTCCAGTCCCAATCCACACTTGCGGTCTTCTTCATCAGTCTGAAAATCGGCTCACACATAGTAGTCAATTGATTAATGAAACGGCTGATGTACTGTAATCGTCCCATAAATCCCTTAACCTCCTTTTCTGTACGTGGTGGCCTCATTTCCATGATAGCTTGAATCTTCCTTGGATCTGCCTCAATCCCGCGTTCTGTGACCATGTAACCCAGGACCTTTCCTCGAATAACCCCGAATGTACACTTGGCAGGATTCAGTCGCATGGAGTGCTCGCGCAATCTGTCGAAGAATTTCCTCAAATCAATAAAGTGCTGACCGTCTGACCCTTTGGAATGAATGATCATATCGTCGACATACACCTCAATCTCTTTATGAATCATGTCATGGAATAATGATGTGACCGCTCTCTGATATGTAGCCCCTGCATTCTTCAACCCGAATGGCATTACCGTGTAACAGTACGTTCCCCATGGCGTAGTGAAAGCTGTCTTCTCTTGGTCTACCTCAGCCATCTTGATCTGATTATAACCCGTGAAACCATCTACAAATGACTTAACCTCGTAATTAGCAGTGGCATCTACTAACATGTCGATGTTGGGTAGCGGGAAGTCGTCCTTTGGGCTAGCCTTGTTGAGATCTCGGAAGTCAACACAAACTCTGACCTTGCCGTTCGATTTACTGACCGTCACAATGTTGGATAACCACGTCGGATACTCGATGACTCTGATAAAACCCACCCGGAGGAGCTTCTCTATCTCTTCTTTGACTTGCAGAGACCATTCTGGCTTGATGCGGCGCAATTTCTGCTTGACAGGCTTGGCGTCTGGTGCTAGTGGTATCCTGTGCTCCACTATTGAGTTATCCAGCCCCGGCATATCCTTATATGACCATGCGAACACATCCGAATATTCTTTGAGCAGCTCGATCAAAGCTTCCCTTTCAGTCCCTTCGAAGAAGCTTCCGATTTGCGTCTCTCTCGGATCCTCTTCCGTTCCCAAATTAATACATGCTAACACCTCATCGGCAGCTTGGGCTCGACCTTCCTTTTGATTAATAACTTGCTCAGAAATTTCTTTAATGTATTCGTTGTTTAGTGTGTCTGCTTCTTCTAATGAATCATTATTAACTAAGTTAATTTGATTAAGTTGAGCATTATTTTTAGTTAATTTATCATTTAAAAGACTGGCTATGAGGGGATACTCGGAAAGATCTAGCTTTTCATTCATTGCGAAAGGGAAAATAACATTTGCGACTAAGTCATAGTCCTCTGACGTGAGGTCATCAGACTTAGAAGAGGACTCAAATTCAAAAGAAAACACATCCGACTCAGACACAACAGACGACTTGGGAGAAACAGAGGACTTGGGGGAACCAACAGGAGGAGGAATCAGTCCTAGCTCTTCAACCATGTATTTCTTCGTGGCTACGGGTCCGCCAAGTATGCACCAATTCTTCAGCTTCCCGGTCATGGGTGTCACCAACGTCCTTGGATCGACGTCGTCTGTCTGCTCTGCTCCAATGACTGCAACCATATCATCCTCTATATTCAGATTCCCCAAATGCTGTAGCAGGGTCTGACCATCCCATTCCTCTGGCTCTTCTGGAACTGCAATATTCTCGACCAACGGCTCATCCAAAGATACTTGCCCTAGCAGATCTGCCAACTTGTCTTCAGTCTTGACGGCATACTGGCTCTGAATCATGACAACCTTGCCTCTGATGGCTTGCTAGAGTCCGCTCATGTCTTATGAGGATCGATGTGATCGGACTCATTGCCAACATAGTATGGTCCTATGGGGTCACACGCATCGAACGAATTGTCAAAAATGAAGAATATGGAGTTTTTGTTCTCAGGGGACGACTCGTCCCCGTGCCGTAACCAACTATTCCCCTTAAGGGGACGCCGGATTCGGCCGGGTGCCGTGGGACGACTCGTCCCCCTGGGCACCGGATCGACGCGAATTGACTTAAAACTAGGGTTTTCGCGAAGGGAAAAGTTTTATAACGTATAAATACTTACCCCTGGTTGCCCTAGCCGTCAAGAGAACGTTTTGGCTTGAGAGAAACACTTAGAGTGGGAGATTTCAATTGAGAATTGAGAATCAAACACCACCAAATCCATTGTTCTTCATTGATTTAACGGTGTTTCAATCAATCGGATCTAGCAATCCTCCTAGAAGAGTTCTAGGGTTCGTTCCTGCATCGTGGATAAACATAGAGGATCTTCGTTCATCAAGATCTTTGGTTCGTGATTCCCGTTCGTTCATCAAGGATTAACAAGATCATTCAATCTGGAGTTGGGTCAAGTTTATCAAAGGCAAAAGCATTCAAGGTTGGTAATTCTATTTCATCTCTCTTAATTATTCATCTAGAACGGATTCTAGGGCTTGGGTTTTTTCGAGTTATTGCTTATTCCGCTGCGCATGGACCCTCGAAACCCTACAGTGGTATCAGAGCCCCGTTCATGATGCTTAGTTAGATAATCATGATAATTATGTAATATGATTATATGAATTTTCATGATGTGCATGATCTAGAATATGAAATTGTATGAGTTTTACTTGTGAAGTAATTGTATACTCCCTCCGTCCCATAATACTTGACACACATTTCTATTTTGGGCGTCCCACTGATAAGTCACACTTCCTAAAATGGCAAAGAATCTTTACTATTCCCTCCACTCATTCTCTCTCCTACATTATTTTAATACTCACAACACCATTATAATTTACTATTCTCTCCACTCATTCTCTCTCCTACTTAACTATCTACACTCACAACACATCAACCTTTTTACTTTTTCCTTAATTCCCGTGCGGAACAGTAACTGTGTCAAGTATTACGGGACGGAGGGAGTATATAGATATACCATGATTATGAAATTGTAATATATGATTAATATGATTAATCTAGATTATGGGATGTCAAATTTCATTGATATGATTAATGTGATTAATCTAGGATATTTGTGATGTATTACTTGGTATATTGGCTGGACACCAAAACCTTCCCCACAGGCACTTCGATGGAAGTGTGGGATAATCTTGGAGCACGTGGCCGCGTACTAGTAATTACTGATCAAATGTAATATGTGTTGCATCATTCCATGTTCATAATTATGTTCATATAGTTTTCATGAATCAACCTTGGGATGTAATTGATAAGCATGAAAAATTGAGCCTTCTTTGTAATTTGAGTTTGTTTTATGCCACCCATGTTTAAACACTTGTGAGTACACGGGTAGTTTTATGTGGGCTCGCCATAGCGAGGTGCATTAATTCTATCTTTGTATGATCAAGATGAGCAAATAGTGGTTGCTATACGTTTAACATGGTTGAACTCAATTAGGCTATCAAAACGGTTTTGGGCCTAAGGCATAAGATGAGATTGAAACATGTGACATAAGATGTCTATAATCTCATAATGATCTAAGAGTCATATATAGATATGATTGATAAATGTTATCTACCTTTTTTAGTTTAATTTTGAGCAATGTCGTGTCATAGCCGACTTGAAATTAAATTAAAGTTGGGTCTTAGCCTATTAAATTATATTATACATATTTGTATAAGAAGGTTATATAATTTAGTGGGAGTATTTGTGAAAATACGTTAATTAATCTCTTAAATGAATTGGTACTTATATGTGTTCATATCTTGTTGCATATCTTTGTAGATCAATGTCTGTAAACAATAATCAAAACATGTCACTGCGATCAGTCCCCGAGAAGGACAAGTTGAGTTAGAGGAGAATGGCAATAACTATGTGGATTGGATCCGCAGCTTGGGAATTGTTCTCAAACAGGAAAGGAAGTTGTACATTCTCGATGGACCCGTTCCACCCGAGCCGGCCGCTAATGCAACTAAAGCGGAAAGGGACCAACATAAGAAGCATATGGATGATTCTATTGATGTTGGTTGCCTCGATGCTTGCGACCATGTGTAAGGCTCTTCGTAAGGACCTTGTACACATGGAAGCCTATGATTTGGGAAATCATTTGAAGGAAATGTTCCAAATGGGCTTATATAAGCACGTCTTTGGAAAGGTTTGAAAGCACTATGAAGGCTCTTCATTCATGCAAGATGATTGAAGGACAACCTGTTGGGCCTCATGTGTTGAAGATGAAGGGTCACCTCGAACATCTTGAGAGGCTTGGGTATCCTATCCAGCTAGAGCTGGCTACGGATATGATATTGCATTCACTCGAGAGTTATAATCGGCTTTGTTCTGAATTATAACATGAATGGGATGAATAAATCTCTGTCTCGAATTGCATGGGATGCTAAAGAATGCAGAGAACAATATTACCAAGAAAACCAATCAAGTGTTGATGGTGAATAAAGGAAAGGGGTTCAAAAACAAGGGTAAAGCAAAAGTTGCTAAACCGAGGCAAAGGTTGCCGTTATCGAGAAGCCTAAACCCAAATCCCAAAAGGATGCGGTGTGCTACCATTGCAAGGAAACATGGCATTGGAGGCGTAATCGCAAGCTTTATCGGGAAGGATCGAAGAAGAAGGGCAATGAGATTGCCATGACTTCAGTATCTATGTGATAGATATTTTACTTTCTACCTCTAGTTCTTGGGTATTAGATACCGGATGTGGATCTCACATTTGCCTAAATGTGCAGTGGACTAAAGAATAGAAGGTTGCTCAAAGAGGGTGAAGTAGATCTACGGGTTGGAAATGGAGCAAGAGTTGCCGCATTGGCCGTAGGGACTTACGAAGTCACTTTACCTAGCGGATTAATTTTTAGTTTTAAATAACTCGTTATTATGTTCCGGATTTGAGCGTAAAACATTATTTCTATTTCATGTTTAGACAATGAGGGTTACAATTTTCTTATTGCGAATAAGAAATTTTCAATTTATTTGAATGACATGCTTTATTGTGTTGCTCATTCTTTTAATGGCCTTTATGTCTTGGATGTTGAGAATAATGTTGATAATGTCTATCATGTTAGTAAGAAATCCAAACCAAATAATGTGAATGACACATATAAATGGCATTGTCCGTCTTGGGCACATAAACGAGAAACGCATCTCTAAACTCCATAAAGATGGATATTTAGACTCATGTGATTATGAATCATATGATGTTTGCGAAGGACCTTGTTTATTGGGCAAGATGACTAAAGCACCTTTACTAAGAGTAGTGAAAGGGCTAGTGATTTGTTGGCTCTCGTACATACCGATGTATGTGGACCAATGAATAGCATTGCTGGGGAGGATTTCGCATTTCATAACGTTCACTCGATGACTTATCAAGATATGGCTACGTCTATCTCGATGAAGTACAAAAGTGAAGCTTTTGAGATATTTAGAATATTTCAAAGTGAAGTACAAAATCAATTTGGCAAAAACTATTAAAACACTTCGATCCGATCGAGGTGGTGAATATTTGAGCCAAGAATTTGACGATCATCCGAAAAGTTGTGGAATTGTTTAACTTACTCCACCCGGAACACCACAATGGAATGGTGTATCCGAAAGGAGAAATCGAACTCTATTAGATATGGTTCGATCGATGATGAGTCAAGTGAACCTTCCTATTTCCTTTTGGGGACATGCACTGGAAACAGCCACTTTCACACTTAACAAGGTCCCTACTAAATCGGCTCCTAAAACCCCACATGAGATGTGGTATGGAAGAAAGCCTAGCTTATCTTTCATGAAGATTTGGGGATGTGAGGTTTATGTAAAGAAATTGGTTTCTGAACATAAACTTGCACCTAGATCTGATAAATGTATTTTCGTCGGTTATCCCAAGGAAACGAAAGGATATCTATTTTACAACCAATCCGAGAACAAAGTGTTTGTTGCTCGAAATGGTGTCTTTCTAGAGAAAGAGTTTCTCTCTAAAGAAACTATTGGGAGTAAAATTGATCTTGAAGAAATTCAAGAACCCGAAAATGACAAGGAACCGATAGTAGAGACGGAACCAAGTTCACAAGCTGTTGTGGAACCGGTTCAAGATACACAAGTTCTTCGCAGATCGGATAGGATACGATCCGAACTCCGAGAGATATGGATTTCTCATGACGGAAAGTAATGAAGTAGAAATCATTGAGAATGATGAACCTACTTCCTATCAAGAGGCGATGTCCACTCCTGATTCGGACAAGTGGCTAGGAGCCATGGAATCCGAGATCAAATCCATGTACGATAATCAAGTTTGGAACTTGATTGACCCACCTGAAGGTGTAAAAACCATAGGGTGCAAGTGGGTTTTCAAAAAGAAAACCGACATGGATGGGAAGGTACATACTTATAAGGTTAGGCTAGCTAGTTTTCAAGGGGTATAGTGCATTCATGGCGTTGACTATGATGAAACCTTTTCGCCCGTAGCAATGCTTAAGTCTATTAGAATCCTAATTGCCATAGCCGCATATTATGACTATGAGATATGGCAAATGGACGTCAAAACAGCGTTTCTTAACGGAAACCTACTGAGGATGTATACATGATACAACCCGAAGGGTTTGTCGATCCAAAGGGTTCTAACAAAGTGTGTAAGTTGCAGATCCATTTATGGATTGAAGCAAGCTTCCTGAAGCTGAATCTACGTTTGATGAATCGCTCAAAGAGTTTGGCTTCATCAAAAACGAAGATGAACCTTGTGTATACAAGAAGATAAGTGGGAGCATAGTGCTATTTCGGTATTGTATGTCGATGACATCTTGCTCATTGGAAACAATGTTCCTGCACTTGAGACTGTAAAGTCCTGGTTAGGAAAATGTTTCTCAATGAAAGATATGGGTGAGGCGGCTTATATCCTTGGTATCAAGATCTATAGAGATAGATCAAGAAGGATGATTGGTTTGAGTCGAGTACATATATTGACAAGGTCCTTAGAAGATTCAAGATGGAAAATTCTAAGAGAGGATACTTGCCAATGGGACATGGCATTACTCTTAGCAAGACTCATTGTCCTAAGACAAATGATGAGCGAAAGAGAATGAGTGATATACCATATGCTTCGGCAATTGGGTCTATCATGTATGCCATGTTATGTACTAGACGATGTCTCGTACGCTCTAAGCGCAACGAGTAGATACTGCCTCTGATCCCGGGTGAGAACCATTGGATACTGCCAAGAATATCCTTAAGTACTTGAGAAGGACTAAGGATGTATTCTTGGTATTGGGAGGAATGGAAGATGATCTGGTTGTAAAGGGTTACACAGATGCAAGCTTCCAAACCGACAAAGATGACTATAGATCGCACCTGGTTTTGTGTTTATGCTAAATGGAGGTGCCGTTTGTTGGAAGAGTTCCAAGCGCAGCACCGTTGCCGATTCTACAACAAGCCGAGTACATAGCAAAGATCGTATGCGGCTAGGAGGCGGCCTGGATCAAGAAGTTCGTTAGTGACTTAGAAGTCGTTCCGAGTATCACTAACCCGATAGAGTCGTTTGTGACAACAATGGTGCTATTGCCCAAGCAAAAGAACCAAGGTCACATCAGCTGATCCAAACACATTTTGAGACGCTTCCATCTCATTCGAGAAATCCGTGAAAGGGAGGACGTCAAGATATGCAAAGTACCAACGGATGACAACATTTCGGACCCTCTCACCAAGCCTTTACCACAAGCTAAACATGATGGTCATGTTAGGTCCATGGGTATAAGATACATGAATGATCGGGCCTAGTGCAAGTGGGAGTCTCAGTAGGTGTTAGTGCCCTAGGCCTATAGAGATAGACCTTTATGTAATGTCATTGTTCATTTATATATGAGATTGCTTCTTTGATTATTATATGTGTTTGCATGTTTAGTTATAATAATCGTGTCCCTAGTACTTATGTAAGCACTAGTATGAAGTCTAATGGATAATCATATGATGATTATATGCATGGAGATGCACATTAGATTCATGGGTACTTGTTAGTGAACAAGGTACTGGACTTGACCCATTATGAGATTTATGTCATGGTCATATGTCATAATTAAATCTCATATAGTCATATCATTGATATCCTTTCGACTCGAGATTATCATCGTCTTCCGCTTGATGAATATCATGTTTGATATAGTTTAACGTTATCTTTAACCGATGACAATAAGGGCTATCATTGGCATGGTATGATTCTTGTTGGGAAGAATGATAAGTCAAGATGGAAATTGTCCTCGTAAAGAGAGATGTTTGCTTGGCCACTCGTAAGTAAGATTGATGTAGTGCATGGCCATGCCCGAATGAATTAATGTGATTAATGTCATTCGATTAATCAATTTACTTGGTAACGAGAAAGCATTGAACAATATGAGTTGACGTGGACCATGACTCATGTTCAATATAACATCGTGTGACAATGGGATTGTGATATGTTCTATGTAGGAAATTCGAACTTGATATTATACTATTTGGGTAGGCATGATGGCTTGCTAGAGTCCGCTCATGTCTTATGAGGATCGATGTGATCGGACTCATTGCCAACATAGTATGGTCCTATGGGGTCACACGCATCGAACGAATTGTCAAAAATGAAGAATATGGAGTTTTTGTTCTCAGGGGACGACTCGTCCCCGTGCCGTAACCAACTATTCCCCTTAAGGGGGACGCCAGTATTGGGAAAGCCGGGTGCCGTGGGACGACTCGTCCCCTGGGGGACGACTCATCCCCTGGGCACTGGACTGACGCGGAATTGACTTAAAACTAGGGTTTTCGCGAAGGGAAAAGTTTTATAACGTATAAATACTTACCCCTGGTTGCCCTAGCCGTCAAGAGAACGTTTTGGCTTGAGAGAAACACTTAGAGTGGGAGATTTCAATTGAGAATTGAGAATCAAACACCACCAAATCCATTGTTCTTCATTGATTGAAAGGTGTTTCAATCAATTGGATCTAGCAATCCTCCTAGAAGAGTTCTAGGGTTCGTTCCGCGCGTGGATAAACATAGAGGATCTTCGTTCATCAAGATCTTTGGTTCGTGATTCCCGTTCGTTCATCAAGGATTAACAAGATCATTCAATCTGGAGTTGGGTCAAGTTTATCAAAGGCAAAAGCATTCAAGGTTGGTAATTCTATTTCATCTCTCTTAATTATTCATCTAGAACGGATTCTAGGGCTTGGGTTTTTTCGAGTTATTGCTTATTCCGCTGCGCATGGACCCTCGAAACCCTACAACCTCCCCTTTGATGCGGATCCATAAGAACTGTCTTCAGCTTCGACCTGTCGAACTCCGTATCCCTGAAGATCTCAAAGCCTTTCTGCAGTCTACCTGTGTGATCAAACCAAGGCTCATTAAACTCCATGCAAGAAAACTCCTCGCCTTCCTTGACAAAGTAACTATTGAGGGAAAGGCGGTATGGTCTCATCTCTGGCTTCTCGTAGGGTAGCTTTGCTCTCTTGAGATACTCAATTCTCTTCTCTTCAGCCTGATCTTCAGGGGTAAGAACATAGCCTAAACCGTGCTTGCTGCGGTGATCAGTAGCTTCCACTGCTTTCGTAGGTCCTTGGAGATGCTCACCAAGCCCCAGTCCTGGTACAAATCCCATGTTCCTCATCATTCTGACAGCTGGCCATACTCTGTCCGATGTTTTTGTGAGGTCTACCGCGCAAACCTATGCTTGTGCTATTAGCTGAAAACCGCTGAACATCGAACTACCTTCTTCATGCTGAATCTGTAGAACCGGCTTTCCCCCAGTATTCGACCCTTGATATGTAACCAAATCGCTGTAGAGACTGTCACTTGGTCGCCTGACTGAAACTTCACACACTGATGCAGTGAGGAAGGGACTCCATTCATCTGATGCAACCATGGCCTACCCAACAACATGGTGAATGTGGATGGTATGTCTATGACTTGGAACTCGGCAATCATAGTGGTGATCCCGCAAGTAAGAGGCAAGCTGATTATTCCCAACACTGACTGGCTAGTAGAGTCATAACCTCGGACGGAATGAATTGAAGGTCTCAAATCTGTAGGGTTTAA